>OU911040.1:14993900-16241400 GCA_918358695.1 Melinaea menophilus ssp. n. AW-2005 | reverse complement strand
AGCCGCAAATGAGCTAGACAAGCTTAGGAACTATTTGAAGTAAATTGGTCCCTGTCATGGTTGGAGATGCCTTTGTAACTCCGCTGCTTTGAGCAAACTAAAGCGAATAGTAATAATAACTTTGAATATAAGAGCCGTAAATTTATAATATCTTAAAATAAATTAAGATACCCTCTCCAAATTGTACCAACAATTAAATATATTTTACAAAACGTTTCAACATTTCAATCATTGTAATAATACTTTATTCTAACTCAATAACTTGTAAATCATATCTAACATATAAGAATATTATTTTTATTTGTCACATGTACATGATACAGGCTCTCTACAAATCCTCTAATTGCGAAGTAACTTTGTTATTGTTGCTTCTGACTCCGTAAAAGTTACGAGCAATATAGCCGAGTACTCAATTTTGTTTCGACGCTGGGAGAGGAAGTTACAGGCTATGGCTTTCGTATTTGTTAACCCAATAACGAATAAGAATATTTCTGACGCCTTCATGGATTACGAGAGAATAACATCTGGTGAGACGGATAATACAATAATAACCTGATTATACAATGCTAGAGTGGTTTCTTCCACTCCATCGTAAAGAATTGTTGTCAAATATTAAGCTAATTATCTTAATATAGATGTTTTTATAGTACATTATAGAACTAGTATCATTCGAATTTTTTGACCGACTTCAAGATTATAAAAGTGAAGTTGTAATTAATATAACTAATACTTGTAGTGTTTAAACTCTTAGATAAATATAGAAAAAGAAATGTAGGCAGAAATAAAGTTTGAGACTTTAAGGATCGTGTCAACGTCTTTGATGAAATTAGCATTGATATAGCAGTATATAATCAACTTGAGCGGACCATTGATCACGTAGACTAAGTTTCGATTAAATCATAACCAATGTTGCTAACTTTGCAATATGCAATAGCATTGAATATACACCTCGGTAATAATATTAAGTCATCATGAAGAAAACAAAATACATGACAAAAAATATCTAAATGTCAATTATTAAATAATAACAAAAAATGTTTGTGTCATATATATATTATGTTTATATAAATTCAAGCAATTGAGCTCAAAATTTATCTTATAGCCCGTTTTATAAAAGCCTTTCCATGTCAACTGCAAGATGAACCCGTGTCAAATTTTGATAGATTGGATTTGCCTTACACACCCCACTGACTTATTATTGAGGTACCTATTATTGAACTTTGTAATACGCTGTTGTGATATTAATAAATATTTATCAATAATAATCCATTAGGTATGTATAAAAAAATCATAACCTGAGAATAATTTGTTATTATACTTTGTTCCAAGTAATTTTGGTCAAATCGGAAAAAGTAGGAAATCGGAAAAGTCGACAGTTTTTTGGTATGTGTATGGAAAGCGCAATAAAGCAATCTGACGTATTAGTTTGACAGCAAACTGACAGACAACGCACATCCGAAATCACTGGAGATAGATAGTAACAATATAAATAAAATGTACTGGTTGTTTTTCATCTAAGAGCAATGATTTTCTTTATTACTAAATTACAGCCATAACGCTGTGACCTCTTATAATAGTATAATTAAATATTCATTTTTCTTCTTAATAAAAAGGTGGCTAAGTTAAAAATATAATATTCAAAAGGTTAAAAGTAATGATGTAATCAACTATTTATAACTCCGTTAGAAATTGTTCGGTGAAAAGTGTGGTTAAACAGTAAACCCTGCCCCCCATGTCACTGACCCCATAAGACTTGTCCTTCAGGTTTCAATAAATTAAAATTAAATTTGAAAATTTCATACCTTATTTATTAATAGAAATCTAGTTCAGTTCCGAAATATTAATATAAAATATTGATAAGTAAAAATGATTTCAAAGTAAGACGTACACATTTTTTTCATAGAGTGTCACGAACGATACAAGTAAATTCTTTTACGGAAGGGATCAGACTTACTTGACATCACAGGTGCCCAAACATGTTAACATCAGAAACCTTTCGATTCGACAGTTATGACGTCATTAGGATTTGGAAAATAAAAATGGACGAGGTTCTGTTAGTAGCGGAGTGAAGGATAATATATCGAAGGAAATTCGATTTCGAAATACCTTTTTGGATAAAGATTTTGTGGTTAAAATGGTGATGTTAATCTTTATAAATGATTTCACTAGAAAATATTACTCAACATTTTTTTATAAAAATACAAATTAACTGCCGAAAGAGATCTATCATGATAAAAATATATTAAAATTTTAAACTTTTATTTCTGTCACTAAGTCATTTTACTTATAAATAAAAGGAACGAATGTTAAATTCAATACAACTATTTATTTCCAGAAAACGATACAATGTAAACGAGAAAATAATATTATATTCAATTTTAAAAATATATAATCTTTTCATAAATAGTCAACAATATGATTTACATTATAATATGTAGAATCGCTTCACAAAAGACCATTTATAGAAAGTAATTTCCTTTGTTTCATATATTAATGTTATACACCCGTCGCGGTTTGATTAATTATATTTGGCAACCCTCTTACAAGTCATGTCATATCCAAAGCAAAAACTTTTGAGTGAGGCCTCTTGACATTGGGTTTAGTGACACAAAATCTCACGCAAGATTTCTAAGTTTATAATTTACTCGATGTAAAATAAATGTTAAAGCACAAAGGATTTTCTTAGTTAAAGAAAATTTTATTTGAAATTATTTTGTTGTGTTTTAAAGCAGCAATTTTGAAATGTTTTATAGTTATAGTTATTTAAAGTTCTGTTTGTGAAATGAAACAGACTAAAAGTATTATATTATTTAATACTTTTAAGCCAAATATTTATATAGCTTCAGTAGTATAAAGTTTGTTAAACTAATTTCACATTTTCAAATTCTATATATCACACACAGACTGGTGAAGTTTGTTTATAACAATAAAGTTATACGTACGTTGCTAACTTGAAGCAAGGAATAAATAATAGTATGGTACACTATACTTAAAGTCCGACTATAAACTTTAACTTAGGTTTCTGTTAGGTGGTTTAGAATATCATGAAATAAGATATATGCGTAGATACTCGTATAACATGTGGAAATGATTGTTCCTAACATGTTTGGGTTGTTTTTTATAAGAGGGGAAAAGATTGATAAGCAAAAAATAAATATAAACTGATTTAAAATTATGTCCCTTATGCCTCTCAATAAATTATAAATATCATAAAATTCCTGTATATTATTTCACCGAGTATCCAACATGTTTCCTATGAACTAAAATATAAATCCGTTCGTTAAATAAATTCAGACCTAAAAGACGCACTATTATGCGTTTTCTTTGTATTCTGTCTGTTATTAGGTGTACGTAAACTAAGTGCAGTTCTGGCTGCTGGAGCACGTTCTGGAACTTGGAAAATCGAGGCGTTGTGTGGTGGAGCTTCCGCTCGGGTCGACATTTCTGTGGGTTCCGGGTTGAAAAGCGCAACCCCCGCGACCCCCGCCGCAGAACAACACTACGTAGAACTTAAGTTTGCGGATAGCATGCGGAGGCGGTACAAGCCTGGATTGCCTTTTGTTGGAAAAGTGAGTATTTTTTATTACTATTATTTTCAATTTTAAAAGATATAGGATATGAACTACTTGAAATATAGAATATGTATAGTACATATAATAATCATTCGTATTAAATAATGTGATAACTTTTAAACATTTAAAACTTGTTTAGTAGTACATAAAAAAATTTTTTTTTACATTACCTTATCGAAAATATATTAATAAAATTTTGACCAATCATTAAATGACCAAGAATAATAATTTTTTTGGACAATAATTAATAATAATTCTTTGTTGTACAACAAAACAAGAAAACAAATGTTGTCATATATTAATTAATACTATATATATTGCTATTAATTATGGTAAGAAAAATATAAGTGCACTTGTAGGTGTAAAGTGTAGTAAGTTTTGTAAATGACATATTAAAGTAGAAAAACTAATCATGTAAGAACAAGTTCGCTTCGTTTATATTTTTAATAAATTAATCTCGTGTGCTTTCGTCTCAAATAGGTTAAGTAATATTTTTTTTTCTATAAAAATTTTAAGTTTATTTTCATTTTCAATAAATATTGTACGAAAAATTCATGAAAATTGACAGTATTAATGTGGAACTCTGAAAACCATTCCACTCGATGTTTCTAATTCTAAATTTATTTTAAATAACAAAATATATTTTTAGAAAATTGTAAAATGCTTCAATAAATGTAAAACGACAATGGACTATTTTGTACCTGTACAACTAAGAGATTATTGCAACTACAATGCAACAGTATTACTTCTTTTAAATTCAGAAACCGCTTCACATATTGCCACGGACATTAATACCATTTCCATTTAATATACCAAGGAGAATTATTCGTGCAATTTACAATCTAAACCCCAGAGACTCTTTAACAAATACTTTAAAGAATAGTTTTTTACTACTAGTATATTTATTTTAATATTCACTATTCATGGAAAGTTAACATTGTTAGGTCTAAACGTTAAAACAGGTTAAGGCCAAACACTAATAGTCTATCAAAATTATCAATAAATAATAACTGATTTTATTATTCTGGAAAGAAAAATATATGTTAATATAAAATATAATTTTAATAATATAATAGTTATAGCGATATCTTCAACTTTTTGATCTCACCGAGTAAAATGTCCCTGTGATGTCACTGTGATGTCATATGAAACAAAACAGAAACCGAAATCTAACTTTTAATTTGATTTGGGGTTTTTCACTGACATTACCATTATAACTTATTTTATAAAAGATGTAGTAGCTATGTATGAGGTTGTTACATAATATTATAATAAAAATAATAATTTAAAGATTGTATTTATGTACGTTAAATGTATAGGTTTTGAGAATATCGTTTTTTAGGTTAATAGAACATAATTTTACAGTTGGTGACATCTGTTTATTAATGTGTCTTTTTTCATTTTATATATTCATGCCTCACGAAGAATTTAATTTGGTCAAAGCTTATTGTCACAGTTAGCCTTTTTCATTGTATAATTCTATTATTCTCACCGAAAAACTTCAAAACTAGAAAAATACTAGATAAAAATTTATAAAATTTGATGTGGTGTTAGCTTATTATTTCTCTACATGAATGAATGGATTCTGTACATGAAAGAACGGTTTTCGCTCCTAAAAAATCTGGCTTGCGACAAAACAAAAAATATTTAAGCTATACTATCAAAAAAATTATGATGACTTATTTTTTGGCCACGAGAAGGACGTGCAGACTTCCAGAGTCTTCCTTTAATATATTAATAGTTTAATTATCATATTAATATACTAAAAATAAGCCATTTACCCTACCTATATACAGTTGAAATTATTAGTTAAATCAACATTACATACATTTACTAAATAATATATAAGGAACAGTAAAAATAAAAACAGCATCAATTCATATTCCTTAGCGTAGCACTCGGCGAATACCAAAAATCTTATAATAAATAAGGTTAGAGCCTCCTCTTTGTGTTGTGAATTAGTACACTATCATAATGTTTTGGGCAATGATTGATCACCTCATTATTGTGAGATATTGCGCATGTGATTCTGACAAATGGACTATTTGTATGAATCTGTATTACAAAGGAATGTGCGAGATGTATATAGATATGACTATTATTTAAAAATATTGCTATTTAATTTTACTTCATAGAATTTTAAACGCTAGAAAAGGATTCCAATTAACATATTTATATAGATATGTTTACTTAAAATTGTTCTTATGAAAGTACAGCATCATGTAGTTTCCAATTATTAGTAAGTGAATGAAAAATAACCTGATAATAACCTGAACGTAGAGTGGCTTCTGTATCTTTACCTTCCTGATATTTAAAACTAAACATAAATCAATAGAGGATAAAAATATTTATTGTATTTGTAAAACTGAACAACATTTTATTAATGAAACCATTGGTATTTAATTACATTACTAACCAGGTAATAATTACAGCTTCTTCATATAGAAGCCTCTCTCGGCAGGTTTTGGAGTTAAGCCAGGGATTGACTAAAGGACTTCATTAAGTCTTAGTCGGAAAATGCCGTTATTAACGTTTTAGCTTACTAATATATACATTTAATATTCCTTTACTTAATTAAACAAATAATAAATTTACATATATATTATTTATATTGAAGAACACCTAATTTTTCTGTTTCCCTTACCTTGTCTTTTACTCCAAAAGTAGTGTACTTGAATTATATTACTAAATATCTGTGGGAATTTAGTAGAAATACAGGGTCGGAGATAAGATTTCACAACGACCTGAGCTTTATAGATTACCGCTGCATTTGCGATGAACAGATAGCTTATCGGTCTGGTGGGGCTATAAATTTATTATAACACTATTTCTTTCGTTTGCGATTTGTAGCTAGAGAAAATATGGGAAGGCATATAGAATGTTAAAACACTTTCAATACTATATTTAAATATAGTATAATATTAATATTATACATAAAAAAACTCGACTGACTGAAGTGTATTAACCCAAGATACAAGAGACGTACTATATTTAACATCAACGGGAAAGAAGAACTTTTTCAATAACTATTCATTGAAAACAATAGTCTTGTCACTGCTACTACAGTAAATGGGTATCTCACCAATATATATTTCTAGGTTGAAGCTATGAGCACTGAGAAGAGAGTACGAGTTCGAGTGAAGCTTTATGATGACAAGACAGACATTTATAGCCAAGATATAGATATGTCTACTGGAGAAGGCGGCTTCATAGTGCCTACAGTGATGGCTGATGCACCGTATGTCAATCTGCAGGTACGTTCTATTACAGTCTGATAATTGCCTACTAGATATAGACGATTATACTCGTGTATAAAATGCTAAACTAATCCAATCGGATAGTGACACACTAGCTCAATTAGCAGAGTAACAGGACGGTTATCCTAAAGATGAGTTCGAGTCTTGTTCGTACCGAAATATTTAATTAAAATTTAAATTCGATTGCAATTATAGGTATTTAATTTACAGTTCAATAGATTTCTTAATTTAATAAAAATTAAAACATTAAATGATTAAACATACTTTTAAATGTATATGTGTGTGTTTATAATGCATATTACTTAAAGGAAAAACAGATTATTATAAAAATTAAAAATCCAGTACACATTGAAATATCAGAATTTTATTCTTCGTTTTTCTTAGAATTTTTCTAATTAATTAATATACTGAACAAAGCGAACCGCTTGCTTTTACTGCATTTTGTCAAGAGCTATGTCATAAACTTATCCGGCAGTCAAGAGGCACTACGTCTTAATTGAAATAGCTTTATAACAACAACTAAAAAAAAGAAGGAAACGTTTTAAAAGGAATTAAGAGGCAGAAGAATTAAGAGGATGTATTACAATAATTAAATAATATAGTAGTTATTCCAATAATTTTCCTTGAGTTGTTTAAATTAAAATTAAATAACTTTACTACTTTTGTCAATGTCTTTAACAAATCTTGTTTTTAACACAATACAGACAGAAAAGGTAGTGTGACCGCTGAAAATTTATTGAGTTTTATTCTAGAAAGCCTAAATTAACTAAACTATGTATATAAATAATTATTTCATGTTATTACTAAGATTAAACCGACGTTAAAATCAAATTGGTTAACCACACATTATATTTCACATTTCAACATAAATGTTACCCTAATTTTAAACTTTATACATTATGGCAAAATATAATCGTTATAATAAAACTAATTCAAACTTAATTCAAACAAATCCTATTTAATTTCAAACTCTAAATCAAATTTCATCAATCGGACCGCAATGTGTCACCAACAACTGTTTAATTCGGATCAGCTCTTGGATCACTTTAATTTGGATCAGCTCTTTGGATCACTTCACGTCCGAATTGGTCGTTCGCGCTTCCCTGCTAATTTAGTTTAATCGCCTCATTAATAGGGCTCGCCAAAACTTGTGAAACTCCAATACCCCTGGATAGTAATCGCGAGACCGACATAGAATACAAATGGGGTTATTTTGGTCCGCTTGGTAATGTTTAGGTTAATCCAGGGGTAGTGACGGGTTAATGCAGTGTTGAATAGGATTATATCTGAAGGAAGTCAGTAAGAGTAAATTATAAGATGGCTTCTTAATAAGTTTAAAGATATTTATATAATATTATAAATCTAAACGTGAGTTTGTTTGTTTGTTACGCATTTACAACTTCTTACGACCATTAAAATTTTGCATCTGCGTCTCCGGTACAAAAAATTATGAAGACAAATTTTTATCCCCAAAATAGAATAATATTTGACAGTCGTCCCACAAGAAAAGACTTTGTTTTTCATATTAACACAAAATATCAAGAAAACATTATACAAAAAGTTTTAAACACACTAATTCTGCAAACACTTTTTTGTAAAGTAAAAATTTGCAGTCAGATTTTGCATTTTGTAATATTCATAAGGATTAGGACTATGCAAAAAAGCTTTTAAAGATATTTCACAAAGGCAACCGTTTACGCTTTAATTTTAAAATAGCTGCGGGCAAAGATTAGAAAAGATTCCCCTTCCTAAGTCACAAGTGCTCAGAATACTTTGTATCTTTTTACATGCTTAAAATATTACGTATTTATTTAGTTCTAAAAATATTACTTATGAGTCTTCTTAAACACAATCAGGCTTTAAATTGTGTTAATCGCTCCATACTACAATTACTTAGGTCGGTCCATGTAACTTATTACCTAAATACAAGCTCAGTTAAACTAGGCCACGTCGTGGCTTTACCTGCTATTAGTAAAAAAAAGCTAGACCACAAGTGTTACATTAGCCTATTAATAAGATTAACATTTTTATACATTACATTTTAACTTTGTTAGTGTCCTTGCAGTATGGTTATATTCAAAATATTTTTCTAATGAGACTAAATAAGAATATTTGCAAAGCATTTTTAAATCTATACATGTGTATATTCATAAATAAACCTCTATAAAGTTACTTGGTTACAATATATTTAAACAATGCACACCCAGTGCCCTCCTTCGTTGTTGTCATACTTACATCATTATAAAAAGGATCACCAAAGATTATTTTATTTTTGGGACAAATTAATATGATACATTCAACAATCAATCATATAAAAAATAAAGTATTAATTTAAAATTTCATTCATAAATATGAAGTGACACCAGCTCCATCAAATCTAACTTTTCTTTTAAAATAATCAGTTATTCAAATTCTAAACAAAATGCACTAAAGCAATTTTTAAATCCATCTTCGTACGTCACTCGAGGAAAGCAATTACCGAGTCGGAGTGGTTATGACATAGTCATCATAGAAATACATGCCCATGGAATTGGCAATCCAGATAAAGTGCTTTTAGAAATTAACTATTCCGTGAATTATCTGTGAATGGTGCATTTAGTTCATATCATTTTAAATAAATTATATATAATTACGATATGCCATTTTATATGATTTAAGATATTGAATGAACATGGTCTAGCCGGTAATATTTTTTGGGGCAAAATATCAATGTTTTGTTGAATAAATTGGCTTAAATTTGCTCAAAACCTTATATTCTTACATTTCTCTCTATCTCGATTATCATACACTACATAATAATTTGAACAAACCTATTACACAACGCAAAATAACTACGAGATATAATGTCGAAATAAAGAATTACATTATGCGAGAGTTTCTCTGTTAGCTTTTCTAACTAAATATACAAAATAACATCAACCTTCTTTGTTCAAGATTACTATACTAATATTAAAAGCCTCCTTTTTAAGGATTTAATGGAGTGCCGGATTATTTGGCTAACTTGGCATAATTTATCTATTCGATGGAGCTCGGACGTAAATTCGTGTTGAAAAAAATGTTCGATAAAATACAAAAAAGAATTCCCCGAGTAACAAAAGAACGCCAAAATGAATAATGAGAATAATTGTAACAATACATTAGGGAAGTGATAGAAGAGGCAATGATGCCATTTTCTATTGATAATGGCTATCAGTGGAAGGTAATTTGTCATTTTGAATTATGTCGAAGGTTTTCCTAAAAATTTTTCCTTATTAATATAAAACCAATTTACTTTTAATGATGGATTTTATAAACGAATTTTTCCCAAACATTAATTCCTGTTTCTAAACATAAATTACTTTTGAAATTTAATAAACTTCGATAAAATCACTTATAATAAAGGGATAGGGTACACGAAAAGGATACAGTATGTGACATTATGTGTTATTTGTAATAAGACGAATATCTACGGAGATATTCGTGGTATTAACCAAATAACAAGCATAACAACATGATCGCTCTTAACCACAAAGGATACGAATACCTGACGTTTGGGATTTAAGGCTCAACCGCGGTAAACTTAGCGATTTCCTCTCTGTATCACTGTAATTGAACCAGTTTCCGCCTTCACTTTCACGAACAAGCCTATTGGGAAAACTACTTAAAACTATAATATACTAATTATGATATGTTATATATAAGAATTAAAAAATTTACAATTACAAAAAGAGCAGGATACGAACCTGTAACCTCTAGAACTCTGTTATCGTCGCTCTGCGATCTGAGCTCCTTTGTTGTTAAAGTGAGCCTTCTAAGAGATTATAATGAAATAGTTTTTTCAGTATATATTTAGCCGTTATGAAAAAAAATAATAAGAATAGCTTAATGACTCCATAAGGAGATATTATATTGTTGTTTAAAAAAATATATATTTTTAAAAGTATATATACATACATACATACATACAAACATACATACATAAAGTCACATGAGAAGAATATATTACACTCTTTTTATGTTATTAACTCGAATGTGTAAAATTCATAATTGCTTATACTCGTAAGTGACTGCAGCTTACATCATTAATCACCCGACGGAGCTCGAGCCGAACACCGTGTGATGTAAAATCTGAGCCAACATTAAAGCGCCATATTTTGGCAACGGATAGACACTAGCTTTAAGTAATGGAGTAATGTGTTATTGAATGCTCTGCGTTATTTGTATTTATTTACAAATTATATAACTTTTTATATAAACAAAAGATTCCACCAGTATAAGTATTATAAGATTGGTTTTAAAATAACAAATTAGTGAAGCTTAACAAAACCTACCGCAGTCATAAAATTCAATTTGATAGCAATGTTAAACCGAGCCGTGTCTCAAAGAGTTAGTCTAAGCTAAAATTTAGTTGGAAATCAATTCGTTTGTCGGATTTCCAGGCTGCGGTCTGACCGGAAGATCGTTGATTGGGATTGGAGTTCCATTTGACCGACAAGTTTGTCTGTACTAATTCTATTAATTGCAAATATCAATCAAACTTGATACACTGCTTTTAAATGTATACATTATTTATATATTCAAAAGCTTTTATTTGAAGCTTTTAAATTTTCATTTATATAAGTGACTGCGAATAAGTAGAATATTATATATATATATATATTTAACTGACGCAACATTCAATATAATTAACTGTTAATATTCAATATAATTTATTGTAAAATATTTCTGTTAAAAATAATATTTCGTGATGGCAAATAATATTGTTAAGGCACCATATTTAAGAATTGTTTAACGTT
The DNA here is from genome assembly GCA_918358695.1 of Melinaea menophilus ssp. n. AW-2005. NCBI lineage: Eukaryota > Metazoa > Arthropoda > Insecta > Lepidoptera > Nymphalidae > Melinaea > Melinaea menophilus. Next base: position 16,229,796 of record OU911040.1, on the reverse strand, counting down.
CCATATATTTTAAAGTAGCAGTTAATGAAAATACTAAATAACAAATCCAATAATATGTATAGTAAAAGGTTGGTAAAAAACGCCTGTTAGCATTAATCTCGGCTTATGTGCATTTATTTTTAATTTTGAGCAATTAAACAAATAAAAACAATATGTTTATATTGCGTGGTTAATACTACATATGATATAAAATATATTTAATAATATAATTCCACAATGATAAATAGGATATAAGCAATATTCAAACTTCTCTGAGAGGATTATGTAAATAAAGAAATAACCCCCGTAAGCTCAGTCAGTAATACCATATCTGTAACTAAAGATAATATAAACAACTATGTTGTTACAACAAAGTGAAGTTGCTTTAGTATGCAAGTTCTTGAAGCTATTTCATATAAGATTAAAATAATTCAATGTTAATAAACTCTATACTGATCCGTATGGTAACTTTAGATCGCTACAATTATTATCTTAAAACCTACGAGTATTTGAATATCTCAATGGTTTGACTTCTTTTATTTGCAGTAGTGATTTGTCTAGAGAATGACAAGTCAATAAAATTTGATCGAGCTGGGTCCCTTTCGCAAAAATTACCTCTTTCATTACTTGTTTTTCATAAAATATCGAATAATTTTTAGAATTCAAAATATTTCAATAAATGACATTCTTCTTAATCCATTTCTTCATTGCATGCAACAATTTTTTGTTCAACTTTTTCTTTGCTCCATATATTTACTTTCCATAGTTCTCTTATATTTTTTATACGACATTACAATATAACAGAATTAAGTACATATTGATTCCAAAATACTCGACCACCAGACAAGTTAGCGAGTCCAGCAAAACCAAGTTTAGTGAAGTCAGCGCTTGGAGCAGACTAATTCCATTAAATCGCGCTGATTGGATTTACTCCGTTTGCTTCGTTCAAATCACGTTTCATTCTGCGAATGTGTATAATACCTAATTTGTAAAGGGATGAAGAATAATTTGATGGAATTGGATTTATTAGGACAGCGTTTATTTTTTTAATTGTAAGGATAAGGATCATCTTTTTGTCAATTCGACTGTTACCTTAAAATTACCAAAAGGATATTATTTATATATTTTTTATTTTAACTAAGGGTGTATGAAGCAAGCTGAAGAAATATAAAAATCTGTAATATCAACGACTATTTGATATGTATAACTTATACTTTATATCTAAATTCATGCTTTTATTATTTTAACAATACCTCTTCATTTGAAAAGTAAAAGATTTTACTTGAAACATTTACGGGTGCCGTTTTAAAGTTTTATTGTGAAAGTTTTAGAATAAAATACGAGAGTAATTTATCAAAAGAATATGATACAATTGGATAACCTCATGGACAATTGAAAACTATTCTAGTATTTATATCCTAATAAAAATGTACTTATAAACATCAATGAGGTATTTGCATTTAGTTTAATTTATTCCTTTGCTAAGTTAACTTATGTAAAGAAAATGAATTTTTATTAACCTTGGCACGTGACCAAACTGTACTGTAATTCTCAACAGAATTCTTAAATTCACTGTCGACATTACGATATCTGTGTACATTAATTTCATTTTAAGTGTACTTTGGCCCCGACGTTGTTAAATAATATGGATCTATCTCTTTATCAATGTATAGGTTTTAAGAAATGTGTCATACTTATATAATTTATTGGTTAATATATATTTCTTTATAATCCTTTTTTTTACTTGCTTATATTTATTTGTATTTATTTAAAAGTGAAATATAATACATAAAAGACACTGTTGATATGTGGTCACAACATGGAGTTGTCTGTTATAGTTGTGTAGAAGCTGATCTCATAGTTATTGCAAATCAACTTTTCGTCGTATATACATATACATATTTTTGCCCTACGCAATAATAAAATAGCAGCAAAAGTTTTAAAGTCCATTATGCGATAGATTTGTCTGATATTGATTTCTTAAACTTTTTAATAACTCTCGGTTGAAAATAGTCATTATTTACATTTAATACAATAAAATTTGAAACTTCAATAAGTTGAGGCGTCAGTAATGTTATTTTTAAACCATAACTACCCTCATTTCTGATAATTATTGCTTTTAGTTTAAAACGTAATCTTATATTCAGTTTGTGATATGGAATAACTATAAAGAAAGGATAAGTTGAGATAGACATTGGTAAGTTTTTCACATTTCAAACTGAAGCATTCCTCTTTTTAATAATAACGTTTTTCTAGAGATTTTTTTCTTAAATAAAATAACTTTCTTCTAATAAATAACGATGACACTCCTGCATCATAATCCTTCTCCATCAAGGTAGTTGCTGACACCCATTAAATAAAGTCGTAAGCAAAGCTAGTTTAATTATAAAAGTATTTAAAGATACTAAGAGCGTAAATACATGAAGACGTTAAATTATGTAAAGATGCAAAGTTTTGCTTCTGAAGCTAAGTTCGATGAGATTCTCAAGGTACTTGTTTCTGTCTTCGAACTTGATATTATGTAGTGGTCAGAATATCTAAGTTTTACTATGTATGTTATTTTGACATTAAACTATTATATAAGTTCCTATCAGTAGATGCTTATAAGTTCCGATCAGTTTTTAAAAATATTATCTTTGATAAATCTTTATATTTGATAACAAAACAATTTTAATAATGATTTCATGTTTTATAAAGTTATAATTGACAGTCATAATTAAAACTTTACTAATGCTAGCTACTGACTTTGTGTACTGCTTCGACAACAACATACAAAATATCATCAAAAGCGGCCTATTTTTTGATGTTATTAGGAAATTAGATTTATATCCGCTATTACCGAACTTATTCTATTGTAAGAAATTGTTTTCTCCAGAAAATTATTTATTGTTATTTTATTTATTTTTTACCCCATATGTATACAATTTAATATGTACTTGTATAACATTAATATGTCTTTTAGTAAATATATGTGTAGGAATGTAATGAGTGAACGCATTACATTTTGGGTAGACCTCGAAGAATTCGGTCTGCCCATTCTTTGTACCCGACTTTCGAATTTTGGAAAAATTTCTTCACAGGAGGTCTTCTTATGACCCTCTGAGTTCGAAATGACCATTGGTCAAAAAGTTATATATATATATATATATATATATATATATATATATATATATATGCGTGCGTGCGTCCAGATTCAACTTTTGTCAGCACGATAGCGGCCGCAGTTTCACTCGGATCGCTTTCAAACTTTGCACAAAAATCAACCATCCAAAAATGAAGGTCAAGTTCGTTAACCAGAGAAATCTGGCCACGGGGGGCGCTAGGGCCTCACTTTTTCTGATTTCAGTTTTTCGACCATAACTTTTTCCCTATACAAAGTAGACCAATCGCGTTCATATTATATGATGTCTTTGATAAATACCTATAACTAATGTAGATAAACCGAAAACCTAACTTCAATAACTTAGGGGTGGGGGTAAAAAAACCGAAAATTTTTGGAAAAAATTCATAAATTATTTTCTGGTAAACATTCTTACATGACAAGTATTTTTAATAGAAAGGTTATTTTTTACTCTAAATTTAGGTTTCAAAAGTTTTTCCGTAAAAAGTACCGTTTCCGAGAAAAAAAATAAAAACCACTTTTAGCTTGAAAATTTTTCATGTAAACAACGGCATCATGTGTTATTCTTAGGTAGTGAGTTACATTTTAAACGACTTACACACGAGGTCTACCCACGCGTGTCCCCCTGCGGGCACGGATTTTTTTATATGTTTTGATAAGATTGATTATATTTTCTGAATGGACCTGATTTCCATAAAAAAAAGCCCTTATTCATTATTATATTATTTAATATATGTAAAGGTATTCCACACTAAGAAATATCATGCAATTCAATCATAGCATGACAAATATATTCAAGTAATGAATCGTCAGAGATAATATGAAATAACAAAAAAACCTATAAAAAATACTTATTTCGTCAATTTAACTATACATCGGTTGGTATAGAAATTATCATTAAAATTAAAAACATGTTTAAACTTTCGACATCATCATGATTTTTTGTTATATTTAATTTTTAAATAAATCTCTTCGATCAAACTCTTTACACTGATGACACTTTCCTAAGTTTAACGAAGTCGCTTTTTTAATCCTTATCTTCCGTCTCGGGATGGGATTAAAGGATAAATATCTATGGAGTATTCTTTAGTACTTATCCCATCCTACGCTAAAATTAAAACGTAAACTTTCTTTATAATAGCCGCGTTGTTTTAAAATAAATGAGGCTAAATAGAGAATTATTTACATGACAATTTTATTTTGTAATAAATCATAAAAAGATATCGGTTTCCTAAATTCACCGATGCTAACTTGATACGAGTAGGTATGTCGGTAAGCCAAGAATTGTTTAGCCATATACTTCTTTTATATACGAAATAACATTTTTTTTTCCATAAAAAGCTTGTAAGGTATCTAAGTTACGTATCATGAACAAACCAACGCAATTCTGTTTGCTTTCATGTGAAGTAAAGAGCTTTTTAAACTTCTTTCTTAAAGTATCACTGTGTTGGATTAGTGAATTATCTTCCTCATGTGTACTATAAAATAACACTGCACTCAAGTAGTGAGGTCTGTTAGGATACAAGAAAAAGAAAAAGGAGGAAAGTTATGGAATCCAAATGAGTAGAAAATGTTAACCTCGCCGAGTTTTAAAAAGATTTGAGTTAGAAAATAATTTAAAATCTATTCATTTGTTGAATTTGCAGGCTGTGGTGTGACCGTTAATTAGGATTTGTATTCCATTTCACCCATAATATTGTATGTACTAAGTCTATCATTTCCAAATTTTAATCCAATTTACAAATCCTATATTTATACTAAAGATTTAATTTAATACTTTTCAAGTTCCAGTACCTGCGAAAATGTATTAAGAAATTTGTAACAGTTAAATCATTAACAATACTGTATGGGATTTGTTAATAATATTACTAATACATTCATAGTACCAAACCACAAATGCCACATGGCGCCACATTGTAACATTTGAACTATTCAATTCGTGTGAAGATTAATAGAATTGAACTTAAACTTAAACTTTCCGTACTACGCGCCGTGAATTAGTTATAAGGCAATGTGTTATATAATTGTAGAAAATAAAGTGCACTTGTAACTTTGTTGCCTCTACAAAGTGAAACATTGCACTGTACGAAGTAGGAATATACACGAATTTTATAACATATGGTATTTACAATTTATCGGCTAAGGAAAAGCTAATTTATAAACCTTACAACATAATATGACCTAAGTATCTTCAATAAAATAGAGTAAAATAATAATAGATTAAAATAACAATAGATAGATTTAAAATGATCGTCTAAATCGACGCTTTAAATTTGAAACAATTTTTTTAATATCACGTTATAAATATTTAATATTTATCATAGATAAAAAATATAGAATTGTAATTCGGTAGGTATTTTAAATTGAAATTTTTACAGGACATGAAATAATGAAACCTTATTTTCTTATTATGCTAATACTCGACCATCAGACAAGTTAGCGAGTCCAGCGAAACTAACTTTAGTGAAGTCAGCACATGGTCCAGACTAATTCCATTAAATCGCGCTGATTGGATTTACTCCGTTTGCTTCGTTCAAATCACGTTTCACGTGGCTATGGGTGTGCATTGCACCTAATTTGTAAAAGAATTGCGAATTTGGAGATATCGAGTTTGTTTGGAAAGAGTTTCTTTTCTTATTATAGTTAAATATTATAAGGAAATAATAGAAGTGTGTATTAAGAGGCCGAGGAAGCGCAAGCTGTTTGACTTGACCATTTGTCAAGGGACAAGAATGTCAGTTTGACTTTGTTTGGTTAACATTGTCACTCGAGATATCTATCGAGTTTAATGTTAAAGTTATTAGTAATCGTCTCAAAATGAAGAAAAAATATATAATAATATTATTAAATATTTTCCTTTACAATGCAACTTTTTGAGTGTGTCAAACTGTGTAAAGTGTTTGAAAACACAAGTATATGTCGTATTTTAGATAGTTATTCAGCTGTTGAACTCCGCCATTAGTAAGGACACCGGAAAGTAAGTTTCGAAACTATCTATGTCGGGCAATACATATATACTTAAAGTAAGTAAGGTTAAATACACATGATAGTTATTATGAATCATAAGAGTTTATACATCTAATAATTTAATTATCATCAGTAGCAATAATAAAAATAGCTGTCTGAAAGAAAAAAATATATATTATATTATTATATTCTTCAAAAAAAATTACAAAAAACACTTTTTTATTTATTTATATTTCGGGATATTATATATATGTTTTTATTCAGTAAGATGCTTCATTTATAAGTTTACGCTCGTATTTATATTATATGATCAGATTTTACAATATAACAATAATGGTAAGTAATGAAAAAGCAAATATATTAAAGTTATTTATCAGAAAAAAACTCAATAGTTGGAATAAAAAAAGGATTCTACCGAAAAATTATAATCTCTTTATAAATAATCTGTTTTAAAAAAGCAAGCTGCTTTTAATTTGTGCTTAATCATTTTTCGTGAATATTTTCAGAAGTATAAATCGTAAAATTAAAAGTAAATTATTAAAAAGTTGTTCATCTTAAAATTTATATTATAATAAAATTTAAACGTGTAATTAAATATATGGAAGCAAGAATGAACCAACAAATTTACAAATAAACAGAACTTGGACGTTTTTATTTGTTTTAATACATTTCTTTGCTATGTTAAGGAAATTAAAGAAAATAAATTTTCGTCCTACCTTTCTTGGCAAGTGACCAACTGGAATGTTTCGTGCTTCCGAACAGCATTTTCAATTAATTAAATATTCCGATATTTGTTTTTGCAAAGAAAAAGAAAACAAATTAAAGTAATCTTGAATTTTAAATCAATATTTTTTTACTATTCATTACAAAAAGTCGATCTGTCTTGTTGTGTCCTGTCCACTGATACCTTCCAAAGGCAGTATAGACTGTGGTGCATCCGGTTAGTAAAATGTTTTTTTTTAATTTTGCAAATTTATAATATTCTTAAACTGTATATTAAATTGTTTTGACATTTAATATTACCAATATAATTCCAAAGTCAGAAGATGCTTAATGGGCCAACTGTTTGTCATAAATTTAAGAAAATAACACAAGAAAATGGTAACGTGATCTAGGTTTTTGTGGCAATTTACTTTGTATGATGTATGTATGATTAAACAAAAAAAAAATTTAAATTTAAATTTAAAAACATTTAAAATAACATAAAAATTGTAACATTATCGCCATACCATAAAATACTGTTTATTTTATATTTATTTGTATTAATTTTACACTTACAAACGTAGTTCTTTTTACAAAATAACAAGTTGTCTTGATTATTTAATCTTATATTGTTCACAGATTAATAAACATATACAATCAAAATATAGAAATAATATCCATTTGCGATATTTTTAGCCTAATACGACACGATTACCATAAAAAAATGACACTTTTAATCTTCTAATTTTGTTACTCGGATGTCAATACGTCCCGGCAACGGTGATCTCTTGCCACCAGGTGATGGACGCTCGTTTTACCTTATATAATAATAAAAAGAGCTAATAATATTTATATAAGAATGTATTTAGTTATATAATAAACGTGAATATATAAAACATAATATATATATATAATTTATTGTTCCTGTGCTATTTTAAAACATGAAAACTTCTTGTATATGTTAAGTTTCCAGTGTTCTACAATAGCTTAGAGCGTAAATGCATAAAGTCGTTCAATTATGTAAAGACAGAAAGTTTTGCTTCTGAATCTAAGCTCGATAAGATTCTTGAGGTAGTTCTGTCTTCGGAGTTGACGTTATAATGGTCAGAGTGTCTAAGTTTTTCTTTCATCGTCACCTTTCATTCAAGTTTACAACTTGTGATATTTTTTTAATATATTCGATAATGTTTTAGTTTCTTGTTTGTATGTAAATGGTTTTAAACAGTTCAACAGTTTTTTTATTTTCAATTTTAACTGTTAATAATCCAATAAACTAAGTTGTCTCTCAGACTTTTAGGATATTTCATTTCATTTATCCACTTTACTTCTGAATAAAGTAAATAAGTTTTCAAATGAAAGTATATTTTTTTTCAAATTTGAAGCTATTCAATTAAGCAAAACAATTCATGGTTTATAGTGAAGACTATTACTAATATTTTGTTTGTAAAAACTTACTAAAACGAATAACATGGTCCTAATTTAATACTAAGTTAGTAAAGATTAAAAATTTGAACTTTCTAGCGAAATATAACAAAAGAAGAGTACAGCGGAGATTTCTAAAAATAATAAAAAAACATGCCACTTATCTACATCAGCGTGGCTCCGTTAATGATTTTTTTATCTAATAAAGTTTTGAAGTAAATCTTTTAGATCAATTCCATTACACCGACGACGCTTTGCCAAGTTTGACAAAGTTGCTGTGTTTTTTTAACAGTTTTATCTCCCTCTGGGGATGAGTTTTAAGGATAAATAATGAAATTATATGTAAACCATCGCCATGATTAAAGCAGTAAATATTATTTACTCAAAACCTATGAAATTTCTAGCATAAGTTTAATAACTAATTTTAATTTAGCAACAAAGAAATACAAAGTAAAATAGTTTTGATATTTAAAAGATAAATTAAATCTGTTCACTGTAGTTTGTTTTTAAACAGAATCTTAAAAAGATATAAAAACACCCCGAAGAAGCCGTTAAGTCAAGAAATGAGGTGTTATGAAGATTATTTTTTCCTTTAATCTGGTTTCGTACATTGTAATAAGGTCTTCATTATATGGAATTATAGCTCATTCATGAAATATGAAAAATTTTAAGAAGAATTGAAGAAATAATACAGTTTGCTTCTTAATAACAAACGGGAATCATTTCTGTAGAATCTTCTAACATTTGTGGCATTGTGGCAATTCTTTAAGTGTTCCTGTAAAGAGTGTCTAAATTATATTCAATATATATTATATAATTCTATAATTCTCCAATTTTGAGAAACATAACGATATCAAATATTTATAATAATACTTCAAAAATCCATAACAAACAATGTGGAAACATCAATAAATAAAAGTAATAATAATTGTATTATTATTGTAAGACGAAGCAGAGGCGTGTCAAAGAGTTAGTTAAAAGCTAAATTTCTTTCGGAATACATTCAATAGTCTTCGTTCTTAAACTGCAATGATTTTAAAACGTCCTATGCTCAATTAAAAAAATATATAAAAGATTTAAATCACATAATTTTTTTTTTATATAATAAAAAAAAGACATTTCTAAAAAACTTTATATAATACATTTCTTTTCCAACAATAATTTACCCAACTACATGCATTAATTGTTTTCCTCATACACTCAGGGGAAGCTGGAAGAGATTGCTTCCAAAAGTTAAATACACCTATTTTATCTTTTAACTATATATCTTTATATATTTTTTATATATGAATTAAATACTGTATTTAATACAAGACCAACAAACAAGTTGAGAAAACTGGGCAGCGCATGGTTCAGACCGATTTAATTATATCAAGTTCGTTTCAGTCAAACCACGTTTCTTACTGCGAATGTGTTTGACATCTAATTTGTAAAAGGATTAAGAACAGTTGAGGAAATTAAATTAAATGAGTTGTGTTTAAAAAGATAAAGTTAAGTATTTAGATGAGTTTACAATTTCATTGTAGTTTACCGTCACAGGATATCTAGTTATTGAATTAATTGAATTAATCTTAAGAGACATTAATTAATCTAATAGATTTTTAATCACTTACAATTGAATCACATAATTTTAAAATGAAATTCAAATTGTGATTATATGTTTTTAAGTCGAAATTAAAATGTTTATCTTGCTTTGCATTCCTTTGCTATGTTAACGAATTTGAAGAAAATGAATTTTTATCCAGCTACTCGTACCTCCCTTGGCACGCGACCAAACTTCAACTTTTCGTGCTCTGAACGGAATTCTTAAATTGCATTTTCACATTAACAATATGTTTGCAATAACAAAATTCAATGTTTAAAATTAAGACAGAATAGTTTTGAATATCGCAAACAGAAAAATATTTTAATTTAAAGTTAAACTACCCTCAACTTTGAATAGATTTATCTGAAACGAACGATGACTGTAAAGACAAACTTTTTATGTATACCGCACTACACTTATGGAAATTCAAACACTTTTGTATTGAACCACTTGTAACCTAAAAACCCTAGAATCTCTATAACAGAACAACAACCTTTTTTATTTTATTTTAACAGAACAACAACCTTTTTTATAAATTGTAGCAACTGCTTGTGTTGTTTTTAATATTCAAATTATCTAGGATTAAATTATTCTGATTGGAATATTATTTGTTAATATAGTGGAATAGTAACAAAAGATACATCTTGTGCCTTCTCTTAGCATCCTGAAGTCTATACCAGGAAACTGGTGCCACTTGATAGCTTTTGTGTCGTGACTAAATCACATATTAACTTTCATCAAAATCGATCAATCCGATTTTGAGTTATAGATATAGAATTATAAATTAAAATAAATGTGTAATTGAGACATACAACTGAATTGACTGAACTGATTTATTACGAAATTTTATATTTGTAATAAAAGTAGAGACAGAGCTACGAATTCATTTAATAGGGATACAGTATTACAATTAGTGAATAATTATAATTACAGCATAGCACCTTTGAGCTTCGAACTGTAAACTTGGAACTTATATAGACTGGTTTCATTATGACAGTTATAGTTAATGATAAACTTAGAACAATATGAATAATCTTGATATTATATGTAAATGTTATTTTTAATTTTATGATTATGCTTTATAGTAACATACTTTTTTTTTAATTTAGTTATTATCTTTCTCCAAAGAAATATATTTTAAAATATTTTTAAAAAGTAAACTTATTTTGAAAGATATTTTAAATTATTACAATTTTTATCGACTTTTAATAACTTTATATAAATAATACATTTCATACATGCAAAGTTTCCCAAGTTAATTATATTATTTTCCTGTATCCCTGGAACGTAATATAAATTTTCCAATATTTTTTGCACATAATATAGTAAAATGCTTCAAAGAGAAACTCCAAATATATTAAGTTCCATTAACCTGTATTGGCCTCGTCAAAAATATACTATAGTTTCAATATTTATAGGCAATGAACGTGATTTATTCTTTATAAATATATAACGATTACAGTCAAATTCTGAATATCCTAATCCAGATGAAAGAGGAGAAGAAAAGAAAAGTACTTCAATTGTAACTTTTCTTTGCGCAATTATGTGGTTATATTTCTTCAATCTCGTGTCATACCTACCATAATACCATGTAATGATTGTCACTAAATTACACGGTTGTCAAGTAAAGTTTCTAAAGTTTAATAACTCCTTAAAATTTAACAAGTTATGTTCTTAGTTCTATTTAAAATTTTCAGTGTCCCTCTTTCCTTATCCAATATACATATTGATACCTACATATTACTTCAATAACATTATTCACGAAGCACAAAAGACAAATAAGTATACTACGCCTGAATACTAAGTATTCGTGGAGTCTTCTTTATATTTTAGTTTGCAGACGACTGACCGTTCAGTAATTTTGTGACCCAAACTGATTTCTTTTGAAAGAACTCCCAAAAGTTTTCTACGAAATCTTCGATTGCTTTGATGTACAACTCCTTTTCATATTTACATCTAAATATTAGTTTAGTAAAGAAGTACTATTTTAAATCTTGGAAGATCTGTTAGTTTGGACTAATGCGTTTATATTATCTTAATACAGATATAACGAGTCGTTTCTATTTTATTTATTATATGATAAGAAATAAGCTTCAATTTAAATATTCTAATACTATATGTCAATCTCTATGAATACGAAATGAATATAAGACGTAATAAAAACCCATATCAGTCTTAGGCAGGGCTCGAGGACGGTTGTGTATTTACGAGGTGCCGAGAGCCTATGGAAATACGTGATAACCGCAGTCGCCTCATAAAACAACTTGTCTATTGTATTCCATAACTATAATATAGACAAAATTTGCCCTCATATGAGACAGATTTATTGGAATATTTGTTACAGGCGGAGTTGGTCGCTGTGGAAGGTAAAGAAATAGAGACGCACTATGTGTTGGCTCGCGAGAAAATACATCGTTGGAATTCTACATCTAAATGCTACTTACTTGTGGAAAACTTACCTGCTCCATTACAGGTAAGAATTTTAATAAATAATCATGTTATAAAGTTAAGTCCAAAGTGCGGGTGAAAGCAGCTATCGTATGATCACTGCCTCACCTATAGAGGACGGCATTCTTGTATATCCACAGTTAATTTAATTTAGCCAAAAAAATAATTACGGAAAATTTTTGATAAAGGCCGGAGGAATAGCAAGTGCAAGTGTTTGGTCTTCATGTGGATGTCGTCAGCGTCTCCTAGCAGCAGTCACTAGTGGCGGTCGAGCACTCCACTGGGCTGCTGTTCCTGCTCCAAGGCCCGCTGATGAAAATAATTTGTGCCGGTTTAATTATACGTAAGTAAAACATATAAAATGTTAATAAAAAATAAAAAATCTGCTTAACATAATTATTACAAAGACTCTTTCTTTATCGCCGTAAACAAAGAGAACAAAATGTCCCTCGTAAACTTTTTATGGCTTTCGATAATTAGTCCCTGAAAATTGCATACCAGGAGTAATGGCCGCATAAAAAGAAGCTGTAAATAAACTCCACTGTAATTAAGAGACGCTTTTTTATTTAAAACTCTAGAATGTTCTAAGGAAAGCCCAGCTAATTAAGATGTAAATTTTCCGGCGTTCTTGGTATTTTTATAGCTAATTTATGTATGGAAAATAGCTGATAAGAACTTATTACGGAAGTTCTTCTTCTGTTTACTCTACTATTTTGATAATGGATTAATTTTTAAAAGATAATATTTATTTCACGCATTCACGCATTTGCTATAAGCTGTGCCCACGACATTTGCAGGAAATGTGTTTTTAGAAATAACAATAGCCTAAGTTACTCTTTATAACTCTCAACTTATCAGCTGTCCATCAGTGAAAATCCTATTAAAATCAGTGCAGCCGTTTCAAAGATTAGCCCGAACAAAGAGACAAATAGATTTTTTTTAAATAGATTTCTTTATGTAAGTATACTTTCATTTGCATTTACAAACTAACACTTCAATTTTATTTATATGTATAGGCAAATATCATATTTAAAGGTTTTCTAAATAAAAGTACATATAACTATGTTGAATACCGTTTCTAAACTTGGACCAAGTAATCAATTGGAACGATACATCACGTATGGTTCGACACTTGTTTTGCTCACATACTCGTAAGTCCAGAAATTCTTCAAGAAAACAATACCGATAGAGACTGCAATAAGACGCGAAGGAACGAGAGATCTTCCAAGTTTTCTATCTATAGTAGCTTTGCGTCGGAAACTTAGCATTATCTCTATTGCTTAGGGAATTTGACTTTTGTTCTTTTGCAGACATATATATAATATATTTAGTACTAGCTTTTGCCCGCGACTTCGTCCGCGTTTCCGTCGTTTTTCGAAAAAAAATTAGCAGATGTCCTCCCTCATAGTTTTGACGTAACAGGCAGATTCACTTTCGTATTTTAGAAGGGCAATAGTAATATAATATGCCAATCCACAAAACTGTTGAAAAATATAAGTAACCGCAGAATATTATAATATACCCACGCTATACCCACGACTCGGTCAGCGTGTAACTCCTTGTTTTTTATTAAGATAATATATTGCTAATATTTTTAGATCAAATTAAAATGTTTCAGCGCAAAGCTTCTGGGTAGACTATGTTAAGAGTCGACCCGTCCGGCACGTGAACGTAAAGATTCCTAGAATTGCTAACCCGGGAAAGAGCGACGTATAATTGACCATGCGAGAAACAGCTAACACCGAGATCTACTCCAGCAACACGAAAAGTCTGCCCTTGAGCTTTATTGATAGTCATGGCATAGCACACCGATACTGGGAATTGCGTTCTTTTAAATTGGAATGGAAAATTATTTGGTATTATGGGAATTCTGGGAATAAAGACAGTTTCTCCTGCACCGCAACCTGTTAAAATTTGAGCCTCGATTACATTTTGTTGCAACTGGGTTACTTTTAGCCGAGTTCCATTGCAAAGTTGAGGTGGTCTTAAATTTCGGAGCAGAATTATCGGTATGCCAATTTTTAAACAAATTATATGAGAAGGTAGTCCAGGCATACTTAAAGAATTTAAAAATTCTATCGGGTAATTAGTGGCTTCTTGTTCATCAACCATTCTATTTATTGAACTATAAACTTTGCTTTCTCCCTGTATATTAGACAGTATTTTATTATTAATTTCAGATGCCTGGTCATTGCGAGGAGTCAAAATGGACCTTTCGCAAAGCCAAGAATTATCCCTATTTAATATAATTGTTATGTCACCGTAAACCGAAGATATAAGATGTTGTTGGGATTGCACTATACAACATAACTCAGGTGTCAGAATAAGTTTTCCTTGGTGTAGTTGTGGATAGGTACCTTCACCAATCTTCAATAATGTATCAGAAAATTCACGATTATCTGCGTTGTCTCCAGTTCTCACTCGCATATTTATAGTCAAATGCACCGATTGTATATCACGCCACAAATAAGAGCTTTTCAGGCAAGCCCTAATCTCATCAGCTCGGGTTCCCCGTGGTATTACCGGTAAGGTTTGTCGGAAATCACCACAAAATAAAACCGTAATACCGCCCATTGGTCGATCATTTTGTCTTATGTCCCTTAGAGTTCTGTCTACTGCTTCTACTCCTTTTCGATGGGCCATCGTACATTCATCCCATACGATTAAATTACACTCACGCAATACCTTAGCTTTGTCGCTATTTCTTGAAATACTACAGGTTGGACTTTCCGTGCGATCTAAATTAATTGGTATTTTAAACATAGTGTGAGCAGTCTTACCTCCTGGTAGCAATGTTGCAGCTATACCTGATGAAGCCACGGCAAGAGCGATTTTACGCTGATTTCGAACATAAGCTAATATTAATTTAGTCAAAAAAGTTTTCCCAGTTCCTCCAGGTGCATCTAAAAACCATATTGTTCCTAAATTATTCTGCACACTCTCGCACACGCGATCATAGACTAAGCGTTGTTCTGCAGTCATCATTGGGACACCGTTTTCTAATGTTACCAGCAGTTCCATTGGGTTGTAATCAATCTCTGCGGAATATTCCCTATTGGTAACCTCTCCGACTGAGGTTGGCGTTGGCAAACCATATTCACAAAGTGATTTACCGCCTACTGCTGTTAAGTCTTCCTGAAGAGCTAATAAGCACTGATTTATAGCCAGATCTCGAAAATTATCATTAGTTGCGCCTTCATTATTGTGAGATAAATTCCGAAGAAAGTCTTCTGCAAATTTTTCTTTATATTTTTCCCATAATTGGACAGGATCAGATAAATTACAAAATGTGAGTAATGTTACAAATAAATGGCGTAACTGTCGTGGATTATCACTAACACAGGATTCTGCTAAAGCGTCATCCCAATGTTGATCATTTTCAAGCAAATGACGCGCTTGGCAAGCTGCATGATAAGTTGGATAAACAACATCGTCTACTTTTCTCAAATCTATAAATGATGTTGGTCCTCGCACTGTATGTAATAATAATCTCAAATAAAAACACTCTGCGTTGTTAGGATGAACAGTATACACTCTACCAAGAACATGTTCTTTGAAAATACCTGTCTCGCCATCTACAGGCCTGCCTCGGCGTCTACGGTTAAAGACACCTCGTTGTTTATCGTAGGTATAATACGATGGAACTTCTTCATACAAAAGAGACTTTGCGAAATTATCAGTTTGGCAAAGTCGAAAGAATGCCAATAAAGTTGTTTGTCTAGGGTTCTCTAATCGTTCTGTAACATTTTCGGCGTTAAAATATATACGTTGACCGCCTTCCAGATGAACATCCAGATGGGTCACAGGTGGATATCTTTCGTGAATATTAAAACTTAAGATCCGCCACACAGCTTCTGAAGAGCTGATATATCTGCCTGACTGAAATCTAGTAACTTCATCATGTTCATTTCTTAACGCAAACGTAGCTTGGTCACTGCCCTTGTTAATGTACTTACAAATATATTTAATTGACTCTACACTATTACACATTTCTACATTTATGTGAGCTTGAAATGCTCTGGACAATACAGGCGAATACGGAACGACCCACCTATTATCTAAAGTAACCTGTTGTCCAGACATTCGCTTTTCAACAGTAAAACCACCATTGTCTCTTGAACGGCGACGATATAATGGGTATCCATCATGTCCTGTTACAGTTTCATCCACTAATGCTTTTGGATACCTTTTAGTGCAACGACCGTCTTGCATGCAAGGAGCATTTGCGTTAAATGCACCACATGGACCATGTATCATATGAGTTTTAACAATGTCGTATAACAGGGGATCTGCAGTCGGATCTGGAATTTCAGCACTGATTAATCTGTCTACATCATTAGGTCGAACCTTATCTTTTAACCAAAGCAAGATATGTGCGTGAGGTAAGCCGCGTTTTTGCCACTCAACACTATACATATAACACAATACTTCTCCAAAAATGTTATCTTTGGTAAGAAGATCTATCATTGATTTTAATTTTAAATGAAACACTCTTGCAATAATATCATGGCGGTCATGCGGTGCCTGACCCTCAAGAAGCTCCCGAGTGATTTCATCCCACTTGGGATTGGTAGTTACAGTAACAAATAAGTCGGGACGTCCATATTTTCTTACGTAACAAAAAGCGTCTTGAGTACGTTCATGCATGTAGCGTGGACCACCAGTAAAAGAAGAGGGTAAAATAACTAAACGACCCATATTCACAGTATCGTTATCTTGCTGCATGGCATCGCGAAGGTGCACGTATTCTTCAGCGCGCAGCTGCCTTTGATTAGATCGTATATAAACTAATCTTTCGGTTTCAATTTTTGCGTACATGTCAACAATAAACTGATTAAATAAGCCACGAAAACGTTGAAAGTATACCAATCTATTCCGTCTCACTTGCAGGTGGTAACAATAAAATTGAAGGCATGACACCTTTTTATTATAATTAGGTGCGCCTGTGCGCGGATCGGTTTGGTATACAGCGAAATTATAACCATCTTCCCCTCGACAGTATATCATAGGATATTGCAAACTGTCGTAAGCCCTGTGGGTTTCGAAAATACGTTGCAAACGATTGTCTCTGGAACGTATAACGATATCACGCCTATCACATTCCTGGTCGACCAGTACTACAGCAACTTCATTCGTGGATGGAACGTTATGACGCCCAGGGTGTTCCTGAGTTGGACGCTTATCGGCATTTATAACAATTTTATAATTGTTATTACCATCTTGAGAAAGGGCTTCTAATGCCGATTTAAAACTGCATACGTACGAATTAACCTGATGTAACATGTTCTGAAGTTGTGAAATGAGTTCAGTATTTAAATTCGGAAAATATTGATTTCTTATATTCGACTGTTCGTTGTAATCGGATACAAAATATATTTGAAGAAATTTAGGTTGTTCTTCAGACAAAAGGGACCCTATCAAATGGTAAACCTGACCTTGTACCTTAAAAGTAGGCATGAAAGGGCCTTCTGAGATTTGTTTAGCACCAAAGGATGTCATTTGGAATGCACTATTATAAGTGCGAATATTATCTAAAAACTGTTTGGATTGCAAATGTTCCCCTAAAAGTAGTGATTTTAAAGGTTCCGGTGGGTCTTCGAACGAAGGCAAATTTATTTTACCTCCAGAACAACAGAAACCAGCAGACTCCTTCCTCCACTTCGAAGCATTACAAAAGGAACATACTACGTTCATATCGCCTATTTCAGAAGATGATCTGTAATCAATTGTGAGGTTATAAGCAAACCCACTTTTATATTTATCGGACCACGCCACCGAATTTGTAGATTGATCTACCACGTGTATATCTAAGTCATTAAGACCATGTCGAAATCTATCTGCAGTAAGACGGGCCTCTCGCTATTCTTCTGTTTCAAGCGACCGAATATTTTCAATTCTTAATCTTTCATTAGATAAAGTAATCAATTGTTCTTGTCTCAAAGAATTGTAATAATCGCGTCCCGACTCTAGTCGTTGTTCATGCTCATGTTCATCTTCAAGAGATCGAATCATGTTATGGTGCGCCCTATCATTTGTCAAACGGTCTTGATATTGAGTAAAAGTTTCAGATTCTCGAGACAAAATATGACGTTCGCGATCAGCTGTAAGCCGTAATTCCCTCTCAGTGAAGGTTTCGGACTCGCGAGATAAAATATGACGTTCGTGGTCAGCTGTAAGCCGTAATTCCCTCTCAGTGAAGGTTTCGGACTCGCGAGATAAAATATGACGTTCGCGGTCAGCTGTAAGCCGTAATTCCCTCTCAGTGAAGGTTTCAGACTCGCGACATAATGTATGCCGTTCGCGGTCAGCTGTGAGTCGCAATTCTCGTTGTAAAGCAGTTTCAGCTTCTCGGGATAACGCATGTTGTTCCCGGTCAATGGAACGCCTTAGCTCTCGTTGAGAAGAGCTTTGAGAAGCCCGTGTTGTAGCTCGTCTCGCTCTTTCAGCTGCTAATCGCATCTCTCTTTCTGGAGAGCTTTCATTAGCTCGAGATGTTGAGGCACTAACTCTCATAGAGTTTAACTGATGTGCTCTTTCCTCTTCCGATTCTTGAGAACGCGTCATTCTCATTCTCCTAGCTTGACTCGAAGTTCGAGATAAAGATGGTCGTTTTTTAGGTGGCATCGTTTATTTTATTTTTAATCGACGGTAACTTAAATTCTATTTAGTTACCCAACAAAAAACTTACGTCAGAGGTCCTAACTATAGCTAAGTATATAATAAATAGAATATAAATCTAAGTGCCTATTAAAACTAAAATAATATTCTAATCGAATTATAAATATGTACGTAGGTACCTACAAATTACAAAAGAATAAAAAATGAAAATAAAGCTATACTTAATGCGTGTGCAATACTATCTACACTTACCTACTTCACTTAAAAATGAATAATAAGAAATACCTACAACTACTGTAATTAATCAAAGTACCTATGCTAATACAAAAAAAACCTTAGATGTTCTAAGTACAGCTGCTATATAATAAAAAAATATAAATCTAAGTGCCTATTTAAACTTAAATACCTAATATTCTAATAGAATTAAACTAAGAAATATGTACCTACCTACCTACAACTTAGGTACAAAAAAAAAAGAAATGAAAATAAAGCTAAAACACGTGTGCAGTATAGGTAGATAGTAGGCAATATCTACCTATACCTACTTCACTTAAAAATAAATAAAAAATACCTATAATTAATAAAAGTACCTACCTACGCTTTTATCTACTCAATACAAAAAAAACTAAACATAAAATGCCCAAAACTAACCTATCAGTAACTAAAAATCTAACAATAATCTAATCTATCTATCTATTATCTAATCTAAAAATCGAATCTAAATCTACTTAAAAAGAAATAAAATAGGAACTATTAATAGTTAAGAATTTAAACAAAACTAAAACTAATTTAGAAAATAACAACAAAAGAAATTAAAATAAACTATTTAAAGACAAAAAGTGGCGCTGATAAGCACGGTTTATAAAATAACAATTATTGTCTGTCAATAAAGTTCAACATTCTGAACGCATCAACAGCCAAATATTGAATGACGCTTGCGCTCGCCTCCCGCCCATTTTATACTCTGCCGCCGCGAGCCCCGTCGAGCGCGGCAACCGTTACGCAAAAATAATCCTTATAGCTTGATTCACTATTCACGCGCGATGTCTTGTTGGCGTATTTCATGTAAGTAAGTATAAGTTTGGTGTTTCTATACCGATTTCAATGATTCTTTTTTTATTGAATTGGTGCTAATGTTTATTTTTTTTTTAATTAGGAATGATGGTGAGCATTATTGGTTTTATAAACGTAAAAGTAAACAAATATAATAAGAAATCTCCGAACTGCTAAGCTATCGAGAGTTATGCGTGTTATTGTGAGTTAACTATAAAAGGTAGATATATGCTGTCTTGGAATATTTTTCGTGTATTTTTATGTAGACTATTTCCGTTATACATAGTTTCTATGTAGCTCTAACCATTAAGGCTGCACACGCGACGGAAGCTTAAAAAATCAAGCAACTTCTCCCATTTTCTCAACATTTCCTTTCACTGCTCTGCTCCTATTCATTGTAGTGTGATGAAAAGTATACTATTACCTGCCCAGGAGTATAAAGAATAATTGTACTAAGTTTCGTTAAAATCCGTCGAGTAGTTTTTTTTTCTATAAATAACATACAAACAGACAGACAGACAGACAGACGGACAAAAATTTTTTTAACTGCATTTTTGGCATCAGTATCGAACACTAATCACCCCCTGCTACTTATTTTGTAAATATATTTCATGTACAGAATTGACCTCTCTACAGATTTATTATAAGTATAGATATGGAATATTTATATTTAGTTTTTAATATTATGTGAATGGTTCAGATACAAACGAAGGAAAGAAAATTATTTTTTATGTTATCAATTCATTGTATTTTACCACAATTCAGATACAAAAATATATTGTAAATATAAACATAATATATTATCTAATACGTCGTTGTCAGGAAACAAGATTATAGCGTGATGTATGGCTCTCGCGGGTCATAACGTACAATTGCATTCATTTTGTTTACTGATGATTTGTTTGGAGGTTTATTTGAAAAATACAATATTCAATTTCATATTCAACAGAGAGCAAATTTAACTTTTTTTATTACTATTATATGTTAAATGAAATTTAAGTTTGTCCTTATTTCATATTGTTTGTATACATTACTTTAGTACTATACTAATTGACTTGAAAGCAAAATTGATGATTTAGCAATCTCGCAAATAACACTTTAAAGTTGCCATTGTCACCAAGATGGGATTTACGTCGATAAGAGTACATGAAACTACATAAATAGTTAAAACGATTATTCTTAAATTGATTCATAAATCATTTATAAGAAATATGTTGTTTGAAGAGCACACACATAAAAGTATAACCTTATTTTATCCATAAAATATTTACTTGGAACTGTAAATATTAAATAAAGAATAAAATATATATTAATATATTAATTCAAGTAAGCACAACATTTAAAACAGTTAATGAAATATTAAATTACAATATATTTTTAATTAATACCGTAACGAAAACAGGGACTTTACTAATGAATCAATGTAATTTGAACCCACGGGTGCCATTTCACGGACCGGTTACAAATTGTTCCGAATATGGGATAACATAGTTATAACCATATATATATTTGCTTTATTACAGATGTAATAAATTTATTACGATGTTTTTATATAAAAAATAACTTAAACATTACAATTATTCTTAATGAAAAGTTAGATCAATATTTCTTTTATGTGTACGCTATTATCAGGAGAAAATTTGTATAAAAAAAATATTTAAAAAAATAATAGCAAATATTTAATAATCTCTTCAATATATTGATAAAACTCTGATAGACTGACATTCAGATGTTTCCTTACTGTATCTTTAAAAAAATATATTTAAAAACACATTTGACAGTATGGATAGACAAATTGATATTTCATTCAAAATATCATTTCAACAAACATCAAATTGTTTGTAAATCAGCAGACGACGTCGCTGACAACAGCTTGTATATATACGAGTATATAAGTCTGCCCGTTAGGTGCCCTCTCCATAAATACTTATAATGATGGAGCGGCAAACGTTTATTTACCAATGTTTGTATTGGGTGTATTTATACTTTTTATAAGAGATTCTCCCCAAGGTCGACCCTCGCTGATCCTATAAGACAGGCATAATTCATAAGACGCGCAACACTCGGGCCCCAGAGGCCGTTTCATCTTGCAAACCCGAAAGATTATTGGTTTTTTTACTAAATTTTTCTCATAGCTTATCCGATATATTAAGAACAAATATTATGAAATGAAATATTTTGAAAGGTTAATAATGTTTTTTGTCCTTAATGGATCGAATATTTTGCTGAATATTTAATATTCAAAATGCAAAGAAGTTGTTAAATATTAATTTCTATATTAACAGAAAACTTTGAATATCGTAAGTTATGTTTTTATAGTTTTATAAAATTTAACAAGTTCTTGTTTTATTGACTTTCTGACTGGAATAACTTATTTTCTGATGATTTGAGCGTTGAAATAATGTTGTTATATAACATCTAGTGTCTCTAACTTAATCTGCACAGACACTGCAGCAATTACTGCCGGATCTGGAGTTTATATATATATATATATATATATATATATATATATATATATATATATATATATATATATATTTATTATTATTATTTAATCCTACATTTTATGTCGGGTTTTGTTTTGTACTACGTAATAATAAAATACATAATTACTCAAAAGTTTTCTATACCTTCTATCCTATACCTTTACATTTATTTAAGTGAGGACAAGCGAACATACAGTCTACCATCATGTCTTTTGGACTTCAAGGATATTTGCAACATAAAGGGAGGTGTAGATCACGTATTAGTAAGGGTGGGGAGAAGCGTTAAATATATATATGTATGTATGTAGTCTCTGTAACAAAATCTAATTGATTGAAAGTAATTAGACGGGAATAAGATCGGATTAAGGTTGGTGTTTGTTAATTTTATATTCTTTTTATATTTATGTTTTCTAAATGAACTGGTGTTCCTCTAACATTTAAGATAATAGATATCTTTTATATCAATACATTATAAAAGTTTTCTTCGTTTCGATTATTTTGTATCAATAACTTTTACTTATATTTTGCTTATTATAAAATGTATATTGAACTTATTTAGTGACTGAATTTCTATTTAAATGTCTATCAAGAAACTATCCTTTTAAAGTTCTAAAGTAATTTAAGTTAAAGAGAAGTCTATAGACAAGCTCAGAACATAATGGATAAAGTTTGTTTTGAGGGTAGATCATTGATGACCTTTACGTATTGTGTCTGACATTTAGTTAAATACTTTAATATATTTATAACGTGCAATAAAAATAACGTGGAGTCTATTATATTGTTTATATTATTTTTCAACCGAATGAATTAATTGAAATTCTCTTTTAATAGTCTGTTATAAAAACAAATATATTATAATAAAACAAAGAAAAAAACAATTTGATCGTAAACCGTTCAATAAATTTTGATACTAAAGTAATACATTGTGAATTTTAAACACATTAAATCCATGATAGGATCAACGTGCATATAAATGACTTTATTATGAACTGAAAATCGATTTTAAACGCAAAAGTCCTTCTCCGAATAAACGCTTTGTCATTGAAAATTGTTTATAAAATCAATCAAACCCGAAACGATTTGCGAAGTTATTAAAAAAATCGAGTCATTAATACCTTCTCGATTCCTCGATACAAATTTGGTCCATTTAATTATAAAGTACGGAAACAGCGGGGAATTGAAAATTGAGTGGACTCAAAGAATAATTACTGCGCAGTAAATTCGATTCAGGTTAAGCCGCCAGAAATGTGAACGTGATTGTGTTTTTGTTTTACAGGATTATGGCTTTTATTCGCAAACTGTAAGAGTCACTTGAAATTTTAATTTTTATTATCTTTATGTGTGTGTAACAAATTTTTTATGGACATTTCAAATTCCCAGGATAATATTTGCCTAAATTTTATTTATTGTTTTTTTCAATTTATTTCACTGCCTTTTTTTAGAGTTTCACACGATACTAACGACCATAGTTATGTTGGTTGTTTTTGATACAATAACCATGAATTGCAAGTCAATATTCTAACAAAATACGTGTTAGAAGCCGGTCGAATGTCACTGTTATCAGCATCTATCATGTCATGTGACAAGCGATATCCCTGTATCATAACGGCATTGTTATTGTCGCTGGGAAGCAATTTTATTTTACCTTTATTTGATTTTTTTTTCGAACAAAATAATATAAATCCATAGATTGTATAAAATAATGTTGCTCTATGATTTTTTGTACGATGTTTAAGATTTTTTTTTCACTACAGTTTTATATGTATGCTAGATAAAAATGGTATTTTTTTATTTATTAGATTTTCGAAGACTTGCATACTTGTTAAATAATGTTTGAAACATAAAATTAGAGTCCACAATTTATACCCTATGATTAAAAGATAATGAAATTTAATAGATTGTTTGTGAAGTAATTTTTACTAATATATCATAATTACTTATTAAATTAAAATATTATACATAAAAGCTACTCTTTA
Organism: Melinaea menophilus ssp. n. AW-2005; assembly: GCA_918358695.1. Lineage (NCBI taxonomy): Eukaryota > Metazoa > Arthropoda > Insecta > Lepidoptera > Nymphalidae > Melinaea > Melinaea menophilus. The sequence continues at coordinate 16,205,439 of OU911040.1, read as the reverse complement.
CGTGATATGTTAATTCCTTTATTTGCTATAAAGGAATTAAATCATCTCTATAAAGATGACATAAATGATTTACTATATACTTCATACGTATTTTTGATAGAAATTAAAACAAAATTTTGATAAAATTTACCGCATTAAGGACAATCTTATTTGGATAGCTTATTTTTCAGGAAATCACAGATTTACATGGTACTTTAAAATTTTTTTTTTCAGTGTAATATTCTGTACGTTTTTGTAAATTAATTTAAGTTACGTAAGTTGTTTACATAAAATACTGTAATCATGTCATATAAAGTTATGCTTTAATTGATTAATTAATAATTGATTTCAACAGAAACTTAGTTAACCTCAATTGGTTAGAAATGCAAATTAATTAAGTTTCCAAATTTAATTATAAGGATAATTTCTGAAGATTTTCTGATATGAAATGATTTGCCTATCGCGACAATCTTGAATTAGAAGTATTTTAATGAATTATTCCAACATCAATTTCTATACCTCAATTGCACTAATTGCACATTAGGTTATAAATCTTGAATTTATATGTATTTTTCCCTTTTTTACTATTTCAACTCGGCCAACGGTGGCAGCAAATAAACCAATCTACGCCAACATGCTGCACTCGTTTAACCAGCACGCTGTTCCTCCACCGAGGATTCGTACTCTTAATTGAACACAGGTTTTAAATGTACCTGCGGGAATAACCAAGTTGGGTTTACATAAGATAAAAATGCACCAATTTGTCCAGGTTCCCCGTGACAGCTGACATGGCGCCAGTCAGTTCCCTGCTCGTTTATTACGTGACGGAGTCCGGCGAGCCAGTGAGTGATGTTGCCAGCTTCCATGTTAGATTACTACACAAGGAGGTGAGCCTTATTACGTAGCCGAGATTTATTACATAAAGAAATATATTGTTATCTTATTTCATCTTCAATATATATATTATAATTATATATAATAGTCATAATATGTTACTAGTGTACCATCTCGTAGCTTTATTTTAAGTTGGAAGTGTATACTGAAAGGTTTATTCCGATAAGTATGATAACAAAATAGACCTCCTGCCACTCCCATTTGACATACACAAGTGATCACTGGTATTGATTCAAAGTGGAAAATATATAAATAAATAAATATAATATAATAGACAAATATGATATAATAGTGATTATATTATCATATTATTGACGAGTTTTGTTAGCTAATTGAAGCTACTCGTAATAAAAGTTGCATGTTTCAAAGCTAAGATATATCATTCCAAAAACTTGGAAAATAAATTAATAAGATTGAATTAAAGACGACATCCCAAATGATGTTCTTCTCAAATCCATAAAGTCATTTTGGGTAAAACAACAGGCTCTAAATTTAAATGTCTGCTTGTTAAGTATTAAAAGGATTGAGATAGAATATGAAAAGTACAAATTGTGATATTCTCCCTTTGATACCGAAATTAAAATATTGCGGTCCATGTTGCGGCTTGTGTTTTTGTCGCAAATTTTGCTGAAAATTCGGGACAAAGTCAATTTTATAATCTGGTAACCCTTTCGCTTGTCTAAAATAAATGAACATTTTCATTCGTTAAAGTTATACTGAGTTGTTATTATAAGGTGTTATAATAAAAGACGTAGAATTAAATTATTATTATAACATTAAATCATACAGCAAAAGTTAAGGAAATAAAAAAAAAACATGACTAGTAATTAAGAAACACTGACTGAAAATTTTTACTATTATAGTTATTAAGTTTGTCATTTGTAATTAGCCAGATATTTAACTTATATTTAATGAGAAAAATTTATATAAAAACATGTATTTGCAGTATGTATATAAGTTGATGATTAATGTTTTATAAATATTTCGCTGCTACTATTTTCTATGGCAAGCGACTGGCGGAGTTATTAATTCTTAGCCATGCCTTTGACAAGCCTTCGGTTCAATCACTTTATTTATACTATTTTCTTACGATAACTCCTTATTTATATCGGATATTATACTTTTTTTAGGAAATAGAAATGTCAAAGTAATATTTTTATTTCTAGTAATAGTACTCGTATTGCACTTATGAATTGACAAACTCTAGTTATATGGTATCAAAGTGTCTATGGAGTAGAAGCGGCGAAAGGCACTCTCTTAACTTATTTATTAATTTATAAATTTATAGGATGAACTACTGAGTGAGTCACTATCATAATAATTGATGTGTGAAATATATATTTTGTTACATATATAATTCTCTGACCCAACCTAGAACAGAATTGTGGGGGTAAACTCTCACTCTAATCCCACTTATAATGGATCTACCCGGCAGTGTAACATCTACAAGATATTTTTTTATACATACATAAAACATTAAAAATATTTATTCTATCGATCAAATTTAAATTCAAAATATCTTTATTCAAATAGGTCTTAACACTTACTTTTGACTCGTCAATCATTACATTAAAAAGGTCAGTGTAGTCAATCCGTGAATAGGCTACCACCAGCTCGGAATACTGCTCTGATAAGAAGCTGGCCAAAAACTTAACAGTTGATTTTTTTAAATAGAATTAAATAATGTCGGACGTAATATAATATTAATCCTGCAAATGAGTCAAAAATCTAATCGAAATATTTAAGATAATATATATATTTGTTAGATTTTATGTGGGAACGGTTAACTTTAATTAATGTTGTATTGTAACGACGCGATCTCGATGGTACTCCTCGTCCATAACAAATGGCTATTCATTACTCTCCTCGATAATTAAACTCATTGATACTGCTATTTATTTTCGTGTATTTGAGTACGACATGCTGTGTACAACTGCGACACGTTTTTAAACATTATTTAGCCGTCATTTATTATTATAAATGTCTTTAGAATTGCTTCAAGTTTCAAATAAAAAGTCCGTGCCTCATTGAATAACAAATATATTACATAAGCTTTAAACATATAATGCATTCTGGTTAAATAATATTTTAATAACAAAAAAAAAATATTTACTAAATTTTATCTTAAATATTTTTAATTTCCAAGATATTCTCTTAATTGGTTCAAAGATTAGGTTTAAAATTTATTAGAGTAAATTCTTCAGATAAGCCGGCAAGAGGTGCTATTAGTGCTAATTAAAGGAAACAACCCTATTAATTTTCCTTAACATCTTATAAATACCCTCGTTTTAGTTTCAAGTGTTTATAATGTTTAATCTTTTGAAATTGTCTATTTTATTTTATTATCAATTTGGTAGATTACTAGATTCCAGTAAGATTTGTAGATTATAAAAATCCATTTTAGGGATCAGTAGTCCACTATGCTTTCGTCCTCTACTTTTAGTTTTAAGTAATTTACTTCCTTGTTAATCCATCCGCCCGTCTGTCAGCCTAGCTCAGAGATTCATAGTAAAAGATTTTAGAAAGCTGTAATTTTACATGAACATACATACAAAGTGGTAGAATAAAATCCTCTACGCGTAAAGTGGCGTTATATTTTTAACGAGTACCGAGTATACCGGACTCACACGCACTTGACGAATTTTATATTTTAGAATCATCAAACCTAATCTATCAATAATCGAACAAAATATAACCAAGTTTCAACATTTTGATTTTCGAATAGAAACTATTATTAATATATCAGTATCAGGAACAAATCCTTGTCACGTGCGCTTCACTGACCCCAACTGGATAAACGTCACAGACGAATTTGACTTCATTATTTTCTATAGATAAGTAAATGTCTTTGGTTTTTATTTAATTCATTTTTCATTTTTTCATTTTATTTCCTAATTAACCTTAACTAAGTTGTACTTTTGAAGATTGTTAACTAATAAATATAAATCTCTCTTAAAGATATTTAGTTTTAGCTTTGTTTACTATACCTACATACTCGTATAAATAATTTTGTAATTAAATAAAGACCGCCACTAACTTGAATAAAAGAAGAAAGAAAGAGTTATATTTTCTATTTTGTCTCTTTATATCGTCTCAAATAATTAATGAATAGTTAAGAAATAGATAAGCATCAATTCGTTTATTATAGCCTAAAATAGCAGGATTAAAAAATATATAATCAACACGAGCCAGTCATAACAATGATACAAACAACCAAACTTACCTTCACATTAATAAAGTACACTCGAGATTGTATAGGAGCGATACAGAGCACGGAATAGGAAGACAAACTTGCCAAAATTACATGTAAATACTTCGTGAAACTAAGAGACAATGGGAATTCTGAAAGTCAAACATAACGCTAATTAGGCTGCGTTATTCAGTTCAATTTCACGGTTGGCGAGCGGGCTTTATAATTGGGATAAATATTAAATAACGAGAGATATCTTGCGTGGAGTATTATTTGTTATGTCTATAATTTAATAAAATATATATTATGTTTCACTTATTATTTTAATTTATGAAGTATATTGAAAGTTTTCATTGACTATACTTTGATATATTGTAGGACAGTAATGTTATTTTCTGAATATCTAGTCAAAGCTTACTTTGCCATTTCGAAGTGTCTGTGCAGGTTCAGAAGAAATCAATTTTCCGTATCGGTTGACTTAAGTATATAAGTTTTTGATCGGTTCCTTTACCGAACAGATTCTCACAAAACATGATTTTTACATTTATATTTGTATTCAATAAATTGTCAAAACCAAATCACTTATATTAATATATTATTATTATTATTAATATAATTAACTTAATCCTGTCAATAGGTGGCAGTGGCAGTAGAAGAAAGACGGTGGTGGTACCCGCGTGCCAGTTTACAACTGCGGGTGCTCGCTCCACCCGACTCACTCATGTGCTTGATCGGCGCACGCGCACCGTCCGATACAAAGTTCGATGTCCACCAGAGGTATATGTGTAATATTTCTTTAAAGATATTGTAAAGAGTAACTATATCCAAAATTTACTTATGGTATTATTTATTATTGTTTTAACCAGATCTATAAATAATTCGCAAACAGCAACAAATTATAGCCCAAAAAAAGGATCTCTTCAATTTATTTGGCATTTTTAAGTAAAATTGCTAGCTTCATTTTTCACCTTACTCAAATTAATTCAAATTCTCTAACAATTTTAATAAATAAATGCAATCATATTTTATACTTACAATATAACAAACAAAAGCTCTTAAAGTTCTAAATTTGTATCATCAAATAATCTGAATGCAATTTACTTGTACATTTTGAAGACCGACATCATAGTCAAAGTCTAATCTAAACTTTAAACTACCCGCTGCGGTCTTTAGATTGAAGGGAAATAAAATTAGTTTTCTGCTAGCCTGCTATCGAAGTATAGTTATAAAAAAGTTAAAAATACATTATATTTGCTCTGTAAATTAATAAACCTTGCGAAGTACACGGAATTCGCAAAGTTGTTAAAATAATTTCTAAAGCCCCTCTCGTATGAGAATGAATTTCATATAATGCGTGATACATTTACCTCTTATACAAATAACTCCCTAAAATAAACATTAAATTTTCAATATATATTCCGTCATACTTTGATTCGGCGGCTTTGCATTTAGTACGTAATTTCATAATAAAGTTATTAAATGTGGTCTATCGGTGTACATATTTATTAGAAATTAATATTACGAAGACCTAATTTCGGACAAATGATTAACGATCGGGTTCGATGGGATAGGTGCAGAATGATTGACTGCGACCTGGTTGTGTCTTAATATATGACGTAATTTGACTATAATCTATTATTTGACTCTACAAATATAAATTGGGATCATTTAAAAAACAATATCTACATTATCCTTCTTCTCTTTCGATTTAATATTAGTCATAAATATTATTAAATCCACATTATACTTTAAGGCATTACATATGTACAATATAATAAAAAAAACTATTTTTAAAGCACACCAGAACATGGAGAGCAACCAGGACCTGAATTCGTGTCAGCAGGAGTATCACTGTTTGTTGGTGGTGGTACTTGTGGTGGTGGAGTTCTCTACCGTCAGAAAACTGCGACACCGCGACCTCCAGCTCACCTGGTACCACCGGCTTCTCATGACAGGCTTTGGATGTGGAAATGCTTTAATTATACGTAAGTTTTTACTATATTTCAACAATTAAATCACATTGAGTTGTATACGAAAATGTTAATCGTCCATATATTTCGATAGTGAAATATTACATTGTTTGTATATCAACAAAATTAATTTGAAAAAATGTGTTACCCAAACAGTGGCGATTATTAATGCCGATATCGTTAAATTCGATATCCAATAGCAAGTTATAAATTAGTTAAGTTAACTACCATAAATCCACAATCCAACTCATCTGTTGGTGTAAGTTATGCGCTTTACTGCATGACAAACAGCTCTGTCCAACGGTCAGGAATTTTTATTGGAGCAAATGAAAAAGCTACGTGACGGGTGACGAAATTATGGTCTATCGGAATGTTGCTGAATCGAACAAATTGAAGCCGAGCTTGCAATACAACGTGGTTTGGCATTTTTGGTGTTTAGGAAAATCTGATCAAAACTTTTATTTACTATTATGATTACGTGAAATTCAGAGGGATGAAAAACATGTAAGAAATGTTATAAATATATGATTATAAAAGAAGTGGATAGACGAAAAAAACATGGAGATCATGAGAATAGTTATGGCGATTACGCACGTCTCCCCGGAGATGACGAATAATAGAAGAACGTAGAAGTAATTTTGCATTGCACTTATCCCATATAAGTAAATAAGGTCAAGTAGAAAAAAATCACTTTACATTCCATACGTACCAGCATTGATGAATAATTATTATAAAATTATTAATTTTAACTGAAAAGTAAACACGAAAGCTGATATTAATACAGAAGTAGCATACATTTACAATGGAGTAATCGCTCGCAAAACATTTTCAATATTGCCCTCATTATTTCAGCAATGTCAGTAAAACCCATCAAATTGGCCCCCGGATATTGTTTTTCGATAAAATCATTTCATTGTACAGTTTAATTATCATTCAGGTTGTAATATGTTTGTACTTTATTATCCTACACGACTTTTATTTGTGTACTTTGTTTATTTTGTTGACAATTTATTAAAATTTTCCTCATTACTGTATTATCTTAGTCTAATTGGTCCATTATTTTTGTTGAATTTGCTTCAAATGAATAGTTAATTATGGAGCCCAAGGAGGAAAAATGAATATTTTTATTCGTTTACCATTTAAATAGCCATGAAAAAGTGTTTCTCATTTACTGAAATAATTACAAATCTCAACATAATAATGTTGTTTTCCTTCCATAATAATTTGCAGGCTTTCATAATGGAAGCAGTACAATAAAGTTTTAATCGTTTCTCAGAACTCAATTATCAACCGATGGAGTAACAATAGCTGCACCCTCGGAAGCTGGACGCTGGTCACTTTGGGCACTTTCATTATCTAATCGAGGACTTCGATTCTCGGCTCCAAGGACTATTAACGTCTTTCGACCAATACAACTGGACTTTTCTCTACCACCCGCACTAAAAGTCGGTGAAACGGTAGAGGTGGATGTGAAAATTACTAATAACATCAATAATTGTATGGATGTAAGTACATTTTATAAAAGTAAATTCATATTATATCTACTATTTGTAAATAACCATCAGATCTGATTCAATATTTACAGTTTATGATATACTGTTTACTTTCACCGAGATCATTGGTAAATAAAATTGATAGATGTTAAAAGCCTTCTCAGAAAGAGATAAAATGTATTAGTATTAATGTTTACATATTCTAAATATTCAGGGAAAAGTGATGTAACAAAATAAATTGTATTTATTCAGGACCTCTTCCTAATAAACGTTATCGCATATTATTTGCTTAACGAATCTACAAATTAATTTGTTCAAAGCTACTAGATCTATTCAATTCACACAATATTCTGCTTTAACTTTATGGTATTAGAATTCATTTGAGATCGCTTAGTTAATGCAAGAATAATTATTTGGAATTTCTGCAGCATGTTCCGTATATTTGGCAAGGTAAATTAGGTTACAGATATACAAACCAATTAATATGTTAAGGTGTCGAGGCTATTTGGATTATAAGACCAAGGACAGTAATGACATTTTCATTATTATTCGTTCGGATTTTTACAGATTATAAAATAAATATATTTGTGCATACTTCGATTATTTTATATCAATATTTTTATCTCGTAATGATTAAATGTAAAAAGTTTGATCAGGTTGAATTTCCTGGGTTACAAATTTTTATTTGAAACTATGAAAGTGGCAAATACTGAAAAACAATAGACTATATCAAAAAAGGTAAATCCGTCAAGACGTCGTCCGCCGTCCGTCGCCGCCGCATTGAAGACTCTTACTATTTAACTTACAAAAGGATAATGTAATAATATATTTATACAAACAATAAATATTTTTACCAAGCATTGATAATGATATACGAAATGTTAGATTTTGCTTTTTAACATAATTGCAATAATTTAGAGGGTGACGTGCTTTATACTCATTACATCTTCTATGGGTATCGTAAATATCTCATCGTATCGTATGTATCATAAATATCGTATATCGTATCGTATATACATCAAGTAGAACACGTGCGTTAGCGATTTGTTTGCTATTGGCGTCGCTCATCGAATTCCAATCGGGGATTCTGGAATATCCATCTACATCGAGGCGAGAAGCAAATAGAAGCATTAAGCAATCTTCCCCACTTCCAAAATCCACATTCGAATCCGATTGTCCTTGAGTTTTTCTATTTACCTTCCAGTATTTTATTCTTTGTGCAAATGTGAAAACTCGATTTTACTGAAATGAGTTACAATCACTGTTAAGAACATAATTTGCACAAATTTTCTCAACAAACCCTCTCACTCTCCAGGAATTCATTACCAAATTGTAAACTTTTAACTTTAACTAGTTTATTTTAACTCTGCATTAATTTGAATTTTCTTAAACTTACTAATCGAAACTTCCTTTGGAATCCAACTCAGTAGTGATAGTCCAGACTAAATGACAAAATCTGTACAAATTCAATAAAAGTTTTAATTTCGCGAAACAAGAGCTGCTTGTAATCAAGCGGACTTCGCAACTAGTTTGCATTGTTCTAGTTCGGATGTTTCCCAGCGGACTGACGGAATTTCAACAGCTTTATGGAACACGTTCGCTGTCTGCTCAAACTTAGTTCAGGTAGTATGATTGGAATCATAAAATCTTCTCCTGGGGCTGTAACTTAAATAAAAGTACCATATTATTCAAGTGTGAAAAGTAACTAGTTATTGTAGATTACTATATAGATTGTTACATACAATAGTAGTGACACCTTATTCATAATCGTGATATAAGATACTTCAGGTTACTTAATTTAAATTAAAAACTGAGTGTACTTTGTAATAATTTACTTAGTATTCAATGAACGATAGTCTACATACCCAAGAGTTACTTAGTTGGAACTACCAACGTGAGTTATAGACTAACTTGTATTACCTTCAGACATGCCAACTTGAGGATCGTTTATTGCTAATCGATGTTTATTCGTGTGTTTTATCTAAGGGGTAACAAATTACTCAACGCTACAAATGTGGTTTTAGTAGGTTGAATATTGTTTTCTAATAATAATTATTAGCTTCCACAATATAAATAAATTATATTAACATAATATGACGCAATTCAAAAATAATTTTTCAGTCGATGTTTAATATGTTACAATGGGCAATTGATTGATAACATATCAAAATATAAATGATTACATATGTAATGTCGTTTCAAATCTTTAATGTGTGGTGCTCTTTTGTATGTTATTTTATGTAAATATTATCTTTAAATGTAATTTATATTCCTCTTATATAAGTTAGAACTTACACATTTCTTACATTTTAGGTCACAGCCCTGTTAGCACTTAGTGCAGGTGCAGCATTCGCAAGCACAGGGGCTTTGTACGTTACTGAACGTTTGAGACTTGGACCGCGTGGGGGGACCCAATTGGTAGTCAGAGTAGCTGTTAATACACCTGGAAGGAAGAATATTACGGGTAAGCTTTAGAATAATATAATAATAAAATATATTCGTAAATTGTTTGGTGTTATACCTGAAAATATTTAATGTAAGTAAACTTATTTTGAATAAAATAATAAAAGAAACAATAAGTTATCAAAATCTTCGACAATTGAGAAAACATAATCCTAAAAGGATTTCAATATATGATCAATTAAAAACCAAAGCTGCCCAGCTTCTTAGTTAGCAAAAAGCAAAAAAAAAATGTTAAGAGTTTTCAATATGTATAGTATAGTCATCTTAATAGATACGACACCACAACTAACTAACAAATAATAAAAATAATTCTGTCTAGAAAAAAAAACACCTAACCTAAAATCATAAACTACTATTAAAAAAATAACATTTTTGTGACAATATTTCACAAACAACATAGCAATGACCGAGCCAAATCTCATTTCAACACATTACAGTGAGCCGAGCTATTTTATTCTTTATTGCTAAAACATATAAGTCATGTTATGCAATTTCATAAACTAGAAAATATCCTGCCAAGTTAGGGTTTACATTGTCAACACGTTGGCTCTTACAAGCAGTCCTCGCTAAAGAATTTCCACTTGCTTTGATAATACAAGGTGTCGCAGTGCAAATCTTCAAGAAATTATTTTTGTAAACGTGGAAAACTTGTTATAGTATATAATATCGTTTTCAATTTACACCAAACAGGTTTAGATAATATTAAAGGTATTATATTATGTTTTCTTAAAATATAATTGTTTTTTCGAATAATATACATTTGGTCTTTTTTAAGTATTGTACTGAGTGCATATAAAAGTTGAGAAGACATATTATGTATTACTTTAGACTCGTCTAAACAGATGCTTCACTTTAGTTAATATAATTAGGTCCTACATCTAATCGGATATTAATTTTACAAATTAATCAAACAAGATATCATGGTATTCATAAATTAAGATATTTAATAACCATCAAATTAATTATATCGAATACTGACACATTGGGTCAGCGTGAGGTGAGGTGAGGTGAGGTGAGGTATGCTGACACAATCACATTTGATGTCAATTCGTATGTTATGCTAATGACGTGACATCAAAATTTGAACACAACAACAATATTGTGATCGGAATTATTAATTGTGAATATTCAATTATAATATTTTATCATTAGCCTACGGGATTTATTTATATTTATCGTTTCAACACGAATCTCCTTTTGTAATTCAATAACTAATATGATTTTAATTGCAATATATTGAATTTGTTAGTGTAAAATAATATTTATTTTGGTTTTGTTACTATAATTATAATACGAGATGCATAATTAGGTTATTGTTAATACGTTCAATATATTTTTTGTCATTTTGTCATATAATAAATAATTTTAAGACTTTAAATAATACCTAAAGTTTATTTTTTGTAAACAGTAATTACAGTGTTTTAAAGAGTTTTAAGGACCTAAAAAAATCTTAAGTGGAAATTATTTTGAGATTTTACGAACATATTTATTGAAGTATCATGAAGTAGCAGAATCTAAGGGAAGGTTTTATTTCAGTTGAAGTAACTGGATACAGTGCTGATAACTGTACAGTATCCTACACGTCCTTTAACAACGAGACTCTAGTCGGATCTGTAATACGATCTGCGAGTGTCCTGGTGCTTCCTGAGGGACTTCACCGGAGCGACACACAGAGCGCTTATTTCTGCGCAAACGGTTAGTGTTGAATTGCCTTTTATTTTTATGAATACCAATATAACAAACCAGATTTAACGCAAAAATCTTTCGATATACAAATATTTATTGATTTTTACATGAGTTGCAAAAGGTTTTAAAATATACAAAATAAAATGAACAATATGATTCTATATAACCAGTAGTGCCTTTTAAAATTATATGAAATAAATAATATCTTGTTTCCCGCATTGGATCAATTCTGAAAAATTAATTTGTATAATAATAATTTAATAAACACTTAATATTGCTGCTTGAAGGTTTATATATAGAAATATATTATTCTTCTTTAATTTTTAATTACTAACATTAGAATAAAATACATATTGTGTAAAGTCAGTATTCATTTTTGTATTTTCATCGCCAATTACAGTTCTAGTAAGAAATTAATGATACTGCAGTATTTTTACAAAATACTTACATATTATGACTAATGTTTAGGCGATATAGTTAGAAAATCATTAAAATAATAATTAATATCAAATTAAACTATTAAACCGGTTTGGTTGCTGTATTTTTATTATAGAAATTAAACGCACATTTAGTTGAGAATTTGTGGTTATCTTCAGAGCACCTCGCAGTCTCTTCCCGTGGGTCATGGGAATGGCAATGGGTAGCGGCTCCACGGAACCGAGCAGGCTTAGTCCTGGAGCTGAAGGCGCACGGCGCAGCACATGTTGCCCTGTCAGCTATACGGGAGCCTTCCGATGATATGTACAGAGTTGTGATCGAAAGAAGTCGTGTATGGATCGCTAAAGGGAGGCATGGTAAGTTTTGAATAAATATATATCTAAATAATTATATATGCTTCTGGATTTGTTTATTCGTTTATAATGGTTATGCTACTCAATCGATCGTTATATACAATTTTGCATAGATGTTGTCAGGGTTACAGAAAAAGATTCAGATTTATCCTGAAAAACGTATTATAAACGTAATGAAAAAAAGAAAAATAATTTTTAAACGTCCATATAACAGCTAGCTGATGATGATATTTCTGCACTTTTATTAATATTATTATAGTTTCCGTGTAGACAATAAGAATTTAGTTATAGAAAGATTATAGTTTTATATAAATTTACTTAATATTTAATTAACAATTAACTTTATATTAACATAATATTTATGACTTTCAGGTTACGATGTGCACCTCGCGAGCGCGGAACAGACGGAGAGTGATGCAGATTGTTCCGGGGAGGATTCGTGGTGCGCGTGGTGGGTATGGTGGGAGGGGGGACGCCTGTCCGTAGGAAGGGGGGCGTCTCCTTCCGAGAGACGGCTTCTCGTGTGGCCGCTTACAACTGATATGAGAATTAAGTATGTCGGGTTCAGCGCACTGTGGGGAGATCAAGCTGATTTTAGGTAAGTGTTACATGTTGAATAATTACTAACCAAATACAAACTAGCCAACCAATTACTAAGGATAAAGCTACTAACTAAAAATATTTTTCATTGAATGTATTTTTTTTGGCATCTAACCACATTTTATTTTATATTATTATAGAATTTGGAACTTCAACGAAGAAGCGGGCTTTTCTCAAGTTTTAGAACTGGGTCTTCCACATGGAGTAGTTCCTGGCTCAGCGAGTGGAACATTACTAATTTCTGGTGGACTTCATCTACCTTTATACAGTTTTCAAACAGATGCCTCTGACATATGGTCGGATGTGTGGAAAGATTCACAACTATCTGCAGCATCGGCTAGTTTGGCGCCTCTGTTAGCCTTAGAACATATATCGCATCTAGTCGATGAAGCTGAGAGAGAAAGAATATTGAAAAAGTTGCCAGAACAGGTATTCTTTATTATTTTAATTGACTTATAATTGTTAGAATAACTAACTAAAATCAATAATGCTTATTCTCAAAATATATTTATTATTTCAAACTCATTTTATTTAATATATTTCAGGTACAAATATTACTTTCTTTCCGTAAAAGCGATAACTCATTCAGTGATCATCCAGCCGTAAGCAGTCACTTATCTACGATTAAAATTCTCGAGATCTTAAATAAAATTCAATCATATTACCCAGTGGATCCGAATTTGCTACAATCCATTAAAACTTGGATACAATCTCGACAAAATTCAGATGGATCATTTACACCACTAGCTGCGGATAAGGAAGTGGATTACTATCCAGTTGAAATAAAAAACACTAATGGGACTGAAGCTGAAGTTAACGTAAACGAATATTATTATTATGATAAAGATGGCAATATGACGCAAGAAGTTATTGAATGGGAAAGAACGGTGGAAGTTACAGCAGAGACTCTTGTGTCTTTATTGGAAGTTGGAGTGGAAAATGAAGTAAGTAACATAAATATAATTTTAAACATTTAGTACCATAATTACACAAACATGATAAATGCAATAAGTCACTCTCTGTTTTATACATGATCACATCAGTGATACTAAAATTGTTACCTTGATTTTTTCTACATTCTTACATTGTTAACCAGTTATTTACAATACAATTTTTTGTAATTTCAGGTTGATGCCGATGTAGCAAAGCTAGCTCAAACTTACTTGGAAAATAACCTCCACAACCTCACCTCACCCGCAGCATTGGCTGCGACAGTCTTAGCCCTTGTATTGGCCAGGTACTACTTCTTTGGTACTTCTAATATTGTATGACTAATTACTACTATTTTAATTTTGATTTGGTTGCTTTGATTAACTCTTCGTTTTCTTTTTTTTAAATGTTTTTTCTGTTGAATTACAGGAGCCCCATAGTACCGGAGGCATTAATTATATTACGCAATGCATCAACAACTGAAGAAGGTGAGTTCGGGTGGCCGGCGCCGAGGAAAGACGCCGCGGATTGGCTGTTAGAAGAAACTTCCAGAAATATTAAAACTACATCTTACGGTATGTGGTTAAAAAACTTAGGATTTTTACTACTTTAAGAGCAATGTAATATTTTCAGTATGTTCGCTATGACTTAAAAATAAAAATTGTAGTGTAAACTATTAAAGAAACTAAAATAATGTATTATTGTTGTTGAATATGTCTATGTTTCCTTAATGGGACCAGAGTTTAAAGCACATTTAAACGTCACCAGAAAAGCATATATTAGTCTAAAATTAAACATAAACTTTTCTATTAAAAGTATCAAATACTACTACCACAGCGTATCCTTAATCTAAAGGTTGCCTGGTAGAGATCGCTTATTAGCGATAAGGCCGCCTTTTTGTATAACCAAATTATTGTATTGATTATTTGTAATGTGTAAATTAAAAATATTTGTTTTTCTGGTATGCAATAAAGTATATTTATCATTATTATTATACTATAAAATATTGGACGGTTGAATTTTCTGTGGAAATAATTTTTTTTTTTAATGTAAGAACCTAGAAAGAAGTTAACATATAACAATGAATAAAATTTGGACAAATAAGAAGATCTAAACGAAAAGATTGATTTAAGAGTATAATTTTAGATTTACGTGTTTCATACCTATGAAACACGTGTCTCTTATAAGTACACCAGATATAAAAACCCGTAAAACACAGTTAATGTTGACATGCTGTGAAATATATATATATATATATTCTCAATAAATCAGAGGTAAAATCCACAAACCATGCTCTACAGAATCAAAAAAGCATATAAATGGCCAGGAATAGAGAGATAAAGATACAGAGAGATACGCAAAATAATGATAGGATCTCCTCCTCAACTCCTTCAAGTTTTTGTTTTCGTGATATGATTTATTCAAGGTTTAATCCATCTCATATTCATTTAATGATTATTACATTAAATTTATTGATTATGCTATGTACTTAAAAATATAACAAACAAATTTTCGCATAGCTAATATCGGTGTATCATATATTTCAAATTATTGAACAGAGGCAGTAACAATGGAGCAGTACGTGGCTGGCGTCCGTGTGTTGCTGGCTGCGTGCGCTCGCGGGGCGCTGGCGGAGGGCGAGGCGGCCGCACGCTTCCTGTACTACCGAGCCTCCACGCTGCAGAGGCACCCCAGCCTCGCGTACCAAGCTACCAAGGCTGCAGCACAGTATGCTGCACTGGCTCATGACAGGTATCATTGATGGATATCGCTATCGCTTTCACTGTCCAAAGGTGACTTTCACAAGTTTCTTATACAAATTGCCATAGTAAGGTATTTGTTTACCATTGGGTGCACAATTTGTCACATAAAAAAACTATGATTTCAGGATTTCGTTTCGTTTGTATATTGTTTTCTCACAATGTAATACATATTTACCTTTATTCTTCAAGAAGTAATATTTGGGTATTTCTCGGTAACAGGTGACTGAGTATATAGTTTTTTTTTACTAAACAACTTTTTCAAATGTTTGAATTATTATATATTTACAAATCAATATTTCTTTTTTTTTTAATATCAAATAGCATGTTTACTTTTTTTTAGTTTTAATAAGAGTATTACAACTGCCGGAATCCTATGTTTAAAGAATATATAATATATGTATTTATACTCAATGATACATACTCGTATGTATATATTAAAGCAAATATGTAAAATGTTATATTTCACAAATCGCAAAAATACCCTCGGGGTATTAGGAAAGATCCAAATATGAAACAGTGTCCAACTGAATATGTTTGTTATTTTAACACAGTACACAATATAATCAAATACAGAATTTCAAATCAATTTAAATCAATCAATCTAAAACGCATTCGTAAATGTAAACTAATCTGTTATTTCAAGAAGAAAAAAATATTTCTGATTTCTAGAACATTTAAAAAAACAGCTATATCTATTATATAACTAATGAATCTCATCCAGGCACCGAGCGCTCACAGTATCGCTAGCGACAGCCGGCATGGAGCTGACGGACACTCTGGAGCTCCGCGCGCAGTCTTCGCCGCGCGCTTTACAGCTGCCAGGATTACCTACTAAGGTTTTCGTGTACGCAACTGGTGCTGGCTGTGCTACTGTACAGGTGACACTAACTTTTTGTTTGATTAATTATATGATCGAAACATCATCTTTTTATCAGTCTTATGAGTAATTTTGAAAGATGTAAGAAAAACTGTATAATATCTAATATATATTATTATGTGCATTAATTTCAGGGCACAATCTCCTATTCAACATATAATCCCAAAGCAGAAAACGCACTCCTCAATATTCAAGCAGCAATCATTGAAGAGATAAGACCAGAAAGAAGCAGCATTGAGGAGTTGCAAGGAAATTTGCCCACCTTGATCGTTAAAATTTGTTTTAAGTATGAACTTGATTATTCAAATTAAACATTTTTTTATAAGACTTTCAAATCGTAAAATAAAAATTTATGTTTATACGTGATATTATATACATTTTAGATGGAAAGGAAAAGAGCGTTCCGGGATCCTTCGTCTCGAGGCATCTCTGTTCTCTGGCTATGAGCTGCATTCTGTAAATCCAGTAGTGTTGGATGGTGCTACTTTCGCTGATTTGCATTATGGCTCCCGTGGAGAATCCGTGTGGTTTGTGTTTACAAATGTGAGTACTATTTCTTAATTTCTTTTAGTGTATCAATTTTCTTGTCATCTACTGATGTTCGAATTGATAAATTTCAGATAAGCTCCACTTGTCCAGTTTGTGCAACCTACGAGGTGAGATCAAAATTCGTCATTACAAGCCTCCGTCCAGCATTTGCTAAAATTTATCCTTCAAGTAGACCAGACTTAGCTGTTGAAACATTCTTTCATGCGAGAGCCGGGAGCCCTTTGCTTAGGGGTATTACTGATGATGACTTTATAACTTGGTTTGATAAAACCCAACTCGCGAGTCTAAAATCAAGCACGAATATCGATAACATCTGTGAATGTGGACGTATATGTAGCAGAGATTACGAATTTAGAAAGGATTACAAGCAAATAATGGAATCTAAAGCTAGAATCGCAAGTACAACAGTCAAAGTCGAGAAGACATCGGCAGTCACTGCACATGCATTGCGTACAGAAGGAACTACCGAAATGCAAACTGATATACCATCCACCGTATCCACGATAACTTCATTTACAACTGAGTCTATAAATATATCAACAGCAAATACTTCTGTCGATGACGTAAGTGTAATAAAAACGACAACAGATGTGACAGTTTCAAATACATCTAAAATCTCTGATGACCCTATCATTATTCCCACTATAACTTATATTAACCAAACTGAAAACCAAAACTTAAATAATGATATTCAACCCGTCATTCCAAAAATTAATGGTGAACTTATAGTCCAAAAGATGCCAGTACTTAAAGATTACGCTCAGAAGCTTGAAGTACGTAAAAAACCTTTACCACGACGTAAAGGTACTCTGAAAGCAACTTATGGAGATAAACATGAAAAATTCTTCACAAAACCAAAAGCTCTTGAAAATTTAAGTCCTGTAAATTTTAGTCAAAGTACTATGCAAATTAATGAATTAACTACAATCAAAGATATCAGTACTGAATCTACAACTTATGAGTCAGAAATTACAACTACTTTAAAGACGGAATTAACGACTATAATAACCGCCGGTACGGATATTCCTGTCATGACTTCAAGAACTGAAAATGTGGAAAAAAAATATTCAGACAAATCTCTCAACACACAACCGGAAATTACGACAGCACCTCATTCGATAACAGCTATTACTAAAAGTAATATAAAGTCAATTCATTACAGAACAAAGAAACCTAAACCGAAGACACAAATAAAGAAACCATATATACATTCCAATCAGAGTAACGAAAAACTAGTTAAAAATAATAAAACCTCAAAGCCGGAGGTAATTATAAACAAAACTAAGATAAAGCAGGATAAAACTGAAAAAAATATTGCGAAATCTTTAAAATCAATTAACAAAGAAATCCATAAAATACCATCCAACCCGGTGTCAGAAACATCCAAATCTAATAACATTCAAATAAAATCAGACATCGCACCAGAGAATAGAGGCGGATATGAAATTTTGGACAAAAATAATCTTTGGGAGCTCCTCAAAGAAGGTCCGGATGATGCTAAAATTGATGAAAAAATCCACGTTCATAATCGATTGAATGATGTGTCTTCTGTCAATAATCGTTCTTTATAAACTGCGTTGTTATGTAATGTTTAAGGCACAAAGACTTTAGCATATTTTTATAATCACGCCCATGAAAAATATAAATAACCTACAGAATAAACTTCAAGTCAAATTCCTAGCACATTCATTGTTGATTGTTAGGTAAATGCACTAATTGTTCATAATTGCTTAGGATATGTATTGTAAATAATTATACCGTAGTGATTATAAGATGCGCTGTGACTATGTTGATGTATGTCTGTCTGCATGCAAAAAGCTCTAAGCCTGATTTCATGTATATTTCAATCTACTAAATGCCAAAGAGAAACTTTTAAATAAATAAATAAATCATGATTAATTCATAGATCCATGCCAATTATAATATCCGAGATTCATCTAAACAATTAAGTACTTAGAAAGAGCTAGAATTATCTAAATTATTTGTATTCTAAATGTAATCTAAGCTTTAGTTTTAATATCTACAGTATTTTGTAATAATATTTACTGTTTAAGTCAAATGGTTGTATATTTAATTTCCTAGTATAGAACACCTTAATTAAGCTACTCGATGTACATATTTTCCATGTTGCCAAAACGATGGTACGACATGAGTATTTATAGAATTATGTCCTATTCGTATTAACCCTTAGTGATTGTAATGTAGAATCTAGCATAATTATGCGAATGCCCCAGAATTTCCATCCGTCTAATCTATTCTCCTGTATCTATTATATGTAATGTAGTGGCTATAGTAGATGTTCTTAGATGTTTTGTTGTCTTATTAGATACTAAATTCATTCTAGTGTCAATATACATTTTTCTAAAGTAGTAGATGCGACCATTTAGATACATATTATCATTTTGATATCCTCTTTTTCAGCGGCTTCCATTTAAATTAATTCTAGAACATTTTAGATAATATAATTTCTTAGTATTGATCATGTCTTAATAAGTAGATATATATATATTTTTCTCAATATAATCTTATATTTTAAATGTCTGTCTTTTGGCAATAGGAACTTTCTATATGGCTTTTATTATTTTGACATAGTTTTATAGATAGCTGTAATATATATATATAAGTGTGATAAATTATAAATTCGTAAAATAAATGTACGGTTGTATGAAAATAGGTGCTTGAGCGGTGGATTCTCGTCAATTTCAAATGTAAAACGCATTTCAATATAGTTTTAATGTTTAATTACTTTGTGCTTATTCGTAAGCTAGTCACTTATTTAATAACTCGATGTACTGACACAGAATAATTAGAGCGGATAAATTATACCACATAAAATATTGTTATTATTTTTTACCCTCTCGATCTCTTTTATAAAGTGTAAGAAGCGGCTTTTACTAAAAGCCTTATCTCCTCGTTAACCTTGGAATAAAACATAAAACTAACAGGCACCTTTATAACCTCATTTATAAATAAATTAATTTTACATAACCAAGTTCTACATTTACCTGGTTATTAAAACACTTTACAAATTTAATAACTATATAAATTGTAAAGAAATTCTTAAAACCAATTTAAACCGTTAAAAATAATCTTAAACAAAAATGACTCTCTCTTTGATAAGAAACTCCGTTGCTGTTCTAGTTGTCTGGTCCTATATATGCAATATAGCGCATTACTTCATATTAGAGGGAAAAAATACAATAATATTGTTTCACTATGGAATAATACCTTTTTATCAAGTTGACTGCAAACAGAAGAAGTCTTAAGAACAAAGCACAATGATTGCTCAAAGAGTTCAGTCTATATCTGTATGGATCCAATTTTGTTTGATATCTTCCGAAGCAACGATGAAAGGAATAAGAAAATATATAAATGAAACAACTTTTTAAATTTTCTTTTTATCAATTGCCTGTATTTTTTTTTATAATGTTTATAATGTTATATTATAATGATTAATTGAAATGGTACGATTGATGTTACAAAGTGTTATGTTAATGTAAATTGACTAGAACATTCGAGAAATAGATAAAATTATACAAAATTAATAATTAATACTACTAATTACCAAGAAAACTCAAATAATATATACTATTTCAAAACCGTGAGGTGCATTATACGACAGTAAATTGTGTGTTAATTTGATTCCGCGACTTTGCGTCTTTCATCTCCTCCGAGCATATGCTAACCACGCTGGTATGTCCGGCTTCTGTGGAAAAATAATGAAATAAATTAAATTAAAAATGTTAAATAAGCCTAATTATTAATGGTTTTATACTCTTTAGTTCATTTTAGTTTTCAAAAGACCTCAGTTCATTTTTTATTTTAATGTAAAGTTATAAATTTGGAAGTGTAATAGTGTTTGTTTTTATATAAAATATTTAACATTTAAAATGAAATAAAAGCTGTTTTCTGTTGATTTATTTATAAATAACCTTAACAATTTAAAAAAAAACCATACAATAGTTTTTGCTTCAAATATATATATATATTGTTGTTAATTTCGTAATCACAACCCCTCAGATATAAATCACTTATTCTGTAGCGATATATAAACTAATTATCGAACCCCGATAGTTAGAGCTATTAAGGGATGATTCAATTTATAGAAAATAATTATATCACCCATTGTCACTGAACATTGTTTAATGATATTAAAACATGCTTTGTCTTTATTGAATTTGTAAATAGTTTTCATTATTATAATACTAGCTTATGTCAGCGACTTCGTCTGGTACTTCATTAATTTAAAATTTTACTATTAACACCACCGTGTATTGAAACTTATAAAATAATATGTATAAATTTCATTACGAGTTAAAAAAATGACTATTCGACATAAAAACTATTCTATCTTTTAAATTAAAGAAAAAATATCTACAAATAATTGTAATCGGTTCAGTGGTTTCAAAGATTAGCGCAAACTAACATCCTGCCACGATTATTTTATATATATATAAAGATAAAAATACTATTGAAGTAAAATAGGATATTTTAGTAAAGTCTTATTAATCGTTCTTATTCTTAATCATTATAGTTTTTTATATATTTATTTATTATTTGATATATTTCACAGATATTCTAATGTAGTTTTTTTTATATTTTAAATTAATATATATAAGACATTTTCATATACCTACCATTAATTCTTTATTGCAGAGTCACAAAAGGATATAGAAATTCTTTTATACTTTAGCCTCAGCTTCATAAACGATTTAAAAATCCCTTTGAAATGTGAATTTCATATCGACGTTCGTAATAACGATAGAGTGATTTAAATATGAAAGGCTCGGAGTTTGTTCAATATATCACTGAATAACTGAACGGAGTGGTCGCTATATTGCAATAAAAATATAATTCATATTTCAATAAAGGAAACATTTTACTTAAAAACAATATCAAATTAATTAGGTAAAATAATAATAGCATATAAAAACGGATCCGCATGCCCTTTATAAACTTAATTTAGAAACTAATGAAAAAACAATATCGTACCTAAACGTTACCTTTATAAAGGTTTAATAACAGGAAGCCTTAAAATATAGTTACTATTATTATTGCTTAGTTTCTCTTTCGCGTTTTTATAACGATTACTTCTGAATTAATGCGTAAAGAGCTTAAATTTTGTGCTCGTTCCTATAACATTTAACTTCAAAACCGTCACAATATTTGAATGTCACTAACGTATATGAGCGGTACGTTTACTGATTTTAGCACCGAGTTATAATATTTTTTATATAAAAATATATTTATACCTGCCTTCTTTTATTACCAAAAAACAGAATATTATATCATCTGCCGTATTTTCGGTTGACAAAATATTTGTCACTTTTAATAGCAAACTTTATTTAGGAAAATGAACGTCTTTGATCCCAAAAATGGATACTAATTTTGAATATAAAAAGTTTTACTCCGAAAAGAATTGTATCGATACTTATATTAAAATTAATTACTTGTTAAAAAGCTAATTAAATACCAAATAATGCAAATTACAATGAATAATTTATATTCTCAATTAAAATGATCATTATCTAATTTGTTTTATTCGTTGAATCATTATTAATATGTGTTTGTCACTTATTTAAAGTATAATATAAAAAGTATCATACCTCCAGATCCTTGGCCCAGTTTGAGAAAGCTTCGGAGCGTTTCCCGAACCTGAAAAAAGTCAACAATAGATTCTCAGCTAAAGATACTTTATAATTAATGAAATATATTTAAAATCATTAAAACATCAAAGCTATAAAACAAAACAAACACAAATATCTCCAAATTCGTTGAATATAAATAAAATCCAAATAAAGAGTCCCGATCCCTTGAATATATAAAATCACAAATATCCTTAATCTAATACAACCCGTGTATAAAATAAACACGCTTTGAACGTTACCTGTAATACAGTACAGTTGACTCATTCAATTTGATAGTTCGTACGTAAAGCAATATAAACATTGAAACAGGGAAATTTGATTAGGAGTTTGATTTATAAACTATTGCAGCCTCGCTTCACTTGATACGTTAATGGTTTAAGTTCGAAGAAAGCAAACATTCACCTAGCATAGCGTAGGTTTGCTAAATACTATAAGACTAAATGGATATTATGCTTTATTTCTTAGAAGATATATAAATAGTATTTTGTTCTATAATTTAAAAAGTGCAAGACTCATAATAAACTATGACTAACAATTATTTAACCCTAATACGTATTGTGTAAGACCGTGTAATGGCTAGTTTTTATAAAATTAAAAGTAATTCCTACTAGACGCGTGAGGTCAAAGGGAGGGGAACATCGATATCGTACCTTGGTCGCGTGTGGTAGGAGTAAATGCGGTCTAGTTTCTGTAGCTGAAGGAGTCGCACGGCACGATCTAACAAGTCTGGGTCGAAGTGGTCCCCGTCCGCTACATCGCGGCGGTCAATCCTGCCAATATATCGACATCGATATGACATGTATTCACAACACTACGACCAAGATACGATTTTTTTTTACGTTTGTCTCTATCTTAGATTTTAGTTGTATCCAAGCCCTTATTGAGGTAATCTAGAAGAATATAAATTTAAAATATGTTTAAAACAAAATATAAGTATTCAGTTAATACGGTGTAGGTGTATATTTACAATATCGTCATCCATTATTTTTCGATGTCACGGACTCTTAACTTTATCCAATAACGCTTTCGAAAGCTTTGTTTATAATAATCTAATCTGAAAAGTGTCGAGTCGATTACCTCAGTAATCACGATATGATATCGATATTAACGGTCTAGTACGGATACAACACTAATTAGTGATTTGATTGTGCCACGAGTTTGAAATAACACCATGGAAAATAGAAACAGATTGCTTGTTCTGCAATATTATTATTTTAATGATTTAGGAAATAAAAAATATATAATAACGGAAAAGAAACATTATTTTCAATAAAAACCAGTTTTAAGATAATCTAAAATGCACCCATTGTTAATTGTTTATATTTGGATAATATTATTTACCAAACACCCTTTTCAAGCTCATTCATTCTTAGGCAATCAATTTAGTAAATCTAATTTAAACTGATACATTAATGAAAAAATATTAAACATAATGATTTGTTTTATTTCATATTTACTTTAATAATAAAGAATGGTGATAACAAGATTACTCTCAAACTCATATAAGTACTCATACCCATCGCAAGTAAAGCTCTATATCCATTCCATTACGGCCTTACTCAGAAACAAGACCTTTATATTACTTTATAGATATTAACAAAGGGCTGTGGGTGTAAACATCACAGGTATTATCACGGGCTGTACTAAAGATAAAGGTATGTTCAATGTGATACAGAAATCGAAAACTATATCGTGATTAGACTTGCGGAAATGTAACCGCAGAAAGTAATACTGAATTCTGTGAATAAGTACACTTAATTTGTGAGACCGTACAATACATATTTATGATTTTCTCAATTTAAAATAATACAAAAATCAATGATAATTTGTTTTAAAAAAAGCATATTCTCTGGAAGCTTTATTTTATTAAGTTTAATGAATAATATGTAAGTACAAATGAGAATGTAGAAATGGAAGTTAACAAAATATTCATATATAACTATTTACGTGTACACGTTGCTATTTCTAACAGTTTGTTTAGTGACAGTTTATTTCAGTAAGTATCTTATATTTGTCTCAACGAATATATTGCCAAATGTATTTCACAGTACGAATATATTAGGAACATTCGATTAATTTTCAGATAATATAACATGGTCGTAATAAAAAAACTTTAAACAAATTGATATGCACCTAAATTTTATATGGAAATTGAACAATATCACTTCTATTGTTATATGTGAAATAGAAACATCAGTTGTGCATGCTTAAAACCAATTTGGTAATGTGTATTAAAGATTTTCAATATTATTAAGACAATTTTATCATTTTTTACTATATTTCCTTTCATAATCTCTTCACTATATTTTATTAGTATACAACATAGATATTGTTCAATTATCCAATGAAGTTTCAATTTGAACAACGCAAGCTTGACATTTATTTTTCTCTTAACTTTCAATGGATAGTAACGAATTGCTTCCCATTTATCCGTACTAAATAAAGTTTTAGATATACTTCTAAGTAAAATGCTATCTTGTTTTAAATAAGTAAAAGTATAAAATGTACAGAATTCTGTAGAGAAATACAATATATTTTTGTGTGCTAATTAAACTACCTTTTTCAATAATTGCCTCTAATTAAAATTTCTCATTATATCTTAAATGATACCATGTTTGCTAAAAATAAAGATAAATCCAAGCATTTGATTGAAATCTGATATCCTTATTGTTCCAGACACTTCCCAATGTTTTATGTTTAATTGGAAATTCTACACGCATATAAAAAAGTTCCTTACAAAGGAACGTTTCAGTTTTTAAATTATTCGCGATAAGTTTCAAAAGCTTTGCTTTGTGCTTTTCTCATGTGGTACAAAACATAAGCGGAGGCATTTTGCGCAATTATAGTATCAAATTAATGTTGGTTGGTGATTACAGCAAAATATGGTCATATATTTATTAATAAAGCTGTATTTGTGTCGTTAACGTTTCGCAAACATGTATTATTATTAGAAATTCATAAATAATTTTGAAAATATTGTCAATTTTTTTCTAATAATTTCTTTTAATATGAGCACATCATATACTCATGTATTATTGGTGTAGTTAAATTAATTTTGTATTAATATTCTGTATAGGTTAAGGGCAGAGTAGCGAAATCTTTGATCTATAATTATTTTAGTCTGAGGGTTTTCTAGATGCATAAATAACAACGAAAATACCTTTTCAAACTTCGCAAATATAATCATGCATTTCCCAACTATAATGTAAATGTAATTATACCAAAAATAATATAAATTTACCATTAACAAAAGACACAGACGGATTAATTATTTATTGTAAGAAATCTTTCAAATAATATTATCATATATCGCTTATGACATGAACGCAAAAAAATATGAATCCCATACACTCGTCACGTAGAAAACATTTTGTAATAATGCCTCACTGTGGAACGATTTGAATATAAAATAATTTACAACTACAGATACTTATTACATTATACTTGTTTGAATATATTAATTAATGATAAAATAAATAATATTAATTGCTATCATTTAGTAGTATGATAGAAAAATATAATTTAATGATATCATTAATACGGAAATCTACGAGTATTCATTATTAACTTAACAAATATAGGACTTTTGTGCATCTATCTGACTAGAAACCTATGTCGAATTGTTAGTCAACTAGAGTCTTTAAACTATGTCAATAATACGTAATTGAAACCTTCAAACACCAACGCTTTGAACATCGCTGTTTACTAGTTGTGAAGTATTTACATCGGTTCACTAAATACAACTAACACAGCATGAATTGACTGTTGACTTAATAAGAATAATAATTACTATTAATAATGAGTCACACTCAGTATTACAACGTTATTATAGTTCAGGTTAATTCGTAATTAAAAAGGTATTTCTTTTATTCCTATTTTATATAAAAAACAGTCTATATATGTGTATTATACGAATTCTATCTTGATTTCTTTCAAGTTTTTTTATTATAAAAACATCAATTATACATTTTAGTACCAAGTAAGGACATGAAGATGCCGGTTGGACATTTCAGTGAGCTTGGAATGAGATTAAACCTCGTACCATGTAATGGAATCAACTTTGTAAAGAAAACTTTTTTCATTCGATTGTTAACATAATGTAAATGATAGCGTGGTACGGGGGAAGTTTCGAATTTCTGTTTGCTTCTTAAAAGTTTTTCACTATATGTAGTAGTTTTTTTTTAATATAAATTGTTCTGTTTTTTTACTTAATTACTAGTAATTATCTGTGTGCTAAAGAAGGAGTATATGGTTATCGAGTACTTATTTATGTATCTTCTGTTCTTTGGAATATTGTTTGATAATATATTATCTTGAGAAATATCGTTAGATTCGTCTTTATTGTCAGTCACATTAGATTTTATAATCTTTAGCTTTGTAGTATATTATGAATACTGGTATCAAAATAGGCAAAATAGGCTCTCATTTGACGTACACAAGCCATCACTGGTATTCAATCAAAGTGGAAAATATATCAATGAATAAATACAACAAATTTAGAAAAAAAAGTCAACATTATTTTTTTTATACTTACATTAGATATTTTGTTTCATTTGTTGTTTTTGTGGAAATTATTATTAATATAATATTCTTACAACACATAAAGTCATAACTTTAAAGTTATTATGCAGTTGGAGCAAGTTAAAACGATATTGAAACATTTGTTCACCTCCGGAGAATATTGCTTTTGCCTGTCACCTAAGATTTATTGTATTGTATTAGTTTGTCCGTGTGTACAAGATGGAAAAACGTACAAATATAGTTATAATGTACATAATAAATATTCTACTGTATTGAGGATTAATATTTGTATATTTTCTATAAACATGCCATGGTATACCTATTAAATATGTAATGAGTCAATACGAGCAGGATTTAAACTACGTCTGGGATACCGTTCTATCAAATCACATGCTATTCCAGAGATTCCAGTTTCATTTATCCGTGATGATGAGTATTTCATTCCATGATTATGAAAAGGATATTCAAAATTGTATTATAAATATTCGTTTTTTATAAAATCTATATTTATTTATATTAAAGTGCGTATCGCTTCAATCGTGTGAATATTTAATATATTTTGAAAAGCAGAAAGTTTTGAGGAAACAGGAAGTAAATTGAATCCTTTGTGTAAATAATTTTAAAAGGCACTCTAGAAAATTTAAAATATTATAAAGATTTTATAGAAATAATTAATTTTATTTAAAGCACGCAAATTAAATGAAAAATGTAGGTTTTTAATTCAATAATAAATAACAATTAGAGTACTTAACTCCGTGAAGACTGTCGGGAGTTTGGATTTAAATCAGCGAGAGGAACTGTAATAAATTACTCCGTATCCACCTTAGGAACGTTGTAACTCGCCCCAGCTTTTATCCAGTATAAAGTTAATCCTTTGAGACACAGGATTGATAACATCTCTAAAAATGTAGGTTTTATTTATTTAGGCCTCCTTTGAAAGTATTGTAATATATCATAGAAAAATATTATTTTTTTATTTCTTATAAAATTTTATTAATGTAAAATTATGTATGTGTGTATTGCACAATGGTCATTGAAAGCAATTTTCAAATTGCAGAGTTGTCATTCTCTGACGTTGAAACGGACGAGAAGTTGACAAGAGAAAATTACAGTTCACGCTGTGGATACAACCTGTGCTTTATCCTTTGGGAATTGCTAACCTCTGGCTTACGGAAAATTAGCCTCATTATCTTGTATTCATGTTATAAAATAAATTGTATTAAGTCTACCTTATAATGAATATTGTATAGTGTATTAACATTTTATAAGAATAGATGAAGTATCTAATTAGTTAAGTATACCAGTTTATTTTTTCCAAACAATATGAGAGTTAGGAACAGTTTTTTCCACAACATATAGTTTTTTGTTGTAAAAAATCACGCATTAATACGGAAAATTATATAAGCTACCGGAAAATCTATCTCGTTTACATTCCATCTTATTTGACCTGTTAATATCGGTATTGGTTATTAAGTAAATATATGTTGTTTTAATAGATAAAAACCTATTATATAATTAGCATGTAATTACAAAATAATGCGAGGAGATGGGTATTTTTAAATACATTATTTAAGTTTATAAATAATACACTTTTCCGTTGACACTTAATTTTCAATAGACAATATTTCCAATCATTTCATAAATCATCAAAGTAAATGGTCGAATTAATTACATTTTCAAATTATATATACAAGATTACAAATACCTAGTTACAAAGTTAATCTATTGTGTCACGGAAGCGGTTATAATGAAAACTTAAATGATCTTTAGCAACGTTTTAAATTCAGGATATGACATTTTCTTTCATCCTTTAAAACAGTACAAGCAAGGAAATTAACAAATCGTTTAAGAAGTATCTCCTTTAAATACTATTTCATAAATGTTCCTAAAATTAATAAATTTTTCTTAGTATTATAAAAGTAAGTTAAGATTAAATCTCTCTGTAAATAAAGAATAACATCAAGATGAAATTGAGGCAACCGTAGAGCTGTATTAAAAATAATAAAGTAGCAAATACACTTTAAATTATTCAGGTTATAGCTTAATTACTTTTTACAACCCGAGTTCAATTTGTATATTTATTTTGTATGTAATATAAAATAACAGAAGGTCAAGTATCGTAAATTCTGAAGACCTTTGAACTTAATTACAGAAGAACTCTTAAATATTGGCTGAAATCCAAAACTCTCTTATCATTTTCTCTAATCTCCCCTCCGATGGACTGATAATACAGGTCTTGTTAGGCAGTTTTCAACGATTTTCATTACATAATATCATAGGATAATGGCTTTAATAATGGTAATAATCATCAGAATCTCTATTATTGGTTTTATATTGTTATTTCAAGGTATTTTATCGCTTCATTCAATGTCCTCAGCAGATTTCAAATCTTAATTATGTCTGAGGTATATTGTTCTAAAGTTCTTTGATTTCTGTTAAAATTGAGTAATATCGTTATAATTACTAAATAAAATTTATTGCTTATCCTATAATGTATTAATTTTATTTGAAGATTTTCATTGTCATATCGTTCAAACATTGATATACGAAGAATTCTTGTCTCCAATATATACGAAGTACGGACAGTTCCATAAGCCATAATTAAAGCTATATAAATACCTCGGTCTGGAAGCCTGGGTGTACAGGCGGTCCAGCTCCTGCAGCATGCGGAGAGCATCAGCCATGGTATGCGGACCCTCCTCATGCGCCTGGGCCAAGCAGACCATCGCCAGAACAACCGCGAAGACAACAGCAATCTTCTTGGACATCATTTTAGCTAAAAAAAATAAGTAATTACAATAACTATTACGAAAAATCTGTTCAATAAGTCTGAATTCATAAAAGTTTGTCTTATTTTCATATGGATTTTATTATTATATTTTTTTATATGTTTTGTATTTATGATCGAAAAACTATTTATTTGATTTATTATTGAACGATCTCAACAAAAATCAGCGTCCAGAGTTCGCATCAATGAATTATAATTCTATGTTAGAACACCCATTACAAGACTATCTTGTCCATTATTGTGTTCGGTCATGTCTGATTACATTGGTTATGAGTTGTTTATGACATGTTTATGACCTAATCATGACATTCTATTTTCATATTAGTGCAAATGACTTCTGCCTACGATTCCTTGAGAATTTCATTGACAACAAAATTCGTCGCGACGATATTTCATATTTTTGGTCAGAATCAAGAAAACTTACATAAATATTCATGTAAGTTTTATAATTCATTTCACCAAGATATCGTACCATTGATAACTACTTTTAAAATATTTAAAAATATATAGTGTATTAACTTTAGAATAAAAACAAACAGTTAATCAAACATTTTATGTTATTGTAACTTTGTTAATTATTCCTGTTTTCTTTGTTTAACAAGAAACAACCTTACCATCATGTTATTCAACGAAATTCAAAACTTACAACCAAATTGCTATAATAACAAAATAATCTGCAAAATTAATCATCTCTTTCATTAATGTACAGCGTTCAATAAACTAACTGCTTTGTCTTCCCAATTTGTAAAGTTTCCCTTTCAAACATATTAAGCCTTCTCTCAACTAGATCCTAAGTACACTCATTACGTTTTAATATATGCAAAGTAAATACATAAAAAAACGATAATTTAGGTAATGCATTCTTTATTATAGAATTTAATTGTTGAAGTTATAACTGAGTTTGAGTTGGAGATACTCAGTTTGAGTTGAGGATACTCAGTTTGAGTTGAGGATACTCAGTTTGAGTTGAATGGCTTTCAAGAGCTTTTTAATAACGGATACCGGACAATTATAAAGTAGTTTATCAAACTGAGTGAGTTGCGTCACAATGAATTGAAAAGCTTTTAAAAGTTAAGAGAGTATTTTAATTCAAAACATATACAGTTTATCTCAAATTATATACAATTTTAATACCATACTTAATATGCTTGGCAGGGAACATTGTTTTATTAAAATTAAATTTTGGGGTCCAAAGCTCATATTTGATGATATGATTTATCTACCTAGATATCTATCTAGGTAGAGTAAATATCTATTTATAAATAAATGAAGTGCATAATTAGAACATATTTTACTAAAATTAGCATTAGTTTTGAGGCAGAAATCCTTAAATTTTTTATATATTTAAAAATATTAAAATCGCGAATTCATATAATCAGTTTCTTATTTTTATAGTGTTACAGAATGTATGTATGTATGTATATATGTATGTAATTAAAGTATACAAATTCTCTAAAATCTCATCCCGCAGATTAAGGCATTATAACATTAACTTGTACCTTATTATTTAATTTGACAATTAACTATCTGTAATCTCACCGCAAAAGGTAACCAAGACTCTTTGAAGATAAATCATATTGTGAAGTTTACCCATGAGTTACATTTTCTATTATCACAATAACTGTTTAAAAAATATATAAAGTTATTGTAAACTAATATAACTAACGAATTAAAGATTTTAAATATGTTTAACTTTCCAAGTGAATACTAGTTCTTGTAGCAGTTAATAGCAGTTAGCAGAATCGGTTTGTAATGGAACTCTTCAAAACAGCTGTTTAAAAGTTTCTTTAAATGTACATAGATTTGTAGAAATAAATATATATATATTTATAAAAATCTATGATGATATGACACATGGAGAAAGATATTATTTATAAATGTAGGCATAATATTATGTTAAGTTAATTAAAGCTAAGTTTTCTTGCTAATTACGATCTAGCTCTACCATTGTAATATATTAAATAGCAGTTAAAAAACAATAACTTGTCGTCA
This sequence comes from Melinaea menophilus ssp. n. AW-2005, assembly GCA_918358695.1. NCBI lineage: Eukaryota > Metazoa > Arthropoda > Insecta > Lepidoptera > Nymphalidae > Melinaea > Melinaea menophilus. The sequence goes on along the minus strand of OU911040.1, from coordinate 16,173,305 downwards.
ATACTACTTGACTTAGTTTGTAAATACTAACCAAGAGCATATCGTGGATACATTTATAGATAGAAGATATATATATACTTACTGACTTCTTGGAGAACTTTTCAAGAAATACGATTTTATAGTACATTAATTGGTATATCTTTAAAAATTTTGTCAGCGTTTGATATATAAACGCACAAAAATATCGATTTTTAGTTAACTGACTATTACTTGTAAACTTTTAAAGCCTTTTCAAGACAAAGTATAGTCATGATAGTTTTCTTTTAAATTCGTTATATGTACTACTATAGTGAGTTTTAACTATTGTGAAAATTCTGAATATAATGTTTCGCAGGATCAATTTATTATGATTTTCTTGCCTTTTTGGAAATATTTAATTCTAGAAAATCACTTGCGTATGAATTTCTATATAATATAAGATAAAGACAGGTAATTAGAATGGCATATAAGGACAGGAGTCACTCGGATAGAACACTGTTACTTGTGTTGAGTATTGTTGAAGACTTCAGAAAAATATTTTTTTCAGCTTATGCTTATATGATTTCAGATAGTAAGTAAGTAAATAAAGGATATATGTTATCATGTAAGTAAAACATTTAATACTTGTTTAGATTTTTTTTTTTTAATTTTATTTATTAATTTAATATTTTATCGACCCATAAATTTTTTACAAGATGAAATGACATCAAAATAGATCAATCGAGCAAAATTTTAGATTCAGAATTTTTTGTTTTGTAAGAAGAGGATATTGGGATGTTAAAAAATTATCGAAAGAGATGAAAAAAACTTGTATGAAAAAATTGAAAATCAACTTATTAATCGACCAAGTTTCACTCGTAATTAAACAAAAGAAATATCAAAGCGTTTATTATCCTAAGTCACAATTGAAAAACGGATGAATCTAATGTTTTATACTCAGATTAGAGTATTGTTGCAATTAAAATAATTGATTCTAACAAGATTCTACACGAATTTACTAGTATATAAATTTATAGTAAACACAATTAAATCTTGTATTATTTTAATTCCCATAATTGCATTGAACTTCTCGTCTTATAGAGTAACACATATTCAGATATTTTATTAATTACGTATACCAAATTAGTAAGATAATAACATCTTATTGATACAAATTCTTATCCCTCCGCTCGAGGCTTATTGCGATGGGATTCCAACTGTTTTATTTATATTCAATGGGTAAAAATGATATCCGACCCTCAGAGTATTGGGGTCAGGTAAACTGGCGTTATCAATATCACTTCTACCATATAACTCTTTATTTATATTGTACTTTATTGGTTATACATTTCGATTTCTTTTACTATCACACTTTACTGTTTTTTATTTAATAGTAGAGAGAGGACCTCATATAATCTGAGTTAGAACAATAATATAATATGTTTTTCTTCATTTACTTTTTTGTAAGGTGTCACCTATTCTTCGTTACAATTAGGCTCAAAATCATGACTCTTAATATTATCTAAATTCAAAAATATTTTTAGTAATACCACAATTTATCAAAAAATATTATATAATAAATAAGGGTATTTAAATAATAAAAGGCCTATTCCCTTTGACTTTCGGACTTTCAAATGTATCTAACGAACCATCATAGGGGTCTTATTATTAACGTACTGTAATCTCATTGTTAATATTTATATGATTTGTAAGTGGGTCAAGACTTGACTAACTTGTACTTAATGGTCCAAAGGATTTTATCCTATTTGATATGTTTTATACTCCATTTCTAAGGTTGCAGTCTGAATTTAGTTCTTATATGGGTCTGTGAGTTGTCAGTTGTTTTTTATTAAAGTTCTTTTCTTCTCTCTCTCTCTTCTCCTATTATAATTCCTTATCTTACAACACGTGCCCGCATAGGAACTAGTTCTAACTATATGCACCTTAGTACAAGTTTGAATTAAGTTTTATCGTTCAGTTATGAATTATTTATATTTAAGACAAATTAATTATATTCAAATATAGTAGGTACTTCAATTCCTCTAAGAGATTATCTTCTTTTTGTAGTTCTATATGTATGAAGATTGCTTTTTTTATATGTATAGTATTAAATTGTATTTAGGAATTTAGAACCTATCTAACTCTTGGGGCTTTCATGATAAATTTATATATACGACGTCTGACACATATTACCACATTTGTTACATGTTGTATGTATACAGTACCCCAAGCTACATAATAATATAAGTAATATATGGACGTTTGTGAAACAGTGAAAAAACTCCAGGATGAGTTTGTTGTGTGGTTCTTCTCCGAGCAGTGCGTTTGGAACTCACGTAGCCTTATTTTAAGTTAGAGTGTCTACAGAAGGACTTATTTCGATAAGTATCGTATCAATATAGGTATAGACTTGACGTATACAATTGATCACTGGTATTAATTCAAAGATATAAATATATAGTCATATTATCATTAATATATAAAAGAAATGTTTTTAAATCATGTCATTTAATAATATAATAACATTTGTACATAATTAATTCCAAAATATAATCGGATTTCGTTCCTATGATACATATGACAATGAATATTGAAATTTATATTTCATAAAAGCGTATTTAAAAACGATACAAAAGATCAGATATGAAATTGAAACCATTCAAGGAAAAGATACAAAAAATATATTTGATTCGGACTTAAAAAAAAAAAGCTATTAACCTTTTGAAATTGTTCAAAGTGTGTTGTGTTAATAAACGGTGAATTTTAACTTAGAAAAGAAAGAGATAATTTATTTTTGAGGTTAAAATTAATTGTAATAAAATATACTACATAATTTGACTGTCCGTATCACAAAGGTAAGAATTGACAAGACAATACCAATGATTACCAATGATTACCGATACTTATGATTTGACCTTAAATGATAAGATGAATCTTAAAGCTTATCATAACATGGTAATAATTCCTTTATTTATTACGGCTTATCCAATTGATGGTTTAATGCCTTTTCGACTAAAATTATATTGATAGCCTAATAATAACGCTTTGATGTGGTCTTGAATAATAATTACCTCTCATAAATACAATAGTTCTATATTTATGTATATTACCGGCAAATGAAAATAGTGGAACATATTTCAATAGACTTTAAAGATGAACGAACAAAATTTTTATTTATATATAATTTTATATAAATAAAAATTTTGTTTTATACTAGATGTGCCTACGACTTCGTTCGATATGATTTTTAAAAGTAGCCTAAATTATTCTTTATAACATCAGCTATGCGTAGTGAAAGTCTTGTGAAAATCGGTTCATCCGTTCCAGAAATTAGCCGGAACAAACAGACAGAGTGAGAAATGAGAAAAAGGATTTTTATGTAACCACCGTCTACTTTCCCGTTTTCCCGAAAAACCGTTAATTTGGAATTACAAACAGAAACTTCAATTTTATTTATATGTAGATATTCCACATAAGTATTAATGTAAAATAAACAGAAATAAAGTTATATGAACTATTAATTAGTTCTTTGTTGGTATTCCCACTTTTTGGGTTGTTTTTAATACAAATATTAATTAAAACTACATATTTGTTCTGAATCGATGAAAATTAATTAGACCAGTATAAATAATGATTTAGCAAAGGTTTACAAATATTAACAATTATTTTAGTTTCCAAAATCTGTCTATTTATTTCTATATAGCACATTTGACATTAAAATGTTATTTTATTTTACGTATTTTTAATTTAAGTCTTAAATATTTTAATTTGAACTATTTATATTTACTACTAAAGATTAAATTGGTGATATATTTTTATGGATATGAAATTAATTTATTTGTTATAAAACGGTAGATTTGTTATATTTTATAATCTCATTTAATTTAGATTTTGTTGTATTTTATTTGAAAAAACTTTTATAGCTACATTTTAATTTTATTATTATTTTAAAATAAGTTTTTGGTCAGTTATATCAGTTGATATTTTTATATCAAAAAGTTATAATTTTATTCCTTTACCTTTCTTTGTAATTTTTATTATCTTAAATTTGTAATTTTGAAAACTAAAAAATTACATTTTAAATTTGGAGATTAATCCTAACGAGAAATAAGATTGTGCGGAAATATCTTTCATTATTCATTCCTTCATATTTCATATAATAATATATCAATTAACATAATTTTAGAACTAAATATAACAATAACTGCCTTTGTATACTTTACTCATTATATTTAGATTAAATAAAATAATAAATAAAAACTTATTCGATTTTTTTTTATTAATTTTTTTTAAAACGATCATGAAAAAAACACGATTTTTAATAATAATAATAATTCTAATGTATTTTTACAAGTTTAAAATCCATGAGGCTTTAAATATTTTTCAAACCTTATAATATTATATATATACATTACAAGTCAATTTATATTTTAATATGATGTCACAAATGTAATTCCGTTGTGACGTTTTAGAAATGAAAATGACATATCATTTGCGACGGACATCTCCTCGGGGAGAGTCCTGGAATCATCATCCTGAAAATTACTATGACATATGTATTATAAATATCATATGTTATATAATATAATAAATTTTGTAACTAAATATGTTTTTTGTAGTTTTTTTTGTTGTATGCTACAAAGTTAAGTCTAAGTAAAGTTTAATTACTATAAAATTTTGTTCGTTCTTAGATTTTTGTTTATTAAAAAGTTTTTCTGAATTATTTGTCATTTATAATTCTTACTTGATATTTATTTTTATATAATATTTATACATTAATTTGAAACGTATTTAAAATTTATTTTTTAATATAATAAAATAGAATAATGATATTTGAAGAAAATAGTTTTTATAAATATATATAACATAAAAAATGAAGGTTTGATACAAATGAAACTCACCTGGGATCACGAGCGTTTTTGAAACTTGGGAAGTGCGAAGTGCAACAAGTTCCAGTGAGACCGTGACTCGGGCCTTTATAGTCCTGCTAGGGCGGAGTGAGGGCGGAGCCACGCAAGCGTGGGCGCTATCAGGCTACGATTAATTTAAATAAAACATTTAATTATATATATTTTTTATATTTCCTGGAGGTTTATTCGTGTTTTTTTATTTGTCCAATAAAAATATCAAGGGTTTTTCCTTAAAAAATGTATGAAATATGGGTGTTCTACCATAAATTGTAAGATTAAAAAGAGAAGCAAAATACTCTTATTTTACTTTTTTTTTTAATTATTTGAATAATATTGTAACATCATTATTTTATTGATACAAAAACAATTTTTTTTCTCGATTCAGCAAGAAAACCTGGTTTAACCAGGTTTTAGTTAATTATATAACATCTGCTGCTTAAAAATAATGTATTTTATTATATAATCTAGCCGATTACATATTTTTATTATTTTTTTAACTGCTCCTATAACATAATAATGCCTATTTCTAATATTACTAATGTCAGCATTTTAATTAATACTATCACAGTTGGTTTTCCGAGATATTTTCTATCTATTTTAATACATTAAGCCGAAATTAAATGTCTTTATAAAAAAAGGCAAACTATAAACTATAATATATTATTACAATACAAAATGCATATAAATAATTAAATCAAAACATACATATTAATACTTAGAATTCTTATATATATATATATGAATTTTATATAAAATCCGCGTACAAACAGACATTAACATTTATCATAGAAACAACAAACAAGAAATTCTAGGTACAATTAAATTTAATGAGAAAAATGAGTTAATACTTTTCTATTGCACCTCATTGTTATTGTAACTGAAACATTCAACAGAAATGAAAACATGTGTGACAAATGAACAGAACAAATATTTATATATATATATATATTAAAGTCAACACAATTTGTGTAAACACTAGACTTCAAATTTGGTATAATTTGAGTATTTTACCTGCACTTACTGGTTGGTTTGTTTTAAGTATTATAAACATTTGTGATCTGTTCATTGGTTAAATGAGAGAAAAGGATAAAAAATAGAGATTAAATTTAAGGATAACATCTAATAATAATTAACTGTTTAAAAACTTGTAATTTAACTAATATTTTGCACAAAAAAGTTAGATTTTCATCTCGAATCAAACACTTAAAAGGATGATATCAAATAGATAGAGTAATCGTATCAAAATAATTTATTTACATGCAATTATGACTACGTAAATGACATTCCAAATATAGAAGTACATCTAAATTAATAGCTGCAACACATCTTCAACACATTTTGATGATAGAAAGATAGATGATATATTAGATGAAATAGAATCATGATAATATTATGATAAGATAATTATTTTGTTACAAAACCGTGTATTGTTCATCTCAAACCACTAAGAAGTCAAGGAGATTTGATTGTAATATCAAACGCAGACGCACAAAAACAAACACGAGTATTTAAGCTTATAAAACATTCATTATTAATATAATATACATATAAATGTATGTATAATCGCGTATTTTTATATGAAGGTAAATTAATACTATTATATACATTTATTTCTTTCTGTACATTTATTTTTTCAAAATTTTGTGATAAACGTTCGTATTCAGATACTCAACATTTATTTATTTGAATTACAGTATTAAAAAAATGTGTGTTTGTCTGTCTGTCTATGACTCAAGAATTTCGATATAACGATTCTGAAGAAGATTATAAAATATTCGTTATATCAAATAATTTGTTATATAGGGTTAAGTTGGTCTACAATTCGTATCAAGGAAAACAGCAGTTCTTAGTTTATTTAGTAATATAGTCTCTTTAGTAGCGAACTGCATTTACTAATAATATATGAATTACATTTGAATATAACACTAAACATATTGCATTTTCTACTTAAGAATTATTAATACTGTTATCTGTAACAAAACAAGTCAAAGAATTATTAATAATATACGTTATATAAAGGTAAGTCAACAAAATTCGTCAATTGGAAGTAAATAATATTTTGTAGTTATTAAAAATTCGGTATAAAAAGGGTTTTAACAAATTTATCCGTAATATAAAAGTGTATTATATATTATCATTCTCTTCTGATCAGTTCTTGGGGATTCAGAAAAATTTGTTAAATCAAGGAAATCGTTGTATTGAGTTTTGAGTTACACTGTTCAGAGAAAATATGATACCGCAATTACAAATCATTAAAGAGATCGGTACGGTTCATTGTATTTTGTAAAAGTTTGGGTCGGAGTTAGAAACGTAATTTCTTTATAATGACTTGTAATGACGGAGCGGCGCTGGGCGATTCAATCTACAAATTCAAATTCAAAATATCTTTTTTCAAGTATCCATTTATATGCACTTTTGAACAATTACATTAAAAAGGTATGTAGTCTGTCAGTAAGCTATCAATTCGAAATGCTGCTCCGCTGTGAAGTGTCAGAAACTCAACAGTGGCTCCATTAAATGAAATTTAATTACGTTTGATGTATACATTATAATATAAATCCAAATGAGTCCAAATCTAAACTCTATAATGTTATAATAAGATTTAATTAATAATACATTTTTAATATTAGATTTAAAACTAAGAACGTCTGAGATATCTTGTGGAATTTTATTATATTTGTGTAAACTGAGGCCCGTGAAGAATTTATTAAGTTTTTTGACACAGAATTAATTTTTCACCCCGTAACTAACATCAGTAGTGATCTACCTTCAGTTGATGACTTTGGGAAAGAGGCTAGGTCATATCACATATAATATAAAATCAAGAACCAACCCCGTTTCAAGATAACCCATTAGTAATAGCAATAAAAATAATCAAACCAATTAATTGATCCTTTGGCTAAAATGCGACATTTCCAACCACGAGGTCTGGGTTCAAGGAAAATCTTTTTGTAAATTTTTGATATACAAATATTCTACCCAAGGCCCAGCATGGGTCCGGAGTGGTGAAAAGTCCCTCCTATCATATTACACCGAATATCATTTGTAAAATTCCCACAACTTAAATTATTATGAACTATTATGATTTCTAAAATGTGGTTTACTTTATGTTTAAGTGGATATAATTGGTGAATATAAATGAAACTTGTTAAGTAAACATCTTTACAAGTTTTTATGTACGAGTAAGTTGTATTATTTGGATCTTTTTAGTAGCTTGCTATTAGCTTGTCTCCCAACTACCAAAGTCTTTCATAGAACATTATGAGTTCCCAGCATTTGATGAGCAGTATTCTTCTTCCATCATCTATGTTTATACAAAATCACCTTATATTTCCTCTTTTTATTAATTTTTGTATTGATTGCTTGCTTATATAAACATATCAGCTGTGCGGTCAAGAATATATTTACAAAGTATATAAATATATAAAATGAATTTAATTGAAATATTTAATATACTCTTCAGTTTGAAATATATATATTATATAATATATAATTAAATATAAACGTATTTATGTTAATTAATAAGTATATAATGTCTAGATGAAAGAAACAGAACTTATTTTGAACGGCCTTTTTTGTGAAAATTTATTATAACACAACAAGTATTGAAGAATCTTTAGATTTAATTTATTAGGTATAAACTAAGCTTATCTTAGGCAACGTATATTTCCCCTGCGTAAAACTTTCCTCTGTTCTAGAGATACAGCAAGACTACTGGACTTTTTGTTTGTGTTAAGGGGGGACTGTTAATTAATATAATAATCGAAATAAATAATATTTTATCAGCAATCTTTTAAAGGAATTTGAAAATATTACACAATCATTAAAAAAATAAATATTTAATATATATCTATATTTATCTAAATACAAGATAAATAAATCATCAATTAAGATAGAACTCATTCCTATGACTTTTAATATACCGTCTCGTTTGTTCATATTATCATTCATATTCGTTCTATATTTATTAAAAAATCTTTCTTATTATTTTCATAATTTATATATTATAACTAGCAGTGAGCACGACTTCGTTCGCGCAGAATATTTAAAATAAATGTAGCTTACTCCAACAACAACAGCTATCCGCCAGTGAAAGTCCTGTTGAAATAGGTCCAGTCGTTTGAGAGTAATCTCTGAAATAACTGGACCGATTTTCTGGCTTTACCAGAACTTACAGACAGTCAGAAAAAAAAAATTTACATACGTAGCATACATACTTTTATATGCTTATAGTGAATGCTGTTAATTTGGAATTACAAACGGATACTTCATTTTTATTTATATGTATATATTGCAATGTAAATATTCTAGAATTTACAGACACTCATTACCTGGATAGCAGAAAGCAATCAATACTATAAGTCCAGCTTAATTAAGCTTGTGTAATATAATATGCAAATTAGTTGTTTGATGTGGATCCTAGAAACTACTCATCAGACCACAATAACTACTGCCTAGTACTCGTTATTGCAATCTTAAGACTTATCTTAAGATATTGAATAATTTTTCAAGATAAAAATTATATTTATTTTATAAGGGACTAAGGATAACTTTATCGAAGAAAGCTCGTTTGAACTTATTTAGAATGAATGATTTAACAAATCATTCTACTTTTCCTTTTCCTTTCCTTGCCTACGCCTTTTCCTTTTTAAGTTACCATTCAAGTTGTGAGATGCTTCTATTGTGACATTTAATTTTTATGCTAATTCAATTCATGCTGGCTTCAATAATGCTAATTCTATTTTTATTGTGGTAAGCCTTTAGACGTTTTTTGTGACATCATCAGGGTATTTTTATAATTCATAGAATGCCTTATTTTCCTTATTGTGTAGAGTATTATCAAGATGAAATTCATGTAACACATTATAAAAAAAATAAAAATATATTATACATTTTTTTTCATTTAGTGTAAGTGTTGATCGTTGCTCATAAACTTCTGCAAATATCTGCTTATCAGTTGGCATTCTTTATAACAAAAAGAAATTAAATTTACATCATCTCCTAGTGAGAAGAGAACGAAGTGACATTCATTAATGACACTATCATTGAATAAAAATAATTACTTTAATTTGTAAATGCTTTAGGATTTCAATTATTTATTATTTTTTCTTCTGTATTGTGAAATGTAACCTAAAATTACACAATAAGGAGCCTACTACAGACGTAGTCCATGATCTTCAAATATTTGTAGATTGTTTGCCACTTTTGAGGAAAAGGGAGGAATGAAGGAGAATAGAACGGAAAGTGGGATTGATTGTCCTGTCACTTGTCATACGAAAAGCAGCCAGAATTGTTACTCTGCCATTTCTCTACCTCTTCTGTGGAAGATATTATAGAATAAATATATTTTTTTATGTTTACTTTTATTAACATAAAACTACACTAAAAGGCGACTTTTTTTTCATTTACTACACAATATCACTTAAATGAAGAATTCATTCATGTTTGTAAATTAAAACTAATTAAACTGTAAATATTAATATAAAATTAAAAATTAAATGTCAACATGTCGGTATAATAACACCATTACTCATGAAACAACTTAATAAACTTACTAACTCTATTTCTAAGACAGAAAATAATTTTTTTACATTGTTTTCATGTTAAATAAGTTTCATGTGAAAAAGATTTTCTTAGCAATACGATAAAATCTTTACTGTTTCTCATCAGATTAAGCGAATGGAGTCGAGAACAATAAGTTTAGTTCATAACATTTAAACTGTTGAATATAAGCGTTACTACGATACTTTTTGCCGAATTTAAAAACTTTTATACTCTATTGTGGGTAGTTGGCTCGTCGTGGGTCTGAACGAGGTTGTCGGGCGTTTTAAGGGTTGATTTGGGAGCTGAGTGATCCAGCAGCTTGGGTGAGGCCGCCGGACACTTTAGCCCTGACTCGCCAGGAAGTTTGGGTTCCGGACTGGGTCCGGCTAGAAGAGGGGTTCGGCCTTCTTTTACAGATGGGCTTTTGTTATAACGCGGGGGGCGTTATAACAAGCCTGCCGAGTAGCGAAGGTACCTCTCGTTGCAGAGTGCCCTCCTCGTAGTATACGTCCTGGCGCCGCGGTTGTATGTGCAAGCGGTCCCCGTCCCAATATGACGGCGACACCAACCGTCTGGTTTAGTAGGTAGGAGTTCCACATAACCTCCGCCTTCCTCCTCTCATGCAGCATGTACTCATCTCATTAGAGATGCTTAAAAGAATAAGGTTATGTTGGGTTGGTTAAGTTTTTTTTTTTTTTACCTACCCTACAAGAAAAGGTAACAATTTAGCACTCTCATAAAGCTTTTCGTCTGTCCAGTTTTTTACTCATCGCGGCAACAGATGAAGAGGGATGAGGGGAAGTTAAATAAGTCAGTTGGACCGTATTTATTACTTTGGTCAACTTTGATCTATTACGAATAATATTAATTTTTCCCAGACAATGTTAAATAATGACCAGTTATTATATATAAGAGCTAATTGATCACTACGACTGTTACATATATATAAAACTATTTTCAGAAATACCAATATAGAAATAACTTAACGTCACAGATAAAAATAATCACAGGAAATTCTACATGGAACCGATAGTAACGCTCCAATACTAATACTTCCCACGTACTTTAATTAATTAGTATTTCGCGTTTATTCGATGATACGTACAGGATCGTATGCGGTGAGATCCCGAACGTTAACGGTTCAAATGCCATTTATAACGTAAATAATTGGATTACTTGCTGATTATACTTGGTGTATATTTGTTTATATATTTTCCACTTTCAATAAATACAGAGCACTTGTGTATCAAATAGTTACAGGACTGTTTGATACCACACTTATCGAAATAAGCCATGTAAGACACACCAACTTAATTTAAGGCTACGAGTGTTCCAAACCTGAGAAGAACCACACAACAAACTCAGCCGGTTTTTTTTATTGTGATCACTGTTTCACAAACGTATATTTAGTGAGCAATATACATCAATATACTTAATATAGTATCATAATTTCACTTTTTTAGCCAACTTTTTAAAACTGTTTCATTTTGAATTTAATTGAATTTTGATCTTGTACACTTATTATTTTTTATTCCATCTTAAAATATTTGTTAATATCAAGATCATTTTAGACACGAGTACGAGTCGAGTAAAATTTTACTATAATATTGCCATGTAAAGATTCATTGTGAGTAATTATATTTGAAGCAATTAATAATGCTCATTTTTCATTCATAACTTCATTTGCATATATATTTATGCAATGTCCAAGATTTATTGTATGATTTATGAGGGTATGACTAAGGAAGGCTGTAAACATGAAAAAATATGTTTATTAGTATTCTATAAACCGTCAAGATCCTGACAAATTGCTTTAAATAAATAATCCTCCTCTCTTATGTCCCAAAAACTTTGTGTCAAGTCGACATCTTACATATAAGTCAACCGTCTATAAGTCAATCTAATGATATCATAAAAGAGAAAAGATATCATCACAGTTCATCTATCTTTTTTTATCTAATAACGTTTCACGTTTTTCTCATATACAAATAAATATCCGGTAAATATGATAGAATGATTACCAATAATTAACGCATGATATCTCTTATCACGCACTCCACTTCAGTTGACGTTACCTAAATGAGTAATGTGATTAAGTGCCGCTATTTACTTTTATTGTCCTTTAAAAGTAATTGTGATAATTATCATTCTATATATAAAAGAATAACAGTCTGTCTGACAGATTTGTGCAATACACGCACGTATTTTCTTCAAAGTATTAGACAGAGACGCAGCTTCTTAGCATTCCATGGATTCACCGTGCGGGTGCCGGGCCCATCGCGTTGCAAGGAGAGGAGCGCAAACAATGCCCGGGACTTGCGACCCAGGCGTAGGTTTAAGGGGCCCCTTTACTATGCGCAAACTTTTGACAAACTTTGGAGGATGAAAGAAATATTTCTTAAGGTGAGTGCTGCCCATTCAACCTTTGGAGAGGCAGCTGACATTCACAAGAGATCATGATCCTTGTGCATTTTACGAATTATCGCTTGAGAGGGACTTGCTTATGAAAATCTGTCCCTGGCTCCTGGACTAAGGATTAAGCCATGAAATTTTAATTATATCCACGAATATCATGTGGCTACTGACACTAATTTGTCCCACTATTCCCATGGGAAAATTTAATAATAATAATAATAAGATATGTTACACATATTTTAATGCCAAAAATATGATTACCATCAATTAGTCAATCATGTCGAACCTTATCGCTGAAATATATCACGAAAAAATGATTTTTTATCGTCTATAAACATATTTAACCATGTTAAGATTATTAAACAAAATGGATGAAAACAGATTCAAACCTGTGATCTAAGGAATACCGTCTCGTCGCTTTGCCAATTGAACTACCATGTCGCTTGCCTTGATGATTAGCATTCTACATCTAATCGTATTTCTTTTTACAGAGTCGGTAATCTTTTTAACATATCCGATACCTCAATATAAAATAAAAATAAAAAGAGAGTGTTATTTAAAAAAAAGTCCATCCGTCATAAAGAGTTTATTTAATATAAAATTATTTAATTCCTTACAAAATCAGTTTTGTAAAATGTTTCCAACGTGAGAGTGGTCTGCAAAATAAATTATCCTTTAGTTTTTAAAGTTCGATGGGAATTTCAAAATGTTTATGAGTTGTATTAGTCTTTTATCTGCGGATAAGGCAAATTTACAAACTCAATATAAAATATACTTAAATTATTTTATTTTCTTAGATTTAAGGTTTTTAATTTTAGTACTTTTATTGATATGTAACTACACTTACCTAAAATATATCGAGCAGCCATTTATTTAGGAATAAATTTTGTAAATTACTTTAAAAAACGGTTGGATTTTTATATGCAGTAATTTCAGTCATTTTGTGTTTTTTTTATATTTATTACATTATTTATTCTGTTATGTAAAAAATATGACTATAATTCTATCAGTTCATTAATCGCTGCCTGAATTTAAAAAAAAAGCTTTCTATATTGACTGATTTTATTCATTTAAATATGCTGAAATGTGTTCTGGCAGTTCAACCTTTCAAGTGCAACTCCATTGCTCTTTTAAAAAAATTAAAAATTATGGGAAGTTGAAATACATATTATGGACATTAGCTATACAACTAACCCTGCTAGTATAAGTATAAGAAAATAATATAAAACGAAGTAATCCTGTGTGGAAATAAACAAATAAGTTTAGGAGGAGAATATAATCATGAATTATATATATAAAAATTATAGAAATGGCAACGGCATTATAAAACATTCTTGTTTTCTTACAGCTAACGCCATCTATCGTAATAATTATTATTGAATTTATTTTACTATAGATGTCGCTGTTCTACTTTTTTATGAAAGTAGGTAAAATACCAGTTTCTTCATAATTGATACTATTTTTTTCATAAATACAATATCTTTAACTATATTATGTTATAATTATAAAGATTAAAGTTAAAAAAATAGATACCAAAATAAATTGGTAATTTAAAATGGCCGCTTATAAAATTCTAAACGATTTCTTTGATAAAATATGTGGATAATATATATTGATGTGCAATAAAATACTAGAATTATCAATTGTTTTATTTCGTAATACTTTTAGAGGCAATTAAGAATCAACAGAATATTAAATTGTTTCTGTTAGTTAAAATGTAGACAAAAAATAAATAGAACCAAACTTTTATATTCAAATCAGTCACTTTGATTTCACTGCTATTCTTAGAAGGATATAAAGAAAACGAAAAAAACATGCGTGTGTACAAAGTACTCATGTCAGAAGTGAAACTTCTTTGGCGAACTAATTTATAAATCTTGTTTATATTTATACAAATCTAAAACTTTAAATTTCCAACATTAAGAGGAAGGGAAAAAGGAAGATAGGTTAGGAATTTAATTGTCATTAAAATAAAATTAACTAGTAAACGAATACACAACCAATAGTAATACGACGTTCGCTCTGTCTCACTTTTTCTCTCAATCTTTCTCACTCGCTTGCTCCCTACTTTCACTCCACGGCTAGTTGCTCATGCTACGTTCGCCCTGTCTTACTCTCTCTCAATCGGTCTCGATCACTCTCTCTCTCTTTTCCGACACTTCCGTTGCATACCGGCATGACGTTTCATCTGTAAAAATTTTACCCTCATGCGCCTAAAGAAGTTTCACTTCAATAATAACGTAAAACCTAAATAGAGATATACTATTTTTAACAGTAAATCAACACTAATTTCAACAAATATTTCAACAGTAGATCTGTCAATGTATTATCCTGTTTTATCTAAGCGAATTTAAATATTTTTTGTCCTTGTAATTCCATTATTCCAATGAGCGTAGGAAAGAAAATTCCTGTTTAATATAGTCTATGGTCTAGAAGTGGGTAACATGTTTTCTGTCATATGTGGACTCGAAATTATATATTAATATCTGGTATCATTTGGCAAACCTATTTTTCTTAAAATAGGGTATAGTTTTAAGTAACGTCATACATTCGTAAATGCACGAAATGGAAGAAATAATTTCTACATGTATACAACATATCATGTTTATATGATGTAAATATTCATACTCCAACCAGCAATGAAGTTACATTTTTTAATGAGACTGTTAATAAGCAAAATAATTCAAATTAATGATTACATTTATAATATATATAGTAATATGCACAGAACACTATATATTAGTAGTAGTCACTATTGACAAATAACACTGACAATTGACAGATTTTATAAATACTATTTAAATTTAAATTCTTAACGTACTTTAAACATTCCAATTTGGAGTTTTTGTAATAAAATTTATATTCATCATGGAAAAAATATTACAGCCAGTTTTAGAAAATTATCCAAAGTTTATTATAGACAAACAAACAACACCAAGTTATGTGGAAATGTATACGAAAAGTAAAGAAGACATTGTCATGGTATATTCTAAAGTGTGTATTTCATTTGTTTTTTTATAAATCATATTTACAATTTTAATTTGTGCAAATATTTATAGTTTTTAAATTTTTTATTCTTCCTTTTAAATTTTCAGCCAAAACAAACGCAAACCACCTCAGTTATAAAAAGTGATAAAAATAAATCTGGTGAGAATATGAAGCCATTTAATATTTATAGTATATGAACCAGTACTGCAATACAGTTATTATTTTTACAGAAGAACTCGATCTCACCGGCTCGCCATTGAAATTAGATTTAAGTTTGCATACATTACTCGATGATACCTTTATCAATGATGAACCACAATTATGGAGAAAGGAAGAGACTTTCCATGCTCCTATAGAGGTAGAAACTGCAAGGTAAATTTAATAAATTTTAGACATAATATTGGAGCTTTTTATGAGGATATTTTAAAATAATGAAATTGTTTAATCTTATCATCTTTACCTATAAATACCTTTGTTGTCCCTAAATTATAGAAACTTAGAGCCATTAATGTCATTGACAAGAGGGAATAATTACTGGGGACCATAAAAATTAATAGGTATTATTCCCAAGTATGGTATAAAGTTTGATCAGAAACATTTTAAAAATATTTTTGAAATAATATTTGGGCAAAGTAATAATCATCAGAAAGTTTGTCATGAAATATTTTTTTTAAAAGATATTTCTTTTCTAATTAACTTTTCAGAGAATTATTGAATTTCTACAACCAAACTATCAGTACTATTAAATCGGAGGATGCAATACCTATGTGGGTTTTAAGCCAACCAACCGATGAAACAAAAACTTTACTCCTTACCGTCCACTCTAATGACAACCAGTTTGATAGGGGTGTTGTTACATATGAGGGATCAATGTCACTGGACGATGTTGATGTAGAAGATTTGATTCATAAGTTTGCAGCATTAGAAAAGAGAAATGAAAGTTCTGTAAGTTTTTCATAGATACTATAATTTGTTTTTTTCTCACATATGTTTTAACTAAAAAAAGGAATTATCATAAAATTTTTTGTTGGGAAGCCCTAAAAGTAAGAAATAATTGCATTATAATAAAATGTGATTTCTTCTTAAGGAAATAATCATATTATTAAAAATATGTTGCAGGTAGTAGTGTCGGTAGAATGTAAATACACAATATCTGGTATGTCATACAGTTCTTATTCAAGCGAGGAACAGCTCTGTGCTCCTCATGGCGGTGCAACTGAACTGACTTGTCAATGGTCAAATAAAACGTTACTAACACCGTTCATAAGCTGTAACGTCCATTTTGTAAGTTCATATAATCACATAATTTATATTGTAATGTTCTTTCAACTTATAATTATTTAAATACAGGAACAAGAAGTAATAATTGGTCATGTGGCGAGCCCTTGCAATGGAATATGGAAATCTGTCTGTGCATTGCATAATATTAACAACTTGTTGGTTGAAATGACGGCAGCTGGGGTTAACTCGGTTCAATTAACCTCTGTTATAAGGTTTAGTACATAAATAATTAATACATATGTTTGTAAAACAGTGATTGCAATAAAAAAATAATAAACTTGTCAGTTTGTCGTGTTGTTCTTCACAGAGCAGTGCATTTGAAACACTCGTAGACTTATTTTAAGTTGGAGTGTGTCTTTACCGACTGACTTATTTCAATAAGTAAGGTATTAAAAATAATCCTGACACTCCTATGTGATACACTGATATTGATTCAAAGTGGAAAAGACATATAAATAAATAAATGACCATAGATAATATAGAAAATAGATCTAATACTAATATCTTTACAGAAATAGTCTTCCTAATGCTAAATGTCCCGATAATTCTAAACGACTCTCAGAACTATTGAATGAGACGGAAACTTACACTTATACTTCAGAATGCCCTGTAGGTGGGTGTGTGTGTGTAACCGAAGATACAACCAGCTTAAGACAATGTATGTCTGTCCTGTCCTCTCAAGGATCAAGTAATGACTTTACTTATAAACTCTGGGACATTTTACGAGGTAAAATAAAATTTATTTATGGTTTCAAATATTCAAAATTACTAAGTAAATTTTTGAAGTTAAGTGTATTTAAATTTGTAGTGATTTGAAATACTATGTAACGGAAATGCGTCACGATAAAGAAATACTATATAAATGAGGAGAGAGTGAGATAAGAAACATATTGTCAACTACTGTTATGGCGCCATCTATTGATCAATATTTATACTAAAATGTGGCATATATTAAAGAGATTATTTTTTAGAATTTAAAATACATTTGTAAAATAGTTATTAAATAATAACTCTCCCATGAATCTTAATATTCTGCTACTCACTCTCTCGGATTTACAGAAGTTTCACGTGTGTGTGTAAATTGGACACACACACACTTTTTAACTAATTGGTTAAGGTTTGATGAATATTTACAGATTGTGAAACAGCAGAAGAATTAATAACACTTCTAATTCAAGCTCTAAAGTTTATATCTTCAGGGAAGATTAGACCATTTGTAAGTAGAGGTTAACTTAGTTAATTTTTAAACCATTTTTTTTTTTAATGTTTAAATTTATTTGGGATATTTAAATCTCGTGCATTATGGACCAAGACAAGAATGGCTACTTACACTCATATAAATGGGATATAATGGCACACATGAGAATGACAAATATGTATATATATATATATATTTACATATTTTGTCACAAACATTTATGTAACAAATATATTCATATCACACATATTTATGACACATATATATTAATGTCACACATATATACTTATTTCAGACATTTAAATCTTTTATATATATGAGCAGAAAAAAAACAAAAATTAAAGACTCAAGCTGCTTTACACAAGAAATAATTTTATCATATTTAAAATTTCATATTTATATACATCATCCTCATATTTAAAATTTCACTTCTCATTTCTTAAATAGATAAATAAATAAATTTCAGATAGACGTAAACAACAAGACATACTTGTCAAAATTAGTACTGAAGTTATCGAGGGGACATTCACAAACGTCTAAAGTATTGAAGAACCTTCGTTCCAGTCCACCGCAAGCGCTGTCTCTTGTTGGACAAGTCGGTGTTGAGAAAACCATGTGGGAGTATACTAGAGTTATGTCGCTCCTGGAACACTCCTTCTTCATAGCCGGGATATGGAATACGGATGCCAGGTGAGAATATTTTACATAATTTGTAATATTATTGAGACGGTTAGTAAGTCCATAAACACACATACACATACTGATTGTGTGTGTGTGTTTGTGTTTCTTGACTATTTAATAATATGGTGTTATACTCAACTAATCTGAATTCAATAAAATTTTACTTTTGGTAATTTTTATCATAATTTGTATTTGACATACTAGTGTTTAGAAACATGTCTGTTCAAGTTTAATAGTGTTTTATTTTATTTTAAGTTACTTTTTAAATATTGTATCTTTAATAAGTTTTTTTTAATAACACAAACGATTATCCGAACATTCCATGCAATATACTTTCCATGATATTTGTGTTAAACCACATAGACGTTGTTATGATACAAACGTTTGTGCGTTGAGCCGCATACACATCACGTTTAGTAATACGAGTGCGGCTCCACACATTGTGCGTTTAGGAGCCGCACCGTTGTATTGTGTTAAAATTAAAATTATCTTATACATTTCCAAGATCTCACGAATCAATAGAACAAATTAACCAAACAATCCAAGACATGACGATGGGTGGAGATACACTGAACCCATTTGAGACTCTCACCACAACAGACCACTCCATACGAATGGACGCGGACTCAATATGTATTGACGATGGAAACGAACTGACCGTGGATGACTTTGCATCTTTGAAAAAACATGGATTAGTCAGTGAGAGGAAGGATGTTAATGAGGTAAGGAAAATTAAAAAATGATAAGATAATAAGAAAAATAGAAGGTAAGAAAAACGTCGCCTGTATCTAAACCGTATCTGCTAATTGTCTTACAAGATTTTTACATCCCTTTCTTATTGATCTTGTGTTATGTGGTGGGCAATCAGTTCGTGTATCGTGTTTTCACTGATACTCCTAACTGGGTTTCGGTGTTGTCCTTGCCTTGCGAATTTGGGGATTTGAGTTTTCGAGTTTGAGTTTAAAAATACTTTTTTTATCATTTAAATCTGAAAATCAACAAATATCTATAACATAATGTCCTAAATATTACGATTCTAATCAACAGATATTTGATCTCAATTAATATATTTCAGGTTCCGTTAATAGCTGATGAAATAGATATAAGCTCTTGGAAGAATCTCCTGATGAAGTTTGCTCAAGTGCATGTCTGTTTGGAACATTTGTACAGAGCGGAAACCTGCTTGAGGGCGGACTTTGGTAATTATTATAATTATTACTAGCTGTGCCCACGATTTGTTTGGAATATTTTTAATAGTAGTCTAAATTACTCATAATATCTGCCAATAAAAACCTTGCTAAATTCGGTTCAGCCGTTTCAGAGATTAGCCGAAACAGAAACAGACCGAATATTTTTTTTACCATAGTATGATATCTACTTTCATATTTAGTAACATTCTGTTAATTAGCAATTGTAAACAAACTTACATTTTTATTATATTTATAGATATGTATTTATATATTGGAGTACTTATAGCAATGTAATGGTTATAATAAACTATATCTTTAATTTTCAGCTCAACTCAAACCCATGGCGTCAAAGTTGTTAGATTATTATGTGTCCGAGAAATCTCAGATAAGAACAGTCGGTCAGCTGATCAGTGACCCCCTGCACAGGACACGCGTGCCCATCACTAATAACATAGTTCAAGATCATTTGAAGTAAGTTTTATGATATATTTATATTAATATGACCGTCACGGTACCAATGTGGTACTTTAATAGTTTTTAGTCCATAATAATAAGAATTACGCCATCTAGTGTAACGAATATAAAATAAGAACACAACCATCTAGTGAAACGAATATAAAAAAGAACAACGCCATCTATTGTAACAATGTAAAATGTGTTGTTGAAATTTACATGAAGTAAATTTATTACTATTATAGTACTTTATTGCGATCGAGTTGGTAAAGAAACTCGCACTTCTGTGCCACTAAAATGTGACTTATGCGAACATTTTTTTATTTGGTATTATTATTTACGGGATACAATTAATAACTTGGTCTTTTTAATAAATTTTAAAACCACGCCATCTATTGATAAGACGTAGTACTACATTATGTTGTGTTACTTAAATTTTTATAGCGTCATCTGTTAAAGAAAAACCGAACTTTTTTTTAAGGAATTTTACATATAAATATATACTTTTCATAGATGGCAGCACTTACATATGAAAGTGAAACGTGAGAATTGTGATTATAAAATAATTGTTTTTAGAAAACCTGCAGCTTGGTACAGAATGGATTTATCTTTTAAGGAAGACAATAACGTAAGAAGCTACAAGATGGCGTACGTTTTTTCACAATTACCCATGTTTCCGCCTCAAGTGTGGCAATATATAGGTATTATTGATATATTAAATAAACTTAAGAAATTATTTTTTGTTATCCTTAATAAATATTTTTAGATCCACCAACAGAAGAAGTAGCTGAAACGACAACTGTTGAAGAAATAAGATATCATTGCACAAGATATATTTTTGTAAGCGATAAATATTCCAGGAAAATAGTTTTATAAACCAACCTATAAAGAAATATATATATTTGTAATATGGTTATAATAAAGATTTTAAAGCAATCATTATTCAATTAATAATTGTTTTCATTCCCACCCATATGTATTATCATAAAATATATAACACAGTTCAACTATTATTTAATTATACTTAAAAAATATCAACAGAAATATTACTAAAACGAGAATGGAGATAAACAAACGTACCTACAAATTATATATATAATAAAACTTCAAAGCACACGAGAACAGGTTACAATAAACAGAATACTTTGATCTTTTGATTAAATTCACTGCGAAATCAAATGAGTACCTTCACCGTTCTTTTTAATATATAAATAATGCGTATATAATAAAATATTTAACTTTTGGGTTGTTACCCAACGAAAGTGATTGAAATTTGTTTTTTTGTTTTTAAATCAAACATTCGCGAAGGGATAGTTCTTTGCTGTGATCCCTTTCACGAGCGAAGCCATAGCCCAAAACTAGTCTATAAAGGTTAGTCGTTATTATATATTAGTATACATGGGTTTAATATTAATTATATAATAAAACTTAGTAAAACTGCAATTGGAAATTCTTTTAACAATGCCTTTAATGTACATTTAGAATGGAATATAAGTATCTGGTTATAATTAAATTGAGTACAGTTGTATGTAATTCACGGACAGAGTTGCGTGAATTAGCTAGTGTAAGATAAATTAAATAGTTTTTAACCTCTAAGCGTTCATAAGTCAGAATCTGATGTATCTCGGCGCTTATCAGCACGCGGCCATGTGCTTTGCGTTGTGATGTGTTTAGTTGATGATTCGAATATTTGGCATTCCTTAAATTGAAAAATACCTATCAATGTATATTTTTATAATTCACAGGAAAAATCTGTTGCTTTAATAATATTATTAAAGAATAAAGTTATGGAGGTATGATTCATGTTATTCTGATGTTCCAGAACACATGTTAAATTATTAATAAATTTCATTATTAATACTTTCCTTGTCCTGTTAATCCAATTTCCAGATCGTTTGATGATTAAATGCAATAAGTGTTGATGTTTTAAACATCAGCAAATTAGATATTTATTAATATCAGCTATATTAATATTTTAGTAATTAGTTTTGCGAAAAATTGCGAAGTTTTGAGAATAAGTCATCATACGTTTAATATATATTTCAAATAAACAGCTTCTCACTACCTACATATAAAAACAATTGTTAAAATTTGTATCTGTCTGTTTGTTGCGGCTAATCTCTGAAACGGATGAACCGATTGTAACAGGACTTTTCATGCGGATAGCTGATGTTGTAAGTTGGTAAATTTTTTAAACATGTACCGCGCAGTCGAAGCCGTGCTCAGAGCTAGTCTACAATAATAATATATTATATTTAATGAATTCCAAACTATAGTATTTCACATTGTATTCCCAAACAATACATCCAAAATAAGTCTGCTCCCCGTATCTGTGTTTACACTGCGGGCCACGTGCGCTAATTACGATATTATTACTCAATCATACTATTTGCAGCATACGTCTGGCGAAATGATTTTAACAAGAAATACACTTAGTTATACGCATCAAATAACAAATTTACAGCGTTTATGCACCCATTTCATTATTATAGCTATTAATTAATCATTAGGTCATTATGGAACCGCGATGACTATTTCGTACATTGCCCACTTGATATTGGGGTTTGTGAAACAGTGATCACGATAGAGAAATAGTTTGAGTTTGTTGTGTGGTTTCTTCTCTGACCAGGGCGCGTTTGGAACACTCGTAGACTTGTTTTAAGTTGGAGAGAAGAAAGGCTTTACAGAAGGGCTTATTTTTATAAGTATGGTATCAACAGTCCTGACACTCCCATTTGATACACAAGTGATTACTATTGATTCAAAATGAAGATATATAAATAAACTTAGTGAGGTATTAGCTTGCTTTTAATTGATAATTAATTGTCTTTTAAGGGTCAAATATTGAGGATAAAATTAATAATAAAACCCATTTGTCGACTTCAAGAATAATATTCGTAATATCTTAATTTTTTAAGTGTTATGTCTTATCTTCACGCTTCGTTTGCGTTTAACTCAGTCGCCCAGAAAATAATATTATTTTACAGTGAGCGATTAATTATAAAGTCATGAATCTGCAAATTTGAGATTCCACCTTTTGCTATCTTATTAATATTGTAGACTTTTATAATTATCATACTATAAATTGTCATAATTGTGAGGGACTGACAAAAATATTTGTCTAAAATTCTAAATGTTATATAACAAATATTATTAATTTCTGCTTTATCCACTTACTTAAAGAGAACCTACTAATTCCATAGTCTGCAAAAATTTGCAAACTTTGACTCCTCTTCAAATTATTCAATTTTAACATCATATGACTAAATCATTCTATTACAAATATTTTTTTATATGTGGTTTATAGGTTTAGGTAATATTTTGTGGTTTGGAAATTGAAAATCCCCTGAAATGGACATAATAATGTTATAATCAAATAATGATATTTTATTCATAAATCGTTATTACTTATTCAATATTTATTAATTAATAAAATTAATTTAATAAAAGAAAATACATTTTTAGTATCAACAATTTTTGAGGATTCTTCCACATCACACCCTGAAAATATTATTAATTATTAAAAATTTATCTGTTTATAAAATTAAACACACTGCAACATAAAATCAATACAATATTTGTATAAATCAATTTCACGATTCCTGTACCTGGAACACGTGGAGTGACACGTGACGACCGATGAGGAGCAGCGTGACACGTGACCTGAGTCACCAACCTCGGGGTAATCGTATTATTCTATTAGCTTCCATATTCCAATTGCGGTTAACATATAAGGTAGGTACAGAATATATATATATATATAAATCAAATTTAAGTGTCTGTTTGTAGTTTCATATTAACAGCTTTCACTAATTGCATATGTAAGTATGTACTTACATTTTTTTTTAAATAATATTTCTCCGTCTGTTTGTACCGGTTAACCTCTGAACCGACTGGACTGATTTTAATAGGAGTAACTTAGGCTAATTTTGTTTTAAAAAACATTCTACGCAAACGAAGCCGTGGACACAGCTAGTATAATAATAAATAGGTAGAACGTCCTATAGTGAGGATGTATGTATATTTGTTACCTTTTTTTGTCCATCTGCAGGACCGATTTTGATGTAACTTTACAGCAATATAGCTCATATATTAGAATAACACAGATGCTACGATTTATAAAGATTTTGTGTAATAAGAATGAGTTTCAAATAAGTCCAAAAACATGTAGCCGTCTGAGAGCTTTCTTGGCGTGCGTTACTTAACTGTTGGAGCTACATGAAGATAATGTATGTATTGTCTTACATAATTCTAGGGAAAAAATCCTAAGAAATACAGTCAGAAAGTTGAATTTAAGGCAAATGAAGCAAGCAAAGCTAGTTATTAAATAAAAACATCTAACATCCTCAATGGTTTAACTAAAATAAAATCATGGATTCTTTAATGATATTTATCAAAAGCTTTATCCTATGTTAGTAGCATTACGTATAAATATTTATATAAAGGATACTAATACTAGGGGTACAGTGTGATCCATTTCTAAGGATGCTCTGTTAATAAGGTCGCACATTCTCAGTGACCTTTAACCCGATCTAATTATGAGACACACATGACGTACGACAACGTACAGGAATAACAGTGGACTCAGAGGCGTTAATATCTTAAATATTGTAAGTTACAATAACTAAGGTTAGAACACACGTAACTGAAGATTGTAAGATGCAATCCAGGATAAAATTAACATGTAATCTATACATATAAATATAATTGAAGTGTCTGTTTGTAATTCTAACAGCTTTTCACTAAATGTATATTAAAAATTACTATATGAAAAATATAAATTCTAAAATTTGTCTCTCTATTTGTGCCGGCTAACCTCTGAAATAACTGGACCGATTTTAATAGTACTTTCACTGGCGGATAGCTAATGTTATAAGTAATTTAACGTTTATTAAAAACATATTCGTAAAGAAAGTCGTGGGCAGAGCTAGTATCTAATAACCATTTTGGAGATTTTAGCGGTCTAATCTTCCACTTCATCTTATCTTTAGTACATATTTTGAACACATTAAATATATAATGATACGAGTAGTTCTAAAATCCAAAATGGCGACACATTTAAACACATTATCTCTTTTGTTATAAAACTTGAGTAGGGTAAATGGTTGTTTTATTAAGGTTGCAAGGGATTCCAATATCGGGACTAACAAAACCTGTATTAGTTATGGCAGTCAATTTTCGAGAGAAATGAGTTTTGTTTTACAAAGTTAAATGTTATTCTATTTATGTTGGTTTTCTCTTTCTCTCTTTTGTTATTAAAAGGGGAAAGATAGCTTTTTATTTCTTACATATATTGTAGATAAGAATATTTTCATACAATGTCAACTTTAAAGTATGTTTGAAGGTTATTAACACGCCAACCTTTGGCTGTACAAAGAAAACGTCTAAATACAGCCTTACTTAAGGTATGGTAACACTGAAGCCTCAAAATTGTTTGTAACATATCCGACAACCTTGACTTCATTAGGTACTTTACAATACCTTCGTTTTTACATCAAATTGGCTGTCAGTGAAGCCTTATCATTAATTACAGCTTACAGATGTTGTAACATTAGTTCGGCGAATTTTTACCCTTACCTTATGTTTAAGTTGATAATGAAGTAAAGACCAGAAATATACATTATATATATAATCACTTAAATATATAAGATTGAATTTTATTTAATTAATTTATTACAGCACGATTTGAACCTATGACCTCCACATTATGGAATCGATGCTCTTCTAACTCAACCATCGTGTCGCTACTTGCTTTCGAGCCTTCCGTCTATATACTTAAGATTTAATTATATGTGTATACAATATTAATAATAATATAATTAGTTATTAATTCACAATTAATTATCATTAATATGGTAAATATAAACCTAAATCCCCGTCAAAACATTGACGTCTCAGAACTATCTCAATACGACAGCCAACAATTATATGAGAATTTACCTTAACAGCCTGTCAGTCAATTGGTATATAATTTGGAAGTTTGGTATATAATTTCGTTATCATATATCATATAAGTTATAATTTATATGACATATGATAACGACAAAACAATATCAGTAAGTAATGATTAAGATATCCTTTTTTATTTTTCTAAACAAATTTTTTAGGTATTAAATAAACCACCATTTTGAACCAGCGACCTCTGAATTCCTTCCTGTCGTATTTTCAACTGAGCTATTGCTAGCTGGCTTGCATTCTAAATGAAATCATGTTTTTGATACCAATATTACAATAATACAATTTTTTTCAAGTACAATTAGGTAAAGAGGGTAATGTTATTGGAACCTGATATTAAGCAGACCTTAATCCATAGCCGTTTCAACAGACAGGCAAAAACAATGACAGGGCACTGACCATTTTAATTCTAATTACTCAAAGTAATACTTAAGGACGATATCCTATATAGAAAAGCGTAATTATAACATACTTATATAGTAATCCCCCCTATAACACGGTAGATTCGTTCCGCGTTATAGGAAACTTGTATAACGTGCTCATTTCACCGTATAACGGGTTATGTATAAATAATTAAGGTTTAACTTTTCTTGTTAAAGGTGGTTTAAATATTAAGAAAGAAAAATTTTACCTAATTTTATTTAATTCCATAACAACACAATGTGTAAAGTAATCGAAATTAATTATGAACTCTAAAAAATATATTATACGAGGGACTGAAATCGCGTTATATGAAAACGCGTTATAAGAGTACCGTGTTATAGGGAGGATTACTGTATATTGAAAGGTAAATAAGTTAGCTAGGTACATTTATACTATATATATATATATATATATAGTATAAATGTAGATAAAAGATGTATGAAGAACATGGCGAAGCAGTATAAATGTATGACAGAAGAAATTGGAAGAAAATAAAACATAAAGTACTTGATATATATTATTTTAATATCAATTTATAACACACCTATTATAATTATTTAAACATTTATTAATTTAATACATTTTTTTAATTATTACATTATCCATTTAACCTAAATGAACAACTGAATCATGCACCAACCAATACCTAGACCCCTCACGACTAACAAAATCATGTGAAATTGGAGTCAAGTATAACTGGACTCGTTTAATCTAATACACGAGTAGTTACGAGGATATTAATTTAAATACACAATGTTATTGTATTCTTTTTAAAATATTTGAATTTACTTCTTTTATTTATATATCTTTAATTAATACTTTAACCTCAAAAAGAGTATAACCTACGCTGCTCTCATTTCTCAATTGTCTCGCCGTCTCATAGTTCGCAAGCCAAAAGATTTTTTTAACCTAATTGTCGAACGGGGCTAGTGTGACGGACGATGGGGACCGTATTGAGACTACGATCAATGCTGAATACACTTGAAACTGAGAAACCATATATAGAAATAAAATAAGGTAACAAAAACAATAGATTTTAAGAATAAAATAATATATAAAGAATGCATCATTCAAAAACTATACCAAAATTTAATACAAGTAATAAAAAATATAGACCTTATAGTTATTTCATACACATATAATTATAATTGTGTATCTGTTCGTGTATCGACTTTTATTAGGCATAATGTTATTTTATATCGAAATATAAATAATGTTAAACAAAATACATTTAATTTTCATTTAAATATTAATAAATATACGTTTCATTTACATTAAAAAATACATTAACATTAAAATAATAGTATTTCAAAGAGCATTTAAAAGCTTTTACATTTAATATAGTTAATTATAAATTACGTTAAATGATAACATAATAATCAAATGTAACTGAATGTAATCATGTTTGTTCATTTATTTCAATTACAATCCAAATATTTGTTTGTCTATTTGTGTATTGTTTAAATCTTTAATATTTACTGTACTAATAATTTTATGTAACAAATTTGTTTGTTATATATTTTGAATAAGTGTAGGGGAAGTTTTAAAA
The DNA here is from genome assembly GCA_918358695.1 of Melinaea menophilus ssp. n. AW-2005. Lineage (NCBI taxonomy): Eukaryota > Metazoa > Arthropoda > Insecta > Lepidoptera > Nymphalidae > Melinaea > Melinaea menophilus. The sequence goes on along the minus strand of OU911040.1, from coordinate 16,144,760 downwards.
TATTGAATGTCAGAATTAAATCATATTTCTGACCTTAGCATTGACATTGCGTGTTTTGAAGCAAATTATTTGCGTCATATCTTGATCCCATTTGTGGGTTTATGGGTTTTCATTTAATTCGATTTGCAGCTGTCCCACTTTAAAAGGTTTCTTTGGAGCTCGATATTGTTATTTGCATGTGATTTGTTAATTATATTATGAGTATTACGTAATAATAATAATAATAATAAAAATTATTTGTATTGTTTATAAAAGTTAATACTTTTGTCTAATAATAAAATTAAAACCGAAATTGCTTTCAAAAAATTAAAGAAATATTTAAAAGATGAGTTTTTATTTTGTTAACTTTTAATCTACGTAAAACTTACGATTTTCTATGAAGGCTTTAAAAAGATCATATCTTGAAAGCCTACTTAAGTAGTTGATAGTCCGACATCAATACAGCCTTGCGTGGAGTGCAGTGAAAAGAGTAACGAAGTTTATTTCAGTTTTTTATTGATCATTTATAAGAAAAAAAGTTGAAATTGACTATTTTTTTATTAAATTCAATGACCCTTTTTTGATATTAATAAGATTGTTGTAAAATAATCGTCATAAATAATATATTGATAATAAAAAAAAGGAAAAGAAAAATTTAGTCCTTCTGTTTTTTCACGTCTGTATATCGTAAATAAAGATATACCTTTCTTTATCTTTCTTTAAATAAGGGTTATATTATCTTTAGAATATATATTATTAAGTACAATAATTATTGTTATTTTTGTTATAATTAGTAAAGATGTTTTCTAATATTATATGAAATATAGATGTGAATTTTTAAATAATATATATATATTCAACAACGCGCTCAGGACTTGAACCTGCTGCCCCTGGTAACGTACTTTTCCTCACACTGAGCTACAGCGTCTGTCTTCGTACAAGATGGCTGCTTCAAGTCTTGCTAATAATAATTCGGTTAAACTCTGTTAATAAACTTAAAATGGCGGACATGTTTATACACAATATTAGTAGTAAGAATATTGGTAAATTATCCAAATTGGAATTAATTTAATTAACAATATATATCTATAGCATATAAAACTCATTATTATAATATAGCTAAAAAGTATAGAATAGAAGAAAATTACTCAGTTACTAGTTTCTAGATGTCACGTGGTAATGAGTGGTCGATTCTCCTCTTTAAAAAATTGTGCAAATTTGTTAATGAGCCAATTATTCTGTCACTAAGATGGAGCAGTCCATTTAGTCAAGCAATTAAAAAAATACAAATGTATAACTTGTAATGAGTACCGTTTTTGGGACATAATACCACAAGTTTATATTTTTTCTTTATAGTCTATATAAAATTCGAAACTGTTTACCTTAATAATACGTACAAGAAAACGAAATACTCAAATAACATCATAAGAAAACAAAAGAGTCTGTTTTCTGTATATCATAAATAAAGATAATATATCTTTGTTTTTATTTCTTTAAATAAGGGTTGTATTTCCGTTACTGTCACGTATCAAAACTGTCACTGTTTCACGATACCTTATTGCAATTTCTATATTACGATAGATATTGCATTTTCCTTCTCAAAAAAGGAAGTAAGTAAAATAAGTAAGAAAAGTAAAGATACTTTTCATATCATTGAAGTATTCTCAGATTATTTTAAGTGATTCCTGTTCAGTTGACAATGGCAGAAGTGTTTTAAAATTATTTTAAACTGTTTGAAGGAATTACAAATGATATATTATTACACACACACACATATATATATATTTATATATATAGATATATATAAATATATATAGACTTTGTTTTTCAAACCGTATATATATATATATATATACGGTTTGAAAAACAAAGTCTATAACACTTTACATAAGTTGGAAAATCCAGTAAAGCCGCATTTGAAATTCATAGGCTGATTTTTTTTTGTAAAGGTAATATTTAAGAACACAATAAAAATATTTTTTTGCAATGAAATTTAATATATAAATCGAATTAAATTAAATTTTTATACTCTTTTGTATTTATTGCATGTAATGGCAAAGAAGATTTATTTTCTATTTTCTTATGAGCTTTTTGAAATAAAATATCAAAAAGTGTATAATAAGTCCAGTCCTTTTTAAAAATATATTTTAATCACAAAAATATGATAAAACTAATTATGATTAATTCCAAATATTCAATAATAATTACCAATTAAATCTTTTGTCTCGCATTATATATTAATATTTTACAATTTACAATGATTGAGTAATGACACTTAATTGACACAAATTGAACGATTATTAAGGTATATTTTTAAAATAATTAAATTTAAAATAATCTGTTATGGATCCTTGGCAGTTCCTGCTGGTTCTTCTTCATGGTGCTCTATAGAAATGTACATAATGTCTGTAATGTATGTAATGTCTGAGGTTTCATAAATGTATGCCTAACTGAAGTAAAAAAACGCTGACTGTTAGAACTTTTATTGTTAAAACCAAAATATGTGCATACATTAGATTTTTATTTATTTATTTATTTACCTTCACGCCATATCCCTTGCGGGGTAGCCAGAGACGACGGAGCGCCAAACGCTACGATCTCTGCATACCTCTTTCGCCTCGGCCACAGACATCAACCTCTTCATACATGCCCTCCGGGGGGATCCTCATGCTTTTTACGTGACCTTCCTCCAGTAACATTGATACTGTGTTTTCGAAGGTCACTCGAGGCCTCTCCCTGTCTCTCTTACCGCTCACTTTTCCTATATAAATCTTTTTTACCATTCTTTCATCACTCATTCGTTCAACGCGCCCAAACCACCTGAGCACGTTCTTCTTCATTCTCACCGTGACATCTTCGCTAGTACCTGCCATTCTGTGGATCTCTTCATTGCGGATTCGATCAGCTAGACTGACTCCGCATATTCTGCGAAGAGATCGCATCTCCACAGCATTCATCTTTCTTACATTCTTCTTTTGTGTTACCCACGTTTGGCTGCCGTATAACAGCGTCGGTAGCAAAACTGCATTGTGTACAGCCAAACGTGCAGCTATGCTGACGTTTTGCCGTCTCAACAATGCAGTCAAAGCACCGTTGACTCTGTTACCGGCAGCAATACGCCTTTCCACATCCATTTCGTATCTTCCGTCTCTGCTAAACATACTTCCCAAATATACCACTTCATTCACTTGTTCTATTATCTTATCATTCACGTTGATCTTACATTCTGTTCTTTCTTCATTTCTTTCAAATATCAGAACCTTCGTCTTATCTACATTCAGGTTAAGACCATTAATTTCACACCCATCTTTCAGAGTGGTGACCAATGCCTGCAAATTGCATTCTGATGATGCAATGAGCACTGCATCATCTGCATATAGTAAGCAATTGACCTTAAGGTAACCTACTTTCACTCCCATGTCACTATCTTTCACTCCTTGGAGACAACTATCCAAATACAAATTGAACAACCAAGCTGACATAGCGCAACCTTGCTTAACACCCGATTGGATGTCAAACCAGGGCGACAAGCCAGCCCCTACTCGCACACAGGCTGAGTGATCTCGGTAAAGAGACCTTACAGCCTGTAGCAAGGGTCCGCTCACATTGTATCGGGGCAGTATCTCCCATAACTTCTTTCTCACAACCCTGTCAAACGCCTTTTCCAAATCCACAAAAGCACAGAAAACCTTTTGGTTTAGGGCCAAAAACTTTTCCGTGATCATTACATTAGATTTTGGTTTTTACAATAAACAATTTTATTCATTATTATTATTTTATAATAATAATAATTATGATGAATAAAAAGCAACCACCAGTCAGCCACGCACCAGCAGTCTGTGGTCGACTCAAATAGTTATTCCATCTGGGCATCGAATCCAGAACCTTTTCCTCAATACTCAATTAACTAATAAGACCAACAGATTGTCACACTTACTTTTATAGTTTTATGAAATTTATTTCACATAATCTTATATTACAAAGTTTTCTTTAACCTTAAGGTTTGCATTTCAAATTGGACTTTACGACAACTTTGAAATTTAAGTTATATTTCATAAATCTATTATTTTCATATTTAGTTTAGGTTAAGGAAAAACCTTTCTTATCACTCAGTTTTAATTGATTTAATATATTAATTTTTAATGGTATCGTAATGAGTTAATCAATCATGGAGGGGCAAACTGTCCGTGTAACTCTCCGGATGAATCGTAAAATTTTTATTTTTATTACAAGAGTACGGACAGTAAAATTTTTATAAGGTAAAAATAAAAATTTTACATGTGTTTTATTTATATTGAAATATATATAATGAAAAATGACACGGGATTCGAATCAACGACCTTCGAGATAGTCATAAATGTATGATTATGTTTAACACTAAACCTACCGACAATTCTTGTATACCTGTTCCTACCGCATGCCGTCAAATTGACCGGTAATTAAAAGTAATTTTATTATATAACGCAGGTAATAATGGAAATAACTAAAAGTAAAGAGTGTAGAAAATATTATATGCATATTATAAGAATTGTAATGTAGTTTGATAACGATATTAAAACGTTTAAAAATGTGTAAGTTTTACAAAAGTTTAAGAACGGTCAATTTGACCGGTACGTGGTAGGTTTAGTGTTAAGATGGTATACAAAATGTGACTTACAGCGGTTATTATTACATAAGTAGTTAAATTCATTTATAACACTAAAATAGACAGTTTTAAATTTACAAGATAAATCTTATTATAACTTATCTGTATAGAAAATCAATAGAATATTTTTCATATATATGTACATATATATATATTACATATTTTTTTATCATTTATTATCCACACATACAAATTACATACAAAATACATGTTAATTATAAATTGATAATTAATTATTGTAATTGATATTATAATGCCTCATACTTAGTAATAATTAATTAATAAATTATATTATATATTCATAATCTCATAATAATTATGATCGATAATTAATTCAATACGTGTGTGTGTATGCATGTGCATTTGTGTGTGTGTGTGTGTGTGTGTGTGTGTGTCTGTGTTTGCGTGTGTGTGTGCATGTGTTTATACGTTTGTGTGCATGTGTGTGTTTGTGAGTGTATGTGTGTGTATAAATAGATTAATATTGAAGTAATATTGATAAGTTTAATAGAATATCTTGATACTATTTGTTTATTTTAGCCAAGTTTTGACTAATTAAAATGTGTTGTTACTAATTTAAGTTAAATTTCTTTAGTATTAACTTTTGACATCAAATCAGCTGTCAGTGAAAGTCCTGTTAAAATCGGTCCAGCCGTTTCATATATTAGCCGGACCAGACAGACGGACAGAGTATTTTTTTTAATAGATTTTTTATATAAGTACCGTATATACTTTCATATGCATTAAGTGTAAAGCTGTTAATTTGTATACAAACATACACTTTGTATTAATACGAATATAAATTGATAGTGTCTCAGTTTATGACTAAGATTTGATGCAAGAATATTTATTCAATATTATAAAAAATCCTTAATATTTAATAAATTTAATACTTAATTTAATATAAATATAATATTAAGTAATTTAATTAAATTTTAAAAATAATTAAACAATAAATATTTGTCAATGAAGAAAGATATTCGTTCAGTGCCTTTACGGACAGACAACGTTTTCCATCAATTGGACACTGTGTTACATTTGGTGCAATAATTGCGAACCAGAACGACGGGAGACGACACAGGGGTTGGGGTGCTGGGGGTTGTGCTTACATAACTGAGGGAAACGGAAATTCGCCATCTCGCTCGCACGATAGGGCGCGAGTATTATGGAAAATTATTTTCTAATACTTTTTTATTATAATAAAAAATTTCACAATATAATTTTGTTTTGAATATTACACATAACAAATGAAACATATATATATAAATATATAATTATAATAAATTTGATTATATTTTAAGTGGTTTAAATAATAAGCCACATATATTTAGTAAGCATACGAGTCATTATGTAAGTGACAAGTCTTACGTCAATACGATCAGGCAGTGTAAGGTGCAGTGTGAGCAGTGTGCACGCCGCCTCCGCCCCGCGCGTGCCGACGTCCGACACTCAGTGAGCCTCGCGCCGTCGAGACGCGCGTCTCTGTACTGTTCCATTTATAAAATCTCTTTTTTTTTTAAATTCCGCGTCACAAGGTGCTTATCGAGAAGGTTTTATATAATTTATATGTCGCCAGTGTTTTTTTTTATTATTTTAAAATTTTCTGTGCCTCAAGGGTTTTGCCCGGGATTGCTATAGCAACGAATGACGTCAAGTTCAGGGGCGGTTGGTGCATTTTGGTTCAATAATCACCCTTCGAGCTTTGTGCTCGGTATTATTTACTTTAGAGATAAGGTGAGTTGTTTTGTTATCAAAATATGAGAGTTAATCATTTTTTATATTCAGTTCTAAAATGTCGAATAAAAAAATAATAATTGAAACACTTCAAATAAATAATAAAAACGGATATTTAATTCATTTTATGTTGTATGGTAGAGTAAAATATATTAAAAAGTGAAAGTGTCTGTCTGTGTGTGAAAATCAAACAGAAAGCATTTTTAAATTAGTTAATACAAAAACTGATCACATAATGTATAGATATATATAAAATATATTAGTTTATGATATACAGTACATACACATACACATATATTCACTAAGAATAGCAGATTGAACCATTACAAAAATATATAAAAGTATTAACATTGCTTTAAAGAAAACTAAACAATTATTTTCCATCAACAATAATAATTAAAAATAAAATAATTTTACCTTTACTTGACTTTTATCCATAGTATGAAAAAAAAACACATTTTTACTTGTCTCTTCTCCATAATTTGTATGATATAAAAATAAAAAAAAAACACTAATTTTCACAAAATGGCGCCATAACGAAACATGCAAATTGATTACGTTCACTCCAGCGGTAATCACATCACTGTCTTACTGCGCATTCAATACAAAACCCGAACTGATTACAATAATATTTATTTAACCTTCCTTAACATAGAATTAAACATACGAATGAAAGCTTAATATTAATGTAACAATAAGGAATAGTTCATACACACATACATACATTCATACATGTGTATGAAAAAGAGCCTAAAAAAAACCTAATATTAATAAATTAAGCAGTTTTTTAGTACTAAAAATTTATGTGAATATAACTTACTGCCAAATTTGATTTGTATTTTGGTCTTTTATGAAAGAAATTATTGAAATATTAAAATGAAAATAATTGGCATACATCAGAGGAAAGCGTTCTCGGAGCGCTCTTCAGCAATTTAAGAAATCATTTATCTTGATACTTGATAAGGAATATACACAATGAAATATAATTTGATACATACTTTTATATAATAAAAAGTTATTTGATATTAAAAAATAATATAGTTGTATATATATATATATAATAATTTTATTGTCGTTATGTCAATAAACGAGTTTAGCAAGTCCTTACTGAGTTATTCAATAGGGGCAAGGACGTGCAAACAATGAATCACACTTAAGTTACACATACACATCATACATTATATGTAACCATACATACATACACACATACATACATACATACATACATACTGTAAAATGAAGTAAATATCGTGGAAAAACATAAATTTCAAGTTAATAAAATTACGAATGCCAGTTAAAATATTTAATAGTATTATTAATATATAGCATTCATTCAAACATTTATATACAAGCTACACGCCGCGGTTATGCCTGCGTTTTGAATCACGTATACCACTTAATGGTTAACCGTTTATTTGTAAATTGTAATGAATAGCTTCATTTTTTCCTTTAATAAACATTTAAACCCTTCACGGTGACTACTCTATAAGTGTCATTAAATAAAATATAGTTATAATATTATAAAGTGAGTCACTCTTATTAACATTTTTAAATTATTTGTTCAATATCATAGGAAAAACAATGACGTCATCAATGTTAACTAAGTACTAAGAAGTCGATTTGTCATTAACTATTAGTTATCACCTGATGCTGCAAAATATGGTACCTTTAACAAGCACGCCATTTTGATACTTTTATACATAGAAATAAAGAATAGATTTGCTAAAAAAATTAATTATTAAGTTATTAACTTAATACAATTTTAATTGTCTTATAGAACTCATGATTGAAGGAAAACAACTTCAGAAAACACATTTACCTCAGAACCGGTTTTGTTTAAGAACATATTTTTTATGATGATGATGATGATGATTCATTATAAATAATATAAAATACAGATCGCAAAACAGTTACTTTTATATTCCTGGGATAGGATAGGAGTCCAATGGGAATAGGTACACAGGAAATATTATCAATGGCCTAGATTATAAGCAAGATTTAGCAGAAAGACTACGTAAGAAAAAGCTGAAAATAGTTAACTATTTACTTAATATAAAAAAATCCTAACAAACCTTGTAGTGGTGATATAATAAAAAATTGTTGAGTACAAAACTGTTGCAGTACCACAGTACACAATGTGAAATGTACGTACCTTAATACATATTGAACGGTACAATGCACCTTGTTTCAGTTCGATTAATCTCGATCGATTAATTTTAGAAAATTTACCATTAAATCTATATAATTATAATGATTAACTAATGTCATTATTAAACTCATTATTGTAATTAATATATATATATACATATACAAGTAAAATAATTGACATTCTTTCTCAAGTATGGTTTTTATAACACAAATAATTAGTGCAAAGAGGAGGACTTGTGTGTGTGTGTGACACGCACCTTTGTTATAATAACAAAACGAAAGAACCTTAACATAACCCACTTATTGACAACAAAGTGACACTGTTGAGCATTAAACCAATCCTAGACAAAGTAAAACACTCAATACTCAAACACAAGCAATAAAGTACTATAAGAATACCATACTTTTACTATGGCGCAAGGCGCAACAATGAAGGTTTAAATACTAGCTCTTACCCGCGACATTGTCTTGTGATTTAATCTTTTTCAATAATCAAGTAATTATTTGATAAACAGGCAGTTCAGGAAAATTTTCCTTCAAGCAAACAAATTTCTATATTCTATCTCTGTGATGGATTTGCTGTTTTGCAAAACCTACTATTTCCCCAAGGATGCAACCTCCTCACCAAATTATAAAAATATACACATAAAAAGTAACAAACAGACGGATTGACTATCGCATTAATAAAAAAAATTAGACATTAAAAAGTAACAAACAGACGGATTGATTTATAATTATAATAGAAAAGTATTAAACTAAAATCTTCAAATACATAAAACTTAAATCTAGCTTGATATTTTAAGTTAAAACTATCCGCCAAAAGAACTTACGCTTTCGTAACTTTATTACGTCGGATATTTAGCCTTACTTGGCTTACTTATCTTGCTAACCGGAAATGAACTTTAATGTGTAGTGGAGAGGTGCATTTTCCGATGTTCATTCATTAGAGATTTGGTCGAGGTCTGATTGCGTAATGTATGTTGACATACCAACCGATGGTGCGTGGTTCTACTATGGAGAATATACCAATACGTAAAAATATAATAGGCATACAACCATTTATATTCTATACTAGCTATGCCCATGACTTTGTGCGGATAAGTTTATTAAAATAAAAGTAACCTAAGTTTATATAACATTAGATATCCGAGTGAAAGTTCAGTTAAAAACAGTCTAGCAGTTTCTAAAACAGATCAAAAAGACAGACAGACAGAAATGAAATCCTTTCTTTAAGGTATAATAATATTTTTAAAACATTATTTATACTAAATAGATATAACTAATATCATTGACCCAAATCACGTAGACATGAATGGTTAGCGCATCGCACAAAAACCTGTTTCCATAGTACCATACGACAAAACATTCCGTTTCACTTTGTGATGACTAACGTACTATAAATGCATAATTGCATTTTAATTAGCTCTCTCATAAGGATTATTGTACATATGATAATAATTAATACAATGCTTTTTTATAATTAAAGTGACTCCACCTGCCGTGCGCCCACGCATCCGTTGCAATTAGCTCCGGCGCCTTAAGTGTTCATTAATTAAAGACATCTGCGAAATTAGGAAGTACCTTAATTGTGTGCATTAACAGTATATATATATATATATATATATATAATACACACACACACACACGACCTTCACATGTTTATTAATTGGTATTTTCAAAAGAGATTCCTTTTGTTTTTTGCTTTCTTGTTCAACTTCTATCCAAAATATTGATAGAATTGTATGTATGGGTCAAGAATATTGTTTTATTATATTGAGAAATAAGGATCAAATAAAGCTTTATGTATGAATGTGGATTGTCATAAAGGCAGAGTGACTTCGATGTATGAATACAGTGGAATAATGGAATGGATGGAAACTTTATACGGCGTAAAGGCTTGTCTCCATTCAGATGACGTATTATAGAAGAATGTGGAAAGAAGTAACATGTTGCGACGACGGATAGGGATAAGGACAGATGGATGGATGGATGGACCTTAATAATAATAATAAATTGAATGAATGATTTGATGAATTAATAATAAAATGTATTTTAAAATTGGTCATCAATTACTAAAATCTTTAACATCTATATCAATTAAATAAGTTTTTTCTACTCACAACGGTTATTATAAATTAGATCCGAGCGCGAATTAAAACCAGAGGAATATTTAATTAGCTTAATCTACTATAATCGAGTCAGGGTTTAATGACGAATACTTTTGACTTTTAAAACTATCAAAGACAAACTTCTGATTTCAATTAAGTGTATACTAGTGTATGGTTCCAAAAAGTAGGTCCATAGAGGAGACAAGAAATTCCATGGATAATATTTGAATAAACTAAAGCAAGAAATTTTGTTAAAGCCAACATGTAAATGTACCATGTAAGATAAAGCTAGGAAACTTCTAACAATTGAATTGTGTTTAATCTTCATATTTCACAAAATTTGTCTCATCGTATAAAACATGGACCTCAGTTGGGAAAGAACTGACTTGCAAACTAACTTTGACTTTATTTTATCCTCAGGGGACTTCAGAAAACTCTGTATAAGTGAGTGCCAAAGAAACTTACAGTCAAAATTTAGTTTCTTACTCCAGCAGCATTGGTTTAATGACTCATCTAATGCTCATCAGTTGTGTCTTTTAAAGAAACCTTTGACTGGTTGAGATCATTTAACACTAAACCTACCAAGTACCGGTCAAATTTACCGTACTTAAACTTTTGTAAAACTTACACATTTTTAATCGTTATTATAGCGTTATCAACATCAACTACATGACAATTCTTAGAATATGCATATAATATTTTCTTCACTCTTTACTTTTAGTTATTTTCATTATTACCTGCGTTATATAATAAAATAACTTTTAATTACCGGTCAATTTGACGGCGTGCGGTAGGAACAGGTATACAAGAATTGTCGGTAGGTTTAATGTTAAATACACCATATGTATCAAGATTATTATTCTATTTAAAAAGATATAGTCTTTCTAAAAGGTTAATTAAATGGGAGAAGCCACATGCAAAGCTAGTTTACGCAATTCTTCGGTTACCGGTATATAAACTGAATGCAGATTCCATTCGTTTTTAAAAACAGTAATAACATTTTCGAATTAAAGTAAGATGTATGTATTATCTAAACAAAATATGTTTCATAAACATTTATTTTTCAAATGTAAATACATTCCAGTTATTTAATGTTATGCAAGCGTCCTTTGATCTTGTTGGTAAATAGTTATATTTTCTCGCAGGATTTTCTTTTGCTTCATAAAGATATTCAAATAAGACGTATTTATGAAGAATAAACATAAAACCAATCAAAAAAATTTGAAGAGGCCACTACGTAACATTCAGTCTACATGTTACAGAAATTATTTGTTATGTATCAGCTGTAACCTTTGTATTTCTACGTTTTTTTTAAGGTTATTGGGACTATACTTAAAAACATTAAAGAAATAATATATGAACCTATACCTAAATATTCAACTTTTTTCTTCTCGAACTGACTGACCGACTTTTCTGTTTAAGCTTTGTCTCTTGATTTGATTTGTCAGCGTCTCCGCGAAAAAATCTATGAATGGACGAAGTTTTTTTTTTATAATTTAGTTCCGAAAGTGCAAACGATCCATGTAATTGTATCTTATACTTAATATCGACAAATTGAAGTTATTTTTTTTACCTAGAATTATGGTTATACTGCACTGAATGTCACGCCACGCCATCTTCTGTGGAAATGGACTGCTTTTTTGCAAAACGAGAAGTCGAATATGCACTGCTGTTGCATCAGTCTAGTTAGCACACTGTTTGTCGTATACTATAATATTTCATAAGATTAAACATTGAATTCAATTTTGATCATCAAATGCAATACAAATTAAATTATAATTGCAATATGATGCAATGATTAAAATTCATTACAGTTCAATTAATATTTCGATTAATAATTTCAAATTAGTGCTTAGATTAATAATTAATAATTAATGATTTATTTTTAATTAAAGTTTTTATCTTTCTTTGTTAGCAAAAGTGATGTAAAAGAAAGCAAAGAAATACCTTTCATAGATAAGACTTGCTTTTAAGAGCAAAATATGTTATGATGATAATAAATGAAAAGGGTCTTTTGCGAAATATTTATAAAGGCTTCATACTGGATGAAACTAAATAAGGATAAAAAAATCCTGTATGGCCTTTATTATTCAATCCTTTACTACATACTTATAATTGTTTTTATATATAAAATTTTTACGAAAGTTCTTACATATTAAGAAACACATATATCTGTCAAATATAATATTACCTAAGAATCTTCAAACAATATAAACAATAAAAATCTGTAACTCGAATAAACCCTCATCAAATCAATTGACAATGCCATCTGTCACGAAATTATAATAACAATAGGCGAAATCGTTAACTTTTAAATTTGAATTATAATTACATTTGAAGTCGGCCCTTTAAAAAGAAATTAATTTTATATGCTGGTAATTAAACTTTTCCCCACTGTATGTAGTTTCACGCATATTTTATTTTAATCGTCTCTCCAGCCTCACATTCGCCAGAATTTTGCTATAGAATTTTCCCATTCTGTAAATAATTCAAGTCTGTGCCTGCCACTTGGTTTACATTTTTGGGACTCGGAAATGGGTTTTCATAGTTAAATACTCTTACTTTATACACAATACCATTGATAAATATTAAATTTTGTACTAAATACTACATATTGTTTTTTTAAAGATTTAGACACATCTCTAACATTTTTTTTCAACTTTCCCACCGGCATGGTGTCACAGACTTGTGCTTGTTATAAAAATATCACTAAACTGAGAAAATAATATATATTTAATGTAACAATAATACAAAGTAACCCGCTACGGATAATATAAATCATATTTTAATTTCAACTATATACACGGAATAACATAATTTCTCATCACTCATAACTTGGTCATTGTATTCAGTACAAGAGTCTCGCGTAAATATAATAAAAACGATATCAAGGTATTTTAAACCTTATCCCTATATCTTAGGGTTTGGAATATGAAATCAAAACCCCAGGCGTTCTTACGTAACCCACAAACAATAAAGTTGACATGGTGCAATGTTCATGGTATAAATAATAACTCAAAACGTGCGAATATCTCTTATAAGAATAAACACCTAGTGAATGTGTTATACCATTAGATGTGTGCTTTGGTTTAATTAATAAGAGGTAATAAATTGATATTAATTAAATGCAAAAATTTCCTATTGCTTTAAAACCATAAAATCTCGTTATGATTAAATCAAATCATAATCCAAAACTTAAATTCACTTAACAAGATATCCTGATGAACCTAGGATTGACTAAATAACCTGATAACATGACCAAATCATCTAATAGCCCGGGTTAACCTTTACCTTCTGGCCTCGCATGACTAATGACCCTATAAATTGACCTTAATTCTTCTACGCTCGCTTAAAATGGTTTTTATCCGTGCTCTATTGGAATTGGGTTAAAGAAATAAAATACAATGATTTTGTAAACTGATTTATATATTGTTAGGTTATGTATTAAAGTAAAATCTTTTTCAAGGAAATCCATAGGTTCCTAAAAGGTACTCCTTGAAACCACATTTCCCGATGTATTGAATCCGACACGGTCTTTCTATTAAGGACTTTCCATCTCCAGCCAAATCTGGTAAAGCCATTTGGCTACCGCAAATACGTATCTGTCTTTCACTTGCAAATACCAATTCCTTGTTTAGACGTATTTGTGTCCTGATTCCGGGTTTATTCGTTTAAATGATTTGTTTTGGGAAATTTTAGTAAATTCATGTCATGGTGATTTAACTAAATTGATTGTAAAAAGTTAATAATTATTACACGGAATAATCATTTTTATATTAATATAGGTAATATTATTCTTATAATTTTGCATTATACGTCGGATGGCCTGGATTTTGGAGTCAACGAGAAACCTATACTAATTGCTCCGCTACAAATCATTTTTATCGCCCTCTTTTAACAATTTTCTAGAGATTTCGAGGTCTCGTTTCCCCATTAACAACAATTCTTGCATCTGCCTTTCTTTTCATGTCTTTTTTCCACTCATTTTTTTCTATAAATATGCCTAATAACTATAATGTATTTTTAATTGATTAATAGCTAAATATATGAAGATTTCAGTTAAAATATAATTAAATAAACATATAATTCCTACCAACTGTTCTATGTCAGGTGTTAGTACGTATCGCGATCTCGTAAACACTGTAGTAACATCAGTTCTAGCTATCAAGGTCTGCCTTCAATTGCATGATTGAATAAATAATTATTTTGTAATACAAATGACCTCTACATGTTATAGAAAACAAATTTATCGCGATAACAGGACTTTTAGTGAAGTCTCATGTAATCTTAACGTCAAGATTTATTATTAGCTTTAGTTCGGAATTTTCTGGAAATGAAGGAAACACAGGGAACAGAACTATTTTAATAATAACAACTTATGTAACAGCTTCTAATGAATCTGTGCTATCATTTCTTACACACAATACATATATATATATATATATATATATTGTAAACATTAATAACAATTGTAAACATCACGTACCGAATAAACAAAGTAACTAATACATTTAAACTGAATATCATATATATAAATATATATTAAGTAGTATATAAACTATAACTAAATATATGGTTTAAAATTCATAAATGCTTACAAAACTTAGCGATCTAAATCAAAACTCAGTAAAACTTCTAAAATCGATTTCGTTAATGTCTGCCGACAAAATCGACCGTGGAGAGAAACTTTGATGGCCTGCACTTCACTATATTACACTGAATGTTTAGCATATTATTACAGAGCCGAATTCATCTGGTATGTAACAAATAACAAAATATTAATATAAATAGTTGTCTAGAACCAACAATGCGTCATCTACCGACCTTATCGTCTGTAGTTCAAGTGAAGAGACTTGATGGAGATATTTTATTTATTCTTATATATCTCAAAATTTGTACGGGCTCCTGGTGTTATATGATAATATAATCTGGATATTCTGTATATAATTTGATAATCAATGTTATGACAGATTGTATTCTAATCTGCATATAAAGAAAATTTTTCGTATATTCTCCATTTTTCTCTTGTCTATTTACATATTTCTATTTTTTTATGTATAAAGTTGTCAATAATCTTCTTATTATGAATAACCTCATTAACTATGGACTCAGATTCAGAACCATGGACTATTTTGTCGAATTACAGAACAACACACCGAATTCTATGGATAGTTATATAAAATATAACAAAATAACATAACATTGCATATAACGTAACACACAAACAAGTGATATCACACATCTTAATGTTCCAAAAGGTTCTCCTGTTCCCTGTCTATCGTTCCCGGAATTAAAGTGCCGTTTCCTTTAGAATTTTCTACTTAAGGATTATGATTCTGGGTGTAACCATATCCCCATAACGAGGTATAATTATTTTTAGAGAGAAAAAGCTGAATCTTTGGGACCATTCATTTTTAATATGCCGATTATATCAAAATATTTCGTTAAAATTATATAAAACTGACAAGAAGTAACCAAAATTTTTTTATTATATTATTATGTAATCTCAATTAGCTTTAATATTATTAGTATAAAAACTATAAGTTGCATAATTGAATATCTCTGGCGTTCTATTTTAAAATGGTTGTAATAATACTACTATATAAACTAAACTACTACAAAAACGTATAAACAGTAACTAATATATTAAATCTACTGAGTTTACTGTCCGTAAGTCATGATACCTATTTATTAAACACTTAGCAAAGAATATTAAAAGGGAGTCTCATAAAATTGTCTTCGTTAAGGACCGTACTCTAGCTGAGATGGTTATTAAATTCTAGCCACTACAAAATTTTACATCAAAATATAATATATAATATCGCATTCATTAAAAATACATTTACTGTTAAGGAACAGCCTATTTGTAGTTTTATTTGTTTTAAATTGTTTTATAATGATGTTACGCATTATCAGAGTATAAATTCAATAATATAAATGAATCAAACATCTTTAAACCAAAGGAGACGGTGGTTCAAATTTGCGTTAGCTAATTCATTTTTACCATTACTGGCTACAGTTTTACACCCTACATGTATATATGACTTAAATTAATTTGTATAACAGATCCTATTTCATTACGTGATTTGACGATCTGTTTATGTGTCACACGAAAAATAATACAAACCTTTTGTTCTCTTCTTTGTTTGTGTAATAAAATAACTTTTTTGTGATATCTCTCAGATTATATATTATTTTGTTTATGTGGGTTTTATAATAAAAAAAATATTTGCTGTAACACGAAGCTTTCAATTATCTATTTAAGATTTAAAATAAACGACAAAAAAAGAATCGAACCCTTGACTATTGGGATACTTCTCACTGCTAAATCAATTCTAAATCTAATTCGTAAATCTTTCAACCAATCAGAACCTTCTATCAAATAACTTTAACTTTAACATTTATCCTGAAATCGGTAAATAATATTTTAGAGAGAGACTTAAATATTATATATTTGCAATTATATATATATTTAAAAGTGTAATCCTATATAACCGACCAACCCATACAAATGCATATCAGTAATGCGACCTATTTCATTTTAGTTACGGATTAAAACAGTGAAAAGTACGGCTTCGTAACACATTGTACTTATATTTTATATAAGAAATAGTATATAATAAAACAATGTTATTTAAACGCAATATACAGACGATCATGACCGTGTATTAGTATTGTTGAGATGGTAATAAAATCAGAAACATATTTAACAATAAGAAATATAAAGCAAATTCTGGATTCTATTATTCTATACAATTATTTACAATAGTTTCTTTTTACGTACGTCACATAAAATTATGTAATATTTGGTATACCACATTCACATGCTTATCAGTAAACAAAATATTAATTATTTGAAATATTATAAAATAAAAAATTAATTATATATATTTTTTTCTGACCTAATATTTAAAATTTCATCTGAAGAGTACTTTCCCTCCCAGTAATTTTGTATTTCAATTTAATTTGTAAATTTATTGTGCTTACGCGGGGCGACTTAAAAAGCTGTACTTGACAAGTTCCCAGTGAAATTTATTTCAATAGAATTAGTTAATTTTATAATATAAATAAACATATAAAAATAAGCATATATATATATATATATATATAACATGTTTGGAATGTTGTATGTACTGAGAAACTATGAATGTGTGTATGTAAATGTGTGTGAGTAATTTTATATAATTTTAAGATCGTAAACTTTGATGTTTAAAATCA
Source organism: Melinaea menophilus ssp. n. AW-2005 (assembly GCA_918358695.1). Lineage (NCBI taxonomy): Eukaryota > Metazoa > Arthropoda > Insecta > Lepidoptera > Nymphalidae > Melinaea > Melinaea menophilus. The sequence continues at coordinate 16,126,928 of OU911040.1, read as the reverse complement.
ACTAAATCATGTATATTTTGTAAACAATCACTATTAATTACTTGAACCGTTGAAATTTACAACCCATTCCGTCAGCCATATCCGCTGGCTGCTCTACAAATATATTATCATAACTCATTTGATCCACTTTCCAAATCACATTAACTTATTGAATATATATAATATACTACTAAATCGATTATCATGAAATTTTGGTTATAAAGGACACTCGAATAAAGGACTGTCTTTATTTATATAGTTGTTATCCTCAGTAACTTGTTTAGATATTACCTAAGTTACTAACAATACTAATATTACGATAACATTAATAAGGTTTATTTACGAAACAAAACCATTCAAGATACGAGTCTCTATAAGAGAGCTTTTGATTGATACTCGTAATAGTATAAAACATTTAGTTTCCTAGAAAGAAAAATCTATAATTTATTTAAAGTAATGTTACTCTAATATTTAAAAAAATATTAATAATTGATCTATACAATATCAACAGAACCTTATACTATATAAAAAAGAACTTAATATATAGGACTGTTCTTTATCACAATATGATTCCATTATATATATGTATACCATAATGGACTCACTGAGGGAAGATGAAAAAAATATTTTATGATGACATTGCATCTTTGCTATCTATTAATATTAGTTCCATTGATTTATTTTATTATGCTAATAATTCGTATACGTAATTGGATTTGTATAATTAGTATAATATTGAATAGTTATGACGTAATCTTCGTGTATGACGTCACCGTTGCCTGTTTTTGAACACTCAGTATAATTAAAGGTTTACCAGATTTAGAAGTTCTATAGTTAGTTAGTTCTCAGTTTTATTATACTACTAGTTGTGCCCGCGACTGCGTTCGCGAAGAAATTATTTTTAACACTAAACCTACCAAGTACAGGTAAAATTGACCGTTTTTAAACTTTTGTAAAACTTACACATTTTTAAACGTTATAATATCGTTATCAAACTACATGACAATTCTTAGAATATGCATATAATATTTTCTTCACTCTTTACTTTTAGTTATTTCCATTATTACCTGCGTTATATAATAAAATAACTTTTAATTACCGGTCAATTTGACCGCGTGCGGTAGGATCAGGTACACAAGAATTGTCGGTAGGTTTAGTGTTAAATATAAGTAAAACTTGTACTTTATCAATAAGGTAGTTGTAATTACCAGATATGTTAACATAAAATAAGGTATTATTTATACTTTGAAGTAACCATTTAAACAATATTCATTCATGATTCAAAAAATTTCAAAACTACAAAGTTATATTAACATTTTGTATGAACGTATTCTCACTACAGTAACGGTCAAGTGGCACACTCTTCACTGAATCGAAACTCTTGATTCACAACACATTGTAACTTACTTAATATTCAAAACTATAAAATCGTTATAAAATCGTTTTTGATACTGTATACTTAATAGTATTTTTAATTTCTATTAATTATTTTAGGGCATGTTTTTATTGTAAAAAAAACAGAGGATAGATTTAATTTTGAAAATATCAGATATAATTTGTGTTTATTAAAATTGTATATTATTAGTTAAAAGAAGCTTACCGGAAGTTCTCAAAGTCAATAATGGACTTTAAGAATTTCCGGTTCTTAAGTCTATTAATTCTCGGACGCGGTTGCAGAAGCTTTGACAATGAAAAATAATTTGTAAGGAACTTTGATTGATTTGGATTAATTAAAAAATCTTTTAATTACGCTAAAGTATTTTAAAGATTCGTTTATCGCGGTTTCAGAGAAATATTTTCTATATGAAATTATCGAAATTCGACGGTTTTATAAACGAAAATACTATAGTATTTTAGGACTACATTTTTCAAAGAAAGGTAATAATACCTCCGAACTACATAATTTTATCCTTCTATCGTCCTTCCAGAATACCTTTAATATATTTTATATATATTTTAGACCCTCATTACATGGCATGATGTACAATATTTGGAGCCACGGAGTACTTTGTCTAACGTGGAATATATATTGACACTTTGATATCATTTTTGAGTAAGTCAAATTAATTTTTCCATGAAAAATTAAAAAAAAAAAATATTATAAATTCCAGAGCGGAAATAAATTTAAATGTAAATCCGTATCTCCGTTCTGATATTAGATGTAAATGAAATTGGACCTTTATTTCAACTAAATAAAACATTTTGTCTCAACGATGCAATAATAAAATTAGTCCCATGTAGATTAAGGGAATTATCCCTGATTTAACTCGTGACAACGGTTTCGCTTCTCTGAATTTATGTACCATAAATTATATATTCTGTTTTGATATTCATTTATCATATCACATTCATTGGATACCAACCTTTTTATATATAAATTATCTGTGAATCAAAACGCACATTATTTAGATAATCTGTTAGGTAATAATGGTATATGAAGATAACAAACAAACATTTATTTATATACTTGCAATAAATTGTATAAGTCATAGAATGAGTTAAAATGCCATCAGCTCAATCACTGTCTGAGTAATTAATTATTGTAGCAATGACGTTAAAACATTACAACCTTAAGCTATCCTGGGGATGGCGAGTGAATTGGTAAATTAATTGAGAATTAGATTAGCGACTTTAGAAGTCTATATAAACTTTTAATACAAAGATAACCGAGTTTCTATTTTGAGACAACACTTAGGAAGCGACATTCAAATTTAAGTTGGCGTTGCGGTTTCTCCCGGCGTCGGCTCAGATTAATTTATTTCAATTTCAATTCATAACTACTATTTCATAAGTAATGCACATTACTTCTCCTATCATTTAATTTATACATTAAAGAAAACTTAATCAAAATTTTTACTATAATTAGTAGTAGTTAGTAAGTAGTTTTTGGTATAATATTTTAATTTACGTCAATTTATTCTCTAACATGTCTAAATCTTTTATCTTTTGACTTAACAAAATGTACAAATATTAATACGTTATATAAATGTTTCAGTGTTAAATTTCAATGGTTATGGAGAAAATTAAATTTCAATTCTAACTAATAGTTTTAGTACAGTTTAACTGCGTTAACTGTTTACTACTACACCTAGTATTACCTGTTACACTTAAATTATCATTTAAGAAACAATTTTACATCTAATAACGAGGTATTGTGGAAATTCATTAAGTGGTGTGATATTTGAATTTAATTAAAGCTAAATTGAACAGTGATAAGGTAACTGACACGGCGAGGGCGAGGGGAATGAATTGCTCCAGACATGTAATTACATCTGGAGTCGGGAGGAGTTCACCGGTGATCGCTCCGCGTTGTCATTATGAGTGTTTTATGTTCCGAATTAAGACCTTCCTTTGTTTATTACACTTGTAAATCTATTGATGCTTTTCCACACATCATGCACGCACTTGAAGTGTCTGTTTGTACTTCTAAATTAACAGCCTTTAATGCACGTGAATGTATATACGTTACTTAAATAAAAAGAACAATTGTTAATTTTTTTTCCTTGTGTCTGTCTGTTTGGTCCGGGTAATCTGAAGCCGTTGGACCGATTTTAACAGATTTTACACTGGATAACTTTTATTAACAAAAATATATTCCGCGCGAGCGAAGTCGTTGAAACAGATTTATATATAAGTACTCGTACTTCTCGAATAATCTTAAGATTGATTTTTGATTGTGTGGGATCATTAACATTTTTGTCAGTTTCATTATTGAGCGTCGCCGTCACGTGACGATCACCAAATCACCACGCACATTAATCTACATAGAATTAATTAAGATATATTCATATATAGATTAAAGCATACCTTTTATTGAAAACATGATATCTTATTATTATTACTTTTACAAAGATTTCACTACAATACTTTGAAACTTGCAGATTCATTACTAATTTTGCTATAATAGTATTGTTGCATCATTTTTCATAAATTAGTTATATTATTTTATATTTATATTTTTTATATAAAAAAAAATGCCTTACCATTTTGATTGTACATTATGATGTAAATAAATCTATTGCTAAGAACGATTATATTAAAAATAGCTAACCTAAATAGTGAAACCCTTATGAGAAATGTGCTATATAGAGTTAACTTGTTACAGGTTAGGAAGATGCTGACCGAGTGAAGCTGGAGAGAGCACTTACACATAAACATGGTGAGTGTTTACGACGTGATGACGAGATGACGAGATGATAACTAACGATTGAGTTATAAATATGTTTTATAGTTTTATTTACTTACTAGAAATTTTAAACTTATATTGACATCAATCTGAATGTGGGTTGGATTAAACTAGTAACAGTTCCATGGTCCAGTTGAGACTTTATTCCCAGTTGTTGAACGAAATGTTAGTTCTTTGAAGATTAAATAGCTTGACAAAATAGTTGAACCGTCTAAATAGTTTGATGTTTTCATCTGTTATATATAATATGTGTTAAAGTTGTTTCTAACGTAGGTACGAGTATTTCCCTAAAATCAATAAAAATCCTACAATCGTGTGACTTTAACAACACTGGAAATCAATTGTTTGCTGAACAATATTAGTTTTTATTACACCGTTTAGCCTCGGGACTTGACCCATTTAATGTTTGACTATTCTTATTTATGTTATAAATATGAAAAAAATATCAATTTATTACAAATCCATAAATTCAAGCCAAATTACACTATTTCTTTTGATCTCTTATATATATACGAGTAGCTTTAAATTTCAAATTAAAACTAGATTTCATAAAAATGAAGAAATAATATTAAAAATATTAATTGCAAACCAATTCAAATATATTTCGTTAAGCTACAGTTAGTGACGGTTCAGTTTCCAGTCTTTCCACGAAAGTATATTTAATATCACAAACGTAACTTCTACTTGTTTGCTTCTGATCCAGATAAAGTTATATAGCTTTTCAAATATACTACATTAAGGTGGAATAGTTTGGTATTGATTGTGCACCAGCTGTGCTCAGCTTGGCTTCAAATTTCGTTACTATTCCTTTGCACAAATCACGCAAAAGCTAGGCATTAACTTTAGTACCTTGTAGAGATACCGCTACAACTCAAATAAATAGACCAAAAAATCAAATCTATCACATGTAATGAAAATAAATAAATATGTCGTCCTAAATTTCACAACTCTTTATAAAATATAAGAACTGTAACACCTCTTAATAGTCATCAAAAGTTTAATAATAAAATGGAAAATGTGTAGCTTATTCATGAAACCGGCTCGCGGATTAACCGGAGAATAAAAGAAAAGATACAAAATATAAAGACGGTTGTTTAGACGTCGTAATCCTTTAAGGGTGGATTTTTTTTACTTTTAATTAATTTTCACTAGACGGGACTTGTAATATTTTATGAATGGAGTGCGTTTCTTTTGTTATTCGTTAAGATCTTTGGAAACGTCTCATTTTTTTAATTTTAAATCACTTTTATTTGATTAAAAATGTAAAATTACTGCGGTTTGTGTGTCACAGAAAATGATGGTTATATATTGTTTTTTGTGAAATAGGTACTTGAAATATTATATTTTTTATTTAAAACAAAATAATAGTTTTTAGTTAACTAAATGTAGTAAATTTATAATGATTTAAGGTAAATAAGTAACTATAATAACCATTAGCATTATCTTAGAATATTTGTAATCGCAGTCTGATATATAATTATCTTATAATGAATTAAGTATTCTAATACTTAAGTATTCTGTGGTCTCTCTCTTTCTGTAATAACCGTTGCTAAGGAACTAAACAGGAAAATGTTATGACCTTAGTATATTCTGATGTAACATTCTTCATATATCGTAGTACCATGTAATATGATGTACGACACGATATCGTGTCGTGATGATGCCGTCACGCGACGAGAATACTTCTTTTACTATAAATTTAAAATAAAATATTATAAAAATGTTGTAATTTTTTAAGAAACTATAGTATAATTTAATCGTTATATCAATGTTTTCGAAATAGTTTTAAATATGGACTGTTAGGAATAGAATAGGCTGCTGAATTTGTGGTTATCAACAGGTGCCACTTGGTGGTTTTCTTATCACTAGTTGGCGGTCAATAGTCATTCATAAATATGCTACACTTTAGACCATAACTTCACTTGACATTAGAAGTAACGTCAATGTAATGAGTCAGAATGAGTGGTAGTAGTAGTATAGGATGTGTGTTTTATACATTCTCTTGTATAGTATATGATTCAATATTGTCGAATCTAACCACAATAGCGTATTACTTCTCTGCTGAGTTTCATTTCTATTATAAAAAAATCCTTAAATGTCATACTACATCTTAGTGTCATCAAAGAAAACGTTTAATAATATCAATTAAATCTTAACTGTAGGAAATAAATTTTATACTACATTTTCACTACAATCATATACAAATAAATATATATTATACAAATCTTTAAAATATTTTGTCTTACTAATAGTTACTTCTTATTTACAATTCCTTATTATACCGTTCGCATAGTTATAAATATATATTAGTCTATTTAAAGTATAATTCTAACCTGATTATACTTACTTACTTTTTGATGCAGCGTATTTGAGGCAACTTACAACGCAAGACTACATTTTAGCGAGTCCCTGGTTCTTATGAAAGAGTAACCCAAAAAAAGTGTGTGTTTTAAATCTATTAATATATTTTAAATATTTGCAAATTTGTATTTAATAGTAATATCTGTCGCCATATGTCATATCTTAGTACATAACCGTAGTGTGCAGCGTCGAATTTGGAAGTCTGGAAGTCCTGGGGAAGCGAAGGAGTTAATTAGTTAGTGTCAAAAATTAAAATGCTAAATAATTACTAACGAATGGAACTTTGCGAGCTCAACGAAAACTTGTAATCAGAGCTCTCCGAAATATCAACACGATATATTATGTTTGTGCAAATATTCTTAGCAAAAACTCAAAAAAAAAATGTAACCCACAAGTATTATTAGTAAAAACGCAAAATAATTATGTAAACCCGCCAAAATTTGGATTTTTTTACCACAGAAGTGGGGCCTCTACAAAAAAGTATTGTAGGGGCCCCACTCCTGTGGTGGCCCTGGGACAGTAGCCCCGCCTGTTTTTCCCTAGATCCGGCCTTTTTCTGAACTAGACGGTTTTAGGATGGATGTAACAGCATCTTGAAGACTCGGTGTGATTATCATAACTAGCTAACGTTGTTCCTTAGTACTTAGGTTATAGTTAGAACATTTCAGTGCATTAATATACAGGTCTTATCGTCTATTTGATAGATATAGGTCAGTGGTACACATAGGGATTACGTAGATATAATATGTTCATTTCATTAGCAATGTTTGCAATTTCACATAATCTAATAACAAAATAGAAATATCACTTCAAAATCATATACACAAGTGTTTTATTATCACATAATTTCTTAAATAAAAAGCCCATCCGCAGTCAGCGGGGATTAATTTCGGAGGTCGAGTTTTGCGAAGGTTCAGAATGTTTTACCATTTTATCTCCATTATTAAAAGTGAATCGCAACTTACTTTCATTACAATGTATTAAGCGTTTCTATTTTTGTACAATATTGTTATAACCGTGAAATATTATTAGAATTTTAATTAACCATAAGAATCAGCACTGAAATAAATGTAAACAATATAATTTTTATTTTAAATATTATTTCTTTTGTATATTTGATTGTAATCTACAATTTTTATTTATTTTTTCATATATATTAACTGTGATACTGTTGTCTAAAATATTACGAACAAACATAAATCAATCAAATAGTAAAAGCAATTCGGACCAGTCGTAAATTGAGTGAAATAGGCACACCAAAGAAACTAGGCTCTGAGTAGAAAAATACTTCAAAAGTTTTATTTCGCTGAATTAGTTTCTTTAAGTTATATAAGATAAAAAAATTATAAAATGAACGTATACTATATGTGATATAAGACCTGGGAGATGATGTTTCATCTGTTTTACCTGCATTTTAAGTCCTGGTTCTTTGTTATTTTATTGAGGATTAATTAAGGCTAAATGGCTTCCAATAAACACACTTGTGATACCTGAACTGTTGACTGAACTCGGGCAAAGCGGAAGACACGAATATGATGACTTGAATACTTGAATAACTTTTTGAACTACCCGCATTTTGAGAAATTAAATGAAAAGGGATGCATTGATATGAATCCTAATCTAATTTAATAATACAAAATATTCGAGTTATAAAGTATTTTAGATTGTATATTGTACACAGTCCAAAAGGAATCGAAAGACCAAGTGGAAACGAAAGCCAGCCAGCCAGTAACGAGTTATCGACAAGTTAAAAGTTTTCAAACTTTGATTGTACCAAACTTGTTACGTCAGCTTATCAGTTAGGAATAAATAAAATACTGACGAATAATTTACGTTTATCTTTCTAATTCTGAATTTGACTGTAAATTATTGTAAAAATTGGTTCGTATTAATTTTAACTGGTTTGTAAAATCATAACAGATACTGAGGTACATCTAAAATCTCATACTACTTCAAAAATAAGAAACAGTAATAAAATTAATGGTTACTCTTAATGAATAATAGCAGTATCACGATACAATGCTAACTACTTAGATAACAATTTACAATGTAACTTCTGTTCACAATAGTAAAATAACCTTGTAATTTCACAGTAAACTACTAATGTGATCACACCATAATGTGTGTAAAACCCTACAAAGAAACGAAGCTACGCTCAAAAGAAAAGAAATTCCAATAAAATCATAGTGAGATCGTTTTCTGATCCATTGAATAGATACTCGCAGAGTCTTTAGAAGTCAAGATTGTTCAGGGCTTAGACGTCTGTCTGTTCGGTTTCAAATTTTACTTTTCTTTAAAGACCTTTTTATTTGGTATTGGATAAATTTAATGACAATAATTTTATGTGCATAATTTTTTATATTAACTTTTTCTGAAAAAAAATACTGCATATAATTTTTGTTACTTTATAAATAGATTTTTTTAAACTTTTTATCAAAAAAAATAAGAAAAATAATCAAGCCAAGTCAGCTAATTTATATATAATATTATTATATAGTTATTTGTTATTAATTGAAATTTTATTGATTCTTTTCTTCATGTCGAGAAGATTAAATTATTTTCGTTAAGATTTGATTCACAATAATTTCATGAAATAATGAATATATTTCGCGTAATGGAATGTTTTATATTTAATTTAATTAATGTGAAATTACAATTTATTATTCACCACACTAATCTTTTATCGGATAGGGAAATGAAAAGAACATCGCAACCGCAGTCCGAATTTCAACAAAAGTGTACAGCTGATATCGGCTACATTTAGCAATTAACGATTTTGGACTTTAATTCAAAAGTATTGAGTATGTTGTTGTTTATCAGAAGGCTTATATTCGGAGCACGATTGGATAGATGTTGACGAAATACATTTTCATTAACAGAAAGTACGTTTCCTTTATAATCTATAAAAACATTAAATGATTTACCCTCTATGAAGTTACGTATTAAAATATATTTATCCATTATACAGCAACAGGAGAAATGTTGTCTTATCGTAAAATAAATCCCAGACTCATTGCTAATTTAAACAAAGTTGCCACTAATATACGTTTATTGGCTCCTCGCTGTCTCTCTTTGAATTGTTCTTCGGATGAAAGTCGATCGAAAGTCTTGAAAGAAAATATCTTGCAATATATTCTTTTTTTTCAATCAGTATTATCACGGTTCTTAGATCCGTGAATGGTAACTTTGATGGTCATTTTTGCATTTATAATTTATACGTAACTGTTTCAAATATTATTTTTACAATGATCACCACAGTTGGACCATATTGGGCTAAATCTCTTTACAATTACTAACATACGAATAAATCACGCTATAAAATGATATTCCTAAGATTGGTCTTTGATCTTTAAACTAATGATTGAAGTTAATCTGTAGTATAATATCTAGGTCAGGGGATCTATCTAGAACTCAATAAATATATAATAAACAGTACATCTTTCTGATAATAAGCAAATGTTAGATAATTGAGATCGCTTCAATATTAATGTTTTTATATATATTACCTTTCAATTCGCATATTTCATTTGTTTAAAGGAACAGTCTGTTAAAATGTGGGTGTGAAGAAACCTTTGAAAGTTTTCTTACATTTATGAGGTATTATTTTAACTCGAAGTCCCTTTCTGAATAACATTTTTCGTTTAACATAAAAAACCAATACAGATAAGGGAATTTTTGTTTAAAATATATTATATATTAAATAATATATGTAGAAATAGTTTTTGTTTTATCAAAGCTTTTATCAGATAAAAGTTTGATTTAACTAACATAAGTCCAACATCAAACAATTAGTTTAACAGAAATATTATAATTTAAATTACTATTTAAATTGTTATTAAAAGGTTACAAGTGAATAATATAAAAATATTAAACTGACTACTTTGTCATGTTATAAATTATCAACTTAATTAAATGTCACAGTTCTGTAATAACATATCTATCTATGCATATAAATAAAATTCCAGTGTCTGTTAGTTCTATCTTTTCACTATATGCATATTAAAGTATATACGTTACATAAAGAATTTTTTTTTTCTGTGTATTTCTCTCTGTTTGGGGAGACTAATCACTGAAACGGCTGAACCGATTTTAATAGGACTCAGTGGCAGATAACAGATGTAACTTAGGCTACTTTTATTTAAAAACATATTCCGAGCGAACGAAGTCATGGGCACAGCTAGTGAAATAAAACAAAGCAAAACTTTTATTATTCCTCTGGTGTCGCTAGAGGTCGTTGGTATCGTGGTCGGTGATCAATTATCTGTATTTGTTCCAGAGTTTGATGGTGATGATAAAGTTGGGCTACACCATGGTGGTGGTCGCATTTTTGTTGATGATATGGGCATCTTTAGCTGGAGCTTTAGAAGTAAGTATTAGCTTTTCTATTCCCCAAAAAGTTATTTCATATTATTATATAAAATTTTCATGAAAATTTACAAATTCTATAAACAAAGTCAGTTTCATTTCTGCAATATTTATTGGTATGTAAACTGTGGTTACATTTTTATTTCACGGATCACTTAAGTGGTTTTCTTATATATTTATTTATCTTTTTATTTTATTTATATATGAATCAGTAATAATAATATTAACAGAAAGACAGTTCTAATTATTAAAGAAACTTTGACGTTCAGTAGAACGTATTAGCAATAAGATAAAATCTTATCTATTGTGAATATAATAAATGTTAAAGTTACTTTCAAAATAGTCATAGTTAAATATAACTGTAATATTGATATCTTGTATTTATTTCAGTTACACGTAGATACTGGTCATCCACCGTGCCTATTTCAGGCGCTATGTACTTGTTCAAAGCCAGACGGGGATCTGGGCATCGTCACCTGCAACCACGTTCCCATCCTTAGAGTACCAGCTGCTGTAAACAGCTCCAAGGTCTTCACCCTGCAGTTGACAGGAAACAATATAAGAGATCTAGATCCTCAATTCTTTCAAGCTACGGGTAAGATATTTGCTTTATTTGAAACCTTTTTTAATTTAATCTATTATTTGGTTTTCATTGACGTTTTAATATAGTCATGTTAAATTGTTAGTAGATTTTAGTAAATATGTACATATATATATGTAATACATGTCAAGGTAACGGAAATGTAATTATCTGCATTATAATTTCGCAATAGACTGACAATTTGTATGCTGTGTTGAATTCAATGTTTTAACTTTAATTTATCTAAACTTCAGTTAAATTGACGTTTAGTTAATGTTCATAGCTATTATTCTGGATTTTATCAGCAACTTCTTCCATTTCATAAATATATCCGTCAGAAAAATAAAAATGTTATTACTATAGATGATATGATATGATTATGATAGTCGTAGGAACACTGTCTTAAAGATATAACAATAATTCACCTATTTATTATGTGAATTAGTCTTGTATCTTCTAAAAGTCTCAATAATATACTGTAGAATTTTCAGAATATACACATTCTTTGTTCTGCTTTCAAATATTGTCTTTCGATACTTTTTAAACCCCATTTTATATAAAAATATTTGGTCGATAATAAACCTAATATTTGCCGCTCGCATACTAAGTAAAGGATCAGGTGTGGGGGAGCAGGGATAGTTGCGAGTGGCGGTCCTGAATAATAAGGAGAATAAGACATTATGAAGATTGTACCTTCACCATTCTTTTGGTTATTTCACCAATTTTGTCACACTTTTGTCTATTCACGCGTATGTGATATGCGATAAAACTCTTCTCAATTACATTACGTTGTACACAATATGAATTGCATTTATATTATCATTTTTATAGCTAAAAGTTATAACTTTCACCTATAATATTTTCCCGTACGTTATACCTAGTATCGAGTGGACGGTCACTTGTTTGAAGTGTTAATTGAGAGATCGTACGGCCAGCGCCTAGCGACTCTGTTGTTATTAAAGTTATTTCTGGGATAGGAAAATTGAATAGCAGATTGGAATTTGTTAGTTTAACCATACTTTAAATGATTCTTTATATAATAAACATATTTAAAACAAACAACGAATTCTCTTACGAGATACGATAACTAAATTAAATGTTTAAAAACCTTTACATTTTCTACCACAATATTCAAACATCATAAATTTCAGGTCTATACAGGCTGGCAATAAACCAGAATCCGCTAGAGAGTATACATGAGGAAGCATTTTACGGTTTGGACAATACACTGTGGGAGTTGGAGCTGAAGCAGGATAGGTTGACGGCGGTGCCGAGTCGCGCGCTCCGGTACCTGCAGAAGCTACGACTGCTTGATCTGACAGGTCAGTTAATATTCATAGGTTTGTTTTGTTTCGTATTTTATCTATTTATAGAAAGGAGAAAATAGATATAGAACTAAACAGTTGTTTCATAATGAAGATGTCATAATTAAACCTTTTTATAACTAATATGAATTTGATTTAGAAAATGTCGTTTCTCAGAAAATAAAATATATGACATATAAATAACTTTAAAGACCAGTTAAACCGACAGTTCCTAAAATTGTAAATTAATTTGTTATATTAATCAGTGAGGTAGACAATATTGTAAAGGATATTTTTAAATCCATCATGGGCGGACCTGCTGACATATATCTCTACTGGCTATGAAATATCTATTTTAGACCTAATTTATAAGCCTAATTAAGTGATAAAGTAAAAAGAAAACTTTTATATAATAATAAGTATAGGATGATTAGTAATAAAAGTATATACTTGAAATAATTGATGACTAACAAACGGAACTAACATTGAAACAATTAGATAATAGGTATCTAGAACATCGTTTGAGAACATGTTCAGAATATGCTCAAAGGAATTTAATAAGGAAATATTAAATCCACAATGGCCTCTCCAATAAACGATATGAATCAACGTGAATTCCCACTTAGCTGATAGATTGCTGAATTTAGGGTCAATTTTTGCTGACGCCGATATTTGTGCTCAAATAAATTTGAGGAATATCCAACGAATTTAGATAAAATTTTATTTCATATACCTCAAGTATAATGTTGATTAATTTATTAAGTATTACAACATCAATTATAAGTCTGCTTAACTTGCACAGTGTTCGTGTTTAAGTTGTACATTGTGTCGCTTTTGTAGGAAAGTGTCATTAAACTTGTCAAGTAATTTGTCCAACACAGGAAGGAGTTTGGTAAGAGGTGTTGCAAATTGTTGAAACTCACATTTATATTAAGCTTTCCTGTTACTATAAAATTTATTTTGTTTTGTGTTCCGAAAATATCATTACCAATACTTCTTTAATCTGATTTTGCGCTGTTAGGATTTTATTTTATAGTTTTTCATGTAAACTGTAAAAGTTTTTTTTTTTAACTGGAATTTTGTTAATAATCAAGTAGTTGCAAAATTTCTTTAAAAGGATTTATAAGTAGTAAAGATTTATATATTATATAAATAAAAGTAAAATAATTCAGACAATTTTGCTACGACCATTACTTGAGATTTATGTTTATAACCAAAAAAATTGTAATACCATTTAAGTAACATAAATCTCTTTACTTTAACAAGAACCCAGCATTTTTCCTTCAATTATATATCCTTCTAATGGATCCGTAATTTCAAAGAACGTTACATTTAATACTTACTCGGACCATTAATTAAATAAAGTAATAGGTATGTTTACTATTAAGAGGATTGCTTTTGGAGAAATATTCTTAAATAGAATGAGAAAGAAAAATACAGAAAATGGTATATATATATATGGTTTCACTTTGCCAATTGATCATTTACGGAAGTATTACTATTATTATTATTATTTGATTTCTTAGAGAAATAAAGTAACTATCAAGTTAGTGGAAAGTAAAGTTGGTTTAAAATATTTTCTGGCCACTATATCAAATCAAATAATATATATATATATATATATATATCTGTAATTCAATCAGTGCTACGTAGTCTCACGTTTTCCCAGTTCTAGCTGTAATCATTTGAAATACTACTCTAGGTAACGAAATAATAGATGTTCCTCAGAAAATAGAAAGTCGTATATCTTTTTATCGCCTGGGAAAACATTGATTTATTTATAAAAAAATATAATAGGGTTTGTGTACAATATACTTTATAATGTTGACAATAATGTATTGCCATTTCAATTACGATGATCATCAACTTTCCCCTTTATTGATCGCTATTAACTTAACGACCTCAATTGAATTATAAATATAATAATAACATAATTTTGAAATATATATTTTTTTATTAGAATTCAGTAAGACTATAAAATCATCTTTTACGTGCGTTCTTCCGATTAATGTAACGTTACAGAAATATTACAACAAAGAATATGAATGCAAATTAAAAGCATTTATGGTTAAACCGGAAAATCTTTAATTTTAACTCCCAAAATTTACACAAAGTAGTTGTCAGAATTCATCTTATATAGAATTTATATTCGTATTTTAGGCAATGAAATAACAGAAATATCGGGAGACAACTGGCTTGGATTAGAGAACACACTGCAAACGTTAATTCTAGCCGACAATTCGATAGCCAGTTTACCTTTAGACGCGTTTACTGGTTTGCCGATGCTGGAGACGTTGGACTTACACGGGAACCATTTATCGGTAATCGACAGTGGAGTCTTCAGAGATGGTATGAGCAGACTCAGCAAGGTACGTTTCTGATAAACAGTTAAACTAAAAAATAATATATTTCTATATCCCAAATAATAAAAATAAACGAAATTCATACTTATCTACTCTATATTCTATATTCCAGCTTCTCCTTGGCGACAACCAGCTCACGCTGATTCCTTACGAGGAGTTGTCTCCACTGCGCCAGCTCCGTGTATTAGATCTCGCTAACAACCTTATCAAACAAGTCCCCCCGGCTCATGAGCTTAATGGGGTTAAACTTTCCTTGGATCATCTCAAGTATGTAATATAAGATAGTGGTCAGAATTTCCTGTATATACTTCTGTAATGTGGATATTTTTTGTAGATTGGACCAGAACAGCATAAGAGTTTTAATGCCAGGTTCATTTAAGTATTTTAATGTTTTGAACACCACGAGCCTTGATGGAAATCCAATATACACAATCAGAGTAAGTAAAAATTTCACCTTATTTCAGTGAAGTACTTAATGTTTTCAATTAATCTATTTAAATACTTCAATTTATTCCATTTCGTTTCACATAATATATTTATATGGGTCAGTAGGTAGATTTTCATTTTTATAGAAACTGTTCCGACGAATACAAATTTCCGTCATTATATTTTTTTACATTTGTGGAACGAACCATTAATTCAAACCAAGCTTTGGTACCGACGTGAAAAGGGGGTTTCGTAAAATTCAACGTATTCATAATATAAAAACAATTCGTGCAAATTTTTATTTTTATTATTAAATAACAAATAGTATATATACAATATTATTTACAATGTCTATTTCAACGCAATCATGGTGTAATTATAGTTATGCCTTTACTTGGCCTTCGCTCAACTATAACTTATAGATCTATAGTTGTGGCAATTAGAATACTTGTTGCTTAGGACAACAATTTTGTTATTTAATGATAATGATAGTGATGAATATTATTATTATTATTTATACCTTTGACTTAACAATAATTTTTTTATCTATTATAATATTAAAAAATATTGTGCTACAATAAAACAGTCCCAATAGTTTTTATATTAAATGTATTCTGAATAACATATAGTATATTCGACTCAATCGTTTTTTAATGGTTCCAGGAGGACGCTTTTCGAAACGCAAAGATAAAGACTCTCTCACTCCGAGACTGCGGTATCACAGAACTGTCGCCGGCCTCCTTTGCCGGTCTCGAGAACACGCTGCAGTCCCTCGACCTGTCCGAGAACAACCTCACCTTGATATCGAAGTTCATGTTAAATAAGTTAGACTCGTTGCGGTTCTTGGACCTAAGAGAAAATAAGGTATCTCGTGAGTTAATAGTAAATGAAAATGTTAATAACATTATGGAGCTAATATTGTTTTTTTCCAGGTGGATACAAATTTATTAGCAACGAACAATCCATCAGAATATTCAATACCCTCAATAAATAACTTCCAATATAAATTGTTTTTTCTGGACATAAGTGGATCATCGTCCCTTGAAATGAGTTTGCAAGATGTGAGAAGGTTAGCTTTATCAATTTTATAAAAATAATAAGAGTACTGAATTAGTTTACTAAACATGAACTAACTAAAAACATCAATTTACACAACCTAAAAAGATTTTCACGAAATAAAATATAACTAAATTAAAAAGTCATATATATAGTATTTAATTAAGTTGAATACAGTAAATTATGATAACCAACCACTTAATTTTCTTAAATCTTAAGTTTATTGATTATTGATATCTTTGAATTATTACAAAAATGTATTGTATCATTACATATATATTTTACAAATTTATTTGGAACAACTACAAAATTTAATCTATTTAGAAGACGTCTTTGTACAAGTTTCGGAACAAGGATATTACTTCTGATAAAGTTTGTAAACACGTATAAGGAAACTGTTACTTCGTTCGCGGAAATTTCTTTTCACTAATTTTCTTTAGACGTTCCGTTGAATTAGTTAGATCCTATTAGTTTTATATCAACTCCACAGCACGCTCTCAGTAACGTAGCTTAATCATTTACGATTTATAATTATATTTATAGTATTAAATATAACTTAATTTATAATAGTGCATGGTTTTAGAAGTTGTAGTTATAACTTGTGTACTAAGAGATATCGTTTGTATTGTAATTAAAATTAAATTTATACAAATATATTGAAAATCACATCAAATAGCTTAGCTCGATTATTAGTTTTCAGTATTAGTATAAAATAATCTGCTTTATACTTAGCTTCGTACGAGTCTGCTATTACATTTTGATTGCAGAAACGAGTCTGACATACAATTTTGCCGCTATCAAAGCAAGTAAGTTCGGTATTTTTTACCAAACGGCTTTGTCTGTTGTCAAATCGGAGGGTCATAGTTTGCTTATGTCATAACTAAACGCAGTTAGATCAGCACGTTTTAAACATTTTGATTATGATATATCATTATAATTATGTGGCTGACATTCGAATCTGGCTTTATGAATGTGTCATTTATTTTAATTTACTACAGGTTCAAGCGAAATTGGCTAGCTTTTTTGTTTAAAGCACTATCATCGTAGTTGTAAGAAGGCTTCAATGTGTTTTACGTGTGTAAGGTTTGTTTAATTTTGATCGTTCATTTTGGGTTCATGAAAATAGTTGTCTTTAACTGTCGGTGAAGGAAGTCAATGTCTATTTAAATAATGTAATTTTTAGGTTGTGTAAATGCAATTGCTTAGGCACTTACCAATGTTTGTTGGTGTCGAAAGCTATCAAATACTAGCACAGATTATTTTATAATCAATTTATTTTAAATTTAAATGTAATGTTGTCTTTAATGACAATCATTTGCGATTTTAGAATGAGGTCCTTGAGATATCTAGCGGTGAGCAAATTGATAAGACGCAGTATATCTTCAGAAGATTTCCTAGAATTTGGTGTTGAATTGGAGGACTTGAAAATAATTGGAAGTACGATTAATCGAATTGAAGCAAGCGCTTTCCAGCATGTTCGAACTATCAAGTCTTTAGATCTGTCTGAAAACAATATAGACTTCATCGATCCATTCGCTTTTGCCGAGGTAAATGTAACAATTATGCTAATATAATCTAGATAAATACGAAATACGTAACAAGCAACTGAATGTAATGAAAACATTGTTATTTTACAGTTACATAGCTTAACATCACTGAAATTGGCGAATGGTTTGGCGGACTCAGTAAAAATATTACCATTTGAACCTTTAAAGGCTCTAATAGAATTGCAAGATTTGGATGTTAGTAACAACAAACTAAAGAATGTACCGGACACCTCATTCCACTTTTTGTATAAGTTGAAATCACTTAATCTACAAGACAATCTTATCGACCATTTCTCTAAAGGAACTTTACAGGTAATTGGATAATTATAGCTATTTTTTTATGAATCTATTTTATACTATAATAATAAAATATATCTCATTACAGAGTGATATACATAGACAGTTAGAGAGTGTGTGTCTATCACTGAATCAAATGCAAAGGATTGATCAACACACATTCGTTAATTTACGAGAATTACAGGAAATATTAATTGAAGATAATTTAATAGAAACGGTACATAGACGTTCGTTTACAAGTTTGGATAATTTGAAAGTAATTCGATTAAGAGGAAACATAATAACTGAAATTAGTGAGGAAGCGTTCCAAAATCTACCGGCGCTGAAAGAGTAAGTTTGATTATCATAAACTTTAATATAAATTACATTTTGGTTCGATGATTGTCTGTATATTTGTTTCACATATTTCTGAGTATTCAGTTTCTATTGAATACGTTCATATTTTACTAAGAAATATTTTTATAATTTCAGACTGGATATATCGTTTAATCAATTGGAAACTTTCAAATTTTCAATATTTGATCAAGTTGGTTCAGCGACGGCTTTGAAAGTGAATGTTTCGTACAACAGAATAATTTCACTAACCGATTCAAACGCTCCAAATTTCTTCTCCTCAAACTTCTATCCTCCACCTAAAGCGCAAAGTAAGCATATCATTTTATTTTATTTTTTAATAACTACTGATAAGATAACAATATTTTAACTTTTATTATTTTTATTTTTTTAATTTTGTTTATAATTGTACTTACAGACTTGTACAATTCATTTTTGTATTTTTAATATAAATTAGTTGTATGTGCCTCTTGCAACTAGTTGTAACATAAGCTATATTTTTTATACTTTTTCACTTTTCTTTCGCTTTGCATGCGCTTATATTATCTTTTGCTTCTCTCGCAGGACTAGTATCAGAGGATCCCAGTCCTCTGCGTATAGAAAGAGGTGACTTTTTCTGATTGCTATAAGATATTTACACTATGTTTATATTTTTTGCTTTTATCCACTATTTAGTGTACTTAAAATAATTACAAATTTTCTACTTAAAATTATACTGTGGTACGAGTTTATATTTAAATACAATTTTCTATATTTCAGGACTTGGCACGGTATCAGTGAATATAAGGGTTTTGGATTTCTCACACAATAATATTTCTTACATCGCTCCTTATTATTTTAGGTAAGTTATATTGTTATTTAAAATTATATATACATATTGTTTCATATTCACACTTTTTACTTTAAATTAAATAATAAAATAATGACATTCCCCAGACATGCCGACTTGACGCTGTCAGAGTTACACCTATCACACAACATGATCCGGAACATCACGCGAGAGGTGTTCGGTTCAATGCTGATGTTGCAGTATTTGGATTTATCACATAACCAGATATACCACATGGAGTACGACTGCTTTAAGAAAGTTAAAAGATTGCAAGTAAGTTATTTATCATCATACGCAAGCCTTGATATAAAGATAAATCGATAAGGAAGTCATCTTAAAGAAGTTGATTTTTTCTGTTAAGGAATGGGAATCTAAAAACTGGTAACCGCTTATATTTTAATTTTATCGACAATTTAGTATAAAATAATATAAATAATGACCAAAAAGTATATAAAATATCTAGTACTTGTGTTTGAATCCATTATTAAGTACTTATTACGGATGAAACTTCTTATATAAATGTTATGTTAAAAATAATATTTCAGATAATAGATTTATCTCACAACCATCTATTCGATACGCCGGTGGAGGTGTTCCACGAGATGCAAGGACTGACTTCAGTTGATCTATCTGATAACAATATTAAGAATTTGGCCGATAATTTGATTATATCTCCGGCTTTGGAAAGGTTAGTGATAACTGTGTTTTATAATTAGCAATATGGTTAAACAGTCTTTAAAATTGCGATCTTGTTTCAAAAATATTTTGTTAAGATATTGTATTACGTTTTTCTGGCTTTGGTCGTTTAAAGAAATCATCACTTTTGTATACGAAATTTTTGTGATGTTTATTCACATAAACTGAAAATAATTATAGATATTTCTTTAGCTGTCTTTTTCTCTTGGTTTCTCTCTTAATATCTTATTGATATTTAATTTAATTCTTAGCCTGGAATATCAATACAATAAATATTATAATTGTATCATTAGGTTAGATCTATCAGATAACGACCTATCACGGATACCAACAAACTGCCTCTCTCCAGCCGCCGCTATTAATTTGGTAGAACTCGACTTGAGTGGAAACACCATACCTGCTGTAGCCATTGCAGATTTAGTTCAGAGATACAGGGTAAGTAAATGTTATATAATATATTGTAGTTAATCTAACCGCTTGATTGATTTGAATTGTAAAAACTTTTGAAATATTGATAGAATAATCTGTTGGTTTTATGTTCTCTAGTTCTTTGTACTTTGTATCTGTCCTTTGAATCAATAATATTGTAAATATGATTTGTGAGAAACAAATTTATTTTAGAGAATATAAAGCTGTCACTAACTAATCCTAGTCATATGCCAGTGTGTGGTAGAGCTCGGAATCGGGACTTAAAAGTGTGCTGTTGGCAATGGCATGTTATACATAGTTTTCCTAAATTCTTTAAAAAATTCAATCCTCGTTCGCATTGTCTATATAACGGTTACCAAATTTCTAACAGAAACATCTAAATTTGAAATAACGAATAAATTTTTATTAAAAAATATTTGTTTTTCCTGAAATATATAGAAAAATGAATATAGAATTTCCTGAAAATATTCTAAATATATATTATTTTATAATTCCATGTGTAATATCAAAATTGAGTTAGACAATACCAAATTCCTGGTATGACTAGCTTTCATTGTAATTATGTCGGGTTTAGCGTGACGACTGGTCCGAGGAGCCGGACTACAGCGATGAGTACATGTACCACACGGCTAGGCGCGACCACGCCCGAGTGTACCACCAAAAAAAACAATACCCGCAGAATATATTGTATAAGGTAGATTGATGTTTTTGTGACATTAGGTGGTTAATTCGACATCCTTGTTTTACTTGATATTAACTACTTTAAGGATTATTATTTGTTTTTTTTTTAAGGTAAACATTGTATCTCGGATTAACCATCTACGGTTTTTACTGCATAGCTTGATGGTTTTGCTTGTTGCACTTTGCTACTAATTATTTTCTGTCAAATAGTCCTTTCCTTTGCTGTAGTTTGTTCTTTATTCTTTATTTACTATCATCTTCTTATGATTTCAACTGATCTTTCTTCTAGATTCTTCTGCAATATTTATTATAACTGCTTTAAACTAACTATTACAATTTATTATAAAAATTGCCTATCTCCGATTTATATTTTTAATTATTTTTCAAAATATTTCCAGTCCCTGGCCTGGTTGGATTTATCGGATAATCATTTAGTGCGGGTCGAAAGTGGTTCTTTTGCTGCTTTACCAAAACTACGATGGCTCGACTTAAGTATGAACATGCCCTTCACAAACAACGATCGGGGAAGCAGTCTTTTCAAGGGGTTAGAAAGAAAGTTGTCACATTTAGGACTCAAAAATGTGAGCTTGACCAATGTAAGTATATTCTCGTTGTGATATTAATATGGCTGAATATTGATATTGTTAAATAGGTTTTTCTTATTGTGCACCGTTTGCATTTTCAGGTACCGTCAATGCCATTACCAAAGTTGAAGAGTTTGGATCTTTCATACAACAATTTGCCATCGATTCCTACAGATACGACAGCAAATTTGACTCGGTTGAGAGCTTTAGATCTATCTTATAATGATTTGACTAATGTACCTGTTGTAAGTATATATCAATTATTTTTCAAATGGATCATTTGTTTCGGACATAAAAACTCACTTTTATATTGATCAACAGTTATATAGTCTAATATAAATAATGTAAGAAAATATAAAAATTCTTGACTGCTTTTGTTATATAACTACTATAATATCCAGGCGACGCATTCTCTCAGCGAGCTCCGTTGGCTGTCTCTTTCCGGTAATCCAATCACAGCGCTCATGAACACGAGCATGTACGGCGTCTCACCACGACTGGAACATTTAGATGTTACGCACCTCAAATTGAGTATTTTGGAGGTTTGTGTTTCTTTTATTTATGGTATCAAGCTCTTTAAGAGATTTTTTAATGTCAGATCAATTTTATCCAACGAATTCGCTTTTGCGATATATTTTCTGTGGAAGATCTGTTAATATCTGAAAGTTACTCCGTGGATAAGAGTAAGCTGGGGTCTGGGTTGGGAATATTGAGTTAGTACCATAAAATGTTTACACTTTTTTTTCCCAGACTGGAGCGTTCAGCAAAATGTACGGTTTGAGGACCCTTAAGATATCAGTGAATGGAAATATAAGAGATTTTAACATCCCGAAAATTTTGACACATAATGATGCATTAGAAAATCTATATTTACAAATAGATAATTCTCAAATCGATCTTAGCAAGGAAATGTCTGGGGAACTGCCGCCTAAACTGAGCAACATTACAATTACTGGGAAGGCCTTGAAATTTTTATCACAAAATCTTTTAAGTGTAAGCATACCAAAATGATATTCACACTTTTTTTTAACAATCTAAATATTCACAAAAAAAAATATTTCAATACTTTTAATAAAATACAACAATTACATTTAAACATATTTTTATTTTATCAATAAACTGTTTCAGGGTGTAACATCGGAAACATTAAAATTGACAATCTACAATACAAGTCTTCAAGAAATAGAGAGCGAAGTGTTCTGGAGACCAGGTCATATTAAGAATCTTACCTTAGACTTGAGGGATAACAATATAGCCCGTGTACCAAATCCAGCGATGAACGAGTGGCCCGGGGTACCCAATTCTTTATTCCTTCATGATATATATTTGGCTGGAAATCCTTTGTATTGCGATTGTCGCATCGGGTAAGTGCTTAATCAATTTATACTTTTATTTATTTATAAACTAAATAAGTAACTATTAATATAAAAAGAATGAAATTAAAATTTTGAAGAAAAAAAAATGTTTTGTAATATTATTTGGAATTTACAATAAGATTGTACGACAAGGTTAATTAAGAGGTCAAAGATTCGATCCTTGTTAGTGTTATTTTTAATTCATTTTAATTTAATATAGCTAAAGTAATTCTTTGTATTCAGTTGGGTTCAAGCTTGGGATCGCAAAAGAAGGCAGTATCTATGCGAGACCCCTTCTAATTGTGTCGCCGTACGAGATGACCTCAGATTCGCGAAATGTCCCTCCCATTATAACAGGACTTTCAGTGATGTAAGTTATTAAAATATAAATAATATTTTTATATTCAAACTGTACACTTTATAATAAACATATGTTTTTAGGTAATCGCAAAAGATTTAGACTGCAGTTGGAGCAAGGGATTCCTAAGCTTACCTAATCTGTACATAATTTCGGCAGTGTCCATCATGACATGCCTTTATATCTGAGGATTATTTTGGCTACTTGAAATATCAGAAGATTTCTACAAAGCCATGGATATGTTATACGGAAATAGACGAGTTCTAGTCAAACGAATTTTTAAATAGTATTTAAAAATCTGTTTGAAATTAAAATGAGTGAGATTGTTTCACCTTTTTAAACACTGTACCTGCAATGTGGCCTAATGTTTCAATTCTGGACTGGTCTGGACTGGTGTAATTTATTTGTGACTTGATAGTGAACAGACGATATTCGACACATACAAGTGAGCCTATTCAATTGTGATTTATCTGTAATCTGAAAGCAATGTGTGATCTCAAATGATTAGTACCATTCAGATGTAGATATAGAACATTTATTTTGGTTTGTACCCCCACCTTTTAGTGCAACACCTTCACCACGTGGCATGAATGTGATAAGATGCAACAACTTTGAAAATGATTTCACGTTGAGAACGAATGAGCATTGTAAGTGAAGTGCACTTAAAATGTTGTAACTTATAATTGAACTTGAGGTAGTTCAGTCGAAAGCAATGACTTAATTAAAATTGTTTAAGTAGACTGCGTTCGCTAGAATGATATGTGTTCGTCCATTGTTACTATAATATTATTTATATGTGTTTGTATATTAGAATAATCGTCATAAAATTTGCGACTAATCATATTTTATTTAGAATATATTAAAGTGAATTTATCTTTAGTGCCGTAGCTGATAGAAACGTTTTCGTCTCTTTAACTCAGATAAGTAGTATTTATATACAAAGCTTTACACTATTAAAATTAAATTTTTTAATTATCTTAAAAGGATTCACCGTCTTATATTTACTCTCTATTGTTTCAAATTGTTGTTTCAAAGTCTATCGGGTTATCCTTAAAACATATTTTATTATCAAAAACATGTTATCTTAGAAGAGTATTAACGTATGTAAGATATTTCATAATTAGATTTATATCGACTGAATTTTACTCCAGCATGTACCTACTACGATGTAGTGCTTAGTTTTTATCACTGATAATATCATCTAGAAAAAATGCTCAGTTTCCTCAGCGTCCTACTATTACCACCTTTTTAGATTTTTTGTCAATTCAGTACACTTTAGTCAGTTAACTTTTTACCAAATTATATTTATAGCCAAATGCATGGTAGTCGGTAGCTTCTTTAAATTTTAATGTAATGATTGAATTAATGGAATACCTCTTTTCAGTGGTCCATAATGAGCGGTGTCAGGCCTACATGTAAAATTTTGTTTACAATGCCAAAGTAAGTTCCTATAAAATATAACTTTTTTATCGAACCAAATCACAAATTATTTTTGTTAAAGTAAAAATTTTTTAATCGTTTTTTTTAATAATATCTATCAATAATGTATAATTTAAAATTGTATATTTTGTTAACGTGATGTCTTTGTTATTGATGTATTGCTTTTGGTATTGGAAACAAAACAATCGTTTGTGGTGACAATGAATATATTTTGTGATATATATAATCTCTAATCCTTCTATTTTTGATAAGCCTACAATGAATATTGCAAAACTTTTTTGGAATTGTATAGCAGGATGTAAAGTAGCGCATCAGCTTAAGAGTAGACGAATCGCATGTCAATTCTTAACGAACTTGCCGATTTGCCAGCAGTTAACGCCATAAGGTACTAAATAACAGCAATATAGTTTATAGAATTGTATTAATGTTATGTTTTCATTTACACCAAATCGTTATGGTTAATCTTTCGAATATGTCTAACTTTTGTTGTATAATTTAATTAATACAATATTTTCATTAAAATTCCTTATTAGTCATAACTCTATTGGCAAATTCGCAACGTCTATATTATTAGTTTATAATGTGTGTTTAATCAAACTCTCAATTTCTTCTGTTATTATAATATTCCTAATTTAAGTTTTATGATATTACTTTCACATTGAATATCATGTCATATATAGAACCATATTTCAGTGTTGACTCATATCTATTTTTGCTAGCTACTCAATTGTTTTTCACAATTATTTAATAGTACGATTTTGAATTTGTGTATTTTCTCTGTTTGATTTTCATACATCGCGAAATCCGAATGTGATAGTAATTAGCTAGTGCCAATAAATAGAATAAATAAAAGAATGAATCCTTAATTAATAATAATTAATGTTATATTCTTAAGACATTACTTTTTTCGATTGGAATTTAATATATAATAAAAAATCGTAATCAAAATAAAAATATATAAAAAGCAAAAAAAATATTTGCGTAACGGACCATTAGTTCTTGTTTCAAGCGTCTCACGTTAGAAGGGTAAAAAATTGACTGGCCTCGTAAAAAGGATGGGAAAGAATGTTTAGTGATGAGCCGATGTTCATTCATTCGACAAAAAAGACCATTAAAACGACCCGACCAAGCGGTAATGGGCGCGTCATAAAAGCTTTGAAATATATATTCACAAAAACTTTACCAAAGAAATATTACAGTTAACTAAATATACAATATTGTGTAATATGAAAATATATAAAGAACTCAATTGGCATAATAAAACTGACTTCGTTTGGTATTCCGTAATAGTAACAGATATTCCTATCGAAGAAAGTATAAGAACAAATTATAATAATTTAATGTTGGATGTCTATGGATGTAAATAATGGATGAGAAAAGGAAGGGAGGATTTGTATCGTAACCTTAAAAAGGATTCTAATGTCTTCACTACTTAAAACAGATCTTTAAAATAGTGTGAAATAAAAATAATCATTGAATTATTAGCGTATTAATAAATTATTGCGTTAATATTGACATTTTGTTTTATTTCCTAACCTTTAGAGATAGTTTGACAGTTATTAAAATCTATCAAGATGTAACAATTGTAATTGCAATATGGGGAAAAAATGACTCCCACATTTTTGTTTGAAACGTCATATTTACTAAATCTATTGGATTATATACGGGAATATTAGTATTCCAGTTCATAACCAAATAAAAATATTAAAGAAGTTGGAAACATTCCGAATATAAATTTTCTGTTCAGAGCGAATAACAAATATTCAATTTCATACCAAACTTTTATCTTTCACAAATGAATAAACGAAAAAGGAATATTTTGGGAATAAATTCCCCTTTTTATGCATAAGACTCAAACATTTGGAGGCAAAGTAGTAGAAATTTCTGTAGTTGTTCAGTTCTATAATAACATAACCTAAATTAAATATTACAATTCCGGAAAACGTCGCATCGAAGTTGGTCAGACAGAGCGACCGCTCTCAGTGTGGTATAATTTGATGAGAACACCCGCTGACTAGAAATTGGATGAACGCAATATCAATATAAGATATTGCTTCCCTTTCCATTTGTGACAAATAAATTGTAATCATTATGGAGTAGGTATAAGATATCAATAATTGATGAAGTAAATCATATAATTTATTATGTAACTCTAGCTATAATTAGATCAATTTCAGTAACATTATAGTTAACTGTAAATTAATTATTACTTATAGAGATTCGAGTCTATAAATAAAACAAGTACGTGTACTTGAATCTCAATTAGATCGTTTGTTAATTAATTCCATGGGTCGAGTGTAATCCGATTAGAGGGTAACTACATTAATCTTCCTCCATTATTTTATCAGTAACCATTAGTGACAGGCTATCTTTAGGACTGAATCTAAAGATAGATTTGCAATAACCCTTAATAACTATGTCAAATCAATGAAAATAAAAAGATAACCCTTTATACTATACACTTTTGATAACAATTGGATTAAATGAAAGCTACCAATGCAAAAATCTATACTTTATATTTTTAGGTGGATGTTTCGGTAAATCAATTTTCATTTCATAACGTAAATTATGAACGAGCGGTGAAACAGCTATACTTCAAATTAATCTGTATTGTATCATATTTTTGGAACAGAAAAAGATGTTCAAGTTAATGTTGGATGCGTGTCAGTGCGTCAGTTTACTCGTAATGCGTAGGTGGGCTATGACTCATAAGTCTTTATGTACATTTGGAATGTTTGTTTCGGCTTTTAGGTTATAAAAATTTAGGCAGTACTGATTTTCTTTTAAGCTCTTTCAAACATAACTTTATATTTATGGATAATTTCCATTTATATAAATTTGAATTATTTATAGAAACCAAAGTTAAATTTTAAGATTGTGTTGCCGCTATTGGCGGCGGACGACTAACGAATGAAATACGTTTCAAATTACCGTAATTACAACCCCTCAATTAATGTTATATAATGAAAATTCGACAATTTATTTACATTAATTTATATTTTAAACTGCTTTAACCTAATTATCATATTAAATCTGTATGATTGTGAATAATTGTAGTAATAATTGTTAATAATTTTAAAAATGTAACTATTGCTTTCATTTTTTTATTATTAATTTATACCAATAGAGGGATCTCTTTAGCTGTTTCTCATTATTTTTTGCTTTCACTAATATCATAACGATATCGACGTAGGTAGCTAGGTAAGGTCATCTCTTAGTGATCTATGAAGGGTCACAGAATGAATGGTTGAACAAGCGATTATAGATCACGTTCAGTGATTATCAGTCTCCACCCTCCTAATGGTGCTTTAATAGAGTCCAGTATATATAATATATATCTTTGTATAATAAACAGTTAAAACTTAATTTATTATTCTCTTTTAAGAGAGCTTGTAAACGTCAGTATCGACAAAAAATAAGGAAGAAGAAGGATTATCATTAATAAGGATAGACACAAGTAAAAATAAATAATATGACAAGATTTAATTAAAGACTATTCAGTCCTTGTGAACTTATTTACATAAAAAAAATATTCATTTTTTCTTAGGCGTCACATATAATATGAATTCTGTCGAAGAAACGCCTTCTTGGTACCATAACTTGCATTCAATAACGAGTGACAATCCTAGCGTGAATTTTGATAACTGAACGGCCACAAGTGGTGAATTACCGTTCTTGTCTATGGGAAATACACCAGGATCAAACCCCGGTGGGTCTGGATAGTACTTAATGCTTCCAATATGCTCTTTATCATAAGAATGAACACCATTACAATGCAACCATAGTTTTTGGTCTTTCAACTTTAAATAATCTTTTACTTCCTTAGGAACCTTCATATCTTTTGATGAACTGCCATTCAGAGGTTTTGCAGTCCATTTTAATTGTTTATTTATTCTAACAATAACACAGGGACTTTCTCCATATCCAAATGGAATTGAACCGCAAGGTCCTAGATCCGTAAAGTTAGTTACTGCCCTCTTTTTTCTTTTGTTTATTAATTTTTCTAAATCACTTATATATTTCTGGTAAGCTCGAGTATCATTTCTATACCAAATTACAGGAACATTATTAATTGATGCCGGTGTCGCTGTTAAACCAATACCTTGTTTCGAGTACGTCCAAAGTTCGACTTTATCGATCGTCTGGTAGTCGTCCCTAATTACAATTATAGTTAATGAACCATAGAGGAATATAAGTGTGTACGTGCTTAGAAAGATCAGGTACATTATTGAATATGTAATAATATGAAACCAACTCGTACAGGTTCTGCCACAAAACTCTTTGGTTTCTCTATTGTACATGTATTTACAACATCGTTTTCTAAAGGGCTCTTTCTTTTCGTCTGAACTGCTTTCTGTTATAGTGCCGGGGTTTTTGGATGTTCCGGCTCCTGGTAATGAAGGGTGTTTTGATAGGTTTTGAGACTTTTTATCCGATTTCTTAAACATTATTATTGCTACTTAAATATTATTATTTGAAGTTTAAAGTCATCAACGTCATATTGTGACAGTTATTGTGAGAGTTTTAAATCATCATGGCCATGGTTGCTTAACAAAACGTTTATCCACTTATCTACTTTATAATACCATAAATAATCATAGGAATCGTAGAGTAATATGGCTAAGTATACGATTTTATGAAGACCTCAGTCCTATCAATCTTGAAACAGTGCCGAAAAACCCCTGGCTCTCTTTATTTATCATTCCTAATTTAACTGTAGGATAAGGTGAGTACAAATTTATAAAAAAAAATAAAGAGTAGTTTCTGCAAAACTGTTACTATTGCCTATTTAACGTTTAAGGGATGAACCATTTAGAGAGTCCGATATCCAAAGTTATTGGATATATTCGTATTAGTCAGTGACACATTAGTATGCGGTATAAAATAATGCATGGGTTGTTGTAATTCTTTGGATATGGTCTGACTCTCTATCAGGAGAATCTTATTTCTCTATTGAATGCCGAGGGCATATTGCGAAGAAGTGTTGCATTTTATCCCAGTATTGTTTCACAGGCGGTGGTTTCAATGTAATTTCACCAAACAGAGATCAGAAAGTAAAAAAGTTTGGATCGGTAATAAAAATAAGGTACAATATCTATGTTAGGTTGGTGAGATAAATTCTTTCAATAAGTAAATAAATTCGTATTGAAATAACTTTCTACTCCGTTTATGGCAAACTAGTAATCATAGTTAACTGATTAAAATTAAGTATCAAAGTAATAATTAAAATTCTGTTTTTGAACAACGTTCTCGTATTTAACTTTCATTCTAAAGATAGAACTCAACGACCAATCACTCACAAATTGTTTCCATAAGTACACACATTACGGACTTAGTAAACTAAACTGTTGATCTTACCATACTAAAGGTACGTTTACACATGTATCATTTATTTCATAGTCATTAGCAACTATTGAATACTTTTTAATGTGCTTTTTCATAAAGTTGCTCTTTAACAGTAATTAGACTTTGAACAAAATGTTTCATTTCAATTTATTTGCAAAACAAACAAATTGTGATTGATATGAGTATATCTGAGTAAATTTATATATGACTTGTTTTTAATGATATGAAATTTTAGTTGGATTTAAATTGAAAAATAAAAATAAAAGCAGACTAAAAATTAAAAACAATTGGATTTACTCTAATAAAATAAACTATTGCAATAAAGAATTTTCCATAGACTTGTGTGGAAAAAGAATTGATTTCCCATTGTCGGTCTGAAAGGCGACACGAATGTCGAAATTTGTAACTAATTTTTCCGTTGAGTCGTAGAGTTCTGTCTTGAGGACGGAATAAGAGGTTCTATCAATGTTCATTGATTTGTCCTTATCGCGTCGAGTGGAAGATAATTGTATTGTAGTTATGGTTAGTGTAAAGTACAATATTGGAAAAGCGTTCCACAAATAAAAGATCCATTAAGAAAACCAAATTGTGGGATGTAAGATTAAAGCAAGTTGTTATGTGACTTTTCTGATTTGAAAAATTATCACCATGATCAAGCCTCGAACCTGCGACTTCTGATATACCGTTCAAAAAATAATACATTTTATTACCTATATTACATATAAACCACACTATTTATACGAATAATCCATCAAACACATATATGTCATAGTATCATAAAAAGATTCTCTCACGAATATAACAAAGAAAAAAAGGTGAAATCTCATTACCCCGATATTTTCAGTTAGTCTTGAATGAGCGTCCAAAGTCCAATACGAAGCTTATCGGCCTTTGATAAACACTCACCAGATGTGTATTAAATCTTTTCATTATTTATTTCTAAATTGGAATGTATAAAACTTAGTTCTCAAGTGAGCTTTTAAAAGTTTATAATACTAAAATTCATAGGTACAGTACATAAATAATATCAGGAAATGAAACGGATGGAATGATTAAGTCTTTCAGTAATAATTCTCTTGTATTTGTATTTGTAGGTGTATTTTCACTTCAGAATTCAGTCTCTCTTCTGACCCCGAAGGGAACGCGCGTGTTGTGAAACCTCGTCGGATCTGAACTTTGTTTCACGAAATATGTTGTTCATAAATTAGTTAAATTATAAAATGTGTTTGATGTATGTGTTATGTGTTTTAAAGATATAATCATATATCAATGCTCGGTAAGTTTTAAATACTATCGCTATTTATTGTCCTTATTATTATTTTATGGGTGTTCCTTTACAATAAATAATGTGTATAAAATATAATTAAACATTAGTCTTTTATTAATCAATTGAAATCTACTCGTATATTTGACTATCTGTTACTCGCGTTCAAATACACAGTGACTGCTTCTAACAAGATACTGTATAATATTATCACAATCCACATGTCTTAGTTATATTTTAACTATGAGTATGATCTGTTTTTAGGTTTTCCTTTGATAAACGGTAGAAATAAATATGATTACAATTATATGTACAATTAAGTTTTAAAAATAATGATGAATATAAAAATACTAAATAAGCTTAACGTTCACAAAAATGACCCTAACGTCAAGGTCAGATACAAAGAGATCAAAATATCGCTAGATTTTAACCCATTTTTTATTGATACAATAATATATTTTTACACATCTTAGATATAAAGTATTAATATTTAACATAAGTACGTAGTAACTATATTTATTTTATATATAAAACGTCTCTCTATTTAAAATCATAAAGAAATTTTTCTCCGGAATGAAATCCTAATTCTGCGTTTCACAACAAAAGAAACTGCCTCATACAAGAGAAGATATCAATATAATGACTTTCAACTGATTTTTAGTTTCCTAGTAATATGTGGAAAGTGGATTGGAATGAAAGAAGTAAGTAGTTTAGTATTAAATTGAAGAATAAGTTATTTTCCTTCATCTTCTTTCTTACACTCTCATGATTAGGTCACTTAAATTTTAACTTGCTTTTACCTTCCAAAATTCTCTTTCTCTCTGTTTTGAAACGGTGTTTCTGATAGATTCCAAAGCTTTTAGAGAGTATTTAAGACCAATTAGTTTGTATACAAAACTCAATACTTCAACTTTTTTATCTTCGAAATGTTAAAGTTGTATTTCAAATATAGTCATAGGTAATTGTTAGTGCGAAATAAATATAAAATCTTGATTTCATAAAAAAAGTTGTTATTTTACTCACCCATTATATTATCCATACATCCATCCATCCAGAGGACAATGTTGACAAATCTGTTAAATCTTCGAAAACACGATTCAGCAAAAATATCAAATGGAAATAAGTTCCCGTGTCCTTCTCGTATCCCTAATAACGGAAGTGGGTTGCTGTGCCGTGCGTACTCTTATGAGGGATGGAAGGAAAGCATTAAATTAACATTTATATATGAAGATAGTAATTTACATTAAATAATTGGTTGTTATAATGAATGGCGTTTCTTAAGACGACATGTATTTATAAATGAAGTCTTGAAACTGTTGAAAATGTTACATAACTTCTAACTAACCGTACCCTCATGAATGTGAAAGGTTCTATGTAATGAAGTCTCTCCAGAAGTTGAGTTGTGTTGTAAGGGGAAGTATAGAATTTATGTAACTTATTAGTTAAAGCTTATCGAACTTTAAGTTATTTAATATCAATAAATGTTAAATAACAACTGCGGAGTAGGCAAGGATACTTTGAACACTCATTAACTTTCCAATTCGTAATTGATCGCATTAATTACGATTATTCTTGATTTGTGTAATATAATAAAATAATCAAAATATATTGATAAATGAAACAAATATACTTAAAAACGTCGGATGGTAGTTCGTATACAACATTGCAACATAAACAAGACCGAGCTGCAAATTAAATGAAGTCCGATAACAGACTGGAATTTGTAATTAGAAGCTGATTCCCCAAAGCTATCACATGAAGAGATGATATGTAAATATAAATAAAATGTGTAGATATTAATTATAAAATTAATATAATGTAAACAATGTTATGCGGCGTTGTTTTTTCATCAGAATTTAATTTAGGGTGAACCGTGTCATGTCCAAATCATTGTTAAAAAACGCACAAACCATGTATTAAGGTTCTCGGTTACTTTGCTAACGGGGATTTGGTTTTAATTAAACTAAATATTACTAAATATCTTATAATTTAATAATATATATTATATAATTTAATATTTATTATAAATATATAAACTCTAGTTAAAATATTGTTAAAAATTATTTCACGGTTATAGTATTGTATGTTTATTTATTTATTTATTTACCCTTTATTGTATATTACAAAAGGCGAACTTAATGCCTGTTGGCATTCTCTACCAGCTAACCTATGTGGATGGTGAGAAATTGCGGTAGGCGTAACAAAGTAAAATTCAAAATAAAACTAGTACTAAGTGAAATAAAAAAAATAAATAATAATAATATATATATATATATATATATATATATATGTATGTAATAACAATAATAATAATAAAAATAATAATAATAATAATAAAATAATAATAAATAAACTATAATATATATATATAAAAATAATATATATACAAATTATAAACACATATAGTCTAATTAAATATACTTACATATAATAAATAGCATATATATCTGAATGAAATGTGTATTAGGAAGAATCTAGGAAGTAGTTGCGAATAAGATTTTTAAACGACCTTTTGGTAGGTTTGGTAGTTATGTTTATTTGAAAATGAATTTGGTACATATATTTTAGAAGAAAAGAGCTGTGTTTTAATTTAAATCGTTCCAAATGGCGTATTTAGTTAATAAGTCGTTCTGATCAGTTGAGAAAATAATTTTAGTTCTGGTGACATATGGTCATAGTTAGACTTGTCAGTTCTACAAGATGTATAAGTTAAAACTTTCTTTTTCATAAACTTATTTGAAATACTACAGAATACGATTCCTATGTATAAAACTCATTTAAAGTAAAAAAACTAAAATTTATATGATAAAAATATAATAAGAAACAGGGGATATCTGCAGATGTATTGTTATACAAAAATAATTTCTCTACACATCACAAATTTAGATGACTTTGTTCATTAATTTATATCGGAAATAAATATTGATAGTGAAATTTAACATAAATATTGGTATCTCCTAAAAGTGTTTCTTTTGTAAGTAATTTATATTATAAAATAGTTATCAGCACAAGAGCGATGTGGTCACGCAAGCAGTCTGTGTGCAGCGCTGTGAGCGGCGCGTCCAAGTGCGATGATCAAGACACACCGTGTGTGGGACAACAAATATATCCCTTCGCAGTCGCACTCAGAGTGAGAGTATTACAGGTAACATTATATTGAATACAACCTGTATGTATAAAGTAATATAAGTGCCTCTTTAGAATTATCTACGTTTCTAAATTCCAAGATCCAAGTAAGATTTGTTACCTATATTGTAAATTAATACAATTTCGAAATGTATTAATTTAAAAACTGTAAAATATTAATGTCATGTGATCTTATACTATATTCTTGATTAAGATTCGTTAAATAATTTTTATTCAAATGAAAATTCCTTCCTCTAGAAACATTTGTTTATTTCACCAAAACAGTAGGACAATATATCAATGTTGTTTAACATTCTGTTCTCAACATTGTAATTTTTTACTGCAGTGTTTGTGCAGTTACATTAACCAGTTACAGCACGCGAGGCTGTTAACACGCCTCACGAGCAACAGAATGTTTGATCTAACGCCAGCAACTTATAAAAGTAAATTTGATTAACCATCTCTCAACATAATGTAACACTTTAGTGGCAGTTATTTGTACCGTAAATAACTGCCACTAAAGTGCCGTTTAGCGAAGCAAAAGACGAAGACTTAGTATATTATTATTTAAGAAAATCTTTACCAATGTTTCTAACTATTCACAATAGTATACAATTGAACAAATGCCACTTCCGAAACTGATGTATGAAAATGTCTATAAACATGTTTTCTTATTTTATATAATTTATTTTTACTATTCTTATTAGATAGTGTGCGGTATCGGAGGCCTGGTGGTCGGGGCTGTTGGCTGGTTAGAAGAAAGACAAAAGCCAGCTCTTGGACTCGGAGTGCCGGCTGGTGCAGTCACCTTCTTAGCTGCTGGTATAATTCTATAACATACTATACCTTTACTGTCGTAGAAGAATAAGCGATTATCTTAGATCGATTATAGAAAAGGGTTTGTAGATTTTTTTAAATTGTTATTTCTCTCTCTCCCTCTCTCACATATTTTTTTTTAAACTAATGGATTTGTGATAACAAAACACTTTTTATTAAAACAAAATGTAAATGCATATTTGTTCAATTAAATAAAATGAATATATGGTGGGCCACGCGTCTGGGACTTTTTCTGGTTTTTATGCAATTTATGCTGGAAATCTGGGGAGGTCCCAGACGATTGGCGAAGTGCAGTCATCGTACCTTTGTATAAAGGCAAAGGTTCACAGATAGACTGTGCAAGCTATAGGGCCATCAGTTTGATTAGCTTGGGCGGTAAAGTTTATGCTAAAATTTTAGCGAGAAGAATGCAAGAGAGATCTGAAAGGATGTTGTGGGAGGCACAAGGAGGTTTTAGACCTGGAAGAGGGTGTATAGATCAGATCTTTTCCCTCCGCATGATCACGGAGAAGTTTTTGGCCCTAAACCAAAAGGTTTTCTGTGCTTTTGTGGATTTGGAAAAGGCGTTTGACAGGGTTGTGAGAAAGAAGTTATGGGAGATACTGCCCCGATACAATGTGAACGGACCCTTGCTACAGGCTGTAAGGTCTCTTTACCGAGATCACTCAGCCTGTGTGCGAGTAGGAGCTGGCATGTCGCCCTGGTTTGACATCCAATCGGGTGTTAAGCAAGGTTGCGCTATGTCAGCTTGGTTGTTCAATTTGTATTTGGATAGTTGTCTCCAAGGAGTGAAAGATAGTGACATGGGAGTGAAAGTAGGTGACCTTAAGGTCAATTGCTTACTATATGCAGATGATGCAGTGCTCATTGCATCATCAGAATGCAATTTGCAGGCATTGGTCACCACTCTGAAAGATGGGTGTGAAATTAATGGTCTTAACCTGAATGTAGATAAGACGAAGGTTCTGATATTTGAAAGAAATGAAGAAAGAACAGAATGTAAGATCAACGTGAATGATAAGATAATAGAACAAGTGAATGAAGTGGTATATTTGGGAAGTATGTTTAGCAGAGACGGAAGATACGAAATGGATGTGAAAAGGCGTATTGCTGCTGGTAACAGAGTCAATGGTGCTTTGACTGCATTGTTGAGACGGCAAAACGTCAGTATAGCTGCACGTTTGGCTGTACACAATGCAGTTTTGCTACAGACACTGTTATACGGCAGCCAAACGTGGGTAACACAGAAGAAGAATGTAAGAAAGATGAATGCTGTGGAGATGCGATCTCTTCGCAGAATATGCGGAGTCAGTCTAGCTGATCGAATCCGCAATGAAGAGATCCACAGAATGGCAGGTACTAGCGAAGATGTCACGGTGAGAATGAAGAAGAACGTGCTCAGGTGGTTTGGGCACGTTGAATGAATGAGTGATGAAAGAATGGTAAAAAAGATTTATATGGGAAAAGTGAGCGGTAAGAGAGACAGGGGGAGGCCTCGAGTGACCTTCGAAAATACAGTAGCTACGATACTGGAGGAAGGTCACGTAAAAAGCATGAGGACCCCCCGGAGGGCATGTATGAAGAAGTTGATGTCTGTGGCCGAGGCGAAAGAGGTATGCAGAGACCGTAGCGTTTGGCGCTCCGTCGTCTCTGGCTACCCCGCAAGGGATATGGCGTGAAGGTGAAAAAAAAAAAAAAAAAAAAAAAAAAAAAAGAATATTTATATTTACTGTTTCATATTTTTGTCTAGCTACGTCAGTTTACTTTAGTAGAGGGTTCGGAGGGTGGGTATCGGCTCGGTCCAGATCCACAAAAAGCTGGGGAGCTCCTTGGAGAGCTCTCGGCCCTTCGCCTTGTGCGGCCATTCCTCTAACGATACTATGGACCATCGCTATAACTGCTCACATCGCTATGCTGGCTTTCTGTATAAGATCCTTAATGAATCTTGGGTAAGTATTCTCATAAAAACTGTTGAAATAAAAGCAAACAACTATGGACTAGGTTGCAATTCAGTTCTTTAAAATTTTATATACACCTTCAAATTACCAATTCGCCCAGCTGTAGCAGCAAGACTTGCGTGGGCGTTGCAGCAGCACAGCTCTCAGTATCCATCACCACGCTAGCTGCAGCTGTGTTCATGCTGCAGGTGGACCTGCGGTACGATCCTGCTGTATCACCACCACGTCAATCTGATGCAAACACATGTACTGGTGTGTCCATGGTAAATAATTATTACTTTTGTACAATATACACATGTTACACGGTTAGAACTAGCACTTCTTAGCCACTGGTGACCTGATCAGATGACTATACAGAATATAATATATTTTGTATACGATAATTTCTCAAGAATGTGAGTCTAAATCCGTTTAGCTTTACAGTTATGACTGTAAAAAGCACAACTATGAAAACAAATACAATCTTCAACCCTTGTTGTTTTTCGATAATTTTAGAATTACTACTTTTTAAGAGTTGTATTTTGATGTTTGTATTTAAATTTGTATTTACTATATCTTATAATATAAAATATGTATAATATTGTAATACGTTCAGACAAACAACAATAAGAGAAAAATAACACCTAATTAAATAATCCTAAGCTTTGTAGATTTTAGAAACCATACTAATAAATTGTCATAAATTATTTAATTTGTATGATGTACGTCTACAAAGTAAAAACAATTAAAAATATATTGATACATTCGTAAATAGGTAATTTGGCCTTCTACCACATTTATAAATCCACGCTGAGCTCACGTGATATATTACTCGATGGATTCATGTTTCAATGAAGCGGATTTAATAGGATTCAACGAGTATTACCGAGATACATTTATTTTTATTTCATAAGAGCTACTGCTGTTCTGGAAATACATTGAAATATTTAAAATATTAATGGTAGTATTGGTAAATGAAGTATGTACACAATACTATATAACTACTGACTTCATTTTATTACATTTTTACTTACATTAACGAATTTAACTATAACTTCATATGTATTGGATATAATATTATGATTGTAACAATTTGGGTTTATTGTTGTAATAAAACATTTGTATTTAAATTTTTATATGAGGATTCTGGAATTTTCTACCAAAATCAACACTATCTTAAACGACAATCAAATGTATCCAATATAATCCAGTCTATATTGAGATATACTATCCACAGGTGCCGCTAACTTCCGTAGCAATAAACAGTGGTAACAGCGGTGAGGAGGGCAGTCCCCTCAGTAAGGAGCGAGAGCAACCCCCCGACCCTCCCACCTGATGTCACACAGCTTAATTATATGTGTATTTATGTAAATAGAGTCCAGCTCTGAAACAATTCTGTGTTAATTTTTTGTTGTGTTACAACTTTGTAAAATAACCTTTTGTAACATGACAAATAATTTTACAAAACTGTGAGATGTGTATGGGAGTGAAGTATAATTGATAGCGAAAGTAGTAGTATTTACACTTAAGTAAGAAAATAAAGATATTTACATCTTCAAATCTAATAAGACTTTATCATTTTTATTGCAGTGTATACAATATATGTACAAATAAGCGAATGTCTGTAAAAGTAAAAAGATAATCTGAAATTGTAAATGAAAAATTTTATATTTCCTGTAAATATACAAATAAACATATCTTATGTCTTTTATTAAAATAAGCACAAAAAAATACCTATTTCAACTACTTTATAACTCATTAAGAATCTTAAAGAATAGTTTTGTAACAATACTGAGTCATTATTTAATATAGCTAACCTCTTGTAATACAGGTCAATATACCAATTAATAATGAAAAAATAAAGTTAGTCT
This sequence comes from Melinaea menophilus ssp. n. AW-2005, assembly GCA_918358695.1. Taxonomy (NCBI): domain Eukaryota; kingdom Metazoa; phylum Arthropoda; class Insecta; order Lepidoptera; family Nymphalidae; genus Melinaea; species Melinaea menophilus. Next base: position 16,087,378 of record OU911040.1, on the reverse strand, counting down.
TCATACAAGGCGATATTAAGGACATATTCTATTAAAGATAGAAATCTTTGAAGTAAAAAATATATAACATTAACATGATATAACACATCTCTTCATAGTCGTAATGAATTTCATTTAATAGTGTATAATGTAGAAAGAGCTTCAAATAAAGAGTTAAGTTTAATTATATTCTATATATGTTACGCAATAACAAATATAAATACACCTTTTTTGGGAATAAAAATTCGCCAAAATAAGGAAAAATGCACTGAGAATTTATAAGTTACTTTAGCGTTGATTCTAAGAATGATATAAATAAAATTTTGTATTTTTAATATTTGAATAATTTTAATATTTGTTTTTAATTCTTTGGAAATAACTTTTACTCTAGTCTTACGAAACTAAAAGAGAAGCATATTGGATAAAAACGAACTTATTTTAAATTATTCATTTAAAAAATAATTTCTTAAACTTGTAAATTTACTAAATTACATTAATTCTACTCTTAAAGAATATTCTTCCTTATTCCTACAAACATTTTCTTGAATCATGAGTTTATTTCTTACCCTGAGTCTAAAAGTCGACACAAATATATCCATAATATTTTTTTCCAACGATTTTCAGAATTCAGTTACAAGGGCGGAATAACCGTGGTTCGAGCTACGTTCAACGAATTGTTATCTTTTACCGATCAAGCGATAATGTATATCTCATTCGGTCTAATAAATATAATATAACATAACTACTGTGTATAATATTTTACATATAAAGGAGAAGTGATTCATAAACTATTTTTTTTGAATCAACACCTACTGAAGCGAGCTAAACTTGTAAATCAAAATAAGTAACATTGAAAATATCTATTTTTTGGCACGCTTCAGCCATAAAATTATTTTTCTCTCTAACAATATCTCTCATTATTTACTGCTAAAAAAATATGGTCACTAACCATAATGTAGATATATATATATTTTTAATATCACAAAGAAAAAGAAGGTTAAATCTCGTTACCCTGAAAAAATGTTTATTTATAATTCAATGTAAATCCGCAGACCTCACAATACGCGACTTAGTGAACTTTGATTCAGACTCACCAAATATACAAAAAAACTTAATACTTTAATAAAAAAAACATTTTCTTATTGATATTTAATTATCGGAACCACTGTTGTAGTTGTTAATCGTAAAGATAAGATAAACACAAAGCATTCTATGCTTCAGTTGTAAGGTTTTGACACACTCTTTAAATCTTGAATATGTAAGATCTTCTTCTTTCTTCATTACTCCACTCCATAACATACTCCCTCGTAGTTATATCTGCACTACTTTGGAAAGAGATGTCTTCGGAGTGTTTATTTATTGTATTAACTTCATTACAAGTAATTTCATTAAGTAAATTATAATATAATTTATTATTGATAATACAGTTATCAGCACAAGAGTCATGTTTGCGTGCGTCCAAGTGTAATGACGAATTAAGAATTACGATTGATCAATTAAGACGTACCGTTTGTGCGATAATAGATTTTCCCTTTGCAATAACACACAGAATCAGAGTATCACATGTGTAATATTAAAGTAAAAGTTACTCTTTACAAGCATTATGTTAAATGTTATAAATTATTGCTAAATCACTTGTAATATTTCAAATTGTCTCTAAACATTCCAGCCATGTCATGCTTAATATTTTTATTTAGTAGAAAAGGAGTTGACGCTACGACATCTAGATACCGTGGCGCTACCCAACAAAAAACATTCCATAGAATTTATTTTCTTTCTTTGTAATCGTGTTCCTTGGAACGAACGGTGACACTTTTAATGTTTCAAAGCACTTTCGAAATGCCGCGAAAAACTTCTTTCTTATAAGGACCATTACCTTCACTGCTCCCTTCGGTATCCTAGCCTTCTTTATTTATTTCCTTACTAAAACTTGAGTAAGTTAGTACTTTATAGCTAGTGTAACATTCAAGAGTATATATTATATTTCAAGGCTTTAGAAATAAAAAGCCTACATTCTTGTCCTAGTCCTAGCTAGTCATTGTTCAGAGATTCAGTATTGACAAATTCTAAGTAAACCTTATATAAATGACTATTCCTTGCAGGCGGACTATAAATATAAATTACTTCTATTTATCCATAAATTAATTTCAATACGATCCGAAGTAAACTGGTATGATATATTTTTGTATATTTGAACGAGTATTTGAGATATTGGAGTTTCTATTTAGATTTATAAAGTGGAGCATGCTCATTTATTTGTATCATCATTCATCTTCTATATCTTAATAAAAGCCTTGGGTCTAACAGTTTATACTTTATTTATCTTTGTAATATCAATCTTAACATAAAAAATTTAATTACTTATTTTGCAGGCGATGCTCATACAATACAAACTCGATTATCATTACCCGGACATCAATCATGCCAGAGATGTTTATATATTCTAATAGAATATTTCAAGTTATTATCATTCCATTAGGGAATGGAGAAAAAGGTGTCATAAGGTGAACAATAGTCTTTTTCTTCTCTTATGGATAATACTTATTTTCTTATCACAAGTTGTTTGGACCCGATTTGGTTCCGATAGAATTTATAAACAGTACTTTCGTGTATAAAATTTTTAGGCTTTAGATAGTTGATAAGCGTAAGTAAATAATATTTTATAAATTACTTAAAGTATATTTAGTAAGTAAGTAGACTTCAAGTACTTGCTGTTATTTTGTTCATTATCTCTCGTCTAATGTCTTCTTGCTCAAAATTATAAACAGGATAATAAAAATGACTTATTAGATTTTAATCTACAAGCTTCCATAGCATTTATTATTAAAAGGAAAAAAAATATTATTCTAAATTTATCTCAGAAGATAGACTCATTTATATTAGATATGAACGTTTAATTATAAAATACACTTAATCAAATGAGTTTCAGTTACTTAATCACATTTGATCTACCTTAGCATTTAATAGAATATGTGAAACAAATGTAAAATATATATATTATTGGATTGTAACGAAAAGTTATTTATTTCAAGTTATTTATTTCAAGTGAAGAACTTAAGGCTAAAGTCGTGAAACAAGTTTGTTATTGAAATATAGTTTTACTTCATTTATTGCAAAACATTATTTATTAAAATATCCTTATTTGAGTCAATATTTAGTATAGAGTATCAAAAACAAATGAGCAAAATACTTAAGGTACGTTTTCACAAATCTAAATTAATTTCAGATAATTGGGCGTTGAATTTAATCAAAAACAGGAAATAAAGTATTTTATTTTTTCCTTTTTCAAGTTGTCGCACTAATTGATATCTCATTGTTGGCGACTGAAAGGCGACACAAATGTGATGGTTTTTTCCAACCAGCCGCAGGGTTCGGTCCCGAGGGAGTAATAATCGAAGTTCTATCAATGTTCGACGATTTCTTATCGCCTTATCGCGCTGAGTAGAGGATAATTGGGTTGTGTTTATGGCTACTGTACTCTACTACAATATTGGAAAAGTGTTACACAAAAAGAAATTATAACGAAATAAAACCGTTGCGGAATGTCAAATTTAATTCGTTAATATGACTATTCTAGTTCAAATAATCCGTGCTCCTTCCCGTGCGTACCGCCGTATTGCTGATTGAACTATCGTGTAGCAATGACTTTTTTATTCTCTATTTATTAAAAATGTTATTTTAAAGAATTACAAATATAACTATGTTCTGGAGTTACATGTTTGATGTACTATTTGAAATATTTTTATATTATGATTTTTTTTATGTTTATTCGAATGAACTACATTATTTACATTCAATAAGTAGCCAATGAATATATAACATAATGTATCTTAACAAATATACCAAAGAAAGGAAAGTTCAATATTTACCTATGGGTAATAGGTAATACTCATAAACTTATCACTAAACATACTTCATAAACCTCACAATACGAGTCTTTACGACTTTGATGTACACTCTTGAAATATGTGTAGAAAGTTTTAAGTATACTTACTTCATTTATTTGCCAATAAGATTTGAGTCAGATTAAAAAATAACCTAAATAACCATTGCTATGCTTCTTAAATACATTTATTATACTTTTTTTAATTTGCCAACAAATATTATATAATATAATTATATATACACTACTAACCAATAGGAGAATATGGTTATCAATATGATATAATATTCATGAGCTCAGGAATTTAATTTATATTTATGTTTATATTTTTTATAAATTGGGAGAACATGAAGAAAATATTTATAATTAAATAACAAAAGAAAACGTCACAAACTCCATTTTTTACTCCCAAAACCCTGTTCAATATTCTACTGTTCCCTTGAGCGTAACAAGGTCAGGCGAAAGAAGTGAACAAGAATTCTCATTCTGAAATAATGTGTCGCTGTGGTGAATATGGTAATACATTCATCAAGTGTCGTAGTAATAGTAGTCCGTATTTAGTTCCTTACACTGTTTTGTTAGTTTACACTGTTAAATACCTATTGTAGAATTTATTTATTTATTATTATTTAATAAATAAATAAATTAATTAATTAATAAATTAATTGTAGAATGTAATAAGGCTTTTAATGGATTCAAAAGATGAGGCGTTTTCGATCTGAATATTTCTTCACTTTTATTGTGATCTCTTATCTTATAACTTTAAGAAGATTATAATTCTCACTATGCAAGTTTATTATTTATGTTACATTTATGAACAGAAATAGTAATGTTTAATTTGTAAGGGAATATAAATAAAAGATAAATAGTCTCGCAATCTCGTTATTACTGCTAACGTCTTCTTATTTGTAGAATTCAATATTTATACTTTTTATCAGTCTTCATTTATTTTATTAATGATCTATCATTTTACCATTAAAATATAAAACTTAAGTCTATATGAAATAACTAGCTCTTGCCCACGGATTCGTACGTGTTATGATTGTCATTAGATAGTAAGGTCCAACTTTACCTCCGTCTTGTTTTGTCTCATTCTGATGCATAAGCTATATTACTAAAACTAAAAAAGTAAAACTTATATCTTGCACAAGTTCTTATGTGACCAGATTCCAGAACACTGGATAAATCATTAGTTCTTACTTTTTGTCGAAAATGATAGGATTTGAGCTTTAGTGGTATTTTTCTAAATTTTAATATTTTTTCTTGCACCTAATATTTTAATATTTATTTAAAATAACATATCTTTAAAATTCATGTTAAACGAAATGTTACAGTAGATAACTTCGATGTATATCAATAACTTATAGAAATTTAACAATACTTCAAAATATACCATTAAAAATAAATTATAGAAAACTCGCTCTTGAAAAGTATTAATAAAGTTAGTGAGTTATATTATTTATCGTCACTTTTCAAATCTCTAGTACGTACGTAGTAGTTGTTCTTAAAATTTTTAAGTAGAAAAATAATTAAGGAGGGTAATAAATTTACGTAAATTATTGTGTAAGAGCTTGGATATAATATTTATTAGAAGGTACAAACAGTATTTATTTACATTACGGTCAATTTATCTTGAGAGAATTTAGAAGATGAAAAATAATATATTTATCAAGTACAAGAGATTATATGGTATATAAAATACAATCGTTAACCGAGAGCCACGGATTGGATTTCTTTGAACATGTATGAAACCTTATGGATAAAACCTGTATATTTGCAAAGAAACATTATTTTAAAACAAATTGGATTGAAAAGAACAGTGTTTTTTTTCAAGATCATTAAACACGTCTAATAAGATCTTATTGAAATATCTTTTTACCTCGTTTATCGCAAAACAATATTCATAAGAATCAGATTAAAACCAAAAATTAAAATAATTATTAAAATTCTGTATGCGAATAACGTTAGCGTATTTATCTTTCATTCTAAAGATAGAACTCAACGACCAATTACTCACAAATTGTTTCCATAAGTCCACACATTACGGACTTAGTGAACTAAACTGTTGATCTTACCACACTAAAGGTAGGTTTACACGTGCTTCATTTATTTCATAGTCTTTATCAACTATTGAATACTTTTAAATGTGCTGCTTCTTAAAGTTGCTCTTTAGCAGCAATTAGAGGTTTGAACAAAATGTTTAATTTCAGACTTTTTATACAACAAACAATTTATGTTTAATATGAATGTATCTGAGTGAATTTTAAATATGACTTGTTCTTAATGATATGAAATTTTAGATGAAATTAAATTGAAAAATAAAAATAAAACTATGTATATAATTTGATTTACTCTAATGAAATAAATTATTGCAATAAAGAATTTTCCACAGACTTGTGTGTAACACGAATTGCTTTCCCATTCTCGGTCTGAAAGGCGACATGAATGTTGCAATTTATCACATTTGTTTCCGCTGAGTCGTGGGGTTCTGTTCCGAGGACGGGATAAGAGGGGTTCTATCAATGTTCATTGATTTGTCCTTATCGCGTCGAGTGGAAGATAATTGTATTGTAGTTATGGCTACTGTAAAGTACAATATTGAAAAAGCATTCCACAAATAAAGATCCATTAAGAAAACCATATTGCGAGATGTAAGATTAAAGCAAGTTGGTATGTGACTTTTTTGATTTGAAAAGTTTATCAACATGATCAAGACTCGAACCTGCGACTTCCTGCTACCTATATTACATATAAAACACATTATTTACACGAAAATAAAACCAAATTCATATATGTCATAATGTATCTTTATAAAAAGATTCTCTCTTAAATATAACAAAGAAAAAAAGGTTAGATCTCATTACCCCGATATTTTCAGTTAGCCTTGAATGTGCGTCCAAAGTCCTCACAATACGAAGCTTATCGGCCTTTGATAAACACTCACAAAATATGTAGTAAATGTTCTTTATATTCCGTAAACTATAAAAGTAACTATAAAAGTTTAGTAAGTAAAATAGTTTAACCATAACTTGCTTTACTTTATGAATTTTTCATATCTTTCAATCCCTACAATATAACATTTTAATGTCATATAAAAATATTATCAGTACAAGTAAATTATATTTATCGATTCGTTTCTTATAAAATGAAAAAACTTAACAGAAACATTTTTAATCAGATAACATTAGTATGTGAAACATCAACAAATGGAAGTATTTCAAACTCCTTTTCTTCGTCTAGAAACACTGTTCAATATTCCAACGTCCCTTGAGTGTAATAAGGTCAGGCAAAGAAGTGGACAAGAATTCTAAAACTAATGTCTCGCTGCGGTAACCTTAGAAGGAGTTCTAATAAGAGTACTCTAATAAAATATTATGTTGTGCTTTGAGTGTGTGTGTCACTGCAACCTCGGTATATACTGAAGGGGATTATAAAATATCCGTCAAATCAAATAGTTTTGTTAGAAAGAGTTTTGTTATACAGAGGTTAAGTTCATCTACCTTATTCAATAAAAAAAAATGTTATTAATTTTATTAATTTCCATTTTACGTACAAATCTGCTACTGCTGCTCTGCTGGTACTCTGATAAGAAGTGAAACATATTTTAATAAAACATCGTATTTTCTTATTCACAATAGTTAATGCACTTATTTGTCGCACAATAAGTCTGTACCTACTGAGAAATATTGTTAAATTACTTTATGTAAACGTATAAGTTGCCAAAATTCGTTAATTGGATCTAAATAATACTTTATATTAATATTTTGCGATGATTTAAAATTTGTTATGAAAGATTTATTTTATATAAATTCTTGTGGGCAGTTTAATAATTTCGAATTATTTGTTAAATCGAAGAAATCGTTACTTTGAAGTATTACGTATTACGGTTTAATATAACTTTAGATCAAAAGTAAATTGTTATCGATCTCGCTAATATAAAAACGGTTAGCAACTAAAATATACCTATAAATATGTACAATATATTGGTAATAGTTGAATAATGAATAACGTTTGATCAAACAGTTATATTAGAAGGATCGTTGACCTTTTGTCACCAATGTTTACCTACTGCAGCACAAACTTACATTATATCTTAAATATATAAAGAAAGCCATTCATCAAGTATCGTAATTTAGTGTCTGACACCGTTCTGTTTAATTTGGTTCTGTAGAATTTAATTAGGCTTAATTATCCAACTTTAAAGAGAGGTATTATTTATCTGTATATTCCTTCTACCGAAATAATATTTTAATTTCCTGATAAACTAGAACATGTTGATAGTTATGTAAATTAAATTTATTATATTATAAAAGAAAGAGTGATCTAAAGTAGATAACTATGAAGCATACTTTATTCCAACAGTCAATATAATTAACAGTGTTATACTTTAGACGTCAGTGATCAAAGAAATATAAAACCTAGGAATATAAAGAAATTGATAATGTTACATATTCTTAAGACTCTTAAAACAAGCTCGCATATTATTATTTTTTTTCCTAAAATATGAAATATATCAAAACATAGTTATCAAGTGAGCTTATTATAGTTTAGAATACAACAATTTATTAGTACAGTACATAAATAATTTCATGAAATCAGACGGACGGAATGGTTAAGTCTCTGTCGTAATAATTTTCTCACTTAAAAGGCGTATTTTCACTTCAGAATTCAGTCTCTCTTCAGGCCCCGAAGGGAACGCGCGTGTTATAAAACCTCGTCGGAATTGAACTTTGTTTTACGAAATACGTTGTTCATAGATTGGTGAAAATATAATAGTGTTGTTATTATTATATTTTTTATGATATATTATGTGTTACGTGTTTTAAGGATATAATCATATATCGATGCTCGGTAAGTTTTAAATACTATGACTATTTATTGTTTTTATTGACTTGTTCATTTTATCGAAGTTTCTTTATAATAAATATTTTGTGTAAATTAAAATTAAAATTAAACATTAAATTATTTTATAACTCAATTGAGATCTATTCGTATATCAACCCGCGTTCAAATACACAGTGACTGCCTCTGACAAGATACTATATAATATTAACAAAATCCGCATGTCTTGGTTATATTTTAACTATGACTATGATCAGTTTTTAAGCTTTTCCTTGATAATCAGTAGACGTAAATATAATTACAATTATATATACAATTATTTTTCCTTACTAAGTTTACCCTCACACATCCCATGGTGAACCATTGAATGCGAATCACCAGGAGTCCATAACCATCCGGACGCGTCTTAGCATTCCCACTATTAAACAATCGACATGGAAAATACACGACCAAAATATAGCGGACCTGTTAGAGCACCCGGGCTCTAACCAGGTACTCAACGCGCAAGTAGAGACTCTACAAAATACGATTTTTGACTACTTCAATGAGCACTATCCACCTTCGAATCGTTATGCTCACAAGTATAAAGAAAACGGTTTTAAATTGAAAATGAGAAGGAAAAAAAGGGACCTCATAAAGAAACTTCGTAGGGCCAAAGCCATGGGCGACAACCAACTTAGTCACCAACTGTCTAGGGCATTAAGGTCAATTCTTAAATTAATACAAGGCATATCACAACAAATAACAAAAAACCGTGATAGCTTTGACCGGGCAAAACACGAAGTAGACTTTGATAAAAATCCTTTTAAGTACTCTAAAAACATTTTCAAAGACGAAAAAGGTAAACTCCTCTTGACCAACGAGCAAATTTTTGATTATTATAAAAGCACATACGAAGTGCCTAAAAATCAAAAGCTGTATGGGGATCCCAACGATCAAAAACCTGAGAGTCCATCCATAGATTTTCATGCCAACCCACCAACTTTGGAGGAAATCAATAAAATAATTAAAAAGAAACCATCTAAGTCAGCACCAGGTCCGGATGGTATCCCTTATATAGTTTATAAAAAATGTCCGTCGATTCATAAACATCTATTGAATATATTCGATAAAATCTGGTCAAGAGGACAAACACCGGTAACATTCGGAAATGCTCTTTTTGTCCTCATTCCCAAACGCGACAATGTCTCGGATCCTAGGGACACTAGACCGATAGCTCTAACAAATACAATATCAAAAATATTTTTTTTCTTTTTTACAAACAAAAATGACGCAATTCATGATAAATAATAAATATTTCGGGCCTTATCACCAGAAAGGGTTTTTGCCTGGCATTTCTGGATGCCTCGAACATAACACGTTACTATCGGAAAGCCTTAAAGATGCCAGAAATAGTGAAAGACAAATAACGGTATGTTGGATAGACTTAGAGAACGCTTTCGGGTCGGTACAACATGAACTGATGATGTTCGCGCTAAGGTGGTATAACTTTCCTACGTTAGTAAGTGACATGATTGCATCATATTATTCAAAATTAAAATTTTCCATAATCACAAATGAAAATCATTCCAAACCATTAAATTACAACATAGGTTTATTTCAAGGTTGTTGTATTTCTCCAATTATATTTAACATAGTGATCAATATTTTAATAGATAAATTAATTAAAAACGAAAAGAAATGGGGTTATCGGTTTAAGTTTAACAATAAATACACAGAATCCATACTAGCATTCGCAGACGATCTCGCGATACTGACACGTAATCCAAAACAATGTCAGCTACTTTTAAATGTTGTGGAGGATTTCTGTGCTTGGTCGGACGGATTGAGGACAAAACCCAATAAATGCTACAGTCTGTGTCTGGGTAGGCGGAACACCAGATATACCTCTTACGATCCGGGTCTTATAATAGGCGGTAAGTGCGTTACTACTATTACCGACGCAGCTCCGTTCAAATTCTTAGGCAAAAAAATCGATTACCAAGGGCGTACTCCATCTTTAGATATAATAGTCGATAGCTTTTTGAATGATCTTAAAAAGGTAGACAATCAGCCAATAAGTAACATCAAAAAGGCTTGGATATACGATAATTATTTAACATCACGTTTAAATTGGCCTTTCCTCGTTTACGATATTAATAAGACCCTTTTGTTAAAGTTAGATGCAAGCGTCATAAGGACATTGAAGTCATGGCTCGGGTTAGCGCATCCAGCGGACTCTTCTACCTTATTTAGAGACCGACACAATTTTGGGTTAAAATTAAAGAAACCATCGGAACTCTATAAACACCTAAGAGTGACCAAGAGACATATCATCTCAAAGTCGAATGATGATACTGTAACATCTCTCCCAAAAGATAAAATTGCCGCAGAGCTGGAGTCACGACTTCAATTCCATAAACAATTTATGATAGGTGCTCAAACAAATAAAGCAGGGCTAGGATCAAGTAGGAAAGAACCAGACATAGAAATAATAAAATCCTTTATTCGGCACGATGAAAATGATAATTACCGGTTGCACGCGATGAGCCTAGAATTGCAAAACGAATGGGTGACCATAGGAGATTTTTGTATTCCATTAGCTTTACGATGGCGCACCCTGCTTCATGATTGGTCCCCAGCATTATTAAAATTTTATCTTAATGCATTCCAAATGACTCTCCCAGATCAAAGTAACTTAGTAAGATGGGGCAAAGCCACCGAAAAATCTTGCAACATCTGCGGGGAGGCAGTAGGAACCGCGAAACACTTGCTAGTAGGGTGTAGGGTACTATTAAATAGAGGTAAATACTCGCGTCGCCACGATAAAGTATTAGAAATCATACGAGAAGCGGTTAGTCTTTCTGTAGCAAGAGCGCAGAGGGGTATAACAACCACCAAAAAATCAGTAGAGTTCGTAAAGGCAGGTTCGTCCAAAAAATCTAAATTAAAACCTTATTCCATCTTGGACGCGTCTCCTGATTGGACTCTCATGATGGACACGTATGAAAGGCAATACAAAATCCCCGGGGATGTTTGTGTTTCGTCATCTAGGCCGGACTTATTCCTGTATTCAAAACAACTAAGGCGCGTTATACTTGTGGAGCTTACTGTACCCTGGGAAACAAACATACCCAAAGATCATACATTTAAGCTTAACAAGTATTACGAACTGTGTAACGAACTGATCAGGAATAAATTTATAGTTAATTTGTACGCTGTAGAAGTAGGAGCGAGAGGTATAACAGCAAAATCTCTCTACAACTTATTTAAGGATCTCGGCCTTTCTAGAACGATCATCAGTTCATTTCTGGAACGTATTTCAAAGGCGGCTTTAGTAGGTTCTTACGATATTTGGTTAGGTAGGGAGAGGAGCGTAAACAGTGAAGGTGAGCGTGTATGCGCATAGTAAAGGGGCCCCTTAAACCTACATCTGGGTCGCAAGTCCCAGGCATTGTTTGCGCTCCTCTTCTTGCAACGCGATGGGCCCGGCACCCGCACGGTGAATCCATGGAATGCTAAGAAGCTTCGTCTCATTTTAATTGACAGCCCGGAGAGACGGGATGACGCTGGAAAGACAGCTGACGCTGGAAAGACAGATGGCAGCTGGGAAGACAGATGACTGCTGGAAAGACAGCCGAGGGTGACGGCCTAGCAAGCCAAGCCCGGGAATTTCGTTTAAAGCTAAAAGTCCGAAAAAGAAAAATACCCCTGGGACAGTCCGAGAGGGGGGGCGGAAGAACTGTCCATCGGTTGATAATAACGGCGAAAACGGCGCGAAAACGGAATTGAAATGCCTTACGTGCGGGAAAATTTACAAAAGACGAGCCTGGTTTATTAAACATCTCAAAACACACGATGGTGCTGAAGCGCGGCAACCGCCGGTAATATCTTCGGTTTTCACTTCGGATAGAGTTTACCCTCACACATCCCATGGTGAACCATTGAATGCGAATCACCAGGAGTCCATAACCATCCGGACGCGTCTTAGCATTCCCACTATTAAACAATCGACATGGAAAATACACGACCAAAATATAGCGGACCTGTTAGAGCACCCGGGCTCTAACCAGGTACTCAACGCGCAAGTAGAGACTCTACAAAATACGATTTTTGACTACTTCAATGAGCACTATCCACCTTCGAATCGTTATGCTCACAAGTATAAAGAAAACGGTTTTAAATTGAAAATGAGAAGGAAAAAAAGGGACCTCATAAAGAAACTTCGTAGGGCCAAAGCCATGGGCGACAACCAACTTAGTCACCAACTGTCTAGGGCATTAAGGTCAATTCTTAAATTAATACAAGGCATATCACAACAAATAACAAAAAACCGTGATAGCTTTGACCGGGCAAAACACGAAGTAGACTTTGATAAAAATCCTTTTAAGTACTCTAAAAACATTTTCAAAGACGAAAAAGGTAAACTCCTCTTGACCAACGAGCAAATTTTTGATTATTATAAAAGCACATACGAAGTGCCTAAAAATCAAAAGCTGTATGGGGATCCCAACGATCAAAAACCTGAGAGTCCATCCATAGATTTTCATGCCAACCCACCAACTTTGGAGGAAATCAATAAAATAATTAAAAAGAAACCATCTAAGTCAGCACCAGGTCCGGATGGTATCCCTTATATAGTTTATAAAAAATGTCCGTCGATTCATAAACATCTATTGAATATATTCGATAAAATCTGGTCAAGAGGACAAACACCGGTAACATTCGGAAATGCTCTTTTTGTCCTCATTCCCAAACGCGACAATGTCTCGGATCCTAGGGACACTAGACCGATAGCTCTAACAAATACAATATCAAAAATATTTTTTTCTTTTTTACAAACAAAAATGACGCAATTCATGATAAATAATAAATATTTCGGGCCTTATCACCAGAAAGGGTTTTTGCCTGGCATTTCTGGATGCCTCGAACATAACACGTTACTATCGGAAAGCCTTAAAGATGCCAGAAATAGTGAAAGACAAATAACGGTATGTTGGATAGACTTAGAGAACGCTTTCGGGTCGGTACAACATGAACTGATGATGTTCGCGCTAAGGTGGTATAACTTTCCTACGTTAGTAAGTGACATGATTGCATCATATTATTCAAAATTAAAATTTTCCATAATCACAAATGAAAATCATTCCAAACCATTAAATTACAACATAGGTTTATTTCAAGGTTGTTGTATTTCTCCAATTATATTTAACATAGTGATCAATATTTTAATAGATAAATTAATTAAAAACGAAAAGAAATGGGGTTATCGGTTTAAGTTTAACAATAAATACACAGAATCCATACTAGCATTCGCAGACGATCTCGCGATACTGACACGTAATCCAAAACAATGTCAGCTACTTTTAAATGTTGTGGAGGATTTCTGTGCTTGGTCGGACGGATTGAGGACAAAACCCAATAAATGCTACAGTCTGTGTCTGGGTAGGCGGAACACCAGATATACCTCTTACGATCCGGGTCTTATAATAGGCGGTAAGTGCGTTACTACTATTACCGACGCAGCTCCGTTCAAATTCTTAGGCAAAAAAATCGATTACCAAGGGCGTACTCCATCTTTAGATATAATAGTCGATAGCTTTTTGAATGATCTTAAAAAGGTAGACAATCAGCCAATAAGTAACATCAAAAAGGCTTGGATATACGATAATTATTTAACATCACGTTTAAATTGGCCTTTCCTCGTTTACGATATTAATAAGACCCTTTTGTTAAAGTTAGATGCAAGCGTCATAAGGACATTGAAGTCATGGCTCGGGTTAGCGCATCCAGCGGACTCTTCTACCTTATTTAGAGACCGACACAATTTTGGGTTAAAATTAAAGAAACCATCGGAACTCTATAAACACCTAAGAGTGACCAAGAGACATATCATCTCAAAGTCGAATGATGATACTGTAACATCTCTCCCAAAAGATAAAATTGCCGCAGAGCTGGAGTCACGACTTCAATTCCATAAACAATTTATGATAGGTGCTCAAACAAATAAAGCAGGGCTAGGATCAAGTAGGAAAGAACCAGACATAGAAATAATAAAATCCTTTATTCGGCACGATGAAAATGATAATTACCGGTTGCACGCGATGAGCCTAGAATTGCAAAACGAATGGGTGACCATAGGAGATTTTTGTATTCCATTAGCTTTACGATGGCGCACCCTGCTTCATGATTGGTCCCCAGCATTATTAAAATTTTATCTTAATGCATTCCAAATGACTCTCCCAGATCAAAGTAACTTAGTAAGATGGGGCAAAGCCACCGAAAAATCTTGCAACATCTGCGGGGAGGCAGTAGGAACCGCGAAACACTTGCTAGTAGGGTGTAGGGTACTATTAAATAGAGGTAAATACTCGCGTCGCCACGATAAAGTATTAGAAATCATACGAGAAGCGGTTAGTCTTTCTGTAGCAAGAGCGCAGAGGGGTATAACAACCACCAAAAAATCAGTAGAGTTCGTAAAGGCAGGTTCGTCCAAAAAATCTAAATTAAAACCTTATTCCATCTTGGACGCGTCTCCTGATTGGACTCTCATGATGGACACGTATGAAAGGCAATACAAAATCCCCGGGGATGTTTGTGTTTCGTCATCTAGGCCGGACTTATTCCTGTATTCAAAACAACTAAGGCGCGTTATACTTGTGGAGCTTACTGTACCCTGGGAAACAAACATACCCAAAGATCATACATTTAAGCTTAACAAGTATTACGAACTGTGTAACGAACTGATCAGGAATAAATTTATAGTTAATTTGTACGCTGTAGAAGTAGGAGCGAGAGGTATAACAGCAAAATCTCTCTACAACTTATTTAAGGATCTCGGCCTTTCTAGAACGATCATCAGTTCATTTCTGGAACGTATTTCAAAGGCGGCTTTAGTAGGTTCTTACGATATTTGGTTAGGTAGGGAGAGGAGCGTAAACAGTGAAGGTGAGCGTGTATGCGCATAGTAAAGGGGCCCCTTAAACCTACATCTGGGTCGCAAGTCCCAGGCATTGTTTGCGCTCCTCTTCTTGCAACGCGATGGGCCCGGCACCCGCACGGTGAATCCATGGAATGCTAAGAAGCTTCGTCTCATTTTAATTGACAGCCCGGAGAGACGGGATGACGCTGGAAAGACAGCTGACGCTGGAAAGACAGATGGCAGCTGGGAAGACAGATGACTGCTGGAAAGACAGCCGAGGGTGACGGCCTAGCAAGCCAAGCCCGGGAATTTCGTTTAAAGCTAAAAGTCCGAAAAAGAAAAATACCCCTGGGACAGTCCGAGAGGGGGGGCGGAAGAACTGTCCATCGGTTGATAATAACGGCGAAAACGGCGCGAAAACGGAATTGAAATGCCTTACGTGCGGGAAAATTTACAAAAGACGAGCCTGGTTTATTAAACATCTCAAAACACACGATGGTGCTGAAGCGCGGCAACCGCCGGTAATATCTTCGGTTTTCACTTCGGATAGAGTTTACCCTCACACATCCCATGGTGAACCATTGAATGCGAATCACCAGGAGTCCATAACCATCCGGACGCGTCTTAGCATTCCCACTATTAAACAATCGACATGGAAAATACACGACCAAAATATAGCGGACCTGTTAGAGCACCCGGGCTCTAACCAGGTACTCAACGCGCAAGTAGAGACTCTACAAAATACGATTTTTGACTACTTCAATGAGCACTATCCACCTTCGAATCGTTATGCTCACAAGTATAAAGAAAACGGTTTTAAATTGAAAATGAGAAGGAAAAAAAGGGACCTCATAAAGAAACTTCGTAGGGCCAAAGCCATGGGCGACAACCAACTTAGTCACCAACTGTCTAGGGCATTAAGGTCAATTCTTAAATTAATACAAGGCATATCACAACAAATAACAAAAAACCGTGATAGCTTTGACCGGGCAAAACACGAAGTAGACTTTGATAAAAATCCTTTTAAGTACTCTAAAAACATTTTCAAAGACGAAAAAGGTAAACTCCTCTTGACCAACGAGCAAATTTTTGATTATTATAAAAGCACATACGAAGTGCCTAAAAATCAAAAGCTGTATGGGGATCCCAACGATCAAAAACCTGAGAGTCCATCCATAGATTTTCATGCCAACCCACCAACTTTGGAGGAAATCAATAAAATAATTAAAAAGAAACCATCTAAGTCAGCACCAGGTCCGGATGGTATCCCTTATATAGTTTATAAAAAATGTCCGTCGATTCATAAACATCTATTGAATATATTCGATAAAATCTGGTCAAGAGGACAAACACCGGTAACATTCGGAAATGCTCTTTTTGTCCTCATTCCCAAACGCGACAATGTCTCGGATCCTAGGGACACTAGACCGATAGCTCTAACAAATACAATATCAAAAATATTTTTTTCTTTTTTACAAACAAAAATGACGCAATTCATGATAAATAATAAATATTTCGGGCCTTATCACCAGAAAGGGTTTTTGCCTGGCATTTCTGGATGCCTCGAACATAACACGTTACTATCGGAAAGCCTTAAAGATGCCAGAAATAGTGAAAGACAAATAACGGTATGTTGGATAGACTTAGAGAACGCTTTCGGGTCGGTACAACATGAACTGATGATGTTCGCGCTAAGGTGGTATAACTTTCCTACGTTAGTAAGTGACATGATTGCATCATATTATTCAAAATTAAAATTTTCCATAATCACAAATGAAAATCATTCCAAACCATTAAATTACAACATAGGTTTATTTCAAGGTTGTTGTATTTCTCCAATTATATTTAACATAGTGATCAATATTTTAATAGATAAATTAATTAAAAACGAAAAGAAATGGGGTTATCGGTTTAAGTTTAACAATAAATACACAGAATCCATACTAGCATTCGCAGACGATCTCGCGATACTGACACGTAATCCAAAACAATGTCAGCTACTTTTAAATGTTGTGGAGGATTTCTGTGCTTGGTCGGACGGATTGAGGACAAAACCCAATAAATGCTACAGTCTGTGTCTGGGTAGGCGGAACACCAGATATACCTCTTACGATCCGGGTCTTATAATAGGCGGTAAGTGCGTTACTACTATTACCGACGCAGCTCCGTTCAAATTCTTAGGCAAAAAAATCGATTACCAAGGGCGTACTCCATCTTTAGATATAATAGTCGATAGCTTTTTGAATGATCTTAAAAAGGTAGACAATCAGCCAATAAGTAACATCAAAAAGGCTTGGATATACGATAATTATTTAACATCACGTTTAAATTGGCCTTTCCTCGTTTACGATATTAATAAGACCCTTTTGTTAAAGTTAGATGCAAGCGTCATAAGGACATTGAAGTCATGGCTCGGGTTAGCGCATCCAGCGGACTCTTCTACCTTATTTAGAGACCGACACAATTTTGGGTTAAAATTAAAGAAACCATCGGAACTCTATAAACACCTAAGAGTGACCAAGAGACATATCATCTCAAAGTCGAATGATGATACTGTAACATCTCTCCCAAAAGATAAAATTGCCGCAGAGCTGGAGTCACGACTTCAATTCCATAAACAATTTATGATAGGTGCTCAAACAAATAAAGCAGGGCTAGGATCAAGTAGGAAAGAACCAGACATAGAAATAATAAAATCCTTTATTCGGCACGATGAAAATGATAATTACCGGTTGCACGCGATGAGCCTAGAATTGCAAAACGAATGGGTGACCATAGGAGATTTTTGTATTCCATTAGCTTTACGATGGCGCACCCTGCTTCATGATTGGTCCCCAGCATTATTAAAATTTTATCTTAATGCATTCCAAATGACTCTCCCAGATCAAAGTAACTTAGTAAGATGGGGCAAAGCCACCGAAAAATCTTGCAACATCTGCGGGGAGGCAGTAGGAACCGCGAAACACTTGCTAGTAGGGTGTAGGGTACTATTAAATAGAGGTAAATACTCGCGTCGCCACGATAAAGTATTAGAAATCATACGAGAAGCGGTTAGTCTTTCTGTAGCAAGAGCGCAGAGGGGTATAACAACCACCAAAAAATCAGTAGAGTTCGTAAAGGCAGGTTCGTCCAAAAAATCTAAATTAAAACCTTATTCCATCTTGGACGCGTCTCCTGATTGGACTCTCATGATGGACACGTATGAAAGGCAATACAAAATCCCCGGGGATGTTTGTGTTTCGTCATCTAGGCCGGACTTATTCCTGTATTCAAAACAACTAAGGCGCGTTATACTTGTGGAGCTTACTGTACCCTGGGAAACAAACATACCCAAAGATCATACATTTAAGCTTAACAAGTATTACGAACTGTGTAACGAACTGATCAGGAATAAATTTATAGTTAATTTGTACGCTGTAGAAGTAGGAGCGAGAGGTATAACAGCAAAATCTCTCTACAACTTATTTAAGGATCTCGGCCTTTCTAGAACGATCATCAGTTCATTTCTGGAACGTATTTCAAAGGCGGCTTTAGTAGGTTCTTACGATATTTGGTTAGGTAGGGAGAGGAGCGTAAACAGTGAAGGTGAGCGTGTATGCGCATAGTAAAGGGGCCCCTTAAACCTACATCTGGGTCGCAAGTCCCAGGCATTGTTTGCGCTCCTCTTCTTGCAACGCGATGGGCCCGGCACCCGCACGGTGAATCCATGGAATGCTAAGAAGCTTCGTCTCGTCTCTGTAAGTGACTTTTTAATGACATCTGTCTATGCATTAATTAAATTATGAAATGATAATAATGACCTACCTCCTACGGCAGACACAACTGATTTAAACAGATTTAGTTTCCTAGTAATATGTGGAAAGTGATTTTGAATGCACAAATTAAGTAGTTTAGTATTCAATTGAAGAATAAGTAATATTCCTTCATTCTTTTGATGATGAAGTCACTTAAATTTCAACTTGCTTTTACCTTACAAAATGTTTACCTGTCTGTTTTAAAACGATGTTTTTGATAGATTCCAGATCTAATACAGAGTATTTTATATTAATTTATTTGTAGACAAAACCCAATATTTTAACTATTTTTATCTTCGAAATATGGAAGTTGCATTTCAGACATAGTCCTAGGTAATTGTTAGTGCGAAGTAAATAATAAATCTTGATTTTATATAAAAAAAAGTTGTTAACAACTCACTCATTATATTATACGTATTTCGAATGTTTTCATTATCCAGAGGACAAAGTTGAGAATTCTGTTAAACCTTCAAACATTTATGAATTAGCAAAAGTATCAAATGGGAAATAGGTTCCCGCGTCCTCCTCGTATCCGCAATAACGGAAGTGGGTTGCTGTGCCGTGCGTACTCTTATGAGGGTTGGAAGAAAAGCATTAAATTAACATTTATATATGTAAGATAGTAATTTACATTAAATAATTGGTTGTTATAATGAATGGCATTTCTTAAGGCAACATGTATTTATAAATGAAGTCTTGAAACTGTTGAAAATGTTACATAACTTCTAACTAACGGTACTTTCGTGCCTGTTAAAGGTTCTTAATGAAGTCTCTCCAGAGGTTGAGTTGTGTTGTAAGGGGAAGTATAGAATTTATACAACTTAATTGTCAGTTTCCCAAAGCTTTAGGTTATTTAATATCAACTAATATTATGTTCGTCGTAGATATGGAGGGATGTTTAAACATACATTAACTTTCGTTCGTTCGTTTTGTATTTGATTATATAAACCAAAATACATTATTGTTTAGTATAACACATTTGAAATAAGGTCGTGTTATAGAAGTTGATTTTCCAAAGACATTAAATACATGATATATATATATATATAATATAATGAAACATATATTTGATTTATGTAATACAAAACAGTATATAGTATATTTTTGACGTGTTCGGACCTTTGGCACACCTTTAAACACTCCTTATAGTTGTTTTTTCACACTAAATTTGACATAGATTCTTTGATCCGTTATCAGGGAAAGGCGAAAAACCGTACACGAACCAAAAGACGTCCAAGCAAAAATAAACACACGTTTATTTCAGTTCTTTAGTTTCAATGTTACTTTATATATACAAATTTAGTTTCAGTAAGTGTTTGTTTACTTACTACGTTTAATTACTGATATTCAATGTACAGGAATGGACGAGCGTCAGTTAGTACTTAATGGAAATGATGTGTTTATCAGATCTAAATTATGGAATTTGAATATGTAAACACATATATAAAAATGAAGACATAAAATAATTTCATAATAATATTGTAAAACATTTGCTTTCCGTAGACTGAAAGTTTTCGAAATGAATCATTAAATAACTTATTATCATTTTCATTTAGGTTTATATTTTGTTTAAACTTGGACCTAACCTAACGATTTTCGTCCATTTTTTATATTTTAGTGCTTTATTCTTCAGTTTTTAAGGAATGACATGACAATATAAGATTTTTGACGATGATTAATGATGACAAAGATGCATCATTGACGGAACACTATAATAGAGAATAGATTATATTAAAGGTTCATAATAGCTTATAACTAAGGTTTGACCGTGAAGCAATTGACAAATAATGATAACATTAAGAAAACAAACCATTTGTTAATATTACGCTAAATAATATTCAAAATCTAATGTAACATAAATCCAATGTTAAATATAAATTGTTTAGGTTTAAGAGCTTTGACTTTATAATAAATGTACTTTAAGTATTTTCACGCTTATAGTACCAGATATATAAGTTAAAACTTTCTTTTTGACAAACTTTTTGAAATAATACAGAATGCGATTCCTATGCCTATATTCTATACTCATTTAAAGTAACAAATCTAAAATTTATATAATTAAAATATAATAATAAAAAGACAATATTTGCAGATTTTACGTTATATAAAAATAATTTCTTTACACATCACAAATTTAGATAACTTTGTTCATTAATTGATGTTTGGAAGAAATACTGTTAATGTAATTTAACTTCATAAATATTGGTATCTCCTAAGTGTTCCTTTTTTAAGTAATTTATATTATAAAATAGTTATCAGCACAAGAGCGATGTGGTCACGCAAGCAGTCTGTGTGCAGCGCTGTGAGCGGCGCGTCCAAGTGCGATGATCAAGACACACCGTGTGTGGGACAACAAATATATCCCTTCGCAATCGCACTCAGAGTGAGAGTATTACAGGTAACATTATATTGAATACAACCTGTATGTATAAAGTGATATAAGTACCTAGCTTAAAATAATTTACTTGAACAAATTCCAAGATTCAAGTAAGATTTCTTATCTAAATTGTAAATTAATACAATTTTGAAATGTTTTAATTAAAAAACTGTAAAATGTTAATGTCATGTGATCTTATACTTTCTTCTTCTTTATCTTTTCTTTCTTTATTAAGATTTGTTAAATAATTTTTGTTCAAATGGAATCTCCTTCATCTAGAAACATTTGTTTATTTCACCAAAATATTAGGACAATAAATCAATGTTGTTTAACAGACTGTTCTCAACATTGTAATTTTTTACTGCAGTGATTGTGCATTAACCAGTTACAGCACGCGAAGCTGTTAACACGCTTCACGAGCAGCAGAATGTTTGATCTAACGCCAGCAACTTATAAAAGTAAATTTTTTAACCATCACTCAATATAATGTAACGGTACGGTACAAATAACTACCACTGAAGTGCCGTTTAGCGAAGCAAAAGACGAAGACTGATTATATTATTATTTGAGAAAATCTTTACCAATGTTTCTAACTTATCACAATAGAATAACATTGAACAAATGACACTGCTGAAACTGAAATATGACAATGTCTTTAAATATGTTTAACTATGTATTTTTTCGTCTTTATATAATATATTTTTACTATTCTTATTAGATTGTGTGCGGTATCGGAGGCTTGGTGGTCGGGGCTGTTGGCTGGTTAGAAGAAAGACAAAAGCCAGCTCTTGGACTCGGAGTGCCGGCTGGTGCTATCACCTTCTTAGCTGCTGGTATAATTCTATAACATACTATGTCTATACCGTCGTAGAAGATGAAGCTATTATCTTGTGATCGATTATAGAAAAGTGTTTGTAGATTTTTTTAAATTGTTATTTCTGTCTCTCTCTCTCTCTCACATCATTTATTTTTTAAACTTATTATTTAAACTAATGGATTTGTGATAACAAAACACTTCTTATTAAAACAAAATGTAAATGCATATTTAATCAATTAAATAAAATGAATATTTATATTTACTGTTTCACATTTTTCTCTAGCTACGTCAGTTTACTTTAGTAGAGGGTTCGGAGGGTGGGTATCGGCTCGGTCCAGATCCACAAAAAGCTGGGGAGCTCCTTGGAGAGCCTTCGGACCTTCGCCTTGTGCGGCCATTCCTCTAACGATACTATGGACCATCGCTATAACTGCTCACATTGCCATGCTGGTTATCTGTATAAGATCCTTAATGAATCTAGGGTAAGTACTAAGTAGTCTTATAAAAACCGTTGAAATAAAAACAAACAAATATGGTCTTGTGCAGCAGTTCTGTTCTATAAAATACAGGGTGGGCCAAAAATTTTTGCAAATAGCAACACTTGATTTCTCCAAAACCCTGAGAGCAAGGGGCGGGGAATTGTGCGTCGTTTAATGCAATTTTAGTCACGATGGAGCGCTTCACGGGACAACAGCGTGCTTTTTGCGTAAAACAATTTCACAAAAACAACGTGTCCTACGTTAGGGGAGACCGGGGATGGTTGACTATAGGACTAATTGTCAAAAACGCGAGCTAGGCAAACTTTCTCCATCGACCGACTAGGTGAGCGTATCCATTATTCCCCTGCGCACAATCATCAGAAAAACCGCGGAGCAGACGCACACCGTTTGTCAGCTAGAGCCTATTGTTCAAAAACAAGACACTTAAGTAACAATTTTTTTCCTAATTCTATTTGTTATAACTCTTTTCATTTTGTTTTGATTCTTGTCAAACTGTTTAATACGAATGTTTGATTTCCGAACTTTGTATGCTTCCTTATTATTTTTAATTACGACACCATTTTAAGGTTTAGGCACGTAGTTAAAAATTTCTAGGTTGTTTGGGGCTAGTTGACTCATTTAAAAAGGGGTTGGTTGACTATCTAGTCAACTTGCCCCATACAATTTTGGATATACTAGATATAAATTGGTATAAAAATTATTGTTCTTAACCTAATATTTCCAGTTTAGAATGATGCGAATCTATAAACGAAAGTCAAATCGACGTAAAGACATACTGAAGAGTATGTCGACAAGTTATTTTCGCCGAAAAAAGTATCAATTCAAAAAAGTTGTTCTTTGATAACCTAATAACCGTTTACCTACGTTTAAATTTAAGCCCTAGGTATATTTGGAATGTAGATGAAACAGGACTGACAACGGTTCACATTCCTGATAGAGACGTAGCTCATCTTGGCACCAAAAAATTGGGAAAAATGACGTCTGCTGACCGAGGTTCGCTGGTGACAGTCGCAGTTGCTATCTCGGCCTTGGCAATATGGTCCTTTCGTTCTTCGTTTTCCAACTATACATACTATTTTGACTATTTTAGACTAAAGGACTATCAAAGACTATTTTAGACTGGAGGTGGACCGATAGGTTCTTAACGATGTTTAATGTTGTTGAAGATGTTCTTAAAAATGATGATTGCATTTACTTTAGTATTTTAATCTTGTTCCTTCGTAGTCTTGGTACTCATTACTTCTTAGGTCAACTTACCCCTAGTGACAAGTCAACCTGCCCCAAGCACGGGGTAGGTTGACTCGTTTTTCCCGTTCTATAAAATCGAGCCTATATACTATGTTTTGATTGATATCGAGCTTATTGTAATTTCTTTCTAGAGCTGAATAGCGTCACTATCCATGGAATTGTTTTTCACAAAAATAATCATTAAAGCAATAAAAATATTAACTTTTAAACTGAAAATTGGTCAACCATCCCCGGTCTCCCCTACTGTACAACGCCTCTTTAGAGTTGAATACGGATTACAACGTGTAAGTGAGTGTCCAAGTGTTAATTTAATTAAAGCTTGGGTTAAAAAGTTTGAGCAAACGGGATCGACAACGAATATTAAACAAACTGGGCGACCACGTTCAAGAAGAAGCGAAAAGAACATTCGGGAGGTTGAAATTTCTGTAAGGGACGATCCTGAATCGTAAGCGGTCGGCCGCTCTTGCTATACCAAGAACTAGTCTAACTAGGCGAATCTTGCATTTGGACCTTAAACTGCACCCATATAAGCTTCAAATTGTACAAGAGATGAAACCAAACGATTACATTCAACGCAAGTTATTTGCTGACACTATACTGGAGCGATTCTCTAGCCTTGAGAATGTATTGTTTACGGACGAGGCCCATTTTCACATTAATGGTCACGTAAATAAACATAATTGTCGATATTGGAACATGGAAAACCCTCACTATAAACACCAAAAGCCTCTTCATTCACCAAAAACGACAGTGTGGGCTGCCATATCCGCAAAAGGGCATAATCGGTCCATACTTCTTTGAAAATAATCAAGGAAATAACGTAACTGTGAACTCAGTGGAATACGTGAAAATGTTGCGAGAGTTTTTGACACCACAGTTGCATGAATTTGAAGGATACAATAGCCGGACTTGGATGCAACAAGATGGAGCAACATGCCATACAACAAACGTGACTTTACCGGTGGTCAAAGAAATGTTTCCTAACAAATTGATTTCTCGCAGAGGTGATATCCCATGGCCTTCCAGAAGCCCGGACCTTACACCTTCCAATTTTTTCTTATGTTGATATCTGAAGAGTCGAGTATACCTTAATAAACCGACGACCATATCCCAATTAAAACAAAACATCCACGAGGAGATAGCCGCGATTCCTCGCAGCATGTGTCAACGTGTTTTCCAAAGTTTACGTAGTCGATTGCAGGAGTGCCAACGACGAGACGGAGCACATCTCGACGATGTCATTTATAAAAAATAAATTTTAATAAATGATAATTACGCTAAATAAATCATAAACAAAATAACATTTGTACTTTTATTTCTAGACATGTTTCAAAAGTGCAAAAATTTTTGACCCACCCTGTATTATAAAATCCTCACAAATAACAATTCGCCCAGATGTAGCAGCAAAACTTGCGTGGGCGTTGCAGCAGCACAGCTCTCAGTATCCATCACCACGCTGGCTGCAGCTGTGTTCATGCTGCAGGTGGACCTGCGGTACGATCCTGCTGTGTCACCACCACGACAATCTGATGCGAACACATGTACTGGGGTATCCATGGTAAATAATTATCACTTTTTTAACGAAGTTTCGAATATCATTTTCAGTTCTGACTTATAAATTTTGTACTAGAATATTTGATAAAATCATTTTCAGATTGCCTAATTACTATTTAGTTTTTAACTCCCTATATAGTATAACATAATCTCAATAATTCAAGTATATAAATATTTTAACCACAAGCTTATGTACATAAATCATCAGCCTACTTTATTGGAAATAGTTATCCATATCAAACAAAGTATGCCGAGATTATTATAGACTGCTTCATTAGTAGTTAACAAGATTACAATGCCTGAGCAATCATTATAGAAGTTACTTTAATCATGTTTTATATACAAGAGTCGAATCCAAGTTCTCTCGGTTAGAACTAGCACTTCGTAGCAACTAGTGACTATACCTTGCATACGCCATATCATATTTTGTATACGATAATTTCTCAAGAATGTTAGTCTAAATCCGTTCAGCTTTATAGTTACGACAGCAAAAAGCACAACTATGAAAACAAATACAATCTTCAACGCATATAAATCTTAAAAGATTTTCTAGCGAGGCAGAAGTTACTAAAATAGCTGGAAAACATGCAGAGTACCCTGCACTGTACTATCCTTTTTTACATTATTACTCATTATTATTATGGTGTGGCTTTATTTCTAAAATAGTTCTTTGCTAATTTTAACACCTATAATATAAAGCATATTGCAAAACGTTCAGACAAACAACAATAAGAGAAAACGACCATCAAATCAAATAATTTGCTAATTAATTAATAAACTTTGTAAATTTTGGAAATCATACTAATAAATTGTCATAAAATAGTTCATTAGTATGATGTACATCTAGACAGTAAATTGAATATATATAGGTACCAGACGTAAATAGGTACTTTGGCCTTCTACCACTTTGTTAATCCACGCTGAGCTCACGTGATATATTTCTCACTGGACACATATTTCAATGAAGCGGATGTAATAGGATTCAACGAGTATTATCCAGATACATTTATTTTTATTTCAGAAGAGCTTTCATTGTTCTGGAAATACATTAGAGATATTTAAAATATTAAGGTGATTTGGTAAATGAAGTATGTGCACAATATTATATAGGTACTGACTTTTTACTACATTTTTACTTACATTGACGGATTTAACAATAATATCATTTGTATTGTTAGTAATATTATGTGTTTAACAATTTGGGTTACTGCTGTAGTTAAACATTTGTATGTTAATGGTGACACGACGATCTATTTATTTATTTTTTATTTATATATTTTCCATTTTGAATCTATACCAGTGATCACTTGTATACGTCAAATGGAAGTGACAGGAGGGCTTATTTTGATATCGTATGTATCAAAATAAGCCCTTCTGTAAAGACACTCCAACTTAAAATAAGGCTACAAGGGTTCCAAACGCACCCTGGTCTGAGAAGAACCACACAACAAACAAACAGACAATCAAATGTATCCTGTATAATCAGTCTATATTGAGATATATTATCCACAGGTGCCGCTAACTTCCATAGCAATAAACAATGGTAACAGCGGAGAGGAGGGCAGCCCCCTCAGTAAGGAGCGAGAGCAACCCCCCGACCCTCCCACCTGATGTCATACGGCTTAATTATATGTGTATCTCATGAAAATAGAGCCTAGCTCAGAAACAATTTTATGATATTGTGTTCGTTTTGTTCTGTTACAACTTTGTAAAATAACTTTTTGTAACTTGACATAAATAATTTTATAAAACTACACATCTCGTGTATGGGATTGAAGTATAATTACAGTGAAGGTAGGTAACAAAGAGTAAGAATAAGTGTTTCCTTATTTACACATAAGTAAGAAAACAAAGATATTTACGTCTTCAAATCTAATAAAACTTTAGCATTTTTACTGCAGCGTATACAATATATATACAAATGAAGGAATATCTATATAAGCTATAGGATAATCTGAAATTGTAATTGAAAAATTGTATATTTCCTGTAAATAAAGAAATAAATATATCTTACGACTTTTATTAAAATAAGAAACAAAAATACCTATTTCAACTACTTTATAACTCAATAAGAACATTAAAGAACAGCTTTGAAACAATACTGAGTAATTATTTAATACAGCTAACCTCTTGTAATACAGGTCAATATACCAATTAATAATGAAATCATAAAGTTAGTCTTCATACAAGGCGATATTAAGGACATATTCTATTCTATCTTTTAAGTTAAAAATATATAACATTAACATGATATAACACATCTCTTCATAGTCGTAATCGATTTCATTTAAGAATGTATAATTCAGAAAGAACTTCAAATAAAGAGTTAAGGTTAATTTTATTTTATATATGTTACGCATTAACAAATACAGATACATTTTTTTGGGAATGAAAGTACGGAAAGTCCGTCAAAATAATAATAATGCACTGAGAATTGATAAGTTACTTTAGCGTTGATTGTGAGAATGGTATAAGTAACGTTTTGTATATTATTTTACATTTTTGATTTTGAATATTTGTTTTTAATTTTTTGGAAATAATTTACCTTAGTCTTATTACGGACTTATGAAATTAAAAAGAAACTTATGGGTTAAAAGCCAAATTCATTGACTTACCAATAACATGACAATAATTTCCAAAACATATAAATATATTAAATTACATAAATATTTATTCTTAAAGAATATTTTTGTAGAGAATATTATTCTTTATTTCTAGAAACACTGACTTGAATCATGAGTTTATTTCTTACCCTGGGTCTAAAAGTCGACTCAAATATCGCAATCCATCACATGTTTTTCCAACGTTTCACAGGATTCAGTTCCGAGGGCGGAATAAGCGAGGCTCGAGCTACGTTCAACGAATTGTAATCTTTTACCAATCAAGCGATTATATCTCTTTCAGTCTAATAAAATACTATACCCTAACTATTGCATATAATATTTCAAATATATTGAAGATGTAATTCACAAACTATCTTTTTCCGAATCAACGACAACTGAAGCGAGTTAAACTTGTATGTCAATGTAAGTAATATTGTAAATATCTATTTTTTGCATACTTAATATGTTTTATTACTGACTGCTAATATATGATCAGTGCCCATAATGTATTAATAATATTCTTTTATAAATATCACAAAGAAAAGGAAGGAAATCTCATTACCCTGAAAAAATGTTTATTTATAATTCAATGTCTTCCCTCAAACCTCACAATACGCGACTTAGTTAACTTTGATTCAGACTCACCAAATATGTACTCAAACTTTTTTTGATCTCATTTATTTTGAGATTAATTCTGAACCAAATAAAATTGTTACTTTGCAATAGCTATTTGAGATTGTTTTGTTACGTTTGCGTTGAATCGTGTACTTTTAAAACCAATATAGAATATTGACAACTGGCATGATATTATGTTTTAATTCAATGTAAAGAAGTTGGAAGTATCTCAGATAAAAACTTTTCAAACGCAAATTTTTACTCCAATAAAGTAATGATCTCTCGAGTATAATGAAGTTTAATGAACGAAGTGAACAAGAATTCTCTCTTAAACCGAATGTGATCCTTGCAGTGATCCAAGTAGAGACTCTACTAACAGTACTCTATAGTACATGTTAAAATCACAATGTTTCACTTATTATATATGTAACTTAGAACATGCAAAAAACTTTAATACTTTAATAAAAAAAACAATTTCTTATTGATATTTAATTATCGGAACCACTGGCTAGCAGTTGCTCCGAGATACAATGTATCCTGTATAGATGTTTAAGAATTTAAAAATTTATAAAAAAATAAAATATATTAATAATTTAATAATTATGGTTCAAACATTTATATCCAACATTTATATACCGTATCATAGTTAAACTTATTTTAATAATATCCGTAATTCAAATATACTATTTTGATCATCCTTATTATCCTAATCAATTCATCGTCAATTCATCGAACTTGTGACTAAATGTTAAGTTATTGTCTGTTTGTTTTGTTTTCAAAAGTAATAAGGCACTTCTTAAACGTAAAGATTAATTAATTAAGTCGTTAATCGTAAATCGTGAGTTGTTAATTGTAGTTATCAGCGCAAGAGTGTTGTTTGTGCGCGTCCAAGTGTGATGATTAAGACATACCGTTTGTGGAACAACAGATTCTTTCCTTTGCAATAACACACAGAGTCAGAGTATCACGTGTAATATAAAAGTAATAGTTACTCTTCATAAGCATTATGTTAAATATTATAAATTATTGCTAAATCACTTGTAATATTTGAAATTGTCTCTAATCATTCCAGCCATGTCATGTTTGATATTTTTATTTAAAAGAAAAGGAGTTCAAGCATCGACTTCTAGATACCGTATCGCCACTCATCAAAATACATTCAATAGAATTTATTTTTTTCTTTGTTATCGTGTTCAATGGAACGTAGGGTGATACTTTTAAAGCTTCAAAGCACTTTCGAAATGCGGCGAAAATATTCATTCTTACACACAAATTCTTATGTCAATGTAAAAAGTTATCAATATATAACTTGAGTACTTCTTATAAATACTGTTGTTATATTTCGTCGCAACCAATAAATATATGAAGTGACTAGACAACTTAACCGTCTGTCAATACTCCAATTGTATAACAAATTTGTCCAATGTTTAACTGTTGGCATTAATAGGTTCTAAAATTATACTTGATTTGCATTGCTAAATAAATTGTAACGATAATAAAATAAATAATTGTTGCGACATATCAGAGAACATGTCGCTACATAGTCAATGTCTCTACATAGTCTCTGTCATAGTCTATGTCGCTACATAGTCTATGTCAACAACATAGTCGCTTCTGGTTAGCAGAGTCAAATAAAAAGTATAAACTTGTGCATAGTATTCTTATTAGATAGTATGCCGTATTGGAGGTCTGGTGGTCGGATCTGTTGGCTGGTTAGGAAAAAGACTAAAGCCAGTTCTAGCAATTCCAGCTGGTGTCTTAGCTGTTGAACTATTTATTTTATCAAATTAGAACAATTTATGAATACCTGGACTCATTTCTCGATATTAAAAGCTGTATTATTTAATATATTTATGTTATGTTCCAGAACTGATAGAAATAAAATTAAAATTCATATTAAAAGGTACGTTTACACATTCCTAAATTAATTTTGGACAATTTGGCGCTGAATTTAATCAAAAGCAGGAAATAAAGTGTTTTATTTTTCTTTTTTATGAATAGGTTTAAAAATCGCAAGCTTCACACTAATTAATATCCCATTGCTGGCGACTGAAAGGCGACACAAATGTGATAGTTTTTTCCAACCAGCCGCAGGGTTCGGTCTCGAGGGAGTAATAATCGAAGTTCTATACATGTTCAACGATTTCTTATCGCCTTATCGCGCTGAGTAGAGGATAATTGGGTTGTATTTATGGCTACCGTACTGTAGTACAATATTGGAAAAGTGTTATTCAAAAAGAATTTATTATGAAATAAAACCATTGCGGAATGTAAAATTTAAGTAAATTGTTAATATGACTATTCTGGCTTTGACAATTCGTGCTCCTTCCCGTTCATATCGCCATATTATTGAATGAGCTATCGTGTAGTAATGACTTTTTAAATCTCTATTTATAAACAAAAATATATTAAACAATTTCAAACATGACTATGCTCTGTAAGTACATGTTTAATGTACTATTTGAAATATTTATATGTTATGAATTTTCTAATGATTGTTATAATAAACAACATTATTTACATTCAATAACTAGCCAATGAATATATTCCATAATGTATCTTAATAAAAAGTTTCTTCCACGAACGTCACAAAAATAGGAAAGGATCAATCTTTACCTGTATTACCCCAATAATTTAGTAAATGTTAAATGTCCGTTTGTAAACTTCACAATACGAGCGTTAACGACTTTGATGAAATATGTATAGAAACTTTTACGTTTATTTATCACCCTTATTCGCAAATTAGGTCTGAGTCAGATGAAAACTTTTCCTTATAATAGATTCAGCTTCTATTGCTGTTTCTTAGATGTATGTTTTATACTAAAACCAATACTATACAATACTGAACAATGGGAGAATATGAGTATCAATGTTTAATATCATTTGCAAACTTTATCAGCGTAAAAATATTTGTAATTAAATAACAAAAGAAAACGTTCCAAACTCCATTTTTTACTCCCGTGACCCTGTTCAATATTCTAACGTTCCCTTGAGCGTAACAAGGTCAGGCGAAAAAAGTGAACGAGAATTCTCATTCAAAAATAATGTGTCACTGTGGTGAATATGGCTGAATAGACATTCTGATAAGGGTACTTTAGTGTGTATAAAAATATTATGTCGTACTTTACACATATGTATAACTTTTACTAAAGCAGTTAATTATTACCGATTTTTTTCAATGTTGAAACTATTTTTAATTAAAGTATACAATAAATAACGTTTGCTTAAACAGTAATTTGAAAAATGAACTACTATGGCATTAAGCACAATAATCTCAAACTTTTGATTTCTAACTTATCTAATAGAATTTAAAGTGTTGTTATCAGCGGAAAGAGTTCGCCTGGGGCTCCGGTTGGTACGGGGGTTCCTCAAGGTTTAATCTTATGACCATTTTCCTTCCTTGCTTATATAGTTGATCTTTTAGCATTGTTTTAGTATTAACAACCTGTCATTTAACAATATAAAGAGAAAACTTCTCAGATTTACAATTCCAAATGCAAAAGAATGTACTTTTAATACAATTTTTTTAAATACATGTAGCAAATAACTTTTCGAGCTGGTGGTAGCTACGACACTGAAAAAATATTTTTTTTAAAAGTGACCTTCAAAAGTTAGTTTTTATTATTATTTTGATAATAAAAAATATATTATAAACAATAATATACAAATATATAAAATTTATATAATAAATAAACAATTTCGGGAGTTCAAACTGACTTTGTAATAATAATTTTCTTCCTAAAAAATTCGTATTTTCACTTCAGAATTCAGTGTCTCTTCAGAACTCGAAACGCGCGTGATGAAAGACTCCTCAGATTTGAACTTTCTATTATTATTACGAAATACGTTGTCAATAAAATAGCATAATAATTTGATATATGTTTTATGTATTTTACTATATCCTTAAAATACATATTATATCGATGCTAGGTGCGAAGTGTTAAATACAAGTGTCAAAATTATGGCCTTGGTTGTTACATCATCGATACTTAATTGCAATAAATATAATTATAATAATTATTAGAATAATTTACACAATAACGATTTACTATCTAATACACCTGATAACATCCTATAACAAGATACTGTATAATATGAATATAATCCGGACGTCTTATTTAAGGCTCTGATCAATTTCATCATTCATCATTATTATGCTTATTGACTATAAAGATAAAATGTAACATCACAATTTAAGGGATATTAAGAATTAATATAAATATTAATACCAAATGGTAAATTGATTCTGGTCCGACTTATAACCGGAATAACGAAAAGTGGATTGCTGTGATGTTTTTAAGTAATATTAAGGATTGGATGGAAAGTATTTTAAGTGCAACTATTTTGAAAATTAAAATCATACTTAGAGTGTACTTACTCGTATATATATATATATAGTAATGCTGACTGCTACATACTTACACCTCGTGTTTAAGTGACGTACTTCCGTACATGAGAAAGGTCTTACTTAATTAAGTCTCTCCAGAAGTTGAGTTGTGGTGTAAGAGCATGCATAGAATTTATATAACTTGTTAGTCAAAGTTTACCGCAGATTTAAGTTAGTAATTATTAACAATTAATGAATAACAGAGTAGTAAAGTTGTTGAAATATTTTATATATTCTTATTATTACTTGTTTGAAGTCTACTAACGGCATGTACTTCAGTAAAAAATCTAATCTTAACCTTAGGATTGTGTAAAATCAGATTCATTTCATCATTCAGTCATGTTATTTTTTGGTCCTGTTTTGTGAAACCGAAGTATTACGTAATACAATCGTTTGTCTTTTATCTTAAAAAAATGTTCGGGGAAAAGAAACGTCATAACTCTTTTTATTCTTTCGATGTAGCTAGATAAGTAAGTATTAAATCTACCTTTTAAACCCGAGAACGCTAAAAAACCATTTTTAATACAAAACCTAACTTGGATAAAAATTATTATATAGATATCTAAGTACAGAGTTATAGTTATTTTAGTTAGTCTGTAAACTATTATACAGAACTACTTACTATACCACAAATTATTTAAAAATTTTACAAAAACGTTAAACTCCTGAGTATGATAATTTTCAAAAGTAGATTTGTATGATTTTAATATGATAAAAAACAGTCAGTAATGCCAGATATATTATCTCATTGAAACATTACTTTACCTTGATTTGATATCTATACACATAAATAAAATTGAAGTGTTCGTTTGTAATTCCAAATTAACAGCTTTTTATGAAGTGCAAATATAAATATATACGGTACGGATCATTATCATGGTTATACAATTATACTATTTATATAAATCTATAATTAGTGTAATTGTTAGATTGTATGCGGTATCCGAGGTCGGTAGCAGTAGAACTTGCATGAGCGTGGCAACAGCACAGCTGTCAGCCATCACTACACTGGCTACAGCTGTGGTCATGCTGCAGATGGCCTTGCGGTGAGATCCTACTGTGTCACCACCACGACAGTCTGAATTGAACACAAGTATTGGTATTTTCTTGGTAAATTATTAGTATTCTCTTATACAAGTCGGTTAGAGAGTATTTCATATTTCTTTCTAGTTTTTAAATAAAAACTTTTTATATATTTTTAACAGTAGATTCATGCCTATTTATATATTTTCCCAGCTCCATAAATGTTTTAGTTTTCATAAGCAGAAATTTGAAATATTTCTCTAGATGAGAATTTCTTGAGAATGTTGGTCTGAATTCATTAGGTTTACATATCCGTGTACAGAAACAGGACAAGTGCGTGACGGGTTCCATAATGTAGAGTTCCGTAGTTTCCCATGATGGTTAGATTAATAGATAGATATTTAAACATGGGAATTTTTGTAGAACTTTTGAATATATTAAATTCTAAAGAAGATAAATTTTATCAATCTTTTTGATTTATCCAAGATTAAATTGTACAAGTATAAAAACCTAAAGGCTACTAACTTGTGACTTTTTTTTTATTCTTTACATACACTACTGGTGAAGTTTTGCAACTCCAAAATCAACCATTCTGATGGCAGCGGAGGGAGAACCTAGAATTTAACAAGACTAAATTTTACAAGTTCTTGCCAGTTACATTATTATACACGTATTCATCTTTAACGTTGTCGCATCTTAAAATGATGTCAAATACTTTGGGGTTTTTAGATGTTTAAGTAGTTTAATGAATATATATAAAAAAGAAACATTAAAATATATATAGAAATTGCACGCAAATAGGAAATTTATTCATAAATCCACGCTGAGCTCACGTGATATATTACTCAATGGATGCATGTTTCAATGAAGCGGATGTAATAGGATTCAACGAGTATTATCGAGACACATTTATTTTTATTTCATAAGAGCTACTGATGTTCTGGAAATACATTGAGATATTTAAAATATTAGGACGATTTGGTAAATGAAATATGTGCATAATCTTATTATCAAAGTAAGGAAAGTCTTTTTACCAATATGGTATTACCATTGTAATTATTTGACGTTGAAGTACATTAAATAATACTATCATATTAATATTACAATCTATTGTGGTGTGTCTTGTGGTATTTTTACAAAGCTACAAGGTATATCGAACTCTATTATCTAAAGTATAAAGTATAATGTGAACAGTTGTGATATCTAGTGCGCAACAAGTTATCTCTTACATGCCTTAAAATAATTAACTCGAAGAAGGAAATTAATAAGTGAGGCGATAGTATTAAGCGTATTTTCATAAACTTTGCTAATATGTATGAAGTTTTTTCTTGTTAATTATTGTTTCACAGGGTGTGAAATATTGTAAGTAGATAAAATAATTAATTAAGATGATTATAAATCACCTCTTGCTGATTATAAGAAATTTGTTACATTTTAAATAACATTTCGCTTCTGTACAAAGGGTAACAATGATCCTGGCATTAGCTACAATTATGACATCATTAAAAAAACGATTAAATGAATACATTTACAAAACATTTTAAGATATATTATCCACAGGTGGCGCTAACTTCTATAGCACAAAACAGCGGTAACAGCGGTGAGGAGGACAGCCCCCTCAATAAAGAGCTAGAGCAATCCCCCGACTCTCCAACCAAATGTATCATGGCTTAATTATGTGTAACATCTGCAGAGGACAATTTTAATTATGTTGTGTTAATTTCTGAGATCATACAACGCTGTATATGAACTTGTATATTTCGAATATTTAATTTACGATAATAATAATAATTTAGAATAAGATGTCTAAGGGATTGAGGTAAAAATGACAGTAAAAAAATAATACAAACAGTAAAAATATTCTCCCCTTACATATTTGGAATAATAAAGATATTTGTTTTATTTTAATTTAATATAACTACTACTGACTGTTTGGCTTACAATTGTAAATAAAATTTCTTATACTTCCTGTAAAAAAACAAATAAATACGTCTCATGGCTATTATAATAATAATAGTCCTGACAATATTTAAATTTATAATACAACAAAATTCTTATCGTATACAATAGAGGCGAATATCATAATTTTAAATAAAAATGATGTTATTCTAAAGATATTGTACATAACATATTAATCTCCTTAGTAATAATATATTATAGTAACACGACAAGTCAGCACATTGTTCTTCATCGTCGACGTCAGCTTAGTCTAATAATATATAACTTAGAAAGACGTTGTAGAACCTTATTCTGTACACTCTCTTTAACACTTTAGCACCTCTCTTTAGCACCTTCTTTGTAAATGAATGTGGGGATCATAAACAAAAATAAATAAAAATAGTTCAATAAAGCACATATATAAATATATACATAAGTCAGGATTAAAAGCTCACAAACGTTACTTTACACTCAATTCTGACCCTAACTACGAACTTGAACTTGAACCGTACTGGAAGTACTCCGTACCTTTTGATATACTATTTAGCATGTTAATTTGTTCTGTCATAACTCTTATCCTAGCCGGTTTACAACTTTATGAAAGTAAAAGAGAAACGTATATAATACAAACTTATATTAAATATTAACTTCATATTATATAAATACCTTTTCGTTATGTAAATAATGTACCATATCACGTAAATTAAATAAATGACAAACCTGCTCTTGCGGTAACGAGTATTTTGCTTATATACCTTCTAATACTGTAGATTGAACTTTTAATTTATTTCTTTCCCTCGGTCTGAAAGGCCACACGAATGTCGCAGTATATTACAGATATTTTCAACGACTCAAAGAATTCAGATCCGAGGTTCTCGGTAATTACTAAATTATTTTTTGTCATGGTTTTTTTAAATAGCGTTTTTTTTACAACAATTATCGATGAATTGAAGTTGACAAATAAACCCTTGACAATGTTGTAATATGTTGTCATGTATATTATATATGTGTGTGAATATTATATATGTATAACAATAAAAAAATAAAGTACTAAAGTTTTTTTTTAAATCCTCAATTTTTTTTCCTGAAACCCAAAAAATGTGTTTTGAGTATTTTTAATTTAATAAAAGGTAGTTTGAAGAAATACCAAGAAAAAAAGGTAAATTTTTCCTTTCATAAAGCGGCATTCCTTCAATTCCCTCAAGTATAATAAAGTCATACTACTGAAGTAGACAAGAATTCTCTCTTAAAACTAATGGCGTGCCTGCGGTTATCCGAGTAAAGGCTCTACTAAAAGTTCTCCAGTGTAAAGACAATATTGCACTCAGCATGGGTCTATCCGGGTATATATGACGTATCAAAACCATTAACTACAACAGGTACATGTTTATTTCGATAAATGTATTTTATATGTATTTATAATTAGTTGAAAATAGATTAATAAATAAAATTTCGAATAAAATAATCCAAAGAAGCTTTTATTTTTAGTCACATTCCATTTGTTATTACTAATAGTATAGAATACATAAGATAGAACATTGAAATATTTTATTACAAACTTGTCATTAATTATTAATATCAACCATAAGGTTATTAAAACCGGTTAATATAATATTAAATAGGTTTTGATAATATTAAGCACAAAACTGTTCTAAATCCTGACTTACAATACACAATTTAGGAAAGTTAACTTTTCTTATTACTCTCATTTATAAACTAATTGATATGATTAATATTTTTATACGAGTACAAAACATCTGAATAATATAGATTTGCATTACCGTACTTTTCTTGCCTCCTCGAGGAGTTAAAGTCCACTTGTTCATACTTATATTAATTAAATGCCCTATGAATTCTACTTGATATTGGGATGAAATTAAGGAAAATAATTTATAATCATCCTTAATTCTATTTTATTAGCTAACAATTGGATGAGATCATTACAAAGAACGACAAAAAATATCTACTTATCACAGCTTAAGTACGTAGTTAACAAGTTTTTTTTAATACAAAATGTGTAATCCATATCTAAAAAAAACTACTAATTGTTTCTTAAATACACTTTCTATCTTGTGGAGGATGTTTTTGTGAGTGAATTGTTTTTTCTCCTTTCATTCTTTCTTTTCCAATTTCTTTTATTTTCTTGATGAATAATGTTTGTGTTTGTCACACCGTATTAAAATATGAAATGTATTTATATTTTTTGCAAATATAAGTTATTTCACCATTATCAATTAATATCAATTTATTAAGTTAAAAACAAAACATTAATAATAATAGCGCTAAAATTTTCTGAATTTCAAGGTCATTGATATAACAAAGTTATCAAATGAAAAATAACGAAAAATAGCGACTTGTACACATTTTGAACTAATTGCAGATCTAATTCGCGGTATAATTTTTAGCGTAGATCCCTTTTTATTGTATTATGACTACATCACTTGTAAGCATTTCATAATTTATTTACTTATTTATTTATGTCTTTTCCACTTTGAATCATTATCAGTGATCACTTGTGTACGTCAAAATGGAAGTGTCAGGAGGGCCTATTTCGATACCAGATTTATCGTAATAAGCCCTTCTTTAAAAGCACTTTCTAACTTAATGTTAAAGCTATGAGGGTTCCAAACGCATCCTGGTCTGAGAAGAACCACACAACAAACTCAGCGGTATATATTTTTTTTATATTGTGATCACTGTTTCACAAACGTCAATCTTAAAAGCTATTTTGGAACAACTAGAACCGTCGCAATAAATCGGAAAAGAAGCCTAAAGATTTCAGGCAACGAAAATGAAAAAAATATAAATACTTCGGTATTTTGTACAAAATGTTTAGTTGCAATTAAAAATCACATAGGTCTGCAACCTTTGAATAAAAATATATATTTATTAATATTTATGCTCATGTCCTGCTAAGTCGACCACAATGACGCGAGTCTATTTCAGCATGACCTCAAGTAGACATGGAATACATAAAAGAGCATAAAAAATATAAAAAAAACTATAGTACTACTAAAACGAAAGAAAAATTTTAAACTATTTACTTCCATTGGTAAAGGTTACTATCGTTCACAATGACTGAATAAATTCAAACATTCATTGTTAGGAGTATTATTAGATTTGAAAAACTTTAGATTTAAATTTTTTACATATTTTTCCAACCTCAATAAGAATACAGTACACTTCGCATGACAAACCACTTTCAGTTTTTCCGGACATAAGACGCACATGAAAACCTATTTCCTATACAATATTTTTAGTGAGTCGTAAATGTTGGAAGATTTCACAGTTTTTTCAATTTCGTCCTCTGGATGGAAAACAACATAACGTCAGATTCTTTTATTGTTTTAAGCACCGGGTCGGTTCGGGTACGGGGTGATCTTAATATAAACTTATTTAACTTTAATGAAATTGCTTTCCTTGACTTTTTATAAATGCGAAAGTTTATTTTGGGGTGAAAGTAACTATACTTTTTTATATACTAATATAAAGCCATTTATAAAACCTTCCACTATAGTCGAAGTACGGTTATATTTATAAATATAATTTCTTAGCTGTATAATACATTTACAAATTGTATAGATGTGTGTAACTGTACTGTACAGTTGTATAGATGTGTGTAACTGTGCTGTACAGTTGTGATATTTTACACTAATTTACGGTTACCGGATATTTTTAACTTGTTCATATACTGACGCTGTGAAGTTAGAAGTAAACTTTTCGGCGAAAAGAAACATTTATATTTATTATTTATTATAAATATTTTAGACACCACAATTTAGAATACGTTAAATTTGTTCTAAACTTAAGTACTGCACTTCTGCGAAACGATTTGTTTCCTATCATTAAATATTTTTTTATTTTATGATTTTAACAGAATCATTGAAAACAAGAGTCTTTTAAACAATTGCAATTACAATTTCAATTAGTTGTTTTTATTTTTAATTGTTAAAAAATCTAAGCTCTATCTAGAAAAGTTTTGTGCATAATATTATTCAAAATGTATGTATGGTTTTAGTTTCTCTGACAGGATATTTCAAAACTTAATGTAAATTTAATATTGGTTTTAATTTAAATACGGCTACCAAAAATTAACTTAGACTAACCCTCAGAGTTTTTGTTCCCAGCTCTTCTCAGGTGTTTGGCAAAAGCTGCTGAGCTGGTGGTAACTTTGACAATGAAAAAAGATTTTGTATAAAACTTACTTCATAATTATAGAGCTTTTTTTATTTTGTTTTAACAGTAGAAATAAAACAATTAGATGATTTATAGGTTCTAATTAAACTGTGTAAATATATATATAATTTACACTTTACACTTATTTATATGTCTTTTGAATTAATGAACAATCATTTTTAACATAATTTATAAAATTTGATATATTTATTACAATATTTACATATAATACTGATGTCTATATAAAATATTTCAAATCTAACAAATTTTGCTTAAATACGCCGCCAACCTCTTGACAACATCGATTTTATCCTCGTTATCTGGGAGTATTGATTACAAATTAAGCTTTTTTGTATAGTATAACTTTATCATAAAATATATTTTATGATAGTATTGTTGTGCTTTGAAAGTATAACAGCATATTTTTACTTAACAGGTCAATGTGATACATTCTTGTTGTTAATTAGTGGCTGAATTTAAGCTACACTAGTTAAAATTTTTTACTTTTTATCAAAGTATTACATACTGTATCAGTTTTATTCGCAAATAATGTAAACAATATGATGTCAAATATTCATGATATGTGTAAAGTCGTTAAAACAAACAGATTAGATTAATTTATGAACACAGTTGTTGCCAAAATTACTCCATCCTAGTTTAGTAACAATATGTCAACTGAAAACGAAAGCTCAAGCTCATAGATCTAGTGGCACTGATAACGCGTAACTCTGAGCAAGTGTTACCAAAACGAAAACTAGTTTCTCAACCGATTAAAATAACTAATTAATTTACAAACTATACTATTTGTGTCGCTTTTATTAAAATCACAGCTCAATTCTTCTAAAACTTATGTACAATATTACCAAAAATATTTTTCAGTAACACATAATCAAGATATATGATATTTTTAATATTAGTGCACTATACATTAGATTTTAAGTAACTTAAATATCACCAATTTGTAACTAAAATTACAATAAACAATAATTCCTGTGTTTTTGACTTTATATAGTTTTAATAGCAACTACATTTTTATTAATGTTTTCTTCCAAAATACTTAATTATTAAACTACCTTTGTTGTGAACTATTTTTAACGAATAAATTAACTTAAAACTTATTCTATGTGTAAAGCAGACTCTCAGTAACATTATAATTGAGAACTATGAATAAAACATAATATAAACGATTTTATTTACTCAAAAATATAGGAGGTCTATACAAGTTTAAATATTATCTTAAGTTGTAAGGAAGACATACATCTTTTGGTAAAAAAAAATCTCGTTCACTCGTTCAGGTTAATAATATATTACTTAGGAAGTGCTTATTAAACTTAGTTCTCTACACTCTCTTTAAATGTTTTCCACAAACATACATCAATTATATTACATCACAGTAACCTACTTTTACGGTAGAGTTTTTTTCTTATACCTACAAACTCTACTAACTATTACAATTTTTTCTTACGAGTCACAGAATTCAGTTCAGAGGACGCAATACGTGATGTTCCAAATCTACGATTACTGAAGTGAATTAAACTTGTAAATCTAAAAAGTATAAGATGTGTTGTTATTTATTGCTAAAGATATATGACCAATAACCATAACGTTAAAATATATTCTTTTAAAATTAAAATCTCATTTAAAATTAAATTAAATCTCATTACCCTGAAAAAATAATATTTATGTCTCCGTAGACCTCACAATACGCGACTGCTTTGATCCAGACTCACTAAATGTGTGTAATTTTTTTTTTGTAAATCTCATTTATTCGCAGATTACTTAACAATTTTTCTTTGAGATTATTTTCTTATATTAAGTCTGAATCATGTATTTTTACAACCAGTATTGAATATTGACAACTAATAAAATATTATGTTTCATAAATACTGTAATTTTTTTTCGTTTATAAATTTTACTTCATATGTTTTTTGTAACGGGGCAAACGTCATTGTAATATTTTTAATTTAACATTTCAAAAAACTTTTCAAACGTAAATTTTTACTCCAATAAAGTAACGATCTCTCGAGTATAATGAGGTCATATGAACGAAGTGAACAAGAATTCTCTCTCAAGACTGATGGCGCCCTGCGGACTCAAGTAGAGACTCTACTAACAGTACTCTAGAGTACATGTTGAAAAGACATTGTTGCACTTATCATATATAAGATAGAATATAAAAAAAACATCTATACTTAAAAAAAATATTTCATGAAAAGTTATTGTTAAGCAAGTGAAAAAAGATTATTAGAAATGATAAGCTTTCAATATGAATACAATACTGCTGAAAAACATGACCCAACTATTTTTATATTTGTAATGTATTGTAAACCTTCCATTTGTTATCTGAATACCCCCGATTCATATATTTCTATAAAATATTTTTGAACTAGTAATTGACAGTTATAAATTTTAGTTTTAAATAAATTTGGTATCTACAATATATATTATTACAAAAGAACTGTCTCAAATCATTTAATATCTTTAAAGAAAAGATTTTTTATATGTATATATAATATTTAATATGTATTATTACATTTAATTTTACAATATTTGATTATTATTTTTTATTTAAAGATATGTAGTATAGGTTAAGAAATACTTGAATACGCATCTTTAATGTTGTCAAAAATGGTTCAATAGATTTTTTATATTATCTTATGTTTTTTTCTTAGTCTAGTTTTTCTTTCATAGTTTTTGTCAGAACTCTGATATATCCTCCAGAAGTTATATATTTAAGCTTATGTTTTGACCACATTCTTTGAAGAGCAACAAACGCCAAAATTAATATATCTACTTATTTATCATTACTTGACAAAATTAAACAGTAAAGTACTGTAACTCCAAATGATGAAATAATATATTCTCATAGGAGACTTGTTATGTATGTTATGTTATGTATCAGTAGATACCCAATATACGCGATAATTAAAACATCAATATTGTTTAATATATCAAAATATCTCATTAATATTTGAATCACGTGTAATAATCCCATCTTAGCTGGAGGGTTATTGAACACAATCAGCCGTAAAAATATCTTATTATTATAACCTCTTAGAATTATAAACGATATATCAGCCTATTTTTTTTTGGTCTGGATTGGAATTGGATTGGAAAATTTGGTCCCTTTAAATATTTAGTCACAAAAAATCACATTAACTTAGGCAATTAGTACAGAAGTGAGTCGACGTATGATCACAAATAAATAATGGATAACAAAATATATGATGTAAAGACAAGCAACAGGAAAGGAAGGAAGGAAGGTCTATACCAAATGACTGTACCATGTGATCTTCTATTAAAGTATGTATATCTCATCTCATATTTAAAACAATCAGTAACTCTAATTTTTAGTTCATAAATTGAATTTATTTTAAAAACAAGAAAAAATATTTTTACCGTTTGAGCGGCAATTATTTGTAGCAAGAGATATTATTAACACGCTTCACGTTCAACAAGATTTAACTGTTGTCAATAGTTTGTACAACTGGTTGACTATTGCTAAATATAATGTAACTATATAAAAGCAACTGCACTTGATCTTAATATATATATATATATACATAAAATTACACGGGTTAACTAAATACCATTACTTTTTAAATATAATTTGTTTATTACAGTATTCTTATTAGCTTGTATACGGCATTCGAGGTCTGGAGGTGGAGGATATTTTCATTATTGTGAAAAGTAAAACGCTAGATTATACGATAAAGAAATCAAAAATTAAATTGTTACTTTT
Source organism: Melinaea menophilus ssp. n. AW-2005 (assembly GCA_918358695.1). Taxonomy (NCBI): domain Eukaryota; kingdom Metazoa; phylum Arthropoda; class Insecta; order Lepidoptera; family Nymphalidae; genus Melinaea; species Melinaea menophilus. The sequence goes on along the minus strand of OU911040.1, from coordinate 16,042,999 downwards.
CTTAAAATAAAAATTTAAGTTATACCTGGTCTTTTTTTTTTTTAATCAGAAACTCCATTAATCATTGTTCAAAAATAACTGTTAAAATAAATTAACATTTAAATAAAAAAAGAGATCCAATCTTTTGAACTTGTTATGATTTTCTTTTCGCTTTATAAATTTTTAAGATTTTAGTTTAAAGATTTTTTATAATCTTGTATTTTTTATCTGTCCATATACAATTGTTTTTATAATGTCAAGGTTTCAGCTATATATTGAATACCTGTATTTGTACCTGTATCAATTTGACTTGTTTGTAGTATTCACGTTATTTGCCAACATCGTCAGTATACAACAGTAGATTTGCTCGATCCCTACATAGCACCTTCACCTTGTGCGTCCATGCTTCTAACTATATACCATTGCTATCTCTGGACACATCGCTATGCTGGTATTTTGTATGAGATTCTTAAATACAGCTTGGGTACATTAGTCCATAATACCTAGTGGTAGTGCTCGCAAGTATATGTTATATTTCAAATCTTATAGTAAAAATAAGGAAAGCAAATTATTTATCTATGTTTTCGGCCATTCCACATTCTATGTTTTTTTATAAAGATGCAAACTACACCCACCTGAGGTAGCAATAAATACATTGGTATAACAGTTTTCAGATTCTTTAATTCACCGATGGAATATAATCTAATGAATTTAGTTACTACGCGTCGATCTCCTGTGAGAGGGTGGTAAAGGAGGAGCTAGGCTCTACCACCAGCAACAGTATATTACATGTTCTATGTCGTACATAAATACATACACCATATATACACCTGTAGATATAACACATATATTAGTAGTTTGTATGTCCTGTAAATTTATAAAAACACGCTCAGCTCATATATTTATCAATGGATCCATTTATCCATAAACCAATTTCAATACCATCCGAAATGAAGTTGTATGCTACATTTATATTTATTTAAAACGTGTTCGATGTTCTCGAAATGCATAGATATTGGAAATTTTATTTAGATTTGTGAACTAGAGCACGCTCAATTATTGTAGGTTCAACATTCGTCTTGTATATTTAAATTCAAGTCTTAGATTTTGTTTAAACGGTATATACTTTACTTGCCTCTATCATATCGATCTGGATATAAACATTATAATTGAGTATTTGAAGGCAATGTGCGCATATTACAAACCTGATTGTCTTGAGGTCAAACATGCCTGTGATGTTCCTACCTAGTAATAACCGGGACGGTAATGTTATTATGCACATTATGACTTACGTTCTAAGATACAAGATAATAGTTGTATTACTATCTGTAAACAAGTTGTTATAACTGCTTTCCGTAAAATTAAATGTACTAAAAATTTAATAAATTAAGCCAAAGCGAAGCAATCTTCCAGGACTGGGACGGGAATGGGAACAATGACTGAATAATTTTTGCCATGCTACATATATTTAACCATATATAGCCACAGAATATTTTATTTCTATGTCTTTCACAAAATATTTTATAATCCAATACAAAGTATATTTATACTGAAAACTGTAGTAATTATTATATTATATAAAAATACCATCTTGCCATATTTTATATTTAGATATAGATTTAATGACAGATGTATTAATTCTAATTGATAATACTTACTTTCTTATCACTAGTTCATTAGAACTGATTTAGTTCGTATTTATGGCTGAATTAAATTAAAAAAAACAAGATAAAATTTACTACTAACAAAAAATCTGATTAATTCTATTTTTTTTTCGCACTAATACTTTTAAAAACTGCAAGTCCTAGCACGAATTGATATCACATTGTCGGTCTGAAAGGCGACACAAATGTCACAATTTTTTTCAACCAGTCTTAGGGTTCAGTCCCGAGGGCGGGATAATCGAGGTTCTATCAGTGTACATTTCGATTTCTTACCGCCTTATCGCGCTGAGTAGAGGATAATTGGATTGTGTTTATAGCTACTTTGAAGTTTAATATTATAAACATTAAAAATAACCAAAATTTGTTGCGGGGTTTCCGATTAAAATATAAATAATTTCAAACTTTTTAAAATTCATTGAAATTATATTTTTTCTTGACAATGTGAAATATCGTAAAATAAAAGAATGAATCTTATGATCATTATGAATATACCGCATAATTAACACTCAATAACCAATAACTATATATCATAATGTATCTCAATGAAAAGATTCTCCCACAAATATAAGAGAAAAAAGAAAGGATCTATATTTACTTGTATTACCCTAATATTTTATTAATCGTTAGATGTATGATCGTTAACTGTAATGGGGCTGAGCCAACTTTGATGCACTCATAAATATGTATAAAAACTTTTATGTATACTTCATTAATTCGCAAATTAGCTCTGAGTCAGCTAAAAATATTACCTTTTTATTCAACTTCCTTTGCTATGCTTCTAAGATTCTCAAGTTATACCTATCTCATAACAATCTTGGTTAATATTATTACCTGTGTTCTATATAATGTAATATTTTTAAACGTATTTTTGAAAACCTTATCAGAATAAGTAATGTATATCTATCTATCTTCAAGTTTGTTTTATGCCTTCAAGAAATATCAAAGAAACATTTTTAAAGATATGGCAAACACTTAGTGAATCATCTGTATTAGATTTTAAACTTCATTTTTGTGCTCTCGAATCTCTTTTGAATAATGATAATAAGATCGAACAAAAGAAGTGAAGTGATGATTCGAGGAATTCAAGTAGAGATTCTAATTAGAGTATTTTTATAAAATACTGTCTTGTACTTTGTATTTTTCTATATATAAACAAAATGTATACTACATTTTGTTCAAAACGTAAAATGATATCGATCTTATTGATATCGGAACGTCTTGGATCTAAAATATATCTGTATATATCTGTCGATTTATTTTAGTCGCAAATCTATTTCCAACAGAGCAATAAATAAGGTTAAACACCTATTTTAAAACGGAGAATTAAACGGAGAATTATTGTTAACAAGATTACTTCCAGTATATAATTTAATTTTATCTTCAATATTTATTACAATAAATAAAGCAGTTAATTAATTATTGTAATTTAGTAATTAAGGCTTAATTAACCGACCTAAAACTAAAGATATACTGATCTATATATTTCTTTCAGTAGGGTATCATTTTAATTTCCTTATAAACAGAATTATTTTGATAATTATGTAACGCTTATTTTTTCTATTCAATTTGTATGAATTATGAATGAAAATACCAATATGTTATGATACATTTCGGTCTTTTCTTTTCCAAACTTCTTACTTATGACGAATTATAGACTTTAAAAATAAAAAAGTCACCTTAAGAAGATCACTAAGTTAAGTTAAGTTAATTTAGTTCAATATTCGTTACGATTAATAGTGTTATACTTTTTAGATCAATGCGCAATAAAATATAAAACCTAAGTAAAACTTGTTTCTAAGATTTCTGTTCCTACATCAAGCTTTAACCGCTTACTCGTAATTTATTATAAATCGGTACTAAATCTCATTTTTTTATTATGTTAAGTGAGTTTTATAAAAAATTAAATTAACGTCTACCAGCATTCCTGTATTCCATGGGTACGATCTTCTTGCTTCTGCTTACTATGTGTTTCTTACTAACTCCATTTAGACACTATGTTACAATTAAATTCTTGCTTATAATAATTATATTAATGCTACCCGTACTGATAGTAATCAACCTTATTCTGACGACACACTACGAGGCATTATACAAAAATATAATACAAATAACATAACTATTAAATATAAAAAAATAGTAAATTACTTAAGCTTTTGTTTTAATAATTTACATCCCGAATAAAAGTCCTCAGTCAGTCTCTTCAGAACGCAGAGGGAACACGCGTGTTGTAAAAACTCCTTCGATTTGATCTTTTGTTTTATTATTTCGAAACACGTTATTCATAAAATAATGTAATTATAATTTTGTTTATATGTAAATATAATTTAAGTGTTATCTATTTTAAAATGTAATAACTTAAAATGTAATTACTTAAGACAATAAAAATATCTGACCTTATATTATCTGTATTTACATTCAGAGGACGAAGTTGACAAGCAATAAAATATGAAAAAGGATATAGTTTCTTGAGTCTGTCTCATATCCGGATTAATTGAAAGTGGATCGCTGTTTCATATGTACTGCATTTTTATGAGGATTGGAAGAAAGGCAATCTAAGTGAATACCTAGTTTGATAATTCAAACAATACCACAGTAAAAATACTACAGTAGTACAATAACACACCACTTACATGTGTAGATAGTAATGTGTACTTAAATTATCACATAACGTTGTTTTCAGCGACCTTTCATGCATGAGAAGGGTCCTACATAATGAAGTATCTTCAGAAGTTGAGTTGTGGTGTGAGGGGAAAAGCAAAGAACTTATATAACTTATGAGTCAAAGTTTATTAAGCATTGCGTTTTTTAAGATCAATGAAGGTTAACAATTGTGTAATTAATAATTTGTAAAAATATTTTAAATATTCTTTATAACATTAAATTCGTATTTCATATTCAAACATATTTAAATATGTAAGATGTACTCCAATATGGATGAATAATGAGTACCGTCAAAAAATAATTATTTGAGACATCAGATAAGGACAGTTTTGTGTTATTTATCTTCAGAATAGTAATAAATCACACTAACAATGATGATATAGTAGTGTTATGAAACATAAATCTAAATATAATATTCTGTATTCTAAACAATTATTCTGTAAACAAATAAACAAAAACGTTTTGTTTTTTTATATTAACTACATTTGAAATAAGGTCGAATTGCTAATTAAATGAAGTTGTATAACAAACTTGAATTCATAGTTACAGGTTGATTTCCCAAAGGTACATGAAGAGATGAGATATAAATATAATAAACTCGTGGGAACGTTAACTATAACATTGGAATATATATTGTCTTAAATAAGTATATACAATATTTGTAACATTTCTGGTAATCCATGTTTTTTATTCAATTATTTTATTTCTGATAATCTATCGGTGCCTTCACTCAAAATATTAGTGTATTCAAAACATATTTCACATTTAAGTCTTACTACACATAAGATTCTGTTAAGTGATGTAGTTTATGGCAGTGCTGCCCATTTTTAGGGTTTTCAAAGTTCCTAGAAAGCTTTAACTCAGCATGAATACATTGTGTGTGTGTGTGTGTGTGTGTGTGTGTAATGTATTAACCACTCCGTTAAAGTGGTAGAATTATTAAAAGTAAAAAAAAATAAATTTTTTGGGTAATTTCTGCACTCGTATGGTGATGATGAAGTATCATTTAAAACATGTATTGTTATTTTTGTAGGTGTAAAAAAACACTGCAGTAATGCTACGTATTAATAAAGAAAACTATCACAAATGAGTCAGCTATACAAATTTAAGAGTAATTGCTGGTTAATATAAGGGCATATTTTTTTATTAATACACAACTCTTCTAAAACGCTGCTACACTAATTCGGGACGGCAGAATCTCCTAAGATGAACTTACCGAAGTTAAAAAACTTTTCTCACCTCAATATTCATCTCGTTACTACTAACAATACAAAATCTATTGAATGGAATAGCCGACTAGAAAACCCCAGGCCGAATGGAGTCCACGGAAAACAGGATGCAATCAAATATTTTTAAATTGAGGCCTGCCAGACATGGATTTGCTTCAGAAAAAGTTCACGTCCCAAAATATGGAATGAACTCGAAATGCGATTGTAATCACATTACGTGATCGAGGTTCTAGAGGATAAGAGAATCAACCACCGCCTCAATTGATCAGCAACTCACTAATACAAGGTGGGCATTTCTCTTCTGGTATATCTTATATATAGGATAAAAAAGCTTACTAAAGTTTCTTTAATCCGCTTTTATACATTACAACTATTACAACTATAACTCGTAAAAGCTGCAAGACGAACCTTGATTGGTAGATGCTATTGCACTTTTCTTAAGAAGGCCGGATTCCACTATCAGATATTTCTATACATTATACCATCGCTTCGCTTAGTTGGAAGAACAATTACTATTTTAGTAAGAAATATTGTTATAATAAATTGGCCGTCTTACACTAGCCAAATTTTATAGATGCTTTGTTGATGAACGTATTGTAATTAATCATTATCGTACGTCATTAATCTCAATAGTTAGGTTTTAAATAATTGCGACTTGGAATATGAATTTGAATCTTATCGACAAAGGTTTTATGTAAGGCTCTTTATACTTTGACAGGCATAACTGTAGCCTTACGACTTAATTTATTCTTGTTTTGTGTTATGATTTCAATCATTTCTTATTAATTTTATGAATTGCATTTATATAAATCGAACTGTATTAAATTATTATAAATAAATTCTGAAAATCGAATATAAGAAATTATATAAACATAAACAATAAAAATAATTCCAACGAAACATATATATTTCTTTATGTTTATCCTTAATATACATACATATACATATACATATATGTATATATCGTCTTGGTGTCATCAAACATGAACAGAGAATGATTTAAGTAACAAAGGTAGCACCGATGATAGAAGAGAAGAGAAGTAATCATTCGTTGTGGTATAATCATGTAGCGAGGCATGTAACGACCAAAAAATTTTTAGTATGAATGTGAAGACATGGAATGATGAAAAATGTAATGGCAAACACGGCTATCTCCATTGCGATGGTAAAAAAGAAGGTATAAGTGTAAAATAATAAAAACGTTATATTAAATTTTCATATTATATTTAATATATATATTTATATTTGATATTACAAGACATGAGTAGATGTAAAGTAAATTCTAACATCAATATTGTACTGTAACTCATTAATATTTCAATCACGTGTAATCTATCGCAACTGCAGGGTAAAAAATTATGGATTTGTTCAAAGAAACTTGTTTTGGACATAATATAATTCATAACGATTCGATATATACATAACGTTTATGATTATATAAGCTATCCACAAATGAATCCGCATTCAAAAAGCAATATATATTACATATATACTTGTATACTTTGAAAACACATATCACATGAAATGAAGCGATACCTATTTATTTATTTATATATTTTCCACTTTGAATCCATACGAGTGATCACTTGTGTACGTCAAATGAAAGTGACAAGAGGGCCTTTTTTGATATTGTACGTATCAAAATAAGCCCTTCTGTAAAGACACTATCCAACTTAAAATAATTACCTTAATAAATAAATAGAATAATAAATATTCTTTAACATTATTGTTGTTGTCAGTACTGTTTTTCTTCCTAACTCTTTCACAGTATAGGATGTGAAACTTTGAGACGTCCTTCCTGATGTACTTAGACGTGGCCTTTATACTCAGGTATTTAAAAAGCGTCTCCGATGTTATCTACACCAGAAAATAATTTAAGTTTTTAAACTTTTTCTTTTTTTGATTGCCTAGGATATTTAATCCAATATTTATTTTTGGCAGGTATTAAAGATAAAATTAAAATACTTAATTATTATTTTGAATAAATATCAAATGAGAAAGTTATCAAAACATACTGAACTTGAACCGTTGGTCTCTGGGATACCGTTGTTGCAGTTGTGCAAACTGAACCATATGCATAATCGTCTATCTAGGTAGAGAGCAATACTTTTAATGTAATTAATAGATTTTTAATTTTTTTATAAAAGCTTTTGTCTTAAGCATACATGAAAATTTCGGTGTATTAAACATGATTGCATACAATTTTCCCAACATCCTTTAGTAACAATTCCAAGAGATTTTTTAAAATTTGTACACAGCTCCAAAGCTTTTATGATCTTATGAAGCTCATACATCTCATGACCACTGACATCTTTTATACAATTTACTGTTAAAGTATTTAGAGTTATTGTGTAATATTTATCAATCACAAACATTTTTGGTTCTACAAATAATCGGTACCTCTAATATTAATTTAATAGATCAATTTTGTGACACATACTGTTTTTCATTTTTAACATTACATGTAAAGTTTTTGACACACTTCATAAACAAGAGAACATATAAACTAATCCCAACAAATTGTTACATAAAACTTGGATTTTTCTTTATATATAATGCAGTATAGTAACAGCAACTGTGCTGAAGTTTAATCTGAATATTAGGAAAAATTAGAAAGTAGTTAGAAAGTAGTAGTTGATAGTTTAATCTGAATATTAGGAAAAATTAGAAAGTAGTTAGAAAGTAGAAGCTGGTAGTGGTTTGCAAAGCCAGAAAAACGGACCGGAAACTACTATTTCTTCTATATAACGATGTGTATATTGTAATATACGACGGAACGACAATACTCAGTTCTAGTTCCTGCTAGTCCCGTTACTGTTTTAGCTGCTAGTATTATTCTATGATACAGTATAACTTCCTAATCATAAAAAGTAAAACGTATGTTATACTAGAGGATAAACAAATCATAAGATTAAAACCTAACTTACATTTGGCCTCATTTCTGAAAATCTAAAACGAACGAACAACAACATACAAAACTCATGTTGATGCGGTTTGTTATTGTTCAGTTTTTCCACACTCCTCATTCTTATTATTAATTAATATTCATTAGCTTTAATTCTTGTAAACTGATATCAAACACATTCTTGGTAACGTACTATATCTAATATACTTATAAAACCTCTCTTGCTCGTATAATATATTTTTCAGTGTCTAGGTTGGCCATAAATCGTATAATACGATTCGAATAGAAGTTGTATGTTATATTTATGTTTATTTAAATGGAATATTCGATGTTCTGGAAATGCATAGATATTGGCAATTCTATTTACGTTTACAAAGTAGTGCATCCTAATTTATTTGTATTATCAAATACTGCTTATAACCTTTAATGCACTCCTTTATTGAATCTCTTATAGTTAAATATTATATATAATTTATTTTTTTCGGTTATATCGAAGTTTAAAATATTCAGAATATAAAGAAAATTAAAGTCTTTGTAAAAATAAAATAGGGATAATATAACACAAAAAAAATCATCTCATAGTACGTTGTATCTATTTTCTATAAAATAAATTAATATTTGTTGTCAGTATCATATATTGGATTGCATATTTAAACTATCTTTTAACAGTTGAAACTTATTCTAATATTCAAAATACATTTGAATTTAAACTGGGTTTTTTTACTCCATTTTCATTAACATATTATTTATATAGTTCTAAAAATCCAGATCTGATACGCCCAATTGAAGATTTAGAAAAAAATATTGCCAATTCTCCTCAAATTATCACGTTATTAAAATGCTTATCACGTTTAGATCAAAGTTACGTTTAGTACGTTTAAGCTATTATCATCTTTATGGCATATATCATAAGATACAAAATAATGTTTATGATATCTTTTTGTAAGCAATATATCTTCTAATTGTCTTCTGTGAATGTTGCTGAGACGTGAACGGCATAAGGACCTAAACTGAATATAAAACGACTATAATGAAACTTTGTAGTTACTGTTTTTGGTACCTCTGATATACCACAAAATAGCAGAGCCTAGGTATAGCCAATTAACTGCAGTACATTACTAGAAATGCAATATTATACCTCTAAGACCTCTAAGATATAACTTAGGCGCAAGATACTGCTCGTAAAGGCTATGTTTGTCTTCTCCATCACATCGAAGAGTAGAGCTCTAATAGATATCCAGAGGTCATTTAAGAAGACACTCACGGACAGCACAACCAATGTATTCAGTACATATTAAATTAAAGATTAAGACTCTGTGCATCCGACCTTTTTCGCTTAGCGAGTAACTGGATATCTTTTGCTTTTTACCCCCCTTGAAGAGGGAGCTCCTCAAATGGAGAATTGTTCGTTTTAAAGCTAGCATTCCTTGTCAGTCAAAAAGTATTCGTCCGTGATCAGATGTGCCAAAGGTCGAAATTTTCGGTTAAAATAGCAAATTAGTTTATTAACATACTTTTTTAAAAAAATTTTATATATCTAAAAATGTTTCTAAAATTTTCAGTTAATAAATAACTCGAAAACCACTCGAGTGTTATTATTAAAAGTAAAAAATAAAATTCTAGGTCATTAATATTCCGATACGATACTGTGAGATAATTTTGCTGAGAGCAGCTTTTTGGAGCAAAGCACTTGTATAAATTGCGCCTCACGATAATAATTATTTTCACATGTGTATGAAACACGACAGTGAGTTATTTATCTATATTTCATATATGCTTTTATTTTGTATAAAATTTTTTCAAAGACCTTATTTATATTAAATATTTTAAATTTTTTTCAGTCAAAACATAATAGTTTAAAATGTTTTGAATCATCTTATATAGTAATTATCAAAGTTCGTTTAAAATTGTAATCTGTAACAAAAGCCTTTTAACCAAAATAACACTTCCCTTATATAGAGACCGAGATGTGTGGAAAAGTTAAAGTGAAGTAAACAACATGAATAAGTTTAACATTACCTTTAAAAATATTCCATCAAGAAAGAGGTTTTACTTTAATAGAAAAGTATTTTCATAAAAATTATATTAAACTGAATGGCTTTTGGAAACATATTATTCATCTTATGTTAAAAATTAAACTACATTTAACACACAACACACAGATAATTTTAAAAATATTAATTTTTATATTTAGAAGTTTTATATAACCTAATTAATTAAATTACAATAGAGTTAAGACAGATACATATCAGAGTGTTAGACATGGTATCATGAAATCCAAATATTATAATAATCGAGTGTTCATTTTCAGACAACATGGTATTATGTAGTACAATAAAGCTAAAAAGCAAGCGCCTCGTATCATTGAAGACGATCATGTGTAATAATATAAAGACATGAAATTAAAAAAAGGTATATTTATCCAAATTCTATACTTATGTGGCAGATACTTCTCATTGAGCATTGCAGGAGTATTCTTTTAAAGTATCTTTTTCCGAACTTGCAGTATTTGATTTGATAGCAAACATATGCTGGAGAGTGCATTCCAGTATTTAGAAGGAGAGCGGAAAACTGCTAAACAGCTTTAAAATGCAGTTCCGTGGCCCTCCTAGCTACCCCCACTTCTAGCGGGCTCCACATAAAAGGCCTTACAGAGGGGATGTCTAAAGGACAAAATAAATTTTTATTTATTATACATTTTTGAAGAAGAATAATAACCAAAATTTATTTAGTTAATTAGTCAATAAAACTGTCCATGAATAAACTTTACAATATTCAGTAAATAATTAAAGATATTTATCAGTGTGCAAATGCAGTGTGTAATTTTCCTTGCGTCATACAATGTGTTAGAAACTTCGTATATAATTTCTGATAACTTTGTCTAACGTTAGCCTGGATGGATTGATATCAATAAAATATAATAAATTATATATTATAACTGTAAAATATATATAAAATTATTCTGAATCTTAATTTTAATATTCTTAAACCCTACGAATTAACACAATTAAAGAAAATAAACTCAATAACATAATCGACATTGAATAAAAGAATCTGAAAAAAAGTATTGATTGACGAATTATCTTCTACATTTTACAGATTTGTATATTTTTTTATTGCCTCTTCAACAATAAATATTCTACACGTTTTGTTGATTATTAATAATGAAATAGTCTATAAATTGGATTTGATTGGATTAGAAAGTTCGATGAGCTTATTTATTGCTTATGATACTCGAAGGGAAAGGTTGTATAACGAGCTTACAGTAAAAGTGGGCAATAATTGGCTATGATTATTTTTTTATGTCGGTTCTTTAATTTTGATGATACCTCATAAAGGATGTTGAATGAATGTTTTCATTTAATGGTTATTAATTTGATTAATCAATGCGAAAAGCTTACAAAAATAAAAATAACATTAATTGGAATTATAAATCGACTGGAGGGTTTTGATGTTTTATTATTTTTCTGGATGTTTTCAATTAGAGGAAATTGTATATTCCAAACAGGAAGGGGCTCGTGTCGTTGTCTTCTTTTCTTATTCTTTATTCCTATATTTATTACCTTATTATTATGAATTGCACTCGCAGTTGTGCACCATGTTAAGATACGAAATACAAATATCGGCAATGCAATGCAAACAAATATAGAATAAAATATATAAACTCCCGCTAACTATACATATTCTTTGTAGATCGGTTCTGTAAAGCTTAAGTATAAACGTATAGAGAAAAAACACAGCTTAAATCCGAAGCGAACGAAGTGAGCGGAGCGTTTTACTGGAGACTTTTTACATTATTTGTCACGAATTGGCTCGAAAACTACTTGGCGGAAAATTATAAAACTTTGCAATCAAAAAGACACACATTAGGTGAAGGTTTAAAAAAAATTGATAAATTTCCTCAAAAAAAACAAATATATTTTTTTAATATCATGTCAAAAATCTGATATCCCTTTGAAGTCAATGGGAAACAATGAATCAATACTCTGGGCTCGCTTCGCTCAATATGCAAACGGCACCCGAGATTTCGCGAGCGCACCGAGTCGAAATTGAGGGTTTGTTGGCGCCCCTAGTATTATACTACCCAAGAAAAAAAATACGAGGAAAATCTCGAGAAAAGTAATGAAATGTAAATATAATAATAATGTACTCTCATCTTACAAGAACCAATATTTAAAGTAGTAAAAGAATCTGACCTTATTGTCTTTATTTATATCCAGAGGACGATGATCACAAATCTGTGAAACCTTCGAATATTTACGACTCAGTAAAAATATCAAATGGCAAATAGATTCTTGTATCCGTCTCATATCCGTATTAACAAAAAGTGGGCTACTGTGATGGATGTATTATACTTTTATTTTTATAGAGTGTCAAAAAAAAGAGTTTAAAGTGAATTAAAAATTAATAGCTTAGAGATTTATGTATAATATTCTAGTACAATAACTTCAAATAGTTTTCATAATCACGTGCATTCTCTTAACTTGTTAGATAACTTCATGTTTAACTAAGACTTTCACGCATGAGAAAGGTATATTGCAGTAACATATTGCAGTGTCTCGAGGAGTTGAGATTACGTATTATGAGAAGCATAGAATTTATATTACGTATTAATCTAAGTTCACCAAAGTTATAACTTATTTAATATTAATAAAAAACTGCACGATAAATACATTATATACTCTTAATAAAACTAAGTTACTAAGGAAATAAACCCTAATATGGAACAACAAAATACATAAATATTAAAGTTACAGGTATAATATAAAAGGATAGTTTAAACTCGTATTTGCCTTTGAAACCGCAATAGATCCGATCATTAATCAAATATGTTATTGTTATAAAACACTAATCAGAATAGTATATAAATACGTTCTGACATGCTTATTATGGAAACAAAAAACTTAAAAATATCCGATCTTTCTCATTATCGGATCGTAAATTAAGTGAAGACACAAACTGGAATTCATTATAAGAAGTTTATATTCCAAAGGATATGTATAAATATGAAAAAAAATGTTTTGAAGAAACAAAACAAGATGACGATTTACGATTTTGAAACTTAGTTACATAGTACTGCTATATGAAATTCGCCTACGTTAACTTTCTATTACTTTGTATTTAAAAAAATAATTTGTCGATACATCAGTTGCATTATATTCCCATAAGTTTTATTGAATAATAATTTTTGTAAGAATATTCGTTCCATATTCCCACATCGAGGTGGAATCATCATTCATAGTGTTAATTTGTATTAAGTTTGAATATAATTAAAGTTAATTGCTAAATCATTTCGTTTTTTTTAATCCGCCGTCTGCCGCAAACATAATTACTTTAACTACAAAAAGAAAACAATTATTTTAGTTTTTTGTTTGTATTCATCATTATGTATATACATTTAGCTTCATAATGTTTCTGTCTGCAATATTCAAAAGTTGTCGATTTATTGAGTTCAATTTGCTACACGACGATGCATTTTTATATAAATGTTAGTATATACTTTTAGTTTTTTGTATACTTTGTATTCATATCCAGCAAAACGGGCAATTCTTATTAAATGCAGACGTAGTCGCGAGGAACAGCTAGTACTTAATAGAACTCATTATCTCCGATACCACGTGCTCTGATCTAAATAATAAATATAAGGAACATAATAAATATCTAGATAAATATTCAGACCTAAGTCGAAAAATAATATATATTTCAATTAGAATTTTAGATTTATATTTTTGTAAGTCTAGGATCTCACTTAGCGTTTTCCGACTACTTATATTGACTTTAACGTTTTTACAAATTTAATATAAACATGCCAATAAAAGATTTTTAACACAACGTATCATGGTTAGTAACAGTTCGAATGTCTATCCGTTACTGAAAGATCACTATCATCTAATATTATAATTTTTATATTGAAACTTGTTCAATGAACTGGTATTCTCTTCTTGCCTTTTACACCGAAAAACTAAATATTTAAACCTATACATATAGTTATATATTTCGTAAATAAATAAATATTTTGGCATTGTGTTTTATTTATAGTTAGTTACAGTTAATAATATTACAGAGAGTCTCATTTTGTACATAGAATGTTTAAACTTTTAAGTTATTTTATTAGTTCAAAATAGTTCATATCTAAGATACTTTAATTATTAAGTAGTTAATGGAAGATAATCAGTAAAGGTCACAAATCACGTTAACAAACATATCATAAAAAAAACAGTTTTTATTAAATCCATTTAAAGTTATAAACTCCTTGTTTTGCTTATTGTATTATTAGTTACAAATTATTGATGTTTAAGAGACTTAAAATCAAAATTATACTTATAATTATAATTATAAACAAATATTAAAAGTATTGTATGTTTTCTTTTATAATCAGAAGAATTGAGCTGTGATTTTACTGAAGATACGAATAGTATAGCGTGTTAAGTTAATAAGTTGTTTTGGTGAGTTGTAAAACAAGTTTTTATTTCGGTAACACTTGCTCAAAGTTACGGCAACAATAACAAATTTTCTTTTTCTGTTGACATATTGTTGCTCAACAGCAGCTGAGTAATTTTGGCGACAACTGTGTTCATAAATTATTCTAAAAGATCAATCTATTTATTTTAACGACTCTTTGTACATATCATTAATATTTGACATCACATTATTTACATTATTTGCGAATAAAATTGACATAGTATAAGTCAAAATATGCTACTATAAGTTATACTTTCGAAACACAATCGCTTTCAATAAAATATTATCCATGATTAAAATGCTATACTATACAAAAAACTTAATTTGTAACTGATATTCCCAGACAACGAGGATAAGATAAATGTTCTGAGGAGAATAACGGCGCTGAAGATGGTTGGCGGATGAATTTAATAAATTATATTCAAAATGATTGTTCAATCATTCTAAAGGTATTAAATACATAAATAAATAAGTTTATAACTCAGCGGGCTTGTCTAATGTTTTTTTTAAGCAGTACATAATCCAAAATTACATTTATAATTAATCTTGAAATAACTGGAATTGAAATTATAAAATATAGCTTGTCTAATAAAAGTCCCCCATCACAGCGGTGTAGTGAGTTTTGTCTGTACCTGTACTGTGTACCAATTTAAAAATATCAGAAACTATATTATAGTATAAAATATTACAACTACATGCTGTATATATTATAATTATGTATCACCACAATTATATGTAATATATGTATATATACCAATATCTAATACCAAATGTATATATACCAATATCTAATATCAAATGTATATATATGTATGTAAATTTATATAAAACTACGAATTTATTTTCTTAAATATACATCGTCCTAGTGGAAGAAAGTTTTCTGAATGGCTCTGTATACTTTGACCCCAAAACAAACATTTGCATTTGTAAAAATAAAAAAATAAGAAAAGCTATTTCATTAAAGTTAAATAAGTTTATACTAAGATCACCCCATATCCGACCCGACCCGGTGCTTAAAACAATAAAAGATTCTGACGTTATTTTGTACTTCCATTCAGAGGACGAAATTGAAAAATCTGTGAAATCTTCTAACATTGACGACTCTGTAAAAATATTGTATAAGCAATAGGTTTTCATGTACGTCTTATGTCCGAAAAAACCGAAAGCGGTTTGTCGTGCGAATGGTACTGTACTCTTATGAAGAGGTTGAAAAATTTAACAGATTTTTCAAATTTAAATCTAAAGCTTCTCAAGTCTACTAATACGGACAAGACAATAAATGATTACAACTTGAAATTAGCAATACACAACCAAGACCAGAAGGTCATAACAAAATTAACCAATTGAATAGAATATTTATTTATGTATTTATTAAAGTAATTCTTGTGCCTGAATACACAGGCAAAAATCTCAAAAAAAAAAAGAAATCAAAATAATAATTATAAAACAAATTAAAAATGGCATGGACTACAAGTCTATGGTAAATTTATAATAAAAATAATAAAAAAAAAAAAAAAAAAAAAGTCTACTAATACTCCTACTACTAATACATAATAAAAAAAAAAACAAAGTGTTTTAATTTTTTTTTTAATGTTAATGTCCCTTACGTAAATAATTAAGTGTAAATAGATAGATTAGAAAGACCCAACTCATAAAGCCTCTAAAAGTTAAACAGCCGAGTGGGAGGAAGCAAAGACAAAGACATTATTAAACAAGGTATGTCCAAGTTAAGAAATGTCTATGTTTCATTATTCAAATCTCTAATTAATTATTTGAACACAACATTTTTATTTCGTATTCTTCAAATTTGGCTACCTGTCGACAATTTTTTTATAATTTATTCTTTATTTACCAATGTTTCAGCCAAAATTCACCACCCTTAATGACGATTGTAGTTAATACAATAAAAAGGTATCTAAGTTACAAATTATATCGAGAATTAGATCTGCCATATACATACTCGTACATAGTTCAAAAAGTGTACAAGTCGCTATGTTTTGTTATTTTTATTTTGTAACTTTATTATATCAATGACGTTTAAATGAAGATAATTGTAACTCTATCTATATTATTTTGATCTTAACTTATTAAAATCATAGTGTAACCTTTCCAATTTAGTGTGTGTAACCAGTGGGTCGCCTTAAATTAAATATCCAATTTAATATTTAAGACTCAATTTAATAAAACTTAAATTAAATGAATACAATAGATAATATAATAGCTTCAGCGGTGGGTCACTTGAGGTAAACAAAAACATAACACATGTAACACCATGTTTGTCAGTACTAGAAGACTGCAGTCAAACACTTGATCTACAAATATTTGTTTATTGTGTATATTAATTATATATAAAGTAGTACATAACGAGATAGCTTCTTAATATTAAACGAGGAGTACGCATTTAAAGGCAGACCTCACATGCAGCTACAGTTACAGCAACAGTTCAGAAGCAGGACATGCAGGTTGACGACTCGATGTTACACGTATGCACGTGGTGAAGATTTATAATGAGCATAAAAAAAGTATGTTATGAACAATGTACATGGTAAACCACGAAATAGCACTAATCAATTAAAGATGATTATACATTATTTTTGTTCCAGTACAGTAAGTTATAAATCCCATCTCTATGTCAAGTACAATTGATAGGACATTCACAACGCAACAAGTGGACTTTTACTCCTTGAGGAGGCAAGAAGAGTAAAGTATTGCACATCTGTATTATTCAGTTGCTATGTGCTCGTATAAAGTTATTAATCAGTTTCATTGTACGAGCTCTATTTTATAATTTCAATTAGTTCATAAAGAGAAAAGTATACTTTCTTAAATTGTTCAAATGAAGTCGTATTTGGAACAGTTTTGTGCTTAATATTATCAAAACTTGTTTAATATAATATTAACAAACCTTGATAACCTTATGGTTGATAATATTTTAAACAATTTATTATTTATAAGACACAATATTTTTAATTCTATTATATTATAAAGGGATAATCAATTTGTTACCACTTTAAATACTGGTATTAATTTGGCTGTTTCTTTACATTGGTCCATTTTAATAACAAACATAAAATCTTATGTATTATATACTATTAGTAGTTACAAATGGAATATGGAAATAAGAGCTTCTTTTAAGTATTTTATTCTACTAAGATATTTGAAACTTTATTTATTAATGTATTTTCAAGTAATTATAAATACACGTGAAATACATTTGTCAAAATAAACATGTACATATTGTAGTCAATGGTTTTGATACATCAATATTTTTAGTATTAAAACATAAGTACATTTCTTGAACCGTCATATGTATCTGGATACACCCATGCTGAATGCAACATTGTTTTTACACTGGAGTACTTTTAGTGGAGTCTTAACTCGGATTACCGCAGGCATACCATTAGTTTTGAGAGAGAAGTCTTGTTCACATCGGTAGAATGACTTTATTATACTTGAGGGAATAGAAGGAACGCCACTTTATTAAAGGAAAAAAAAAAATACGTTTTTCTTGAAATATCTTCAAATGTTTTTTCTATTAAATTAAATATATAGTATATATATTTAATTTAATAGAAAAAAATCTTAAATTAAAATTAAATTATCTTTTAAATTAAATATATAGTATATTTAATTTAAAAGATTCAGTTTCAAGGAAAAAAGTTTTTTTTTTGAGAATTTAAAAAGTGCTTTAATACTTTATTAATATTATATATATAATGACATTATATTATAATATGCTCAAGGTGTTTATTTGTTAATTCCAATTCATCAATAATTATTGTAGAAACACGCGATGTAACAAAAACATGACATAAGAAATAATTAAGGAATTACCGAGAACCTCAGAACTGAATTCTTTGAGTCGTTGAAAATATCTGTAATACGAGTAGATTGCGCCATTTGTGTCGCCTTTCATACCGAGGGAAAGAAATAAATTAAAAGTTCTATCTACAGTATTAGCAGGTATAAGAAAAAATACTCGTTACCGCAAGAGCAAGTTAATGTTTAATGTAAGTTTATATTCATTTTCTTCCACATAGCTGGCTAGGGTAAGAGTTATTTCTTAAAATATTAATATCATTATTGAACAATAGTTGCTAGGACTAGGACTGTACTAAGTTTAAAAAAATTTGGCATGTTATATAGTATGTTCATAAATTTATCAAAAACATTAATCGGATTGATTCTTTACCAGATTTTGCGTGTAATATTGACGCAATTATAGACGATGTAACTTGAAAAAAGTAGAAATGAACTTCTTTCAATTCTACCACCATAAGTATAAGTATCAACCCGTTAACTCAATATTTGATGCTATTAGTTATATATCTTTTCGCAAAACAGCTATAAAAATTGCTTAATTTGTAATCAATATTGCCAGATAACGGGAATTGAAGCAATGTTATTTAAGGAAAATTTGTTAGAATTTATATTTATTAGTCAGGCCAGGTTATATTAGAAAAATTTAAACTCATTATACGTATATAATAATATGAAATTGACTCAATTATATAAAATGCCAGACATACGTCATTATTATTCAAAAAGATCATTTTAATTTAATTATCGAATCATTCCTTATTTTTTATAAAATTTTAATGATCTGTGCAGGTTAAGGCCTATGTAAAGTATTTAATAACATTTAATATTGGTTTTAGCAATACTAATAAAACATACTAAATATTATATAAAATACTTAAGTCTATAAGTAAATTATTTATGTATTTCTAGTATTTCTCTACCTTTTACATAGCACGATAGCACTTTTAGTAAAATTTCTAAAGTGACGGTATTCTGAGATTGCATAACTTCAAAACAAGTTATTCTTAAATCCACTTTGAAAAATATATATATATATTTTTATGAATAACAACATCTTTTTATTTTGAAACATTAACCATCCGAAGTTTTTAGGTCTGTTTGTTTCCAGAATACGATTGTAAGAATAAAACATACCTATAATAACTTTCATATATAACATATAACGACATATAACAACATATGACATCATATTTAATATGATTTATTAAGATTTTAAAAATGAAAACAAACGCGAAACTATCCTTATAAACTGTCTCTCAAATTTTCATTTTTTTCGACGGTACGCAATGTTCTCTCATATTAAATTTTTAACAATTAATAACTTAAAACTTTGGTCAACTTTGACTAATAAGTTTTATAAATTCCATGCATCCTCTTACAACACAACTCAACTTCTGGAGAGACTTAATTATATAAGACCTTTCTCATGTACGGAAGTACGTCACTTAAACACGAGGTGTAAGTGTAAGTGTATGTAGCAGTTTAAGATTATGCGGTTAATACTCAGACATAATAAATATAGATATATAATTACAAATAAATATATATATACATATATATATCTAAGTATACTATAAGTATGACTTTAATTTTCAAGATAGTTATACTTAAAACGCTTTAGCAGAAATTCTCAATAGAACGGAACAAACATACAGCAACCTATTTTCTGTTATTCCGGATGTAAGTCGGACACAAGAATCTGTTTCCTATTTTTTAATGAATCGTAAAAGTTCGGAGGATTCAGAGAACTTCGTCCTCTTGGTATAATTACAGAGAATATAAGAAAGGCTTTTTTTGCTTAATGAGTCGGTTTGAGTTTGGGGTGGAGCTCCAAATTTATTTTTATAATTATTGACGAGGTTTCCGTTTTTTCTTTTAATTAAAAAAGTATACAGTATATATAAGTATACGACTATAAGTAAAAGAGACGCATATATTTTGAAAAGCTCATTAAAATTTTAGGCAATTAATATAAGTAAAAATTTTTCTTGCTAAACTGATTCTTTTATTTTTAAATTAATATTTATTACATTAAAAATATATAAATAGTAAATTCTTAAAATTCTTTAAATTGTGAGCTTAATTTTTGTCTTTATAATCAATAAGGATTGAAGGAATTAATTTATAAAACATGTGTCTATAGTCGTATTATATGAGTACTTATTTTAATGAGAAAACATAAAATTGATCAGAGCCATTTAAATATAACTAAGACGTCTGGATTATATTAATATTATTCAATATCTTATTATAGTATTGTCATCCTGTGTATTTGATCACGGGTAACATACTGTCAATCTTAATTGTGTAATAAATTATTCTAATATATAATTATAATAAAATATTTAAAGCATTTAAGTATCGATGATATAACAAAACACAATATAAGATTATATTCGTGAAACACGTGATACATATATCAAATTAATATGCCATTTTATTGACAAGGTATTTCGTAATGATCTGAGAAGTCTTACAACACACGCGTTCTTTCAGAGTTCTGAAGAGAGATTGAATTCTGAAGTGAAAATACGACTTTTTTAGGAAGAAAATTATTAAACTACTATAACTCAGCCTGATCTCCGGAAATTGTTTATTTATTGTAATAATTTTATATGTTTGTATATTATCGTTTGCATTATATTTTTCAAATAACCTATTGTTAGTATCGTCATATAAACTAGTCAGAAATAGTAAAACTAATATCAGGACGAGTAGTAGGTATATTATTAATAAAAAATAATCAAAATCTTTATTGAAGGTCAGTTTTATAAAAACATTTTTTCATCGTCGTAGCTACCACCAGCTCTGAAAGTTATTCGCTGCTAGTAAAAAATAGTATTTATATCAGCAGCCTAACTCAGAGTAGGATTCAATAAGACAATAAGCTATGAAAATAACTATAATAAACTAACTTGGCAGTAGGGAATCTTATTTTTTTTAATAGCATTCGCGGTACAACTAAGTTTATTATAGCCAAATTAGTTATATGAAGGTCCTATTGCAATTTTGCATCTCAAGAAAGTCAGAATATCATAATGTCAAGAAAGATTGTGAATTCTACCATTTCCATCGCTTCTTCATTTAACAGTACAATTTGTCTATAAAAGTAGGCAGATCATTTAGATAAACAAGGAATGGAAATGGACCTAAGATTAAACCTTGAAGAACCCCTTTATCAATTAAATTATTAGCTGAATCTATTATAAGGAAAAGTTCTCATCTGACTCAGATCTAATTTACGAATAAGTCAGGTAAGTAAACATAAAAATTTCTGTACATATTTCATCAAAATCAATAAAGCTCGTATGAGGTTTACGAACGGACATCAAACATTTACTAAAATATAGGGGTAATACAGGTAAAGATTAAACTTTTCTTTTTTGTGTTACATTTGTGGAAGAATCTTTTTAATAAGATACGAGTACATTATGACATGTATTTATTAATGGTTATTGAGTTTAAATAACTTGGTTTATTTGAACAAACATAAGCAAATTTATTATTTTAGGATACTTCAAATAGTAGAGCAAACATACAATTACTAAGCATAGGCATGTTTGAAATTGTTTATAATAATATTTTTAATAAATAGAGATTTTCAAAACTCATTACTACACGATTGCTCAATCAACATACGGTGGGACGCACGGGAAGGAGCACGCATTATCTGAACTTGAATAGTCATATTAACAAATTAAATTTGACATCCCGCAAAGGTTTTATTTCATAATAAATTGTTTTTGAGTAAAACTTCCAATATTGTATTATAGTACAGTACAGTAGCCATAAATACAATCCAATTATCCTCTACTCAGCCCGATAAGGCGATAAGAAATCGTTTAACATTGATAGAAATTCGATTATTACGCCCTCGGGACCGAACCCTGCGGCTGGTTGGAAAAAACTATCACATTTGTGTCGCCTTTCAGTCGCCAACAATGGGATATTAATTCGTGCAACTACTTGCAGTTTTTGAACCTACACATGAAAGAAAAAAATCAATCACTTTATTTCCCGTTTTTGAATTTATTTCAGCGCCAAATTTTCTAAAATTAATTTAGGCGTATCAAAACGTACCTTAATATGCGTAGAATTAATAATTTAGTTTACTTGGACCTTAGTGTGACTACTACTACTATTATTAAGGAAATAATTTGTCAGCGATTGGTCGTTGAGTCTTAACTTTAGAACAACAGACAAATACAATAAAGTTGTTAGAATAGAGAATTTTAGTAATAATTTTGATATTTTTTTTTAAATATTGGCTCAAGTACGGATAATTTTATAAATGACAAATGTATTTAACGAATTTAGTCTTATGAAATAAAAACTTTTCTTTACAATCCAAAAACATATTTTACATTTGTTTCACATATTTTATTAAATGCTAAAGTAGGTTAAATGTGATTAAGTAACTGAAACTCGCTTCATTAATGTATTTTATAATTAAACGTTCATATCTAATATAAATGAGTCTATCTCCTGAGATAAATTTAGCATAATTTAAATATTTTTTTCTTTTTAAAATCTAATAATTTATTATTATTTTCCTGTTTAAAGTTTTGAGCGAGAAGAGATTAGACGAGAGATAATAAACAAAATAACAGCAGGAACTTTAAGTCTACTTACTTAGTATAATATACTTTAAGTAATTTATAAAATATTATTTACTTACCCTTGTAAACTTTTGATCTAAAACCAATAATAAGTTGTTTTAACATTTATGGAAATTTAGTTAACGAAAGTACTGTTTATAAATTCTATCGGAACCAAATCGGATGTAATCTAATAACTAGTGATAGAAAGTAATTATTATCCACAAGAGTTTTATAAATCTGTCATTAAACTGTAACTATCAATGGCTTTTTGTAATGTTTTTAATAAAATATATAATTTACTATGGTTAGAGGGCAAGTTTGTTTTGTCATAAATTACAATTTCATTAATTTTTACTCTATCTTTGCAAATTATTTAGCAATGGTTAGCAAAGTTTAGTTTTACCTATTGACGCAAACAGTTAAACATTTAACAGAGCCTGAAGCGTGTTGATAGTGTGTCGTGCTGCAAATGATTGACAAACAAACACTGACGCAGAATTGGTAAAAAAAAATTAAAGTTGTATGTGAAACAAAATTGATTTGTTAACTAAATATTAGGGGTAACTGATTGTTTTAAGAACAACAAAAAATATGAGATATTTGATCTGTTTAAACGGAAATTAATAATTAACTAACAGTATTTACAAAACTTAATATCATACAATTTTAATAGGAGATCGCATTGTAGACATTAATCCGAAATATTTTACCAATTTGAAAAACTTTGTAAGATGTGTTAGATGTAGATTAGATTTAGATTGTTATAAAATTGGAGTATTGAGAGGGGGTTGTGTTGTAGAAACTTTATATACTTATTGGTTGCGACGAAATATAACAAAAGTATAAGGAGAACTCAAGTTGTGAACTGAAAACTTCTCACATTCACATAAGAATTTGTGCGTAAGAAAGAATATTTTCGTCCCATTTCGAAAGTGCTTTGAAGAATTAACAGTGTCACCCTTCGTTCCCATTGGAACGAAGGGTGACACTGTTAACATGATTACAGAGAAAAAAAATAAATTCTATTGAATGTATTTCGTTGGGTGGCGATACGTTATCTAGAGGTATCAATTCTTTCATTTTAAATAAAAATATCAAACATGACATGGCTGGAATGTTTAGAGACAATTTCAAATATTACAAGTGATTTAGCAATAATTTATAATATTAAAGAAAGAAACTAAATCTGTAAGTTTTAAAAAAGTTTCAAATGATTTTAACTACAGCATAGAATGTTTTGTTTTTATCTGTTTACAATTAACTACTGCCCTGATACTTTAGATGTTTTATGAATTGACGGTGAAATGATTCGGATAATACTTATTAATTAGAGATCAAAAGAGTTTATTCCAATTTCAGACATTATCAAAATAAGATTAACTATAATACGGTATGTATATTGACCATTAATAGTTTAAAAATATTTATATAAATGTTTGAATAATGAATATTAAAATATTAATAACATATTTTATTTTATTTTATAAATTTTTTGATGCTCAAAAATGGATACAAGATATATCCTACGTAGTTATAATACATACACAGGTTGCAGCAAAAACCGCTAACAAGTAGTTCCGATAATTAAATATCAATAAGAAAATGTTTTTTTTTTATTAAATTATTGTATTGAAGTATTCTAAGACGCATATATGGCAAGTGAAATATTGTGAATACAACTTGTACTATAGAGTACTGTTAGTAGAGTCTTCTTGGATCTCCGCAGGGCGCCATCAATATTGACAGAGAATTCTTGTTCACTTCGATCAAGTGACCTCATTATACGCGAGATATCGTTACTTTGTTGGAGTAAAAATTTTCATTGCAAAAGTTTTTATCTAAGATACTTCTAACTTCATTATGTTGAATTTAAAATATTAAAATAAATAATTTCCCGGTTATAGAAAACGGAATATAATATAAACGGAAATTAATAATTAACTAACAGTATTTACAAAACTTAATGTCATACAACTTATCAATATTCAATATTGCTTGTAAAGAAAAGAAGAAATACAAAACCTTATACAAACATAACAAAACAACCTCAAATAGCTATTGCAAAGTAAGGATTGTATGTGGTTCAGTATGTCTGAGAATAAGTGAGGTTTACAGAAAAACTAGGTTTACGGATACATATCTGCATCAAAGTTCTCAAAGTCGCGTATTGTGAGGTCTGCAGATAGCATCGGACGCTAATTAAACATATCTTCAGGGTAATGACATTTAACCTTCCTTTTCTAAACAACATTTTTTCCTTTTCAAAATAACAAAAATTTTTAAATGTTATTTTTAATATTATAATCATAGTCAGTGGCCATATTTATTTGGCGGTAAATAAATGTCTACTGTATGTCAAGTTTTTTTTACAAGTTTAAATCGCTTCGTTGACTCTGAAAAAGATAGTTTGTGATTCACTTCTCCAATGTATGTGAAACGTTATAGAGAACAATCATGAATGATCAATCTTTTATTGATCAAACGATAATATATCGATTATTCAGTCTAATATACATATATATATATATATATATATATCAATAAAAGATAACAATTCTATGAACGTATCTGGAACCTCGCTTATTTGGCCCTCGGGACTGAATTCTGTGACTCGTTGGAGGAATTTGTAATAGATTGCCATATTTGTGTCAACTTTCAGACTGTGGGTAAGAAATAAATTCACAATTAAGTCAGTGTTTGTAGGTATAAGAAAAAATTTTCTTTACACGTAAGATGAGGTATGGAATTTAGTTAGTACAAATGTTTTGGAAATAATTTTAGTAAAAAAAAAATATATAATTTGTAGTGAATATTTTATAGTAAGTTTTTATCAAATAAATTTCTCTCTTAGTTCCACAAGTTATTTCGAAACGATTGAAATATTTAAATTTATAAAATGTGATATGACATACAAAATGTTACTTACATCATTCCTAGAATCTTGAGTAACTCTTATAAATTATTAATGCATCTTTCCTTATTTTGATGGGCTTTCTCTGCTTTTAATCCCAAAGAAGATGAATTTTAAATTTTTTTTTAATTCTTTCTGCATACTATATTATAATGTCAAGTCGACATCGACTATGAAGAAACACGTCTCGATAATATTATACAATATATTATTTACTAAAGAGATGAATATATTTTTTACAAAATATCACTTCATATCAAGACCAACTTTAGGTTTTTATTCTTAAGTGGTATATTGGGCTGTGTTATAGGTGTATTAAATAATGATTCAGTATTGTTACAAAAACTGTTCTTTAATATTCTTATTCAGTTATAATGTACTTGAAATAGGTAGCAATTATAGTATTTTTTTGCTTATTTTAATGAAAATCATAAGATATGTTTATTTGTTTATTTACAAGAAATAAAAAATTGTTCATTTACAATTTCAGATTATCTTTTCGCTTATACACATTCTTTAGCTTACAGACATTCGCTTCTTTGTACATATATTATAGACATTACAATAAAAATGCTAAAGTCTTATAAGATTTGAAGATGTAAATATCTGTATTATCTTACTTATGTGTAAATAAGGAAATACTTATTCTTACTCTTTGTTACCTACCTTCACTGTAATTATACTTCAATCCCATACACGAGATGTGTAGTTTTATAAAATTATTTATGTCAAGTTACAAAAAGTTATTTTACAAAGTTGTAAGAGAACGAAAACAAACACAATATCATAAAATTGTTTCTGAGCTGGGCTCTATTTACATGAGATACACATTTAATTAAACCGTATGACATCAGGTAGGAGGGTCGGGGGGTTGCTCTCGCTCCTTACTGAGGGGGCTGCCCTCCTCTCCGCTGTTACCACTGTATATTGCTACGGAAGTTAGCGGCACCTATGGATAATATTTCTCAATATAGACTGATTGTACACGATACATTTGACTGTCTTTTAAAATGGTGATAAATTTAGTAACAAATTCCGGGATCCTCTTGTAATCATTAAAATACAAATGCTTATTTACGACGATAAACAAAATTGTTAAATACATAATATTACATAAAATACACATGAAATTGTGGTGAAATCAGTTAATATAAGTAAAAATGTAATAAGAAGTCAGTATCTATATAATATTTTGCACATACTTCATTTACCAAATCACCTTAATATTTTAAATATCTCTAATATATTTCCAGAACAATGAAAGCTCTTCTGAAATAAAAATAAATGTATCTGGATAATATTCGTTGAATCCTATTACATCCGCTTCATTGAAACGTATCCATTGAGCAATATATCACGTGAGCTCAGCGTGGATTAATAATGTGGTAGAAGGCCAATGTACGTATTTCCGAGTGAGATCTATATATTCTTTGTTTTTACTTTCTAGATGTTCAACATAACAATGAAATATTTTATGACAATTTATTAGTAAGATATCCAAAATGCTGCACCAAAATAAATAATCCATATTATTATTTATTTTGGTCGTCTTTTTCTCTTATTGTTGTTTGTCTGAACGTTTAGCAATATGATTTATATTATAGGTGATGACTAAACCAATGAGTTCTAAAATTTGCAAAAAACTATTTCACAAATAAATTCACATCGCATACTTGAAGGCATAGTTAAAACAAACTAAAATCGTCTTCGTGAATAAATTTAAGTGTATAATAATAATGAATAATAATATAACAAAGGATAGTACAGTGCAGGGTACTCTGCATGTATTTCGAGCTATTTTAGTAAGTTCTGTCTCGCTACTAAATCTTTTAAGATTTACATGCGTTGAAGATGATATTTGTTTTCATAGCTGTGCTTTTTGCGGTCGTAACTATAAACCTAAACGGATTTAGACTAACATTATTCAGAAATTATCATATACAGAAATATGTTATATATTTGAGTAAGAAAACTGTATTTGTTTTTACTGGTATGGCGTAAGCAAAGTATATGAAAAGAGTCATCTGATCTATTGTTTGAAATAGATAACTATTACCTATTGGTATTTATTAAGTAGGCCGATGACTATGTTATATTATATTGGAGTTAAAAAGAAAACAATAGTAATTATGCAATCTGAAAAAGAATTTTAGCAAATATTCTAGTACAAAAAATATATTTTTAAGTCAGAACTAAACATGATAATCGAAACTTTGTTAATAAAGTGATAATTATTTACCATGGACACACCAGTACATGTGTTCGCATCAGATTGTCGTGGTGGTGACATAGCAGGATCGTACCGGAGGTCCACCTGCAGCATGAACACAGCTGCAGCCAGCGTGGTGATGGATACTGAGAGCTGTGCTGCTGCAACGCCCACGCAAGTCTTGCTGCTACAGCTAGGCGAATTGGTAATTTGAAGGTTTATATAAAATTTTAAAGAACTGAATTGCAGCACAAGTCCACAGTTGTTTGTTTTTATTTTTTTGAGTTTTTATGAGAATACTTACCCAAGATTCATTAAGGATCTTATACAGAAAGCCAGCATAGCGATGTGAGCAGTTATAGCGATGGTCCATAGTATCGTTAGAGGAATGGCCGCACAAGGCGAAGGGCCGAGGGCTCTCCAAGGAGCTCCCCAGCTTTTTGTGGATCTGGACCGAGCCGATACCCACCCTCCGAACCCTCTACTAAAGTAGACTGACGTCGCTAGACAAAAATGTGAACATTAAATATAATTGTACACTTTATTTTCTTTTATATTCAATTAAACAAATATGCATATTTTTTAATAAAGGACTATTTTATTATCACAAATCAATAAGTCATTAAAATAACATGAAATAAGAATTTAAAATAAAATCTACAAACATTTTTCTATAATCGATCGTATGATCATCGCTTCACCTTCAGCGACTGTATAGTTATAGTATGTTATAGAATTATACCAGCAGCTAAGAAGGTGACAGCACCAGCCGGCACTCCGAGTCCAAGAGCTGGCTTTTGTCTTTCTTCTAACCAGCCAACAGCCCCGACCACCAGGCCTCCGATACCGCACACTATCTAATAAGAATAGTAAAAATAAATTATATAAAGACGAAAAAATACATGGTTAAACGTATTTATAGATATTGTCATATATCAGTTTCAGCAGTGTCATTTGTTCAATGTTATTCTATTGTGAAAAGTTAGAAACATTGGTAAAGATTTTCTACAGTAGTAATATAATAAGTCTTCGTCTTTTGCTTCGCTAAACGGCACTTCAGTGGTAGTTATTTGTACCGTACCGTTACATTATATTGAGAGATGGTTAATCAAATTTACTTTTATAAGTTGCTGTCGTCAGATCAAACATTCTGTTGCTCGTGAGGCGTGTTAACAGCTTCGCGTGCTGTAACTGGTTAATACACAATCACTGCGGTAAAAAATTACAATGTTGAGAACAGAATATTAAACAACATTGATTTATTGTCCTAATGTTTTGGTGAAATAAACAAATGTTTCTAGATGAAGGAGATTTAATTTGAATTAAAATTATAGCACACGTTTAGTTCGTAGGACTAATAATATGTAAGAAAATTTATCAAATCTAGTACGATTTCGTTGTTTGTGAAGGTAAGATCAATATGATCTTTAACAAATCTCAATCAAGAATATAGTATAAGATCACCTGATATTAACATTTTACAGTTTTTATATTGATACATATCTAAATTGTATTAATTTTCAATTTAGATAACAAATCTTACTTGAATCTTGGAATTTAGAAATGTAAATAATTCTAAATAGGTACTTATATTACTTTATACATACAGGTTGTATTCAATATAATGTTACCTGTAATACTCTCACTCTGAGTGCGACTGCGAAGGGATATATTTGTTGTCCCACACACGGTGTGTCTTGATCATCGCACTTGGACGCGCCGCTCACAGAGCTGCACACAGACTGCTTGCGTGACCACATCGCTCTTGTGCTGATAACTATTTTATAGTATAAATTACTTAAAAAAGAAACACTTAGGAGATACCAATATTTATGAAGTTAAATTACATTAACAGTATTTCTTCCAAACATCAATTAATGAACAAAGTTATCTAAATTAGTGAAATGTAAAGAAATTATTTTTTAAAACGTAAAATCTGCAAATATTGTCCGTTTATTATTATATTTTAATTATACAAAAATTTGAGATTTGTTACTTTAAATGAGTGTTATACATAGGAATCGTATTCTGTATTACTTCAAAAAGTTTGTGAAAAAGAAAGTTTTAACTTATAAATCTTGTAGAACTGACAAGCCTAACTGTAAGCACATGTCACCAGAACTAAAATTATTTTTCAACTGGTCAGAACAACTACATAGGCCATTCGTGCAGATTAATTAAATAACAGCTCTTCTTTTTTTAATAAAACATAACTAAACATACAATACTGTAATCGTGAAAATATATTTAAAAATACATTTATTATGAAGTCAAAGCTCTTAAACCTAAACAATTTATAATATATTTATCTATAACATTGGACTTATGTTATTACATTTTTTTATATTATTTAGTGTTATAACGACAAATGGTTTGTTTCGTTATTGTTATCATAATTTGTCAATTTTAAATTGCTTCACGGTCAAACCTTAGTTATAAACTATTATGAACCTATAATATAATCTATTCTTTATTATAGTGTTCCGTCAACGATGCATCTTATACTTATAAACCTAAATGAAAATGATGATAAGTTATTTCATGATTAATTTTGAAAACTTTCAGTCTACGGAAAGCAAATGTTTTTACAATATTATTATGAAATTATTTTGGGTTTTCATTTTTATATATGTGTTTACAAATTCAAATTAAAAAAAATATTTACTATTATAAAAAGTAAACAAACACTTACTGAAACTAAATTTGTATATATAAAGTAACATTGAAACCAAAAATCTGAAATAAACGTGTGTTTATTTTTGACAGCCGTTTTGCTTGGACGTTTTTTTTGTTCGTGTACGGTTTTTCGCCTTTTCCTAATAACGGATCAAAGAATCGATATCATATTTAGTGTGAAAAAACAACTATAAGGAGTGCCAAAGGTCCAAACACGTCAAAAAATACTATATACTGTTTTGTATTATATATATCATTATATCGTATATATGTATCTGTATATCATATTTACATCCATTATTTTATTTATATCATCCATTTAATGCGTTCAATGCCTTTGGAAAATCAACTTCTATAACTTCTATAACGACCTTATTTCAAATGTGTTATACTAAACAATAATGTATTTTGGTTTATATAATCAAATACAAAACAAATAATCATACATACTGTGTTTTATTACTATTTTAAAAGTTAATGTATGTTTAAACATCCCTCCATATCTACGATGAACATAATATTTGTTGATATTAAATAACCTAAAGCTTTGGTAAACTTTGACAATTAAGTTGTATAAATTCTATACTTCCCCTTACAACACAACTCAACCTCTGGAGAGACTTCATTGAGAACCTTTAACAGGCACGAAAGTACGGTTAGTTTGAAGTTATGTAACATTTTCAACAGTTTCAAGACTTCATTTATAAATACATGTCGCCTTAAGAAATGCCATTATAACAACCAATTATTTAATGTAAATTACTATCTACTTATATAAATGTTAATTTAATGCTTTTCTTCCAGCCCTCATAAGAGTACGCAAGGCACATCAAACCACTTCCGTTATTCCGGATACGAGGAGGACACGGGAACTTATTTCCCATTTCATATTTTTGCTGCATCATAAATGTCTGAAGATTTAACAGATTTGTCAACTTTGTCCTCTGGATGGAATAACGATGAGTTAACAACTTTTTTTTATAAAATCAATATTTACTTCGCTTTAACAATTTTCTATGACTGTAATTGATATGTAACTTTAACATTTCGGAGACAAAACATATTGAAATATTGAATTTTATATACAAATCAATTAATCTAAAATATTCTCTAAGAGATCTGGAATCTATCAAAAACATCGTTTTAAAACAGACAGGTAAACATTTTGTAAGGTAAAAGCAAGTTGAAATTTAAGTGACTTCATCATCAAAAGAATGAAGGAAAATAACTTATTCTTCAATTTAATACTAAACTACTTACTTTTTCATTCCAATTCACTTTCTACATATTACTAGGAAACTAAAAATCTATTTAAATCAGTTGTATCTGCCGTTGATGGTAGGTCATTATTATCATTTCATAATTTAAAACGGATAGACAGATGTCATTAAAAAGTCACTTACATATAATTAGTAAGGAAAAATTATTGTATATATATTTGTAATTATATTTACGTCTACTGATTATCAAGGAAAAGCTTAAAAACTGATCATAGTCATAGTTAAAATATAACCAAGTCACAATCCGCACGATTGTGTTAATATTATACAGTATCTTGTAAGAGGCTGTCACTCTGTATTTGAACGCGAGTAACAGATAGTCAAATATACGAGTAGATCTCAATTGAGTTATAAATTAATTTAATGTTTAATTATAATTTACACAAAATATTTATTATAAAGAAACTTGGATAAAATGATAAACAAACATTAAAGACAATAAATAGCGATAGTATTTAAAACTTACCGAGCATCGATATATGATTACATCCTTAAAACACATAACACATAATATATCATAAACAATATTATAATAACAACAATATTATGATTTCACCAATTTATGAACAACGTATTTCGTAAAACAAACTTCAATTCCGACGAGGTCTTACAACACGCGCGTTCCCTTCGGGGCCTGAAGAGAGACTGAATTCTGAAGTGAAAATCGCCTTTTTAGTAAGAAAATTATTACAGCAAAGACTTAACCATTCCGTCCGTCTCATTTCATGAAATTATTTATGTACAGTACTAATAAATTCTTGTATTCTAAACTATAAAAAGCTCACTTGATAACTATGTTTTGATATATTTCATTTTTTAGAAAAAAATAGTATATGAGCTTGATTTAGGAGCAGTCAGTCTTATGAATATGTAACGTTATCAATTTCTTTATATACCTAGGTTTTATATTTCTTTGATCACTGACGTCTAAAGTATAACACTGTTAATTACATTGACTGTTGAAATAAAGTATGCTTCATAGTTATCTACTTTAGATCACTTCTTTCTTTTATAATATAATAAACTTAACTTTCATAATTATCAACATGTTCTAGTTTATCAGGAAATCAAAATATTATTTCGTAAAAGGAATACAGAGAAAAATAATACCTCTTTTCAAAGTCGGATAATTAAGCCTTATTAAATTCTACAGAACCAAATTAACAGAACGGCGTCAGACACTAAACTACGATACTTGATGAATGGCTTTCTTTATATATTTAAGATATAATGTAAGTTTGTGCTGCAGTAAGTAAACATTGGTAACAAAAGGTCAACGATCCTTCTAAAATAATTGTTTGATCAAACGTTATTCATTATTCAGCTATTACATATTGTACATATTTATCGGTATATTTTAGTTGCAAACCATTTTGATATTAACAAGATGGACAGCAATTTACTTTTGATCAAAAGTTATATTAAATGTTATATAAAACAATACAAACATGCGACCTCAATTTAACAAGTAATACAAAATAAATATCTTTCATAACGAAATTTAAATCATCGCAGAATATTAAAAAATATATTTATCTCTAATTAACAAATTTTGTCAATTTATAACCTTTACATTAAGTAATTTAACAACAATTGTCGGCAGGTTCACACTTATTATGCGACAAATAACTGAATTAAATATTTTTTAAAAGAAACTTATTATTAAAGTTTAAAGATTTGTACCTACGTAAAGTTGACGTTAATAGAATTAATAATCATTTTTTTTTTTAAATAAAAGACGGTAGAAGAAGTTAACTTCTATATAACAAACATCTTTCTAACAAACTATTTGATATGACGGATATTTTCTAATCCTTCAGTATATACCGAGGTTGCAGTGACACACACACGCAAAGCACAGCATAGTATTTTATTTGAGTACTCTTATTAGAATCTCTACTCAGATCACCGCAGCGAGACATTAGTTTTAAAAGAGAATTCTTGTTCACTACTTTGCTTAACCTTATTACACTCAAGGGACGTTGGAATATTGAACAGGGTTTCTAGAGGAAAAAATGTGTTAGAAATATTTCCTATTGTTGATGTTCATAAACTATTTGCTATCTAATTAAAAATGTCTTCCTTATGCTTTTTCATTTTAAAAGAAAGAAACAAGTATAATAGATAGATAGAATTTACTTGTACTTATGATATTTTTATATGATATTAAAATGTTATATTGTAGTGATTGAAAGATATGAGAAATCCATGAGGTAAAACAAGTGATCCCTAAACTATTTGACTTACTAAATTATAAACTAGATATAAAGAAAATATTTAATACATATTTGGTGAGTGTTTATCAAAGTCTGATAAGCTTCGTATTGTGAGGATTTTGGACGCACATTCAAGACTAACTGAAAATATCGGGGTAATGAGATTTAATCTTTTCTTTCTGTTATATTTATGAGAGAATCTTTTAATAAAGACATATAT
Source organism: Melinaea menophilus ssp. n. AW-2005 (assembly GCA_918358695.1). Classification (NCBI taxonomy): domain Eukaryota; kingdom Metazoa; phylum Arthropoda; class Insecta; order Lepidoptera; family Nymphalidae; genus Melinaea; species Melinaea menophilus. The sequence continues at coordinate 16,008,164 of OU911040.1, read as the reverse complement.
GTGTTTGGTGTTTATTTCCTGTAAATAATGTGGTTTATATGTAATAAAGGTAATAAAATTATTATTATCTTTTTGAATGATTTATCAGAAGTCGTAGGTTCGAGTCTTGATCGTGTTGATATTTTTTTCTAATAAGAAATGTCACTTTACCAACCGCAAATAAATCCCGCAAATGAGTTTTCTTAATGGAACTTTTTTTGTGGAACGCTTTTCCAATATTGTACTTTACAGTAGCCATAACTACGATACAATTATCTTCCACTCGACGCGATAAGGTGATAACAAATCATTGAACATTGATAGAATCCCTCTTATCCCGGCTTCGGGACAGAACTAGACGACTCGTTGTGAAAAATTGAGATATTCGTGTCGCGTGTCGATCGAACATGGGAAATCAATTTGTGTCACATACAAGTCTATGAAAAATTCTTTATTGCAATAGTTTATTTCAATAGAGTAAATTAAAATTGGTTTTACTTTTAGATATTGTTTTATTTTCTTTCTCCTGTTTAATTTAATCTAAAATTTCATATCATTAAGAGCAAGCCATATATAAAATTTATTTCAATAGACTCATATCGATTACAAATTGTTTGTTTTACAAGAAATCTGAAATTAATTATTGTTTAAACCTCTAATTACAGCTAAAGAGCAACTATAAAAAAAAAGCAGATTTAAAAGTATTCAACAGTTGATAATGACTATGAAATAAATGAAGCATGTGTAAACCTACCTTTAGTATGGCAAGATCAACAGTTTAGTTTACTAAGTCCTTAATGTGTGGACTTAAAGAAACTATTTCTGAATTACTGATCGTTGTGTTCTATCTTTAGAATGAGAAACAAATATGCTAACGTTAATCACATACAGAATTTTAATCATTATTTTGATTTTTGATTTTTGTCATAAACGGTATAAAAAGATGTTTGTTTTTTTTCTTTTTATTTTCAATCCAAATTAGTTTTAAATAACATTTTTCTTTGCAAATAAACAGGTTTTATCTAAGGCTTTATATATGTTTAATAAAATCAAATACGTGGAACTCGGACGATTATTGTATTTTGTACTTAAAAAGATCCTTATATATATTGTTGTACTCGAGTCTACCTTCATAGATAAATTTACATTCATATTACTAAGAGATGTTTTTTTTACCTTTTAATAAATATAAATTAATATAATAATAAGCTTTTAGACAATCATTTACGTAAACTTATTACCCTCCTAAATTATTTATCTCTTAAGGAATTTTAAGCACAACGCGTACACTAGAGACTTGAAGAGAGAATAATATAACTCTAATTAGGTATTACTTTAACTTATCAAGTATATATTATATTGAATATAAGCTTTTGATCCAAAGCCAATAAATACTTGTTTTTTACTAAAACAGAATTGAATAAATTGTATCTGAACAAAATCGGATCTAAATAACTAGTGATGATTAATTCAGTATTACTATCAGTGTTTTATAAATCTGTTGTTAAATCTATAATTCTGAAACAATGAATACATATTAAATGTTAATTAAAAATCTGTATCACCCACCAATGTGGCTACTCGGCTACCAAATATTGAGGAATATATAATAGACATTATTTTTGTACGCCGTCCCGGTCTATTGCAATTAATTTTGATTATATAATGATTATATTTAGATCAATAGGATAATTTCATTTTACAGTTACTTCTAGGTACCTACCTCTGCATCTTAAAACTTAAAGAAGATTTAAAATAAAGAAATGAAACTAACTATTAGTATTATTTATTGTATTTTAGAAAGTAAACAAACTTTCTTATGATTTGTTTATTCTCTAATCGACCGTAACTTTCTTGGTCTTGTCTTTTAAACTTGCCTTGCGACAAGGCTTATTGCATCACCACGCCTTGGGTAGGCCGCAACCTGAAGTTTGTCAATACATGTTCTTCGGATATTTACCTATAAAGAATATTTCTTTAACAGTAGACCTGCTCTTTACTTTGCTATGTTAGTTGCAAGTATTTTAACATAACATGAATTATAAATGTTTCCAAATCCGCCCAGTTTAATATAACTTTTACAAAAACATTTTTTTATCAAAGCAGAAAACCTCTTTCTTAATGGAATATTGTTAAAGATATTCTTAAACTTATTTAATATCAAAATAATAAAGTTATATGTTGTTCACTTCAATTTAACTTTTCCACATATTTCGTCTCTAAGTCAAGTGTTATTTTGGTATACGAGCTTTTGTTACAGACTATATCTTGTGTCTTAGAAATGACGGAGAAGAATACAATTTTAAATGAAGTTTGATATTTAATACATAAAACGTTTCAAAACTCTTACCAAAAAAATCGATTACCAAGGGCGTACTCCATCTTTAGATTTAATAGTCGATAGCTTTTTGAATGATCTTAAAAAGGTAGACAATCAGCCAATAAGTAACATCAAAAAGGCTTGGATATACGATAATTATTTAACATCACGTTTAAATTGGCCTTTCCTCGTTTACGATATTAATAAGACCCTTTTGTTAAAGTTAGATGCAAGCGTCATAAGGACATTGAAGTCATGGCTCGGGTTAGCGCATCCAGCGGACTCTTCTACCTTATTTAGAGACCGACATAATTTTGGGTTAAAATTAAAGAAACCATCGGAACTCTATAAACACCTAAGAGTGACCAAGAGACATATCATCTCAAAGTCGAATGATGATACTGTAACATCTCTCCCAAAAGATAAAATTGCCGCAGAGCTGGAGTCACGACTTCAATTCCATAAACAATTTATGATAGGTGCTCAAACAAATAAAGCAGGGCCAGAATCAAGTAGGAAAGAACCAGACATAGAAATAATAAAATCCTTTATTCGGCACGATGAAAATGATAATTACCGGTTGCACGCGATGAGCCTAGAATTGCAAAACGAATGGGTGACCATAGGAGATTTTTGTATTCCATTAGCTTTACGATGGCGCACCCTGCTTCATGATTGGTCCCCAGCATTATTAAAATTTTATCTTAATGCATTCCAAATGACTCTCCCAGATCAAAGTAACTTAGTAAGATGGGGCAAAGCCACCGAAAAATCTTGCAACATCTGCGGGGAGGCAGTAGGAACCGCGAAACACTTGCTAGTAGGGTGTACGGTACTATTAAATAGAGGTAAATACTCGCGTCGCCACGATAAGTATTAGAAATCATACGAGAAGCGGTTAGTCTTTCTGTAGCAAGAGCGCAGAGGGGTATAACAACCACCAAAAAATCAGTAGAGTTCGTAAAGGCAGGTTCGTCCAAAAAATCTAAATTAAAACCTTATTCCATCTTGGACGCGTCTCCTGATTGGACTCTCATGATGGACACGTATGAAAGGCAATACAAAATCCCCGGGGATGTTTGTGTTTCGTCATCTAGACCGGACTTATTCCTGTATTCAAAACAACTAAGGCGCGTTATACTTGTGGAGCTTACTGTACCCTGGGAAACAAACATACCCAAAGATCATATTAGAAGACTATTTCCCGCGGTATAATTTATTAACCACTATAGTCGCTATTCACTAATCACTAGCGACTTCACTTCTTGATGCTAGCAGTTCCACGATACGAATGAGCCCTACTGACCGGCGAGTGACTTATATACCGTCTTGAGGCAAGTCTCGTAATAGCGGTACTACCCTCTTTAACAATTAATCATGGCAAACTTCACGCACCAAGTATTGAGAATGTTAAAAATACCCACCAAAAGTACTGGCGATAACAATCATACATTTAAGCTTAACAAGTATTACGAACTATGTAACGAACTGATCAGGAATAGATTTATAGTTAATTTGTACGCTGTAGAAGTAGGAGCGAGAGGTATAACAGCAAAATCTCTCTACAACTTATTTAAGGATCTCGGCCTTTCTAGAACGATCATCAGTTCTGGAACGTATTTCAAAGGCGGCTTTAGTAGGTTCTTACGATATTTGGTTAGGTAGGGAGAGGAGCGTGAACAGTGAAGGTGGGCGTGTATGCGCATAGTAAAGGGGCCCCTTAAACCTACATCTGGGTCGCAAGTCCCAGGCATTGTTTGCGCTCCTCTTCTTGCAACGCGATGGGCCCGGCACCCGCACGGTGAATCCATGGAATGCTAAGAAGCTTCGTCTCAACAACAATTCAACATTTTTTCATCCCATTTTTACTTTGTTACAACAAAGTATAAATGAGATGAAAAAATGATATATAAAATAAAAACTTTCATGTAAATAAATAATTCCCGTGTTTCATGTACATGTAAAAATAATTATTATCGGGAGCTGTAATTTACACAAGAGCTTTGCTCAAAAAAACTGCTCTCTGTTAAATTATCTCGCAGTATCGCATCGGAATATAAATGAACTAGAATTTTATTTTTATTAAAAAAAATAAAACTCAGGATACGCTCGCATTGATTATTAACTGCTTTAGATATTCACATATATATAAAAACATAAAAAACAACTATGTTATAAAAACTACACGATAAAACCAACCATGTCACTAACTTGTTATTTTAATCGAAAATGTCGACCTTTGACACATTTTATTTGATATTTAGGATGTGGCTCGAATCCAATATTGGGATTTCGAAACACTAAAGAATACTTATTGGCTGAAAAGGAATGCTCTTTATCGAAAGAAATATTCTTTATTGGAACAGGAAGGTCGAGGGAAATAAAATGCAAAAGATGCTTTGCTCCTGCATTGACGTGCTGGAGAAGACAGACATGGCTTTTACGAGCAGTATCTTGCACCCTAAATAAAATATAACAAACGAACGAATAAACCCGGGTAACGAATAAAGGTATTCCGGCATTGAAAGATTTGATACGGTGTTTGTTGTAATGTGTCGCAGTTAATGGGCTATAGCTACCTACTCTACTATTCCGTGGTATATAAGAAGTATATCAAAATCAGCAACTAGAACGTTTTGCTATAGTCGTTTTATATTGTTTCAGTCCTTATGCCGTTCACGTCTCGATAACATTCAGAATACAATTAGAAGATATATTTCTAACAAAAAAATATCATAAATATTATTTTGTCTTATGATATATGCCATAAAGACCGTACTAGCTTTAGCGGGACAAACATCTTTGATTTTGAAAACAATTATGACTTGCGGAGTAATAATTACTGTGATATAGTTTTAACCAAATAGTCTTATAAATGTAATTTTAAATTATAAATATACTTACGGTATCAAGAATATAAAAGAGTAAAGTTGAAAATATTAAAGATTAAAAGACTTATAAGAATCATCTTCAATAGAGCATATCAGATCAGGAAACCTAGAACCACATGAATAATATATTAATCAAAAAGTTAGAAAAGCCATGTTCATAGAATTGTGAATATCACAATAAGGTTTAATGTATTATTTACTTTTTTTGTATATCGCAAAAAAATGGCAAATATATATATTATTATTATATTTATTTAGCTTCCCGCCATATTCCTTACGAGGTAGCCAGAGACGACGGAGAGCCAAACGCTACGGTCCCTGCATACCTCTTTCGCCTCGGCCACAGACATCAACCTCTTCATACATGCCCTCCGAGGGGTCCTCATGCTTTTTACGTGACCTTCCTCCAGTATAATAGATACTGTGTTTTCGAAGGTCACTCGAGGCCTCCCCCTGTCTCTCTTACCGCTCACTTTTCCCATGTAAAATGGCAAATAAATAATTTTAAATAGTGACGCGCTTCACTTTGTAAGAGGTACAGGTTATAAATCAAAACTTCGTGTTTAAATAAATTTAATCTTAATTTTTATCCGTTAATAATACTTTTATAAAAGAATTTAATAAATGTAAATTATGGAAATACTTAAATTCATTCATGTATACTAACATAAAAAGCTAGCTAATACGAAATTCTTGTGAGATCAAAATCGTCCTGTTGTTGTAGTCCGACCTTAAAGCTTTTTTTCTTTTTAATATGGTATATCTCTATATTATTTTCACGAGGATTACAAACTTCTGTACATTTGAAGACTAAAATTCAATATATATATTAAAAAATAGTTTACTTTTATTAAGTGTGTTATACAAAGATAAGAGAATTAAAGTGATAAGAAAAAGTAAAAAAAAACGTTACTTAAAGAGGGCTGTTTTGTGTCACATTCAAATTACACCTAGAAATCTTAAACTAATTCTGATGGGTGTTTTGTTACAGTAAAAAATCAGAGAGAAACAATTTTAATTAAAAAATAGTTTGCTTCATTTCAACATACATTTTATGACATTTAATATATAAATAACAAGTCTAGCTAATTACAAAATTTCGTTGCGAGAATTAATTATATTTGCAGCATCATAATTAATTCTGATTGTCGACATGCATCTCTCCAGCGACAGGATTACTGTCCCGAGCGACTGCTTCCTCACAAGTCTCGGAAATACGTCACGGCAACTAAATATACAGCTTGGAAGCTGCAATCATAATTTAATTTAGTTGTAATATCTCGATAATTTATATCGACTTAAAACCAGATTTCTGGGATGATAACACAATGCAATAACTATCATTTTAATTCTAGTCCTTCTTAAGAAGGATAATCTTTTAACAATCCCTTAATTGAATAAGAACCACTTAAAATAAATGACTTTAACCTCCTGTAGATCGAACTTTAGTTTGAAAATCAATTTTTAAAGTTTTTTTCATGAGTCTTAAGTCTCATAATACTTTTCAAGAGCGATTTTTCTATGAAACTTTAAAACGTTTTGAACGGGAAACACATATCTTAGAGTATTGTTAAAGTTCTAAAAGTTATTGAGATATATTGAAGTTATATAAATATATATATCATATCGAAGCGCTTACAAAAAAAATCTTTATAAGAACATGTTCTTTAAAGAAATATATTAATTGAAGTTGCAAGAAAAAATATTTATATTTAGAAATGTACCGTTAACTTAAATTTTAGGCAAAAAGTAAGTACTAATATTATCTAGTGTTTTGGAATCTGGTCACATAAGAACTTGTCTAAGCTCTTATCAGCAGTTTGTAGCATTTAAATTGTCACCCTTCGATCTAATAAAAATTATTACAGAGATAAAAATAAATTCTATTGAATGTATATGGCAGTGTTACGGTATCTAAAGGTCAGATCTCTAACTCATGTCCGTGTTGATGAATTTTTAGTTTAATGTATATAAAACAATGTTAATTAAATATAACATGTCTAATTTATGTAGAGACAATTTCAAGTATCACAAGTGCCTTAGCAATAATATGAGATATTCCTAAGTGACCAATAAGTTAATAACAAATAAAAATATTTTTATCAGTAAATTTCCCACAGTGTTCCCATTTTACTATAACAAGGAACAGAAGTGAACACGTTTAACACTTCCATCTAAGTTTATTTATTAATTTACATATCTTTAAATATCGAACAATAATCAAACGTAATTAATATATTAAATGTAATTATGTAATAACTTACTTCGCAATTGTAATAATATTAAGCAATAATAAAATATTATCCAATAATATTTTTAATAGTGAAAACGTTCGTAACGTTGATAAACTTGGATAATCAGTAATATCTCTGTCTCTCTGCTTCCTCTCACTTCGCAATTTAACTTGTGGAGAGACCTTATTAGTAGAGACTGTCTCATCCACTAATATACACTTAGTGAAGTACTTAAGGAACAAGTAACTAAAACATTTAACTACTATTGGATACCGTACCGTAAATTTCACTATTTTGCTATGGAAATAAAAAAAAATTGTTTTACTAAATTTTACATTCATTCATTAATTATAATCTGCAGTAATTATAAATGTACAAAGAGATAATAAGGCACAAGATGTACAGAAGATAACGAAGTCGTAAGACTATAATGACAGCAGTCGAAGTATAATGAGGCAGTCACAAAGTATATTCAAGAGAACATCAACATTTTATATTAAATTCACAAGTTTACATATATTTCTAACGTATGCTCTCAAAGCAGATATTCTCACAACATTAGTTAAAATCATAATAACATTTAAAAGAATCTCAATATAAATTATATTTTGATCAAAGCATATTAACGATTACCGAGTGCCCGAATTAATTTAGAAAACAAAACAAACAGACACTAATTTAATACTTATATAGATTATTAGGTTAGATCACCAACGAAAGAATAAAATAGTCTTAGAATTGAAATTTATATACATATATTTTATTTCGAATATTATCAAGTTAACATCATAGTTACGGTATACAATAACAATTAATTTGATACCAAATTTATTTGAGGCTATGGTTTATAATTGTCAATTACTAGTTCAAAAATATTTTGTAAAAATATTTGAATCATGGGAATCATTCAGATAAAAAATATATGGTTTAGAATACATCACAAATATAAAAATAAGTGGGTCATGTTTTAGGTAGATTCCATAGATGAATCTACCTATTGCAATCGATGCGATGACGGGACCCAGACCCCAGAGTAGGGGCGCTACGTCGTTTATGAACTGGAGATTGAGAATCCGTCGAAAAAAAATAATTTATATATCCCTCTATATATATATATGTATATATGATCCATCAGTCCAAATTTATCGTAGGCAAAATCTGACTTTACAGGTCGATAGGATAAATTAGTAGGACAAACGTAACATCTCGTTTTTTTGGAAAAAAGTAAAAAGGGAGGCTGGGAGAGGGGGTGAAAGTGCAAACCTTTGGGACACGCTACAGGTCGCAAATATTGACGGAAGATTTTCAAACTTGGTACACACATTCTTAAGGACAAAATGAAGGTTAAGTTCTTGAACGGGGCACATCGGTCGGGGGGTTGGAGGGCTGGGGGGGTTGAAAGTTAAAAACGAAAAAAAGTCACAGAAGAAGGCAAAATTTTGCTTCGGAAAAATCTTAGAAAATTAACAAATTAAATGAGAAAACTTTTTTGTCCGAAAAGTTTTTTGATGCGACCCCCTGTTTAGGAAATAGGGGTGGGGGGTGGTTCCCCGCTCACCCAATATAAGCAGAGTCACCCGTCATAAGACTCGTAATGACCAGTAGTAGTACTGCTAGCTAGTTTTTCTTTGTCGATCCGACCGACGGGAATCTACCTAACACTATCGACCCTGTCGAACGAGATATTTCAGTAGTATTCTATTTATATTAAAAGCTTGTCATTTCTAATAATAATATTATTATAATATTTTCCCCTGCTTTAAAATAACTTTTCATGAAATATTTTTAACTATTATTTTAGTTAGTACATTGGATGTAGTTACACACATTGCAGCAGTCACTGCTAGCAAGATTCGGATTACGATAATTAAATAACAATAAGAAAAAGTTTTTTTAAAAGTACATATGATTTTTCTTTATATTCTAAGATATACCTATGTTAAGTGCAACAATGTCTCTTCAACATGTACTCCAGAGTACTGTTAGTAGAGTCTCTCCTTGAGTCCGCAGGGCGCCATCAGTCTTGAGAGAGAATTCTTGTTCAATTCGTTCATGTGACCTCATTATACTCAAAAGATCGTTACTTTATTGGAGTAAAATTTTGCGTTTCAAAAGTTTCTTATCTCAGATACCTTTAACTTATTTTGTTAAATTAAAAATATTACAATGTTTTCCCGGTTACAAAAAACGTATAAAGAAAAAATTATAAAAAATAATAGTATTTATAAAACATAATATTATTTTAGTTGTCAATATTCAATATTGATTGTAAATATACAAGAGATAAAAAAAGTATTTTAAGGTGAGAATTTTCTTTGAGTTAATCTGTGAATAAATGAGATTTATAGACAAATTTAGATACATATTTGTTGAGTCTGAACCAAAATTCACTAAGTTGCGTATTGTGAGCTTTGCGGATAGACATTGGACCCTGATTAAACATTTTTTCATGGTAATGAAATTTAACCTTCCTTTCGAAAATAACAGAAAAACCTGTTAGAGAGATAAATATTCTATTGATAGAAAATAGACTAATTATACTAATTATGATTTACAAGTTTAACTCACTTCAGTAATCGTTGATTTGGAACCTCGCGTATTGCGTCCTCGGAACTGAATTCTGTGACTCGATAGAAAAAAATGTAATACATAGTTGGTAGAGTTTGTACGTTTAAGGAAAAAAGTTTTTACGGTAAAAGAAGATTACTGTGATGCAATATAATTAATGTATGTTTGTGGAAAACATTTACAGAGAATGTAGAGAACTAAGTTTAATAAGTACTTGTTAAGTAATATATTATTAAGCTAAGTCGACAACGAAGGGATCTTTTACTAAAAAGAAGAATATTTTCCTCACAATATATGGCTCTATATCAAGAGAAGCTTAGTGTATTCAATAATGAGGCTATATGGTCAGGATATTAACGCAGTGTGGTAAGAGAGGCTTAATAAAATAAAGCTCATTAGATGTATTTATTTGTTTATTTACAGGAAATGTGAAAATTGTTATTTACAATTTAAGATGATATTTAAATTCATACCTACGGTCATATTATCTTATTTACATTACAGGTGACTAGATCAATTATATTATATTTAACAATTATCTTTATTTTTTTAAATGTAAAGAAAAAATATTTTTACTCTTTATTTTTTTACTGTTATTTTTACAACAATCCGCAAAAGATCTTATAGATTTGTAATTTATTCAAAGTTATAAAAAGTTCATAGACAAAGTTGTAACATATAACAATGCGAACCATACAATATAATGGATCTGGGCTGTATTTACATGATTCCAATACACACACATAATTAAACCATGTGACATCAGGTGGGAGGGCCGGGGGGTGGTTCTTGCTCTCTACTGAGGGGGCTCCCCTCCTCACCGCCGTTACCACCGTTTATTGCTACGGAAGTTAGCGGCACCTGTGAATAGTGTATCAATATAAACTAATAAAATTGGATACATTGGATTGTGTTCATTTAAATGATTTAAAATTATATGATTTTTGTGGCCAATATTTGATCTTGAATCCTGATTCTCGTAATCCGTTCACAGTAAAATTTTATTTAAAAAGTTTTATTCATAAACTCAACAAGTTGCGATTACTTATAATAAATAGCTAGTTATAATATTTCATACTTAATGAAAACCTTCTGAACGAACGAACCTTAGACAGCATTTGAAAATACCTCATTACTCCACGTATCAAAATGGTGAAGAAAATTCTACTCGCGTATTTAAAGTCTACCAAATACGAAATCTACATTTATCATTTTTGTACACTTAATACGCTCGCTTGACTTTTACTTTTTTCCTCTCACATATCAATTACTTTAAGGTAAATAACTAAAATATAACTTGGTTTGATATAGCTGCTATGAATGTTGTTTTATACCTTTAGAGTAGATAATATAATTCAATATACCCCAAAATTTAGATTAATTATTTATAGAAACATCATAGGCATAAATTACAATCTCAATACGATGGTAATGGGGTGAGGTATGTTTAATTAACCTTATATTCAAATAGTTAACTACTGTACTTTAATTATTTTAATTTAATTAAAAATATATTATATTATATTTAACATGAAAGTCCTGTTTTTTAATTCAAATAAAAATTTTAATTCAAATAAAAATCTAAGTATAAACCACATACTATGTTTACCGGACTTAAATAACTTGTATTTACTCGAAAGCACGCGTCGAACCATATTTAAGTCAATGCATTTTTAAGTGTATGCACAAGATAACATATGATAACATCTACTAATATATAATGTGATCTCAGCGTAGTTTGTAAATGTGTAAAAAAGACCAAAATACCTATTTACTCGTAAGTGTCAAGCTATCTTAAAAAAAACTGAATTTTGAATATACATCTTACTTATTTTACAACAGTCTACTTAATATCATTTTAAATTAAAAATTAAAAGCGACGAAGTTAAAGAAAACGGGTATAATAAACTAACAAGAGCAAAAAATCGGTAACATTTAGATTACTAATGAATTGTTTGTGTGAACGAATTATTATATGATACATTATATAATATATTTTATGGTTGTAGTAAACATTAAATTTAAGTCAATTAGTAAAGGTTCAGCAAAAATCTTTTTTATTTAAACACATCCCTTAGCTAGAATGAAATATGGGTTTCGTGACTAACTTGAGAAGAATAATAATAATGTCCAATTATGTTAAACAGTGCATGCATGCATTGCATTCTCTATGTACTCTAGGAATGTTAAGCTAGTTCTGCTTTATTGTTTTATGTTAAAAGATTATGTTGAAAATTGTAATTATTTTCATAATTTGTGTTTTTGTACCTGTAAACCTACATGGATTTAGACTAACAATTTAAAAAATTCTGTCTAAAATATTTATTTTTCACGTGAATGACATGGATAAAGTTGGTAAGTTTAAGCGAGATATCTTGGTTTTGAATCCTGTAAATTTGTCATGATTAGAAGTGTTCTCTATTTTGATAATGATCCACTAGATTTGGTATATTTTTATAAGTTAACCTCTGTTTATACATTTTGAAAATAGTAGAGGCCAACGATCAAAAAATTAAAATGTTATTTATATGAACACGTTGGTGATTTAAAAAAACATTTATTTATAAAACATAGAAAGAAATTTTAAAAAATACCTGAAGCTTTGTATAGAAAAGTGAGAATTAATCATTCACCATGGATACACCAGTACAAGTGTTGACATCAGATTGTCGTGGTGGTGACACAGCAGGATCGTACCGCAGGTCTACCTGCAGCATGAACACAGCTGCAGCCAGCGTGGTGATGGATACTGAGAGCTGCGCTGCTGCCACGCCTATGCAAGTTCTGCTGCTACAGCTGGTAGAAGTTGTCACTTTTATAAGGTTAATTTAACATATGAAAATATGAAACCGCCAAATTATAGCACAATACATTTTTACTACTAATTATTAGACTACCTGGTACTTACCCGAGTTTTATTAAGGATCTTATACAGAAGGACAGCATACCGATGTGAGCAGTGATGGTGATGGTCCATAGAACAGTAAGAGGAATGGCAGCACAAGGCGAAGGTCCGAGAGCTCTCCAGGGCGCTCCCCAGCTCTTTGTAGATCTAGACCGAGGTGACACCCAACCTCCGAAACCTCGACTGAAGTAAACTGACGTAGCTATATACGAGATGTGAAACAATACATATAAATACGCATTTTATTGCTGCATAGATTTATTATTATTAACACGTTCTTTGAAAAACCAGAATGAAATTACTTAGTTAGCCAAAATAAATTATTTTAGTTAGTTTTACATGATTGTATGATCCCATCACATGTTATACAACACAATAGGCCACTTCACACATCGCATCTTGTGACAATGAACGGATTTCATAAAGATACGTTTCACATTTTGAAGGTTTGGAATAAATTATGAAATTGTTTTTGATTGTTACAAATCAATTAGTTATTAAATTACCTAAGATAATAAAATAAATTGCAAAATCTTTTTAATTGACCGTACGTTCAAAGGTTTCACACTTTCTACGACAAGAAGGATATATAATGTTATAAGACTGTACCAGCAGCTAAAAAGGTGACAGCACCAGCCGGCACTCCGAGTCCAAGAGCTGGCTTTTGTCTTTCTTCTAACCAGCCAACAGCCCCGACCACCAGGCCTCCGATACCGCACACAATCTAATAAGAGAACTATGAATAAATGATGTAAAGGATTATTACATAATTAAACATGTTTATAGACATTGCCACTTGTTAGTTTCGGTTATTGCGTAAAGATTCTCTACAATAATATTATAATAAGTCCTCGTCTTATTCGGGGTCAAGAGTTAAACACAATCCGATAACAAGTCAGCAGTTTAATTTAGATCAAACTTCAGTGGCCGTTATTTGTACTATACATTACATTATTACCAAATTTACTTTTATAAATCGTTGACGTTAGTTCCAACATTTTATTGCATGTAAAGCGTATTAACGGTTTCGCGTGCTATAACTGGTTCATAAGAAATCACTGCGATAATAAAATTACACTGTTGAAAACAGTATGTTAAACAACATTGATTTATTGTCCTAATGTTTTGGTGAAATAAACAAATATATTTACATGTTATTTGGATTAAAATATGCAGATATTCTAGATACGGAATTCGAAAATTTACGATTTGTTTTCTAGGAATTTTGTAACTAATAAAAGTGATAAATATTTGATTTATTGAAAGTCTTATTAATTGAGATAAAAGTTTATCCTACTTATCAGGTAACAATTTAGAGAACAGAGCTTTTTCCTTGAAACATGAAATGTCAGACATAGTTAAAAACTCATACTTGATTGATTTAAGTAAATTTTATATAAATTGTATTTGCAGTATCTATCACTTCAATCTTGTGTTATATTTATATAATGTTACCTGTAATACTCTCACTCTGAGTGCGACTGCGAAGGGATATATTTGTTGTCCCACACACGGTGTGTCTTGATCATCGCACTTGGACGCGCCGCTCACAGCGCTGCACACAGACTGCTTGCGTGACCACATCGCTCTTGTGCTGATAATAAAAGTTACTTAAAAAGGTAATCTTTTGGGACTTATTAATACTAATAAAGTGAATGTATAGAAACAAAATTTACAACATATATTAATTAAATATTACGTAAAATAAATATTGATCTTAATATTTATTTAACATAAATAGTTTGTTATATTGCTGAGGTCTGCAATGTTTGTGCAATGCCAATAAATCTTGTCTAAAACAATGTATGTTTGTCCAAAAATCCCTCCCCTAAAAGCGCGCAATCCAATCAGTGTAGCTGTTTACATATTGTTATTGAATTTATTAGTTTATTTTTAATTAATTATTATCTACACTAGTAAAGTTTGATTTACACAATTTGAAAACGAAAATGATTTATTAAAAATATCTTAAAGGGATATATAGATTATTACTTATTTTTTAAATTCCACTCATAATGGGTAATTTAATAGTGACTTATTCAAAATTAAAATAGGTATAATTGTTAAAAGTAGTATATAGTTTTAAATAGCATATATTTGTTTATTCGGAGTAGACATATGAAAACTGTTTGCTGTCGTGTTAGAAGTTCTTTAGTAAAAAATAATTTAAAAAAAGAACAGATGTTTTGTATAAGTTCAAAAAATATATGTTTAAAACTACCTTTAAGAAAAATAATGACACAATTCTATAAAGTTCAGAAATTCATATTTTAGTCTAGGATATGGACATAGTTTTTCCCAAATTTACTGAACTCTAATATAGTAATTATATGTCAAATAAAAAAAATAACTATAAATCTAGTAGGAATAACGAGTAGTAAGTATGAGAAAATTTTATTCCAACTAAAATCGGTTTCTGAACTAGACAGAACAACGTATTCACTTAATACAACAAATTGTTTGAATTCGGCTTCAGTAAATTCAGAGGTATTTCTTTTATTAACAGTTATAACGCTATAGCCAATTATAATGAATTAATAATATAACTTAATCAATGCCTTGTAGACAGATTGTCATTATAATTTTTTTTCTATAAAAAAGCATTATAAAAGTATATGATAACCTCTAGTTTTATAATAATTTTTAGTTGCCTAATTGAGTATAAACTCACCAGTAGACTAGATTATTAGATTAGACTAGTCTAGTCTAATCTAGCTTGGTCTGGTCTGGTCTAGTCTAGTCAAGTCAAGTCATTGGTTTTTGAAGCACAGCATCACATCCTTTGTTACATTATATTGTAAACAATGGTGGTCAGTCCTTCAGTTACTGCACATAGTCATAGACATGTTCCGGAGGTAAGACTCTGTTGTTAATAATGTAATAGTCCTTAAAATATCATATTGAGGTGTTCGTTCTAAGTTTAGTGAATATCAATCGATAAAAAAACACTGGGTTAGGTCA
Organism: Melinaea menophilus ssp. n. AW-2005; assembly: GCA_918358695.1. Classification (NCBI taxonomy): domain Eukaryota; kingdom Metazoa; phylum Arthropoda; class Insecta; order Lepidoptera; family Nymphalidae; genus Melinaea; species Melinaea menophilus. The sequence goes on along the minus strand of OU911040.1, from coordinate 15,992,306 downwards.
CATATTTACCAAAAATACACCTCATAATTAATTCAATTTAATTAATAACAAACTACGAAATACAATTATTAAGCCTCACTGCAATATTAATAATAAATTATATATAGATATCGTTATATAACGTCGGCTGACTTGTAGAGAGTGCTTAGCATTAAGGCCGCCATTTGCAAGATTTTTCCTGTATAATAAATATTTTAAAGAAATAAATATCAAGAATATTGCTTTTTGTTTCCATTTTTATAAAATACCTTTTAAATTCATTCATATTATTTAAGATCTGATTACTTGGTAATTATAATATGAAGTAAATTTATGCATGCATGGAAATAATTTAATAATTTTACCATCAATGTAAACGCACGAATAGACTGTTTATGACCGACCGATGGGAGTCCCATTAATTATCGCTGGGTACAGCTCCATGCTCCTTCTGACCATCATCTTTAATACAACAGTCTAACCGGAAACCACATTTTTTTTATATTAAATCTCAAATTATTTCAATGTTACTAAACCCTATTTTTAGTTATTTATTGTTACTAATACGAGGGATAATTGATAAGTATTCGGCCTAACCAAGAAAAGAAACACACACTAAATCAGTTATATTTTTATTTTTCTACATAATCAAGTGCACCAAGTTCAAGTGGACGTCGAATGCCTTACAAAGCAGGGTTCATCTTTTACACTCTCTCTACCACGCTCGAATTCTGCTATCCATTTTTTGACGGATTAATAAGATAAAGCAGAATCCCCTAATGTACTGACCATATATCATCATGGATGTTTTCGATGATAGCCCCTTCTTATGGAGGTACTTAATGACGGCACGCTGCTCGATTTGCAGAAACTTTGATTGCTTTGTTAAAAAATTTATAAAATCACAACTAATTACCGCACACGTTTCAAACTTAACACAATTAACTAGTCTGAACTGATCTAAATAATGTAGGTGGATTTGATTTTTAGAATGAATAGATCTGTGTTGGGCCGAGTACTTTTCAATCCACCCTCGTACATAGTTTGTATATGGATTGATAATTTGAAATAAATGATGATTATTATTATAAATTAATAAAAATGTATAAAAAATAATAATAATAATAATAAAAAATCACTATTTTTTATTTGAATCGGTAATGTATTTCCCTGTAATGTAGGAATATGTAATATACTTATTTTAAACAATAAACATTTAAATGTCATATCAATATTTCTAGGACTTCATATATTTACATTTCTTCTTTTTATGTGATAGATCAGAAAATCAACTTCTCATAAAGATTTTAATTTATTCCAGGACTTCATTTAATTTGTATCTCGACCTATTTTACAAACTATTTCATGTGTGTGGTACACGGACGAACTGACATCCGACGTGTCTAAATTTGTTTGCTTTCAGAGTAGCTGTCTAAGAACAATAAATATTATATTTTAATTTATGTTTTATAACATTAATATATCTGAATATATTATTTTTATAAATTATTATGACCTTGTAGGTAAATGAACACGAAACTATCCTTATTTACTAAGTCTTAAATAATATATAAATAAATATAGTCATATTTTATACGATCCTCACATATTTAAATATCTTTGAGCATGAAATAGTTATTTAATATTAAAAAGAATATATTATATATTTCTACAAATTATTTATTACAGTTGTCAATTTTTGTTCCTTTTAAATATGTTAAAGCTTTGACAAACTGACTAACATTTTATGTAAATTCCATGCTTCCCCATGCTTGCAAACTAAATTTTTGGAGATACATACTTAATTATTTAGGAGCCTTCTCGTGAAACAAGATTAGTAAAAAACGATGTTAGGTAATATTATCATCATATAGTTTTAGACAATCCGTACTCAAAAATATTATGACTATAAAAAACTAAAATATGTATATAATTATTGCAAATCTAGTTTTCTGATTAATACAGTAAAAGTACACTTGGCCCAGTAACTCACTTTCCGTTATTCCGGATATGAGACGATCACAAGAACCTATTTCTCATTTGATATTTTTATGGAATCGTAAATTTGTGAAGGTTTCACTGATTTGTCAACTTCGTCCTCAAAGGTCTAAAGGTCAAGTTTTTTATTATTTTAAGGGTCGAATAAGATTTGAGGTAAGAGCTTAATTTATTTTTACAAATACAGACAATGCTTTCAACTTTTTGTAAAGTCATGATTTAATATTGACTGCTTACCTAAATAATACTTAACTAATACTTTGTGCACATTTTTACTATTATTTTGGATATGAAATTAGTCTAAACATTCAGTATTACTTATATATAAATAACTCTAAAATACTCATAAAAAGACCTTTCTTAAACCTCTCAGAAGCTACACTAAACAATGAGGAGAGGCAAAAATATTTTAACGGTAAAAGCAATTTTAAATTTTAATAATATGTGGGTATAAGAAAAATATTACTAAATCAATATTAGACCTATTTAGAAATACACAAAGTGAATATATATTTTTAAAGGATTTTTTGTTTGTGTTTAGAATTAAAATATTAAAATTAAGATTTACAATTTAATTTAGTCCAAAAATGCGGAACGAAATATGAAATCTGTACACTACGGTCGTTAAAGTAAAAAGAGCTATTCACAAAACCTTGCACGGCTATGAAACGGCTAAAGTCTAAGTGTGCTTAAAATAAATAATACCGTGCTTTTGAAGGAGAATGAGTTTTCTTCAATTTAGTATTCAGCTACCAGTCTCTTTCATGATAGTTCTATTACTAAGTTAATATTTATTACTATAAAAGTGAAAACACGTTCTTTCTAAAGACATTCTTTTAACAATTTCGCCATCATGAGAAAGTTTCTTTTAATGTGAAAGCAATTGCGGAATTAAAATATAGTTTTTATAAGGTTCTTTTAATAAGAAATCTCAATTTTAACATATTTGTAACTATGTATAATTAATATCATGTATGAAGAGGTTGATGTCTGTGGCCAAAGAGGTACGAGTATGCAGAGACTGTAGCGTTTGGCGCTCCGTCGTCTCTGGCTACCCCGCAAGGGATATGGCGTGAAGATAAATAAATAAATAAATAAATATATAATACTGTACATCCGAGATGCGATTAAAATATTTTTATACCATTAAAAATATACCTGATGATAGATGTGTATTATGAAACTTAAGCTTATTTGTAATTTTATATTAATCATTTATGCAATTCATAGACAGATATAGTTCAATATTAACATACAAAAATATCATATATACAATTAGTAAAAAATAGTACACGACACAAGTGTACACATCACAACAAGTGTAATTAAAATTTGAGAACACATAAACACTTATCAGAGCCATTATTTCAATATAACTTAGATGTCCGGATTATGTTATATTTTGTTTGAGAGTGTCACTATGTATTTGATAATAGATAGTCTTGAAAATAAGAAATAAGACAAAAAAAGCAATAAAAAGCCGTAGTATTTAAAACTCCTTACCGGGAAACAATATATAATTACATTACATTGCAAACACATAACACATTAATCAAAAACATTTCATAGTTTAACAAATTTATCAATAACGTATTTCGTAATAATATAACAAAGTTCAAATCCGAGGAGTCTTACAACACGCGCGTTCCCTCCGGGGTCTGAAGAGAGACTGGATTCTGAAATAAAAATACGACATTTCTCATGATGTAAATTAATAAAACAAAGGCTTAAGTAATTTCGACACTCTGACTTCCTGAAATTATCTATGTAAAAATGAATTGAATGAATTCTATTATTGAGAACTATTACATCGTCCTTTAATTCTCGTCTTAGTATTGAGAAGTAAGAGTACGGCTTCCACGAATATTATCAGAACTAATTTAAGAATATATAGATTCTAGGTTGAGGTATAAAACATAGAAATTACCAAGAAGATCATAGCCATGGAGTACGGGGAAGCTAGGAGGCGTTAAATTTATTTTTTATGAAACTCACTTGATAACTTAGCTTCTAATAAGGAGTTTTAGGCACAATTTATACTCGTAAGAACTTGTTAGGCTACTTTATATATATATATATATATATATATATATATATATGATACATTTAAATATTATTTTGGAATGAATCTTGTGAATATAAGGTCACGGGTCCGTTTTAAAATAACTGTTTTATCAAACGTTATTTATTGCTCCATTGGGAATGTATGGTGCCTATCTATCCCTATCTATCGGGGTATTTTAGCTGCAACCTCTTTCGAAATTAAAGAGAGTGACAATTTACTCTTGTGCAATAGTTATATTAAACCCGTATATACAGAAACAGACACACAAAGGACAACAAAGTATACTATTACCCTTATTAGAATTTCTCCTCGGATCTCTGGCGGCGGTACAATAGTTTTGAATGAGAACTCTTGTTCCCTTCTTTCGCCTGACCTTATTACACTCAAGGGAATTTTAGAATATTAAATTTTACTATTAAACTGAGTTGTAAAAGACAAGGAGTTTGAAATGTTTTCTTTTGCAGATAATTCGCAAAGTGTTTGCTTTTGAATTAAAAATATTTTCATGATGTTTTCTTCAATTTAGTGTAAACTAGTAGGTAGACAGACACAATTGGTTTGTACTGATAATATTTTTATGGCGTTGAAAATATTACTATGATACCATGATCAATATTGGTTACACAGAAGTGGAATATATAAATATGTATATGAAGCATAGCAAAAGAAGCTTAAACTTTTTTCATACAACCTTAACTTATTAGCGAATAAGATATAAGTTTGTATATATATTTCGTGAGTCTGCATCCTAGCCCTTGTCTTGTGAGGACTGAGGATGGACATCTAACACCAACTATAAATATCACTGTAATGAAATTTAACCTTCATTTTCTTTGTGATATTTAAAGGATAATCGCTTTATTTTAATACACAATATACTTATATTTATTTACTGACTTTCGCGTATAAGTGTGGTTTATCCGTAACAAAAATTAAATATATATTACATTCACATCATAAATATATAAATATCAAAAATAGTATTACCGGTAATTGTCATGTTAAAAGTCATATATATGTTTTTTATTAAATATAGATAAAAAAATTAATTGCTATACGATTGTTTAATTGACGATGTGACGGGAAGGTATCAAAGAAGTAGCAGGTTTGAGTCCTGTCTGTGTTGATGAATATTTAAAACGAGTAATCATATAAACAACTTTCTTTAATCTGACATCCCGCAATGGTTTTTTAGTTGCAACTACTTTTTTTTTAACTTTTCCAATTCTATACTTCACAGAGCCATAAACACAATCTAATAATACTCCACTCGACGCGATAAGGTGATAACATTGAACATTGATAGAACCTCTTATTCCACCCTCGGGACAGAACTAGGTTACTCGTTGGAAAAAATTGGTAGATTGAGAATTTCGGATCGATTTTCAGACCGAGAATGAGACTTCAATTCATGTTACAACAGGTCTATGGATTTTTGTTTACTCCAACAATGTATTATATTAAGAATATGTGCTAAAAAAAACATTGAAATCTTTGATATTATTTTATTTCCTATTTTTCTAGCTGGATTCAAACTTTAAATTAGATTTTATTAAATACACCTGATAAGGTATTCCAAGCATTCTTCAAAAAATAAATTTTATAATCCTTATTAAGAAAATAGTAAGTAATTATAATTAATGGAAGCTCATATTCCCTCATATCTAACCAATTATTTGTTATGCAAAGTACGCGTAAATCAAAAGTTTTGAAAACTTCACCTACTTACCACTTAAATATTAAAATTGCTGAAGTTGATTAATTAAACGTATTTCTATAATTAAAGAATTTTAATAATTATTTTTGATACTATTTATTGCAATACTTATAAAAAATATAGCATTGCAATAAATAGGTTGGAATAAAATAATATATTTCTACACCAGTACATATTTCTATACAATAAAATAAAAATGAAATGAATGAAAAAAATGTTCATATTACTAATATATACAGTATATCATAATTTATAATATTATTTAATTAATTTAGAGAAATTTTTAATTTCTGATGAGAAAAATTTTCAGATATATAGGTATATATATAATCCCTTGAGCCTACCCTCTAATATAAATGTGCCCCAATGTAAGTATAATTTTTCATTCAAATTATATTCAAGCTCTTAAACAATATTCTAAGCAAAAATAAATTAATTATCTTCGCAAAAATATTACTCTATTTGGGATTATTTTTTAAACGTGTACTCTAAAGATTTGACGAGAGACGGTAAATAATATTACTGTAATTACTTTAAGTAAAATATTTATAAATTATTATTGAGTTGAGCGTAAGCGAAGCTCTTAACCGTTTGGAAGACCTTTTTTGTGTTCAGTTGTCTCCAGAATACGACGAGATAATTAGCTAAAAATTTTCTCCTGTATATTTGAGCCGAACGCGGATTTTATAGGGAAAACAGATTGAAAAAATGTTTAGCCATTCAAAAGTTATCAAGAAAAGGAGAAAAGAGAGGGTCTCAGCTCAACACCCGCCGCGCACGGTTGGCGAATCCTAGTATATTTAATGTAACTGTATAACATTTCCAGTATATAATATATTGAATATCAGCCTTTTGATACAAGTTCAATAAATACTTGTTTCATTGGCTTTTTATCAAAAGCTACAGTCTCATCAAACCAAATCACGTCTTTTTAACTAGTGATGAGAAACTAAGATTGATCCAGTTAATAAATATATAACTCTCAACAATTAATATATATTAAGACTTGTATATCAGACTGTCAATATGGCTTCTCGGGTACCAGTTATTGACTACCATATTATGGACATTATTTTTTGACACCACCGCCTTCGCCGTCCCCGTATATTGGTATTTATATTTAATTATACAATAATTATGTTTATATTGATATGTTATAAGGAAATATATTTACTGTTAAACGAAATTAATCAAATCTAAGATATCTAAGAATATCCATAACATGAATGACGAAAAAGAAATGAATTTGTACTTGTATTTGTACTACTTCACTTTACAAATCTAAATAGAATTTTCAATATCTATTTCCAGAACATGAAATATTCGTTTCAAGTAGTATTTTAATATAGTTTATTTACATAGTAATATTCGTATCGTATAGTACAAGTTGACTTGGGACCGTAATAAAATGTATTTATCTACTGAGACATGTTAGATGAGCTGAAGGTGGCTTTGTAAAGATACTAAAAGAAAAAAGTATCTATTTCTGCATTATATCTGGGGATCTTTAAATGTTTTGGTATTCTATGTGTAATACAAAAATATTGTCATCAAATTAGATTCTTCATAATAACTACATATTATACTAAGAATGTGTTTGATATCAGTTTACAAATCAAATATAATGTTTGATATTAATGATAGGAAAGATAAGTGATGAAAATGCCAAAAAGGTAGTATTGGAATTTACTATCTAACTTCTCAAAAGAGTATATTTTTTCAAATTGTTGTAAGCAACAAGAAGATATTTTTCTTTTAACATAAAAGTTAATTTACAGTGAGTTCTGAAATATTATAGCTCTGCATCTTAGAATATAAAGGAAGATTTAAAGTAAAAAGGCTTTTAATGGTAGGAAGAGAAGAGAATTATTACTTGTTTTCGTACTAGGACATAGGACATTTTTCTTGTGATTTTTTATCCTCTAATCGACTAAGTTTTGCCTTGTACCATAATGAATAAATATATTATATTATATATTTATAGCAACAGAGACGACGACACCACCTGGAACTCTTGAGCTGGGTTCTCTGGACTTTTGGTGTTATTTTATAAATATAAATATGATATATAGATTATTAGTATATATTATTTAATCCTTACTTTGCTAACCAGAAGCGGCCAAGTACAAATCCAAGTACAAGTTCTCTAACAGATCCACAAATTAAGATCAAACTTCAGTGTTGTTACTGGTACTAAATCGTTACATTGTATCTAGACACAGTTAACTAAGTTTTGCGTAACAAGTTGCTGGCGTTAGTTCAAACATTGTTTGTCGTGAAACGTGTTAACACCTTCGAGTGCTGTTGCTGTTTACCAAACAGTAACGGTACACGATATAATATATAGAATTCTAGATTCAGCAATGTGGATAAAGACACAGTAGCTCAATAGGAAGAACGATACATCGAAGAGCGCAGGTTCGAGTCTGTCTTGTGTTGATGAATTTTTTATTATATATTTTCTTAATAATGAAAGTTTGCGAAGGAATATATATACCGGCTGTCCTACAAACTATAAACAAAAATATTTAGAAAGCATTAAAGTAAACTATGTAACTTAACATCTTAAAAATGTTGCTCCTTGTTTTTACTACATATGTTCTTTTATTTATATTATTTGTGATCTTAAGTAACTTACTTTGTATAAGCTTATTTGTTGTATGATGCCAAAAAGTATTTCAAGCCTTCTTCGCACAAATCCGCTGTCTGATACTAGTATGCCATAATTTTTAGCCCAAAGACGTTATCGAAAATAGCTTATGGATGATTTTATGGATGATTGAGTTCAATAACCCTCCAGCTACGATGGGGTTATTACACCAGATACAAATATTAATGAGATATTTTGATAAATTATACAATATTGATGTTAGATTTTTAGCTTATTTGTATTAAATATATATATATATATATATATATATATATATATATATATATATATATATATATATATATATATATATATATGTTTGTGTTTTTAGATATTTTCTTACCTTCACTATCTCAGGAAAAGTAAAGCTTAACAATTATTGTTCCCCTCTATTGAGGCTTATCTAATAATTTAAATATTCTTTATTATCTTATTCTTTAACATCAAATAATAAAAAAAATTGAATTGATTGAAAAGGCACAAGACTAAAAGAGGAAAATGACGTCTTAAGATTGTAATTGCGGCGGTCGAAGCATAAAGAGTCATTCCAAAACATCAAGGTCAAGGTCCAAGTATATTTAAGAGAACAATTTTATAGTTATTTATATATAAGGGGCCGTTCAATTATTACGTAAACACTATGGGGGGGCGGGGGGGTCTTTGCTTTGCTTATTTTGGATGACATGGGGGGTAGGGGAGTCTAGATGATGATTACGTCATCGGTAGTTATTTTCTTTTTTACACGAATGGCAACCCACACATTGTCTTTGCTTGAAAACGAAAAGCATTTTCGGGGATTCCCGCAAATAATACATACATTTAGTGAACAGTGAGCGGTAATTCCCCTACTCGCTTTAGAACCGAGTAAGGGAATTACCGCGCGCTGTTCACTTGTCTAAATTTCCTCTATCAGTGTATTGTTTCGTTTGGCTGCTATAGCGAGTAGACGTATTGTAAGCATAGTAAAGCAAGTTAACATTTGTGTTACCATTCATTCCATTATCCAAAGTTTAATGTTTAAATAAGATGTCATTTCAAATAGACAAATCCAAGTTATACCAAACATTGTTTGAAAGTTTTAAAAAATCTCATACAAGTACGAAAGTACAAAATGTACAAAAGTTAGTTAACGAAGTGTGGCGAAATTATAAATTACAAGCAAAATCCGACAAGGAACTAGATATTATTGTATCTAAGAGAATCGAAGAAGAATTGCAAGCAGCGACTAAGAATAAATCCAATTTACTACATTTTTTTTCTAAGGTGAGTGACGAAATCATTTTAGGTACCTATGAGTACCTACTAGAAATATTAGAAATCGCCAAAAAGTTTCTCTTTGCTAATTAGAAAATATTATGGCCTATCTTAAAGTATAGAGGTAATATTCATTATATAGATTTATTTCTTATAATTGATTCCGTCAATTGGTCACAAAATACAGGATGTCAGTTTTATACATATATATATATATATATATATATAAATATATATATATATACCTACAGAAAACTATAATCTATTCAAATAGGTATTTAACAGAATGTAAACAATCTTTATATGTCTTTTTATTGAAATATGTGGTTTAAAATTGTAAACTGTGTAAAATCTGTTGTGATTCATTTAAAAACTCAACCAATATTAAAAAATTGCTTTTCTGTAAGTACATAAAGGTGCGTACAAACATCGTGAGGCGTGCGCCGCGAATGGTTCGCACGTATACATGTGCCGTAGCATGCCTCAGGTTGATGTATGCGAGACGAACCATTCGCGGCGCAAGCCTCGCGATGTCTGTACGCACCTTTACAGATATCTGATTTTATAATTGCATATTTCAATAAAAAGACATATCAAGATTGTTTATATTCTTTTAAATACCTACTTGAATAGACTATAACACCCTGTATTTTGTGTCCGGAACGATTTGCTCGTTTAAAGATATTAGATTTAAAGCCATAGGGTTTTGTATTTACCATATTTATTGCCATACTTTGTATTTATGTAGCTTAATAAGAGAATCTTTAGCAGAACCCATAGAAAGTTTTTATTTTTAGGCAACCTGTAAACCTGCAGAAAAAACACAAATTACACAGCCAGCTTCAAATATTAAAAAACAGGAAGAAGATAAAATAAAAACCGGTAATGAATCACAACAGCAATGCGAAATTAATAAAAATACAGATAAACAGAGACCAAAACCTTCTCAGGAAGCTATGAAAAATAAGATTGCTCTACTCGAAAAAAATTTGAATGCTTTGTATTCTGCCAGAGATACTATGTCAAGCCGTGCTGAAGTTGATAAACAGATCATTAAGTTGCGCGAGGAAATAAAAACAGCAAAACAGTCTTTAAACAGGAAGGTTCAAAACGCAGTTGCCCAGAAGAAACACAGGGATGGTATGAAAAGAAAGTTAGAAGATATTTGTCATGAAAATCCAGAAATGAAAAAAAGACTATCTCTGAGGGATTCAGTGGGACGTCCTAATCTTGAAAGCAATCAACCTTTACTATTGAAAACAATCGCGGATATAGCTTTATTTGGGAGTGCAGCAGATGATAGAAGACGAACGGAATCAATTCGCAGCGTAAAAACTCTTGATGAACTCACACAAGAATTACGTAAAATAGGATTTGACATTAGTCGCAGTGGGACATATCTTCGTTTGATTCCCAGAAAATCTAATTCTGCAGAGGGACGAAGACATGTATCGACAGTCCCTGTTAAGCTCATTCGGGCTCAAACTGATCACCACAAGAGCCACTTAGATAGCAAGTTCGCTGAAACATCAATCCATTATTTAGAGAACATAGCATCCATACTAGGACCAGATCAAGTATTTTTCATATCTCAAGATGATAAAGCTCGAGTCCCTATTGGCGTAACTGCGGCAAATAAGCAAGCCCCTCTTCTAATGCACATGGAATATAGAATCAAATTGCCTGATCACGATTGGGTAATCGCTGAGCGTCATAAATTAATACCATCTGTTTATGCTGGTATCAAAATCACTTCCAATATGCTAGGACAACCGCAAGCCGTTGGATATTCTGGACCAACATACATCGCTATTCGAAGTGGAAAGCATAGTTCATCTACTGCTAATACTCATGCTCAGGATTTTGAGACGCTTCTCGAACTTGAAGAGTTTCGACCATTAGCTAAAACTGACCATGGACTAGTAAAACCAGTGGTAATCATGACGGTTGATGGAGGGCCAGATGAAAATCCGCGTTATAAAAAAGTCATAGGGTTTGCTATACAACACTTTAAGCGACATGATCTCGATGCATTGTTTTTAGCTACCAATGCTCCCGGAAGAAGTGCGTATAACAGAGTAGAGCGCAGAATGGCTCCTCTTAGTCGGGAACTGGCTGGTTTAATATTGCCTCATGACCATTTTGGGTCTCATTTGGATGAACGTGGCGTTACAATTGATGAACATTTAGAAAGATCTAATTTCGAATTTGCAGGAAAAGTATTAGCTGAAGTATGGAGTTCAATGGAAATTGATGGCTATAATGTTAATGCAAAATATGTTGGGGCAGGTGAACAAGATCTTCCTGATTTTCCAGACATTAAATGGTATTCAGAACATGTGCGTGAAAGCCAATACTTGCTCCAAATTGTAAAATGTAGAAATACAGAATGCTGTCGTCCAAGAAGTGGACTATTTAGATTACTAGACAACAGGTTTCTTCCACCACCTGTAAAAGTAAAACAAACAGTTGATGACTTGGTTTTAGATGAAGGAGGGCAATTTCTTAATCTTCCAGTCAATTTAGCTCTACGCTTAAGTGCTTCACTCAAAGATTTCCTGCAAATGCCATACGATTATTTTTGTCCGACGGTACAATTGAGGCTATCAAGTCGAACATGCAAAACGTGTGGTCTTTATCATGCTTCCGTCAAGTCACTAAATCGTCACATCGAAAAGATCCATAAGAAAGTAAACACGCACACTGATAGGAAAGTTAGACCTGTAAGAGTCGCTGCTCGTCGTGCTAATGAACTGATGTGCATTATTCAAAATTTAGAGCACCATGATGTTGAATGGCTCGATGAGAATGACGTAGACATTCCAAAATCGGATGAAAGCGAGCAGACTCACAACACTGAGCAGCAATCGAAGCAATCCAATGTCATCGAAAACTTAGAATCATGGATTCGGGTTTCATGGACTGAAGACTGTTAATTTGAATTTAATATATGTACCAAAAATTTAAAATAAGTTTGTTATGTTAGTAAGATATAATATTTTTGTCCTTTACTCTATGTTGAATACCGTTTCAGTAAAATATAATCTCTATCCTAAATCTATTTTCTTATTTTTCAAATTATAATTATAACATTATAAAATTAAAAAAACAATACATTAATTGACAAATGTTTACGTAAGCATGGGGGGAGGGGGTAAGAGCTTTGCTTACTTTTGCTGACAAGGGGGATGGGGGGGTAAATAATTGCAATAAATCTGCTTACGTAATACTTGAACGGCCCCTAAGGACAAGACAAAATCACAATATTTTATATCAGATACCAAAAGTTTACAAATACTTTTTAACTTGTTAACGAATATTATTCATGCTGAATACTAGTTTTCTCTTAACAACAACTTAAATGAACTATATTACAAATAAAACATTATTTAATTATGTTTTTAAGAAAAGTGTCAAAAGCTTTTAATCAAGCATATAAAACAAAACCAACAATCCTTTCCCGATTTAGCTTAATTTCACATTTTCCCGTAGAAATGAAACTTATTTATATATATATATATATATATATATATATATATATATATATATATATATATATATATTAGTGTTTATCGTATTTTAAGTTACTCGCAGGTTTATGTGAACTAACGGTGAAAATACATATTCATTAATTACAAAATAGAGTAAAATTAATCGTTGTAGATTTTAATTGTGTAATAAAGATTTTATTATTACTAATAAATATTAAGTATGGTATTGGTACAAAATAATAACTTATTTGATACAACACTAGGTTGTACCATTATAATATGCAAAACATGTATTGAAGGGTAAAAACCAATAAACGACAAAAAAAATCTTCAGGAATTATCCATCCATAAAATAATGTTTTTCGTAAACATAATAAAAAGTTGTTCCGTAATGTTTATCTCCTGGGAATGTAGAGAAACTGAATATTGAACAGTTTCTTTTTTTTTCTCTGAATATTATTATTATTTGTCATATATTTGTTTCGTCTTAAAATATAATATTAAGAGAGGACACGTGAGATTGTAAGATCAGGATAGGTTAAAGAAATGTATGTTTAACTGTCTGTCAACTATGGTTACATCTAATGTGAATTGTGGCAGTCAAAGTGAAACATTGTCTTTCCACTTTGCCACATTGTCACTAGAGTACACACCGTAAAGTCTATACTCAGATCACCGCTGGCATGTCATTAGCTTTGAGAGAAAACTCTTGTTCACTTCGTTGGCATTTTATTATATATTTTATTCTACATTATATTCAAAGTAATATCCCTTTAGTGAAGTTCAAAAATTTTGTAGTATAGCATCACACTGCTTTTTGTAAATTAAAAAATACTCCAATTATGTTAAGAAAACCCCATTTGTCGTATCACTGCTCTTCAAAAGCACTCCTGTTATTGCCTCGTGAAGTATCAGAATACTGGATCTCGACATTTCGAGCAATTGTCAGTTTCGTGGTCATCTGGAGAGCAAGGCCAAATTGGCCTCAAAGAAATTGGGAGTGATCAATAGAGCGAGACAGTATTTCAAATCTGGCCAAAGACTGGAGAGCAAGGCCAAGTTGGCCTCAAAGAAATTGGAAGTGATCAATAGAGCGAGACAGTATTTCAAATCTGGCCAAAGACTTGCGCTCTATAAGGCGCAGGTCCGGCCACACATGGAGTACTGTTCTCATTTCTGGTCCGGATCACCCCAATATCAGCTTACCTAGCTTAGACTTAATTTGTGAATAAATAAGATTTACAGGTAGGTACGCCAAAAGTTTTTTAGGTTCTGGGAATTGTGCGGCTTCAGCACCTAAACTAATCGATCGATCATCGATACCGTGAAGCATACACTTAACCACTCGTTTACCTACGTATCAATTGAAAATAAATACTTTTTCATAATAATAACTTTCCAAAGAGTCCGCAAACCGAGCTTGTTTGCCAATATCTGTCCAGAATTTTCGTCTGTTGGTAAAGCTTCACTAAGTATTTGCTGCCATTCAGTCCACGCATAAAAAACGGACGATAGGTTTTCGTACCAGCGTCATCGTCACATAATTTGGGAAGGGCATAATTTGTGTGTCGCTCCAGCCATATATCGTTTACTTTATACAACCGCATTTATATAGTTCGGCCTTTTCTAGGCGGATCGAATTCGGGAATAGTGTTATGGATAGACCCTAACTTATCAATAGAATCAGATGACTGGTTACTATTTCTGATAGCTCTTATTAATTCATTAACTAGGATCCGCCAACCGTGCGCGGAGGGTGTTGAGCTGCGCCCCTCTCCTTTCTTCTTTTCCTGATAACTTTTGAATGGCTAAACATTTTTTCGATCTGGAGACAACTAAACACAAAAAAGGTCTCCCAAACGGTTAAGAGCTTCGCCTACGCTCAGCTCAATGATATTAGAGTCAGATTCAGTAACTAACCTTGTTTCATTATGTTCATCTGCTGCGGGGCTGCCGGGAAATGCTGTGAAGTTTTCATGTAAAGTCGCGCTGCGCGAAGGTTGCTGGCCCACCACAATGGCGGATAGTGTGCTCAAGTGTTGCCTGATGATGACGATGAGGCGACTACTTTGCGATGGCTCCAAATATTCTTGGACTGCGCGAGCGACATCTTCTCCTTGAACTAGTTGTACGCGCAGACGGACTGCGTCGACACCGTAGGCTTCTTGCTTCATCATTGATAGGACGAAAAAGTTGACCGCGAGAGAGGCGCTGATCTCCCAACCCCTCGTTGGTGAAGCTCGTAGATGGGCTGAGGGGACAGTGTCCCCTTGTCCTGTCTTCAACCATAAAGCGTTAACGATGTCCATGTTCCATTTGTAATGTACCCAGTATTGCTCAATAATGGTTGCTCCGGACGTCCCTTTCACTGGCAGGATGTAGTAGAAAGAAGAAATTGAGTAGAGTTTCGGATGCCGGTACTGTCAGCCGGTGCTGGTCGGAGAACGTCGGTTTTTGTTGAAATCCATTTGTTAACTGAGAAAAAATGAAAGGTTTTCGGACAATTATTGTCGCTTTATGCGTTTTTGTGGGTAAGTAAATAAAAATGTAACTAAGATGTGACACTTAAATTATACTAGAATTTTTATTCACTTTAATTAAATCACTTTGATAAATGCATAAGAGTATAATTAGAAATTAAATAATTCCGAGTATTGAATTTAGTGATAAGAAGGTACTATAGCAGTAATATTGTGGATGAGATACAAGATCTCATCCAAAAATACCGGTGACGCTGTCATGGCCAGTAGGGCTAACAGCAGAGACACACAAAAAAAAAAAAAAAAAAAAAAAAAGAAAAAAAAAAAAAAAAAAAAAAAAAAAAAAATTACTCATTTTAAAGTAGTGTTACAGTATAATAGTCATTCTATTCCAATAAGAAATAAAAAATGTAATAAATAAAAATAAAATGAAAAAATATATATATATATGTATGTGTATGTATATTTGCATAAATCTAAGCGTTGAGTATCCCATATCTGAGATGTGAAATAATATTTCACAATAATATTAAAATCTCTAGTTTTATCGTAATGACTTTCGGGTATTTTAATAAAACAATTCTATTCTTATATCACAATTTCATATATTCCAATTACTTGGTTACTCCACTATAATTACAGCACTAGATTTGTAAATTACTTTGATTAAATATCATCAATTCAAATACCAAATTTTAATATACAGAACAGTTGATACATAGACATCTAATAGTACTTACAATATTAAGTCCTCTTCAAATAATATTCCCAACTCACTGGGCATAAAGTGCCCTTTATGCCCAGTGAGTTGGGGAAAGTCTTTATGGACCAAACATTGAAAAATGACTGACTGTTGCTCCAAGCACATGGAACCAGGCAGTAGTCGCTTTTTGACTACTTTGATATTATTCAATTACATTTGCCAGAGTTAGTCAATTGACGAACTAATATTGACATTTTATTAAATATATTACCATCACAATCTAATTAATTATTAGAATGTCTTGCACATGGTAATGTCTATAATGTCTCATCTTCCTACCCTTATTCCATTTTGGGGTCGGCACAGTATGTTTTTTCCTTCCATACTCTCCTGTTACTCGTCATCTCTGTACACACTCCCTTCTTCTCCATATCGTCTTTCACGCAATCCATCCATCTTTTCTTCGGCCGTCCTCTACCTGTCCATCCCTCCATTACCGTACCTAGCACTCTTTTGATCACGTGCCTTTCATCCCTCCTCATAACATACTATGACAGACGGACGGACAGACGGACGACAGACGGTAATGTCTATAATGTATTTTTTATTAATTCAATGTAGTTGTGATGAAGTACTAAAATATTAGCTTGCTGCACTCCTTTATATAAACTTAAACTGTGTCAAATTTCAAAAAAATAAGAGTTAACTATTTCTCTTGAACTGCTAAGTGTAATAATATTATTGTTAAAGTTCTAAAAGTTACTGAATTTAAATATATAGAAGTTAGATATACTATATTGACAATTAAATAATACTAGAAAATATCACAAGAAAATAATATTAATTATTACAAAAAAAACACTCATATATTATTTAACTTATAACTATAAATATATGTAGGTTTATATGTATTTATATAATTAATTTATTATTTTATAAATATTATATTTATTTAAAAGTAATTTAATTAGTTAAATGTTTATAAGCCATATGTGGAAATAATTAATGCTTTATTCTATGCATCTATTTTAAGTAATATTTCTCGTATTAGCACTATCCCGTACTTATTACTGAAATTCTTTCACCTGAAGGTTGTCTGTCAGAGATTGCTTTTAGCAATAAGACCGCCTTTGCATATTTTGTTTTTTTTTATACTATTTTTGTTTCCTTGTATTAATTTTGTGTGCAATAAAGAGCTTATCTATCTATCTTTCTATCTATAACATCCCCATAAACGCGCTTTAAAACAGTAGGAGTGAGAGTAAGCAAACTAAATAATATTTATCTATTAAAATTTTTATTATATACATTAAGATTTAAATTTTAGTTCTAACTTTGAATTAGTTGAATTTTTCCGGCAACAACTTGTTTTCCTAAATAATTGTTAAAAGATTATCGTTCTTAAGAATGGCTCGAACTAAAATAGCAGTAAATATCTTCTGGGATGACAAATCTCATAAAAATCCAGAACTAAATATAAATTATCGAGATAAAGCAAATTAATTAAATTATGTTTTGCAGCTTCCAGGCTGTATATTTAGTATTTCCGAGACTTGTGCGGAAGCAGTCGCACGTGATAGTAATCCTGTCGCTGGAGAACCGAGTCTCGGCAAATAGAATTAATTATGATGTTGCCTATTTATATATACTAAGAATATATAAAAAGTTCTTTCAACGAAAACTTGTAATTAGACTTACTAATAAAGTAAAATATTATTGATATAAATATATAATAACAATGTATAATAAGATTAACTAGAAATCGTAACCTAAAGTGGTTTGAAATTATCTTTGAAAAAACATTTCCAAACCTCTTTCCAATTAATTTTTACTCCAATAGTGTAACGTCCTTTGAGTATAATAAAGTCATATCAACGAAGTGAACAAAAATTCTCTCTCAAAACTAATGGCATGTCCGTGATCTGACTAAAAGCTTTACTAACGATACAGTTAAAAAACAGTGTTACACCTAGCATATCTGTGTTTTATATAACTTAAAAAAATACCAAAACAAATAACACAAGACTGATATTTAATTATTGGATTCTAAATATTTATCGATAAAAATATACCAAAAAATTCTTCATTTATCTTTGGAAAATATAAAGAAAATATAAATAAGGTTTCATTATTACTCATCAAAATAACTTAGAAAAATTTCAATCATGAAATAGTCCTCTATCGAAGGGTTATTCAACTTAGTCGTATATAAAAATGAAATATTTTCGATAACCTCTTTGAGATGAGAAGCTATACCGTACATTATATATGGTATACTCTGGTGCTGTGATACAGATCAGTATCTTTCAGATCAGTACCTAATAGCGAACTTGTAAAAAAAATACGAAAATCTATTGCTTTAATACAATTCATTAATTCATAACAATTATACCTACTGTATGAAGTAATCTACTTAATAGCAAATATATAATAGATAATAAAACATATCAAGTGTAAACAAATATCTGTGTGGCAAAGTCTTGACCCATTCAGTGTTCAGAGGCTTCTCAATGAAAAGCAATACCCATAAAAAAATTAAAAAGCAGAATTGATTATTTTCAATCCAACCACTCAATATAAGTCGTAGTAGCGAGATCTATAACTAAAAAGGTTCAAAAAAAATTACTACAATTGTATTATATTTAAGTGATGGTATTATGGTTTACTAGGTGGTAGAGCCTAGCTGTAGTTATCTGACTGCAGCTCGTATTGGGCTGGCTCGACCGGGGAAGGACCACCCTCTCACAGAAGACCGACGTGTAGTAACTAAATTCATTTGGTTATGTTCCGTCGGTGAGTGAGAGAATCCGGAAGCCCAAACCCCCCCCCCTCCCCGCCAAACATGAACGCGATGCATAAAAGAAAAATACCTCAGGAGGGTACCGGCTTTGATGAAGCCGAGGACCCCCTCCCCGAGCAAAATCAGGGGAATGATCCTCGGATTTTGCTCGGGCTGCCCGTCGTCGTCTGGGGCGGGCAAAGTATCGCACTTTATGTTTCCTGAGGGCAAACGACGTCAAACAGCGGGACCCCGCTCCACTCTAGATGTGGACCTTTGTAACATCCGGGGGTTTCATTCGAACCTAAACGCCATCCACTACCACCTTGAGACGGCGCAGCCGGCCTTGTTGTTTTTGACGGAGACGCAGATATCTCAACCTAGCGACACAGCGTACCTATCATACCCCGGGTATAAACTAGAACATCATTTTATACCACACGCCGGGGTATCTGTGTTCGTAAGGGAGGATATCTGCTACCGTCGCCTTCAGATTTTTGAAGGTCGGGCCCTGTCCGTGCTCTGGCTGCGCGTGGACATGGACGATCACGTCAGATTCTACGCGTGCCTCTACAGGTCCCATAGTGGTAATGCACAAACAGATCAACTGTGAGGCCACGTTCAAGCGAAGATTGACGACCTGCTTTCTCAGACTCCCTCCGCCGAAGTCGTAGTCCTCGGGGACTTCAACGCGCACAATACCGAATGGTTAGGGTCACGTGCAACCGACTGCGCGGGGAGATCTGTGTTTAACTTTGCTCTGGCAAATGGTCTGTCCCAGCTGGTAAAGACGCACACTCGTCTACCGGATGTGGACAGCCACACGTCCTCTTTGTTGGATCTTCTGCTGACTACACATCCAGAAAAGTACCAGGTCACTGTCGAGGCTCCGTTAGGGTCCTCTGATCATTGTCTGTTACGGAGTGTAGTGCCCATTCAACGTTCGGCTCGCACAAGACCTGCGACTCGACGTGTTTGGCACAACAAGTCAGCGGATTGGGATGGAATGCGGTCTTTTTTTGCATCCTACCCATGAGGGCCGATATGTTTCCCTTCCAACGATCCTAGTGACTGCGCTGCGGCTGTATCTGATGTGATACTTCAGGGCATGGAACTTTTTGTACCAAGCTCTGTGGTACCACTTGGTGGCAAATCGCGGCCTTGGTTTGATGCGTCTGTCAGGGCTGCAGCAGCTGGCAAACGGCAGGCTTATCAAGCTTGGGCCAATGCGTTAGTCACTAAGGATCCGAACTCTAGAGTTCTGAAGAGGAAATACAACCGTGCCTCCAAATCCGGCAAATCGCTAGAGCAAAGTTCAAGCATGTCGTCAAAATTGGGGATCAGCTGGCAAAGTACCCGCCTGGCACGCGCAAATTCTGGGCGCTTTCAAAGGCCAGTCTGGGCAACTTTAGCCAGCCGTCCCTACCGCCGTTGCACATGGGGAATGACTATCTGGTCCACACGGCAAAAGAGAAAGCCGATCTCTTAGGCACTCTTTTCGCCTCCAACTCAACTTTGGACGACCAAGGGAAGACACCGCCTATCATCCCGCGGTGTCAGAGCTCAATGCCGGAAATAGTTTTTCGGCAAAAAACTATCAGGCAGACACTATTTTCCTTGGACGTTTATAAGTCGAGTGGGCCGGATGGCATTTCTCCACTGGTGCTACGAACGTGTGCCCCTGAGTTGACTTCAGTGCTAACGCGTCTATTTCAGCACTCCTACCTTAAAGGCGTAGTCCCGGTCAAGTGGACAAGGGCACACTTCCAAGAGGAAGTGTGCCCTTGTCCATCCGATCCCTAAAAAAGGTGATAGCTCGGACCCAGCTAACTACAGACCTATCGCCATTACCTCCCTTCTCTCCAAAATAATGGAGATTATCATAAACCGACAGGTCCTAACGTACCTCGAGGATCACCGGTTGATCAATGACCGGCAGTATGGCTTTCGCCATGGTCGATCAGCTGGTGATCTCCTGTTATACCTCACTCACCGTTGGACAACGGTTATTGAAAGCAAGGGAGAGGGTCTGGCAGTTAGTCTGGATATGGCAAAAGCCTTCGATCGTGTATGGCACAAGGGGCTTCTTTCGAAGCTACCTTCCTATGGGCTTCCCGAGAGTTTATGCAAGTGGATAACCATCTTCCTCACTGGGCGGAGCATACAGGTTTACGGTTTTTGCTCGGACCCCAAGCCCGTGAACGCTGGTGTACCCCAAGGCTGAGTGCTATCCCCAACTCTGTTCCTCCTGCACATCAATGATATGTTGGATATTTCCGACATACATTGTTATGCGGATGACAGCACTGGGGATGCGGTATATTCCAGTCGTGCAGGTCTCTCTTGGGAAAACGTCGATGAGTGCCGAAAGAAACTTGTGTCTTCAATAGAGACTTCCCTGGGGATGGTCTCTGAGTGGAGTGAAGTGAACCACGTTCAGTTCAATCCCCTAAAGACACAAGTTTTCGCGTTTACCACTAAAAAAAAACCATTTGTCGTATCACCGCTCTTCGAGAGGACTCCTCTTATTGCCTCGCCAAGTATCAGAATACTGGGTCTCGACATTTCGAGCGACTGTCAGTTTCGTGGTCATCTGGAGAGCAAGGCCAAGTTGGCCTCGACGAAATTGGGAGTGATCAATAGAGCGAGGCAGTATTTCAAACCTGGCCAAAGACTTGCGCTCTACAAGGCGCAGTTCCGGCCACACATGGAGTACTGTTCTAATCTCTGGTCCGGATCACCCCAATATCAGCTTCTACCATTTGACCGCGTACAACGGAGAGCCGTTCGGATTGTCGGGGACCCGGTGCTCTGCGAACGGCTGGACTGTTTGGCATTGCGTAGAGACGTGGCTTCTTTGTGCGTCTTCTACCGCATTTACAATGGGGAGTGTTCCGAAGAACTATTCGATCTGATGCCTACCGCCGAATTTCACCACCGCACAGCTCGCCATCGCCTCCTTTACCATCCATACCACCTGGATGCGTGGCGATGTTCAACTGTGCGGTTTTCAAGGACTTTCTTCCCACGTACCACTCAAATGTGGAACGAACTTCCTTCGGCGGTATTTCCAGATCGATACGACATGGGTGGGTACCTTCAAAAAAGGCATATATTCCTTTCTCCAAGGCCGGCAACGCTCTTGTGAATCCTCGGATGTTGCAAGAGTTCATGGGCGGCGGTGATCACATATTAACGGTGACCCGCAAGCTCGTTTGCCCTCGTATAACATAAATAAAAAATATATATATATTTATATATATATATATATATATATATATATATATATATATATATATATATATATATATATATATATATTATTATTAGCACAGGAGTTATGTGGTCACGCAATTGCACACCTTTGTGGAACAACAAATATCTCTTGGGAATAACACTCAGAATCAGAGTAAAACGAATAGTAAAGGCGATGTATATCAAAATAAAACTATACGCTTTAAAAGCTTTAAAAAAATATGTTTTATTAAAGCTAGTACAATAATTTCCAAAAATGGTAGATTATTTATAAATTATTTAAAAATTGTTTCCAAACGTTAACATTTTATTTAAATGTGGAATAAAAATGTATCAACACGATCATAAACAATAAAATAGTCGACTGTATATTACAATAAACAAATAAAACTCTCTGAAATTAAAACATCAATTTACGTTTGGCCTAATTTCTTGAAATCAAAATTCTTTTATTTAAAATAATCTTCTAGATTTTAAAATACGAAGGTACCGTGTGCCGGAACGAACTTACTATGAAATTAGCATTTATATTAAAAGAGAAAAGAACTTCTGAAGTTGTTGGATTTTCTTTCTAGTTTTATAATTTTTAAGACATATAGACTTAATTTTAACGATATTTTTATAATCTTAAATTTTGTAATCATCAATACACAACTGTTTCTATAACGTCAGTTTCATTAAAATATTGAAAACCTACAACTATAAATATATTCTACACATAGTTTATGTATCGTTTGCCTGTAGTACATTACATTATTTTTTAGCAACATCAGGATACTTCAGTATTTGGAGGTTGGCTATCGGCTCAAACCAAATCCACAACTGGGGAGCGCCCTGGATAGTCTTTTCCCATAGCCACCACTAAACACATCACTATGCTGGTATTTTGTATGAGATCCTTAGTAAATTTTTCACAGACTAGAATTTACAAATATGAGAAAGATTTGGACCTGCATCCTCTGGGAAAGCGTTCCATCGCGTTATAAATTAAATTACCGTCTTGACACCCACCTCAACGAATTAAACTTGTGATATATTTATACTTATTTAACGAGTACTCTGAATACGAGATTTTCTGGGAATGCATAGATATTAGAAAATCGATTTAGAATTATAAAGGTCTACGTTATAATTCTAAATCGATTTTCGATTCTTCTTTATAGAGTCAATACTCATCTTGTGTATATAACTTCGAGCCTTGAATTTAATTTAAACAGTATATTATCTGCCTCTATCACATTGATCTGAACCTAATCACATTATAATTGACTATTTGGACGCAATGCACATATATCACATATTACAAACCCGATTATTATTATCTTGAATACAAACGCCTGTGATGTTCCTGCATACTAATAACCAGGACGGTTAGGTTATAAACACATTAACTACGTCTTAATATACAAAATAATGATTATAATGCTATCTGTAACCAGGTTATGTTACAATTGCTTCCTGCAAAATAATCTCATACATGGAAGATATTTAATAAGTTTAGCCAAAGCGTAGCAATCTATAAATGTTAATGGCGTCCTGCGGTAATAGCGAATAGTAAAATATTATTTTATTAAGGAACTGTAGTATTTAGGTATCTATATAGACTACGTATATTAATATATTTTATCCCAAGTTGCCGCTAGCTTCCGTATCTATGAACAATAGGAAATGCGTCGAGGAGGGCAGCCCCCTCAGCGAGGAGTGAAAGCAGCCCCCGAGCCACCCTTCTGAGGACACACGACTTAATTAAATGTGTATATTGATATTATGTAAATAAAGACGAGCTGCTAAACTATCTAGTGATGTGTTGTGGATATTTTTTGTATCTTTGAACTTTTGACAACTTTAACATTAACTGTAAAATTAAAAATATATACAGATTTTGGTATTTTTTTTAACATTACATCAGTTAGTTTACATTACAGTAGTTTAAAATGTTATAGTTAATTTTATTAAACATTATATTTTGGGGTTTTTTAAAGAAATAATAAATTGAATCTCCAATTTGTTAGTCCCGATATCTATATATTGAATAAATTTCTATCTGAACGTTGTCTGTATGCAGCAGACAATTGGGACACAATTCAATGATTCTTAGAATTGTTATCTGTTTGTTTGTATAAATGTGCGTTTTGGAGCGCTAATCTTTAAAACCGATTCTATTAGAAATATTTTATGATGCCTTTACTTAAAATGAAATCAATAATTCAAAAAGTTGAGTCAATTAAAAAAAATTGTTTTACGATAAAAATTTTATTAAGAAACAGTTTTTTTCAATTACCTGAAACTTAATTTAATTTAATTTAATTTAATTAACTTAATTTTAATTTCGTTTTGTCAGCCTACCAAAAAACAAATTTCTTGTTAACGAAGTCGTTGTATTACTAGTACATAATAAATGCAATAACTTTTTGAAATAGTTTCTAGTTTCTACATTATTTCTACAGAAATTGTTAAAAAAATTATCGTGAAAAAGAGCCATACGAATAGGTACGCAAATTTATTTATTTAAGTTGATGCTGAATGAAATGAACATATTTTTTAAATAAGAACAAAAAATATTACAAATTTTTATTACAAAAATGTTGGATCAAAAAGATGTAAATACAAGTAAAGTAAAAAGATTCAATTTCAATTCAATTCCGTTGTCATATCGTGAGATTATTTCAGCAAGTGACTTTTGAGGTCAAAGCACAAAAATAATACACATTAATTACACACAATACACTGTAATCATTGTCCAAGCTTTTTCTGAACGTATTTATGAATGGGAAATGTAATAAAACTAATGTAAGAAACAAGTGATTACCGATGTAGTAATTTTTAACTGTACTTATAATAAAGTGGATAAACACCCAGCTGTTAAGAGTAAATGATTTACTTAATAATTTACTTACAATCATGAATCATTTCATACAACAATAGGTACTGTTTTAATATTAACTGTGTGAGATTTCAGTACCAGAATGCTCTTAACCACAAACTGTATACAAATATTGTATTCTCGAAACAATTAGCTAATTTATGTAAAATAAAGCATCAAATTATTTGTGCTTATAAATGATTTAATCCAATTCTTTATGTATGTAAAAGCTTTGATTAATGTTGTGACAAAATTGGAGGATGAGGATGAGGATGAGGATGAGGATGAGGACGAGGACGAGGACGAGGATGAGGACGAGGACGAGGACGAGGATGAGGACGAGGACGAGGATGAGGATGAGGATGAGGATAAGGATGAGGACGAGGATGAGGATGAGGATGACGATGAGGATGAGGATGAGGACGAGGATGAGGATGAGGATGAGGATGAGGATGAGGATGAGGATGAGGATGAGGATGAGGATGAGGATGATAGTTATGATGATAAAAATGCAAATAAAATTTAGTAATGCAACAAAATATGATAAGAAAATTATTTATGATTAATAATCACGTATTGGTATATCAGACTTTTATTAGAAGATTAACTTAATAATCTTAATTTACTTTTAATATTAATATTTAAACTTTAACGTACATTTCTTAAACTAAATATTTTTTCTTTCAACTAACGATTCGCTGAAAATGACTTTTTCTTATAAAGATTAATATTCTTGTAAGTGGAACGATATAGTTTATAACTTCGATATATTTATATTCAAGAACTTTTAGAACTTTAAGGAAACTCCGATGAAAATATAAGTTATCCGAGCAAAGTTTTTAAACCATTGATAGAAAAATCGCTCTAGAAAATTTATAGCCGCTCAAATATTGAAAATATTTCACTTTCAAAATAAGTCTAATCTAAAGATTATATCTATAGAATTTTATTATATTAGATTTTTTTAAACCGACATGAATTAAGATGCTACCTCCTTACAGCAAAATAATTTAATTCTTATTTAAAATTACTATTTTACCTTTTAATACTTTTATAATTTGGATACAAAAAGATAAAGTTAACTGAAATAAATCTCAATAAGGAGTGAGAGTAAAAATATTTGTTTTAATAATTTATTATGCATACGAGTATAAATAAAATATAAGTGCCCTCATATGACTTCAAAATAAATATCTTTGGTTTATCATATCTAGACTAATAACAACCATTTTTGAATTGTTTTTATCTCAATGTTTCAAAGCAAATACCGAAAATCATTCCGTTTATTGTTATTTAAAATATTTATCAATTATGTTAAATTTTAATCTAATATTGAAAATATGTTTGAATCATATTTGAGACTTCTTGTAATATAGTTGTTATCAGCAATCAATTGTAATAATATTAATAGACCAAATAAGCTGCAACAACTTGCAACTACAACTTTACCCATTGATCTTTTATAATTTACCACTACCATTTGGAAGAGTATTGAGAAAAAGTTATAGCATATTAATTATTATTCGCCAAGTTACTGTTGTCTTAAAATCAGAGATGCCTGTCACGTTTCTACATCAAATATCCTAAATGGCTAAGCTATTGCCATCTTTATGGCTTTTGTTTTAAGACACAGAATAATCCTTAGATCTCTTTGTAATCCAGATATCATCTAATTGTTGTCTAAATTAGATGTGGAGAGAATTTAATGAGGCTTTGGACAGAATATTAAAGCAATTTTGTTTGTGATAGCTTTTATTTCACTGCTACATTATGTATTTATTAGCAATATAAATTTTATCCTCAATTCTTATTACCACTGTTATTAATACAACGTAAAATATGTGTTTTGATTATATATTTTACAATTTATGTGTATTTTGTACTTTATTTATTGTGATTTAGTCGACAGTTAACACCATGGCTGACACCTATATACTTAAGAGAACAATTCTCATTGTAGCAACTTTTCCATAGACAATAAAAATTACCGTCGTCTCTATCTTATCTTTTTGTAATATTAAGCTTGTGTTTTTTTTAATGCCTTTTAATCTTATTTTTAATGTTTTTGTTTAACTTATTATGATTATTTTTTTTATTTACAGCTTCTAGTTTTAAATGTTGTCCCCTTCCCTCAAATATGGCAAAGGGGATAATGGCTGACACTTACGTTTTGCTCGTGAACGGAAGCTGTTTGCGGTCATCTTGTTAGTCACGGATCTTTTTTTACGGTCTTTTTTATTATTAACTAATCAGTAGGCCAACTTATCGAGGCGATTGCGATGGTTCCTGTTATTCATACATCGCTCATTAAATATTTTGACATTTGTGACGACAGTGATAGCAATAAAAAAAACTCGGCTGAGTTTGATGTGTACTCCTCTCAGACCAGAACGCATTTGGAACCCTCGTAGCTTTAATTAGCACAACTCATATATACCTCTGTATATAGTTGCAGCTATCTAATTAATTGCAGCTCGTAAGGACAGGAGCGACGAGATACAAGACCCTAATAAAAAATTGCAACTCAGTCCGACACTCTAAAATATAAGTTGGGTCCCAAGCAAAACCGGTAAGTGCAAAGTATGCCATTGCATTGCCAATATTTTCTGTAAAGTATCTTCAGAATATTAAAGGTCAACAATTCGTGACTTTGATCTCATATAATCTTAATCGCTTCAATATTTAAGATGTCATATATTTTCTACTTGAAAAACTACTGGCGATCTTTAGCATTGTAATTTTAAAGCGCTACTAAGAAAAGCAGGCATTACACTTCAAATGCACAATTTCTGATGTTACTAGACTATGGCATTGAGAAAGAATCAAAGGTCGACATTTCGATCGATAAACATATTAAGTTAGTTTAGTTACAAGTGTATTCTTATTATTTTATAAGCATGCCAATATCAAAATCAACTCTTTAAATGTTTCTTAAATTTTCAATGAATGAAGAACTCGAGTTCCTCTTGACTTTTATGATAAAGAATAATATAGAAAATAAAATTCTAGGTCGTTAATATTCCGATGCGATACTGTGAGATAATTTTGCTGAGAGCAGCTTTTTGGAGCAAAGCACTTGTATAAATTGCGCCTCACCATTATAATATGTATATGAAACACAAAAGCACATTATTTATTTATTAGGCTTTTTTATATAACATACTTTGCAAATATAATCTTACATTGATATATTTATAGTAAATGTTTTAAATTACGTTTAGTTATAAAATTATACTTTAAAATGTCTTAAAACAATTCAAATGATTAATATCAAATCAAACTCAAAATTATTATCCATAACCATTTCACCATCTAATACACAAAATATAGTCTCTAACAAAGCTCGTATACCAAAATAACACTTGCCTTAGAGACGAAATATGTGGAAAAGTTAAATTGAAGTAAACAACATATAACTTTGGTATTTTGATATTAAATAAGTTTAACAATATCTTAACAATGTTCCATCAGGAAAGAGGTTTTCAACTTTGATAGCATTTTTATTTTCGTAAAAGTTATATTAAACTGAGCGGCTTTTGGATATATTTATCATTCATACTATTTTAAAAATATTGCAAGTAATCTTCCCTAAAATATTTAAAAAAAAACAATGGTTTTAAAGTAAAATAAATAAAAAGTACAATTAATTTATTATAAATTCGAGAATATTGAAAAGGACATATTGATACTCTCACAAAATATATTGTGCAAATTGCAATAAAATAAAGATAGATTCTTTCACGCGATTTAGAATTCCTTATATTTTAATAATTTAATAATATTTTTCATACATGACTTTTTCATTAAAAAAGGCACTACACCAAAATTTTCTATATTGGTATGTTTAAATACAGAAATACATACACACAACAGTAAAAAGCAAGTAGAACCTGGCACCTACAAAGCGATAAATTGTAATATTTAAACATCATCAAGCCGAAAATAATTTAAAAGTTCAAAACTATACTTATGCAGAGGATACTCCTCTTCTTAACATTGAAGGAGTGTTCTTTTTAGGTAAATATCTCCGTCGGGACTTGCAGTACTTTATTTGATAGCAGACGTATGTTGGACTAGTACATTCCAGCATACAGGCGCAGCCCGAGGAACATTCAGTGAAGTTTGCAGGACAGTACCGTGGAGGAGCTGCCCCGGGACAGGGCGCCACGCAATAGGCCTTGTCGCAGGGCATGTCTGTAACAAAAATTAAGACAGGTGTTTTTTGTTATTATTTTTTTAATAAAACAATATTGTTAACCCAAAGTATTTGTTTTCCAATAAGCCAATTAATACTGCTTGATTAATTAAAATTACACACATTTTTCTAATATGTGTTTGGGTGTTTATAAGTAAGTAGTTAAAGATGATCCATTTACAAATATCTTACAGCTGGGCCAAATCTTGCAACTATAGAAAAATCAAAATGCTTTACTTAGTTTCCGCCCTTGTCCTAAATTGCCCTAAATTGTCCTTTACCGATCATCAAATCATTGTAATGGCCTAAAACCGTCAATAAGCTAATGTACAGAGGGAGAGGATATTAAGGAAGTTCCTCGCTCTTCCGCTTTGAGATTAACTTTCTTTTAAACTAACAGTTAAAAAACTAGTTTATTTACCTTCCGGTACCGGTTCTTCTTTCCCATCCCATGGTAACCATCCATGCTGACAGGAGATCTGACTGATCGTTACAAAGACTATAATACTCAATAATTTAACAAACATGTTTTAAATAATTTCATTAAAAATTTCTTAGAAATAGATTTTCATCGCCTGAAAATTTGTGACAGTTTTCATTATTTTATATCAGCCAGGAACTAATAAAAAAAAATATTTTAAAAAGTATTTAATAAAATTGTCATAAAAAATCTAGGGGGATCGAAGCTTTTAATCGATCCGGGTTTTCTTTACTTTCATCTTTATTATCTGCAATGAGATTTCTTTTGGGATGTTTATTGTTCATGGCTTCGTGTTACTTGCTTATTTTCTACCTTATGTTACTTATTTTTCTTATTTTTATCATTTATTTTACTACTTTACATAACTCCTATCTCTACTTTTGTTTTTTTTATTTAACCTATTTGTATTACTTATTTAATTACGCTTATATTTTTATTTCTTATTCTTATACCTAATTATCATTGTATATTGGCTATTTTTCCAACATTTGTTTTTCTTTTTTTTAATTCGTATTGTTTGTGTATTTAGTCTTATATTTTTACAATATATAAATAATACACTTTTCCTGCTCCTTTATTTGTCGCTGTTTTTTAACTTTTTTAGTTTATGTGTTCTTATTTCTGTTGGTTTACTTGCTGTTCTCTTATGTCTTTTTTTTCTAAATTGACTCTTTTGATTATTTTTTCTGCATATTGTATAAAATTAGTTCTTTGTCTTGTGTCTGCCATTATAATTTTTAGGTTATCTTTATTTAATTCTATTTCCAATTCTTGCTCTAGTTTATATGTTAGTTTTCCAAATTTGTTACAGTCTAATATAATAGGGAGTATGTCTTGTATGTCCATATTGTTACAGTCGCAGGTAGGGTTATCTTTCAGATGGAACCTGTGCAAGTATTGACTAAGGCCTCCGTGGTCTGTCAACACCTGCACAAGCGCCGGGCTGAATTTTGCCTTCTTGATAATTCCGTACGACTCCTTTATTGAGGGGAAGAACCTGTGAGACCTGTTATATCTTTCAGTATGTATAGGAGCGACGTTATGTAATTGACAACTACCAGTTACTAGGATCCGTCAACCGTGCTCGGCGGGTGTTGAGCTGAGCCCCTCTCCTTTCTTCTTTTCTTGATAACTTTTGAATGGCTAAACATTTTTTCAATATGTTTTCGCTGTAACATCGGCTCAAACAAACATGAGAAAATTTTTAGCTAATTATCTCATCGCATTCTGGAGACAACTAAACACAAAAAAGGTCTCCCAAACGATTAAAAGGGATCCTAGTTATTTGGGAATTTACCAACGTAATAGATCAAATGGACGTGAAGTAGTGTTCTCGCTTTTAATATACTCGTATAGTACTCATTGTAGATTTTACTCAAGCAATGAGGAAACGCTTTTGTAAACAAATGTTATGCTTTTAGTATAATAATATTCTTACTTAAGAGGTTTTCTCTTTTATGCTGAAAATAATATTTGAGGCTCTTACACTCAATTTCATTTATTTCTGTCTTAATACTTTTTATTATTAATGATGTCAAAATATTTTATGTATACATAAAAAGTACTTTAGCGACATCATAAAAATTATATTTGTTTATAGGTAAACTTTCCTTTCTCTGTTTAAAATTTAATAAAATCATAGAAACTAAAAATACACTACCAATGAAACTATTAAAAATTGATTCAATCTTTTTTCTCTTAAAAACAATGTAACAAAAATATTTCTTTACCAAGTCCGATTCGTATTTTTAAACAGTTAAAGTTTTTTTAGCCTTTGTTAAACAAAGTTATGGACGAGACTCGTTCTATAATGTCAGTAACTTCACATTAACTTCGCTTCACTTAACCCCTTTTTTCTCCATTTTGCCCTTTTTATCGTGAAAAATATAGTTTCTTTTTTATTTTCAATGCAAATGGAAAATGTGAAACTATAAGCACTATAATAAGAATAATAAAATATTGTCTATACTTAGCTTCGCAGACAAAATGCAAAAGATTATTTTGTTTTGTTATATTGAAGAAAACAAACAAAATTATATTGATATCACTTCAAAAATTTTATTTGGTTAAATTATAGAACGGATAAAGTACAATACAAAATACTAAAAACAACATGAAGACGAATACATACTTTATCATTTAGCCACGTCGGATGCAAAAGAGATAAATCAACTCTATGACGCTGAGGAGAGAGGCGCCGAAAAACACCCCTCCCACCCCTCCTATGTCCACTGAAACAAAAACCAGGTTGAAAAAACTAATGTGAATTTGGTCTATTTTAGATTTCTTGTTCATCACACTACTTAATATTGAATTAAGGAGTCGATTTAAAAATAGAGCGACGGCTTTATTCCTTATAGGATTTCTATGAAGAATTACACTTTTAATAAATACAAAAAAATATTTTAAAAAACATGAATTACTTTATATAAAATACATTTCATATAATAGAATATTGTTAAGAACACCATAATGCTATGTGGTATATTGTTTACAATCATGTTGTTTAAACTAAAATTGTTTCTTATAACAATTAGTTATCTTACCGACAAGTCCAAGTGGATCCTTAATAGCCAGTCTCTTTGAGCGCACCGTGGGTAAATTCGCCAAACCGACCTTCACCCTTGACCCAAGCTTATGCTTCTCTGTCATTTTATTGCTAACTCGACTAAAAAAAAGAATAATATAACACGACTAGAATTAGAATAAGGAACCTTTGTGAACATTGCATGAAATCAGAGTTTCAACTTCAAATATTTTACTAATATAAATAACAAACAATAGTTTGTTACGGGTACAAACCAATTAAATTTCAATTAAAGTTTATTTAAAGCAGACTACAATAAATAGTAAATACATATAATGAAAATTCTGACAAAACAAAGATCGAATATCGATAATATTTACTTACTAATTAAAAATATAAACAGCTTCGTAGATCGTTTCATCACAAGCCATTGGGCACGGACATAAAGAATAATTCTTCGCATTATTCAATATGGTATCTGATAACAAACATATATTTTAGAATTAAAGGAAAAATTATAAAAGAAGTTAACAGTATTTTATTAATACTTATTGAAAGTGCACAAAGAATGAAGTTTAATATTAACACAAAGAAACTTACTCCTCTTTGTATAGAGACATATCATTCCTTTAACATCACAAACCTTCCTTTTAACTGAAATATATATGTTACATTAAAATTAAACCCCATATACATTAGAGGTGCTCATAAACTACAAGTTCGAAAGTTCTCCACAAGTTCGAAGCATAAGTTCGGAACTATTGATTAAATGCGGGAGAAAAACGACAACAGCAGACATTGCTATATTTTATTTCCTAGGCATTGTTTGAATAATGATTATAATTGTCATAATATAAATTATAACCCTTTTCAATAGATTACGAAATACATAAAAATTCTCATATTTGAAGTATCAGAGTTTAGCGCTAAATAAAACAAATTAGTTCAGCCGCTCTAATCGCTACTATTTTATTATATATATAAATTATAATACTCATGTCTAATAGCAAAGACTGTTTAAGACAGAGCAAAGGGAATATTATCAATGCTAACACTTACCTATGTGAGCTAAGAAGTGATGTGTACAATTACAAATGATATTCTGTGCGAGAGCTTTGCAGTAGACAAGGCAGGCGCTTTGTGTGTACTCTGTGAATGGCCAATCATGGAAGGGACGCTCGTCTTTGAAGAGGCAGCCTCGCATGGACCCCGACAAGGTTTTCACTGACGCGTCGTTAATTGTTTGTCCGACCTAATTATATATGAGAGGTTGCTTTTCGAAATCTAATTACCATGCATACAATAAAAGTTATGTATGTATTATAACACAACTTCATTTTAATAACATAAATACTAATAATACCTTATAAATTAAAACTAAACATATATAATATGTGCAATAATAAAATTATCTTAATACCCTTAAAATAGCCTCTAAATCGGTAACTAAAGCCGGAGATGAGAATTGATTTAATATATTTGCCATCGTAACTGAGACAATATCATCCGGGGCGTGTATCCTCACCTGGAAACGGTAATTCTTTAGTTCCGTTTATAAACAATATAGTATTATAAACATTTATGTGAAAGGAAAAGTTTTGATAAATAGAGAACTTACCTCCACCAATTTCTTAACATAAAACACCAAACTACGTAAGCCAACTGTTCTATTAACCGTCTCTACGGTAGTATTTTGTATCAGCGCGGAGTTAAAGACGAAACATGAACCATATTCTGTTTCTATTTTATGAAACCTATAACATATTATCGATTATTATACATTTTAAGATTGGATAAATAAACAACACTCTATATCAATCAGTGATTCTCTAATTTCCTATTACTTAATGACTTTAATTATTTCATAAGCTAAATCTAACTTACTTATCACAGCATCTAAAATAGCTGTTCCCAAACTGACATTCCGTAAAGATTTTATCACATTCCTGTCTAATTTTCGGGATCGCATCCGCGAAGTTCTCAACACAACTCTCATTCATTTTGCAGATGGTGCAAGACCTGCAGTACTGGATACTCCAGAATGATACTTCTTTGAAAAACGTCGTCATTCCAGTTGAGAAGTTGTGTCTGTAAATTATTTTTTACTTAATACAACTGTAAATGATTTTTTATAAATTGGTTTCACTTTTTTAGATATTTATTAATTAATTTTAAATATTTGGCCTATAAACGGCTATTTAATATAGAGGCTCTTATTCCCCTCAGCTACTGATTGTCTTTTAATTATAAGCTTGCTGAAGCCAACTCAAGTCATGACTATGTCTACCGAGTTAGCCAATATTTTAACAAAGATTTAGAATAGATTCAGTGTATAGGTTATAAGTTATCTATCAAACAGAAGTGTTAATAACATACTCTAGGCATTCCGCAAACCAAAACACAAGCCATATAACCCTTACCATCAAAGTACACATACTTTTTGAGATATTCTTTAACTCCTTCATTATCATTTTGCTCGCAAACAGTAACTGCAGGAAATGGCGTGTTCCATTCTAAGTAATTAGTCTCAACTGCATATGATGCAGCACCGGTTGAGAACAGGCCAAGAGCTGACTGCAATATCGTCCAAGCACCGAGACAGCAGAGTGAAAGTATTACAGACCAGAAGAATCTTTAAATATTTTAAACATTAATCTATTATTTGCAGTGCATTTTATAATATATTATTAATAATGTTTTAAGATACCGTTTAAAATATGGGATGTAGGACATCGAAAACACGTAGCCCACTCCGTGCAAGCTGCTGTTGTCTCCGAAGTACAGGATTTTATTATTTATTTTAGTGAAAATAGAATTACTAGATCGAATAATAAATTTCAACATCCTTTCCAAAATTTGGAAAATATCATACAATAAATGAAATATAATTTCAAGTTACTTTCGACTTTATTTAAAAACTTCAATCTGAAAAAAATAAAAAATATATAAACAAATAAATCTACAATTTATTTACTTGTAAAAAATATTTTCACAATAACAAATATAATAATTCAAATATTTATATAGTTTTTGATTAACAAATTATTTTTTGTATTTATATTTTGCAAAATACACAAAATAACTATATATGTTGGTTTAAAAAATAAAACTATTCACCAGTACCGGTGATTACCGAGTATTTACCGGGTTAAACTAAAAGCTTATTAAAAAAATTATTACCTTATGTTCGTGCAAGTTTAAATGCACATTACATGTATCTAGAAAACTGTTTAAATGAACACAGTGATTAAATGTTTATCCACAAATTACAACATTATTTACATCAGATAACAAATTACTCAGTGCAGAAACAACACGTAGGTACGTTTATAAAAAATACACAATATTGTTTACTGACTTCTCTTACAATATTAAGCTAAGGTCTAAAGGAAGATTCTATATTCATAAACGCTGGATATTATTTTTGTTGTCAATTTAATGTTGTTAAATAAAATATAATAATTCGTTTGATTGTAATAATAATAAAAGGACTGCATTGTCTTTTTAAAAATGAATATACGTGTTAATTTTACAATAAACATCTTTATACGTATTATGTTTAATTATACCTATTATAGTGGGTAACCATGAAAAATCGGTGGATTAATATTTTATTTAAAAATATATATTTTTTTTAATTTCCCAACACAATCAACTAAGTCGATTTTGATGTCGTTTTATGTGATAAACTTATTTTCACATTTAACAAAGAGGATAGTTTTTTACTGTATAAAATTATACCAATATCGCGATGAACTCCGAGCTGGCCTATAAATGTAAGCACCCATGGAAATCAAAGATAAACAGCTGGTGATAAATACAAATATAGAAAAAAAAACAAATATAATTATTATCAAAAAATAATACATAACAAAAGTTAAGATATCATATTATCTTATCTTTTAATGACATACAAGATTAATAACATAAAAGAAACAATTCCTTAATATTAATGCAAAATATAAAAGTAAATATATAACCTTGACACTTGTTTTTAATACTTAACATGTACCTAAAGATACTGTTAAAAAATTTGTAACAACTTATCAAGAAACAATGACATATTAAATATTATTTGAAGATATCGCTATCTCTCTCAAAGACGACGGGCGACAGTGCAAATCCACGCGTGCTACAGGACACTCCCGCGCATGTTATATTTAGTTAGACCTTGATAAATATTTTTAAACGATTATATTATTCTGAATGAGTTGGAGATGTATTCGTTCAGTAAAGTGAGACGGGTGATCAGATGGAAGCAATTTGAACGAGTGAAGTATCATTCAGGAGTGGGGGTGTTCGGGCATCGCCCGCGGGAGACCAGTGACATCGGTATGTTATGGATAAACAAGTGACGTCACAACAATAATATACAGCACGTATAATATTCTATATTTACCCCATTTTTAAATTACTATAATTTTGTAATTAATATAATTTGAGTAAAACAAAATGCTAATAATTTAGAAACTCAAATGTCATCTGCGACATATTAGAACACAAAAACAACATACAAAAGATAAATAAAATAAGCCTAGCACGTTTTCTATTGTATGTTGTATTACATATTTTAAAATATTAACCTAAAAATATATTACATTAAAAATAATTATGTATTTACAGACAAAGTGACCATAATTTAACTAAATACTCGTAAGTCTTGGCCGATCGTTGACTCAAAGACGATTGGTTTTTAAATAGCTTAATAGATATAATAAAGTTGCATTTTTTACGTGATTAGAAGAACTGCAACGATTTTTTTCCCATGTAGAATCTTAATTCTTCCTTGTTTCTCTTAAATACAAAATTATTAAGAGCTACACATATAAAGTGTTGTTTGCTTTTTTAGCCTGGTCTTTTACAATAAATTTTAAATTAATTCTTAGAAGATATATTAAGACGATTGCAGACAAAACAATTATCAGGACCGATAATAGTGAGGACCGAATCCCCTGTCTAAAGATTAACCATCAAAAGTTTATAATTGGTTTTGATGATGAGATATTCATTCGTAGTAGATTTTATCGATATAAATAATATAGAGTACATTGTGTAAGAAATAGTGCCAATAAAGAAAAGGATAGAATTACCTAATTCACTCTTATTTATAACCGTCACGTTTCTTATTTATTAAGGGACCGACAGAAGATTTTTATTACGCCTTCCTTCCTTATATTTGTTTTCACCCTACATTTTTGCAAGGTCGTTCAAGATTTGAGCAATAAAAATAAACTCGTTATGAGCACTGTACCCACAATAACTTACAAATCAAATCTATTTATATATATTTTTTGTTCAATCAGAAATATCACCAGAAGTTTTAAGAAGAAGGTATGAGAATTGTCGAGCGCACCAGCTTGTAGACGCGTATCGTAACTACGGTCACCTCCGGGCTGCTATTGACAACGTGGACTATAAAAAAGAAAACAGGTGAAAAAACATAACCCAATAAGTATATGATAATTAAATTGGTATTATTTTAGTATAAATCTTACTCATCAATCCTTCAACGTTACATGCACGTATGTAAAAAATCTGAATACGTTTATTCAGAGAATGAAAACTACTCATCAGATTGCAGTTATTACGATGTTTATAGTGTAAGCTATAAAGTGTGTTTCTTAAAATAATTTGGTTAAAAAAATAATTAACAGTATTTCATTACAAGTTATTGCAGCAAAGTAAACTCAGATGAAGCTAAAAACTACCCATACCATAATTTTGCAAATTGTATGTCCGATTTATTCATAAGTTGGGAGCATGGTGGACATTCCAGCTAGAAGCATAGTATGATTTTAAAGATTTAAAAAGAAATATCTTAATTTTTTTGCCCTTTAGGTTGAATTGAATCAGACTTCATAAGTGTAAACAGTGTACTCTATTATGTTTAACTATCTTACTTGAATTATCCTTACAGAGATATCAAAGAGCTCAATTTATCAAGATACGGCTTATCAGGCTCAGACACGGTCGATTTGGGGCTATTATATGGACACAATGGGAAGCAATCTGCAAACGATCTTGTGGAACAATTAGAGAAAATTTATTGTGGACCCATATCCTATGAATTCACTCATTTAGAGGTAGATTATGTTTTCAAACTATTGAATAGATATGTTTTATATGGAAAGAACTAATTATTATTCTAAATGTTAGTAAAACCTTTATGAACAGCATAAAATATACTAAGTGAAGTAATTCTAAAGACCATCAATCACAGCATAATGTCTTCGTGTAACCAAAAGCTTAGACTGGAGAGTACTTTGGTAAAATGAATACATAATGAAACACTTAAGTGATAATACTCGCTCGCTTTTTTGTCCTCAAATAACTTAATATTTGTTCCCAAATTGAAAACAGGAAAATTATTTCAAGAATTTCAAGTATTCAAAATCATAATGAAAAGTAATTTTTCTATTGTGTAAAGCTTTTTAAAGTTTTAACGAACTGAATTTATAATAACAGACAGAAGCTGAACGAGAATGGTTCTCGCAACGAGTAGAGAGCGGTTCGGATGTGGTGCACAAAGCACGACAGATAGAAATATTAAAAGAACTCCTCCACTCGCAAGCTTGGGATAAGTTTCTATCAATAAAATTCCCATCAGTCAAACGATATTGCGGGGAAGGTGCGGAGTCTTTATTAACTTTCTTCTCTACTTTGTTCCGTCTCACCGCCGCAGGTAAATGTTTAATTAAAAACTTAAATTTAGTTTGAATAAAAGCAATTAGTCGTTTGTTTCACGAAAGTATCTATAAAGTATCAATCTAGAACACTATTTCGTGTTTATCGCTGAGAGATATTAAAAAAGTATAACAAAAGTTGTAAAAGAAATAAAGATGTCTATGCCCTGTCTGGCCTCGTCTAATCTGTCCTTTAATATAATTCAATGACGACCTTTAGCGAAGTTGAATCCTAAAAAGGGTTTTCACACAAATTTACTTAACATTTTTACATATATTTAAATAGTACGAAATAAAGAACTGGAGAGAGAGATTACAATATATGTTTATCGTTTCATTTATTTACAGAACAAATTGAACATGTAGTTCTCGCAATGGCTCACAGAGGCAAACTTAACGCATTGAGTGGTGTGCTTAAAGTACCGCCAGTGAAGATATTTCACAAGCTGAGCGGTAATCCTGAGTTCCCAGGCGATGCTGATGCGGCTTGTGACATTGCTACTCATTTAAGTAAATTTTTCTTTTTTATTATAATGAGATTAATTTAATTACAAATAAATGAGGCCTAGTAGTGATTTATTTAACTCTGAATAATTTTCTTTGAAAAAGTTTTAT
Organism: Melinaea menophilus ssp. n. AW-2005; assembly: GCA_918358695.1. NCBI lineage: Eukaryota > Metazoa > Arthropoda > Insecta > Lepidoptera > Nymphalidae > Melinaea > Melinaea menophilus. The sequence goes on along the minus strand of OU911040.1, from coordinate 15,952,571 downwards.
TTTTAAAGTTTCTGTTGTTATATTAAAATTATTAAATAAATATTTATTACAATAAAATGTACTGTTCTAGGCACATCCAGTGATATAACTGTTAATGGCAATACTGTTAGATATTCACTAATAAATAATCCATCGCATCTCGAGGTAAATAATATTTGTAAAAGTATTCAATTTTTGACTGTGTAAATAAGGTACCCATTTTTACTCGTAAAACATACAATTCAATTAACTACAGGCCGCGAATTCAGTGTCGATGGGAAAAACGAGATCAAAGCAATTAAAGTTAGGAGAGGGAGACTATTCCGCAAACGAGGGTTCACGATTCAGCGACAAAGTTTTAAATGTTCAGGTATTTCAAATTATTTTACTTTTAATCGTTCTCTTCTTATAGTCAGATAAATAATTAGAACATTTTAAGTAAAACATGGAGTATTCGCACACAAGTTTTTGATAAGATTAAATATAAAAATAATGTTTCTAGATACACGGAGACGCAGCATTCACCGGACAAGGGGTGAACCAAGAGAGTCTAATGTTCTCCCAAGCCCCGCACTTCGATGTCGGGGGCAGCTTACATGTCGTTGTTAACAATCAGGTGAGATAAATTATACACACTAAAGTAACTATATATAATGAGGTATTATTATTATTTTATATAGTTCTTAATTAAGAAAAACAATGTACCTATTAGTTAACAATGCGAATGCAATGATTGCCAAAGAGCTGCCGTTAAAGAAAAACCATTATAGTAAATACAGATACTAAAACGATAATATCTAACGATAAGACTTTTATAAGATGTACGTAACCAGTCGGGACTAATTTGGCTTGGCGTGCTTAGGGAAATGGAAGTGATACAAAATGAGCTTATATCGTGAAATGTGTCGCTCATCCATTACTCACCCAAAATATAATCCTTTAATGATGGACAACTTGAAACCGAGATAAAATATTGATATTATCCTTTGATATCTAATTATTGTAACATTTATTCAGATAGGATTCACGCTGCCTGCGACCCGTGGACGCTCCTGTCGGTATGTCACTGATTTAGCTAAATCAATAGCTGTCCCTGTTATACACGTCAACGGAGATTATCCGGAGGTGAGAATATTGATACCTGAAGAATTTATTTCAGTTATAAATTTTCTGACGCAACGTTTCGAATATATCGAATGTAAAATAAAAATATCATAATAAATATATCAAAAGTTACTACGATAAAATTTCAACCAATGTACTGTATTTATTCAACCGGAGAAATCAGTCACGCGTTCTCTGTATTAAATTGAACAATAATAAATAACAAGAGGAATTTACTATTATATATTACTAACAATGTTTTAAGCTATATCGAATATATAGTAAATAATTCAATTAATATTATTATTAATGATATCGACCATGTAACTGACCACAGGAGCATAATTATTTATTTTTTATTTATTTTCACTACATATATTGACGTTTGTGAAACAGTGATCACAATAAAAAAAAATACCCGGCTGAGTTTGTTGTGTGGTTCTTCTCAGACCAGGACGCGTTTGGAACCCTCATAGCCTTATTTTAAGTTGGAAAGTGTCTTTTCAGAAGGGCTTATTTTAATACATACGATATCATAATAGGCCCTCCTGTCACTTCCATTTGACGTACACAAGTGATCACTGGTATGGACTCAAAGTGGAAAATATATAAATAAATAAATTAATTAATAAATAAATTATCTTTTAATAAGACGTATTTTTTGCAGCTCGTTGAAAAAGCCACCAACATTGCATTTGAATATCAGAGACAATTCCGTAAGGATGTGTTCATAGACTACAACTGCTTCCGAAAGTGGGGTCACAACGAAGTGGATGATCCCACTTTCACCAATCCACTTATTTATAAACTTATTAATAGCAGGACGTAAGTAAATCCTGTCTAAAAAGATCTGTAGCTAACTCACATACAGGAGTTTCATCTTTTCAGTGATGATGAACTTCAAAATGCTCATTCTTTCTCTCCCTATTGACTCATCTCTTAAATAAATCCTGGTTTTATTTGTGATAGAAAAGTATTTGCAACTTTCAAAATTTTCCGATGTCTGTTAGTTACTACTCTAGATCGCTTGTGAAAGTGGTCAACAATTGAAAGAATAAAAATATATTGATTTGAAGACAAATTTCATGAATAATATGTTATGTTATTTACAGTTCAATACCAAATCACTATGCAAATAAACTGGTATCTGAAGGATCTGTCACTGAAGATGATGTTAAAAATATCACAAGAGAGTACACTGATATCTTGCAATCACAATATGAACAACACAGTTCCTACAAACCGGAGGTAAATATTTATTTAAATATAAAAACTAAGCACTAAAGAGCTTTGAATAGCATTTAATTGTAAGCATTCATATTTTTTGCACGGAAATAAAGTAGAAATTGGCACTCTATTCAGTATGACTTATAAAAATAAAAAGATATCTTTCCTTAAATTTTATAAAATTATTAGGTTTGCTTTGATTACATAATTTATGTAATAGTTATTATAAGTATTACAGGTAGGCATACCTGTAATATAGATACAATTAATATAAAATAGTATAAAAATCACTCTTATCCCGAATTTAATTTTATTGATAGTGTACGTGGTGTTGGCGCCTGAGTGCGGGATGTGTGAGGTTGTGAGGAATTCTATAGTTCATTGTGAAATATCGAATTTCGATGAGATCTAATTTTAGATAATATATATAGTTAACTAACTTAGCACTTCTTAACTCATCTGGGGTTTTGCTTATTATTTTATGTATTTTTATTAAATATCTACTGAGATGTAATTCCTGATGTCTTTTTTCTCATTTTTACATCAAAATGTTAGATGTGCACACAAACTTACAAGTTGGTATAAAAATTAGTGTTGAATAATATATATATATATATATATATATATATATATTTATATATAATTAACAGATAACATATTACCAAGAGCAATGGTCAAGTATGAGCGCGGCGCCGCGTGCTGTGGAGGTCTGGGACACCGGCGTTGATAATGAATTGTTGAAGCTGGTTGGAAGAGCCTCCGTTGGCGTGCCTGACAACTTTGTAAGTACTTTATATTACTCACTTATATCCTAAAAATTAATAAATACTCTTGTTTGTTTTGATTCTATTGATCATAAGATCGTCCTGTTTAATATTCTGACTTCTTTAGTTACTTAGGACAAATTTAAAGTGTCAGTTTATTAAATATTTAAACACATTAAATTAACTAATTTTTAAAACTGTATAAATTATTATATTTGAAAGTCAAATGAGTAAATTCGAATTTCCATTTATTTGTATATTCATTTAGCTCAAATTACTCAACCGAAATTTCATGAAAGACTATTTGACCATTTCAATTACATTTTAACCAGCGCCTGTATATATAGCCTTTTATCTCATTTATACTCGTATGTTACTATTATGAGCTTATAAATATTTGAAACTGGACTGATTTGAAATAAATTTGTTGCGATTATAGCGTATTATCCGAGTCAGCATGTAGAACTTTTTATGGATTTCTTTTTTCTTTAGTACAAAGTATGACAAAAACTGCTTTAGGCAAAATCTACAACAACAGGAAGTAAGTAAGTAAGAGGAAAAGTAATAGAATTCGAGTATTATATGAGGTCTGGGTCAACATTCTTTACGTTTCACTAAACATAAAATATTTTATTTTCAAGAAAAACACAAGAATTGAGACGTTATTACAATAAAACTAGAAATGTACTGATTGTGTACATTTTTTAAGAGATAAGGTTTATTATTTGGGGCGAAGCAAAAAAGCAAATAAATCGCTGGCAAATAACTTATCCCTAATAAATCGTAAGCGAGGAGAATATTTTTTTAGATTTAATTAAAAGGCAATCACTTACAAATATCGGCGGAATAGACAAACAAAACAATAAAACACTCGGCGTCGACGAAATCAAACGTGATGTTTTCTTCAAACTCAACAAAGGCGCACTAGTGGCGTAATCAGTTGAACCATCACCCCATTACAAGCAGGATAATGAGATGCCGGACGTCCTCGAATTCAAACGTAATATTTTCTTGAAACTCAACAAAGTCATGCGGCACGTGTTCCTGGTTTCTACAATCATAGCGCTCTACTAACGGGACGATGAGATACCCTATGTTAACAGTCTTGAGACATTCATTGATCAATCTTTTTAGCTCGAGCTGAGCACATCTCTCGTATCATCATTTCTTTTTAAGGACTATGTTAAATTATTAAAATAAATTCGACAACAGTTGGGGTTGATTAGTTTTTGTGGAAATCTATAATAAGCAATGATCATGAGCGACCGAGATAGCTTTATTGAAGAAAGAAGCAACCCCCTCCTCTTATATTGAATATAAATATACGTAATATATTAAACTTATTCAAGTATAGTGTAGTCTGATTTATGTTAATATAAACTTTAAGTTGTCTAACTTTCTCGTTAGTTTATTCAGTGCAAGTCAGTTTATTATGAACTTGTATTACTTTGAAATTCATATTTCATAAGATATTATTACTTCCTAATTGACAATGAAATTAAGTAATATGATATTATTTTCTGTAAATATTGTTTCAATTTGTATAATAATATATATTTTTAATTATAAATAAAAGTATGAAATTAAAGGATATTTTTTTAACTGTCGCATTCTGAAATAGTTTTAATAAAACAGAATAAAACTGGTAAAGTTCAACCTTCTGTGTATTTTCCGCCTGGTCGTTGTTAAATTAAAGTTAAGGCATTTTAATATAAACATTTGGAACGAACGTGTGAGATACAATAAAAATTATATTAAAGAAACTAAGTATTAAAAAATATCCATAATAATCATTATAATTACAATAATATTAAAGTAATATTATTGTAATTTATTATTATTATTTAAAAGATTATTTAACGGAAATAACAATAAACAATATATAAGTTAAATTCATTTTTATTCTCGAAGATAAATACAATAAAAATTTATTATTTATTAAAAGTATCATTTAACACAATATCAAAATATTTAAATGTACAGTAGAATTTAGTTAACATTAATTGTCACAACAATATAAATAAACCAAACGTAATGACAATAACAATTAACAATATAAATAAATCAAATAAAATAGTGTACTTAACTTTTCTATCACAGATGAATCGTTCCTCCTTCACTTTGGTTCACTAAAACTTCACTTTGGTTCACTAAAGCTTCGTAGCTTCGTCGGTATTGCACTGAGTCCAGATCACAAACATCTATCGCTTTTATACTCAATAATTGGTTGGTTCGATTTTTCATCTACCCTCATAATATTTTCTCAACACAATGATCACATAATATCTCAATAATAAATTATAACAAACACTATAAATGTTTCTAAAATATATATAATTATTTCAATGACATTACATTAATTAATTTATATTTATAAGTACATCAGTCTTAATCAATTATAATCAATACAACTTCTCTTTATAATCATAATAACACTATCAATTCTTTTTATTTCACATGTTTTATATATTATATATTATTTATACATATTTATCACGGCCATACTGACCTGGACTTCGTTCTCGAAGTACACACATTACGCTAATTAATAGAATAGCCCTTAAAACTAGTACATATTAACATTGTTATTTTTCTTCTTTTCACATTAAGAGAACAAATAACAACGGTCAAAGCTTTGATACAACATCATGTAGCCCCACACCTGCTGCACATGAGACGGGCTACAGCAAAGCAAATGACTTCAGCAGTTCATTTCAATCATCTTATTCTTTAAAAATGTATCCTTCTCACATACATTTTCCAGCATATATATTTTCCATATAACATTAATATAAATCACATTTCAGATTTAATTATATAATATAAAAAATAATCTAAAATAGATAACAATCATTCATAAACGATCAATCATCATCATAGAAATCATCATATATATATATACTTGTAAACAATGCTTATACACATCTTTATGATTAACAATTAACAATACATACATTCTATATGATTAATTATCAGTACGATTTGAATCTGAATCGATTAATTCTCCTGGCCATAACCTCAATTTATCTTTAGCTATGACAACATTTCTTAAATTTCGTAACCCCTTAAGAGAATATCGGTCATTGGCAAGTATAGCACTTATTTCATAAGGGCCTTTAAGTCTAGGGCTCAGTTTATTGTGCCGCCTATGATCTTGGTTTATATAAACGATGTTGCCAACTTCAAAAATTTGATTGTCTCGCCTTACAGCATCAAACCGAGTTTTAAATTATTTGCTTGTGTACATAAACGCTGGTAAGCTAATTCGCGGTCTGCTTTTACATCTATTGGGTACTCGGGAACGGAAATATCTTTTAAATGTGATTGAACACAGGGGATATTTGCATTACAGCCAATAAGTAAACGAATTGGGGTAAACCCAGTGGATTTTTGGATTGTAGTATTAATTGACTGCTGAACTTTCCATAACCCGCTTGGCCAATCTGATGAACCATTACATGTTGTATTTAACATATCAATTACCGTTGTAATATATCGTTCCACTTGACCGTTACCTCTTGGTGTGCCCGTGGCTACCATATGATGTTCTATTTGTAATTCCCGAAATAAAGATCGAATTTGATTTGAACTAAAATTGGTACCCCTATCAGTTATGACTGTTGATGGAGTGCCAAATATCGTTACTGTATCCCGTATAAGCGGAATTAGTTCTTGGGCGTTCAGGGTCTTCAGTGGTTTTAGTAAACAGAATTTTGTAAAGCCATCTAACAAAAGAAGAATATATTTGTATCCTTCATTTGTTTGTGTAAACGGGCCTGTACAGTCTAAATGTATTGTGTGAAATGGTATAGGGATTTTGTCAATAGGGTGTAAATAACCTTGTTTTGGACCAGAGTGGCCCTTACGTTCGAGATATATTAAGCAATGCTTTAAATATTTTCGAATAAAAAGAACCATTCGAGGGAACCAAAAATATTCACTAAGTTTTTTAGTGTTTTATGAAATCCCACATGACAGTTCTCATCATGAAAAAGTTTTAAAAGTTGAAATCTAGATCCTTTTGGCACGTATAATTTAGGTTGATCAGACCGGATCTTCGATAAGAGGGAGTGGGTATCTATCTTTTTCTAAAATTTTATTTAACGCTCGGTAATCTATGCACAATCTATCGCTTCCATCTTTTTTTTTTAACAAGTATTACTGGGTTTGCAAAAGGGGAATCATTTTCACGAATAATGTTTTGTTTCAAAAGATCTTTAATTATTTCATTAAACTTCTCCCTCTCAATAGGAGCTAAGCGATAGGGCCTATAGTAAATAATATCGTCTTTAATTATACGCAACTTTAGTTCACCGGTTTTTACATTACTTGTTTCATTTAAGACGGATGGGTATTGTTTGAATATATATTTTTTATTTTTTGTTTCAATTCTAAATCTAAATGTTCTATTTTTGAATCTAATTCATTTAACTGTGACGGAAAAGTAAATAAATTAACTTCTGATCTAGATTCAATTTTCTTTCTAAATAGACGGCTACCTAAAGAATCCGTTACGATTTCTATGTCTGGATATAGCACAGCGTTTCTACCTATAAGTAAATTGTAATGGAAATCCCTCCTTCTCACCTAACATTCACTGTAATAATAGCGAAAGCATGAATTTTATTTGATCCTATTCCTGTTAAATAAACAGAAATTGGTGAAAGGTGGCAACCTAACCGTTTTGCTATTGATTCTTTTATTAAACTACAGTTTGCTCCTGTATCTATTAATGATTCAATTGGAACATCATTTATAAAAACTTGAGTTAATTTTAAATCGGCTTTTCTAAAAAATTTACTTCCTTATTTGGCACCAAAGTTATTGAAGAATTATTCGATTCAGCTCTTTGTTTATGAAAACAAACAGATTCAGTATGTCCAAGTTTTTTACAAAAATTACATAGGTTTGTACGAAAGTCATTACTTTTTTTGCACCTGTTGAACTTGATTAGGCCGTAAGGAAATTTGATTTGGCCTATTTTTTGGACATTGGGACTGTAAATGTCCAACTTGTGAACAAATAAAACATTTTTTTCTCACCGTTAAACTTCGGTCGTTTCGCATTTGAAGGACCAGCTGGTTCAAAATTTTCATATTTTCTTTTCTTGTTCTTTACATATATTGAAAGGACAGATATAAGTTCAGCCGTAGTATTGACACCACTATTCAATGAAGCCATTCTAACGTCGACATCACTAATGCCTCCACACACTAATTCTAAAAATTGGTCATCGTAAGAATCTGCCGAGTCAGAGGTATGTAAAACTGCCTTAGTAAGTTTTTCATTCAAGTTCTTTTTCTCGGGAAAAGTGTCAGTAACATCAGTACAAAGTTTTTCCAAGGATCTGCCATCTGAAGGTTCCCATGATTCAAACCATTTTAAAGCAGAATCCCTTAGAGCTTTTCCCGCTTTGGCTGCTGTCTTGATACTATTCCATTTCATTTCCGTAGCTAAAGTCTCGATACTGCAACACCAGCTCGCGGCTCCGCAGTCACTTTTATCAGGATCAAACGTAGGCAGGGCAATGTCTTCATCCTTTTGTTGTGATGTATATACCGCATCCCGGTTTGCCTTAAGAAGATCACTAATCTTTTCACAGTCCATCCTAAAATATATGAATCTTAAGCCACTGATCCCACTTCTGATGTGAGATACAATAAAAATTATATTAAAGAAACTAAGTATTAAAAAATATCCATAATAATCATTATAATTACAATAATATTAAAGTAATATTATTGTAATTTATTATTATTATTTAAAAGATTATTTAACGGAAATAACAATAAACAATATATAAGTTAAATTCATTTTTATTCTCGAAGATAAATACAATAAAAATTTATTATTTATTAAAAGTATCATTTAACACAATATCAAAATATTTAAATGTACAGTAGAATTTAGTTAACATTAATTGTCACAACAATATAAATAAACCAAACGTAATGACAATAACAATTAACAATATAAATAAATCAAATAAAATAGTGTACTTAACTTTTCTATCACAGATGAATCGTTCCTCCTTCACTTTGGTTCACTAAAACTTCACTTTGGTTCACTAAAGCTTCGTAGCTTCGTCGGTATTGCACTGAGTCCAGATCACAAACATCTATCGCTTTTATACTCAATAATTGGTTGGTTCGATTTTTCATCTACCCTCATAATATTTTCTCAACACAATGATCACATAATATCTCAATAATAAATTATAACAAACACTATAAATGTTTCTAAAATATATATAATTATTTCAATGACATTACATTAATTAATTTATATTTATAAGTACATCAGTCTTAATCAATTATAATCAATACAACTTCTCTTTATAATCATAATAACACTATCAATTCTTTTTATTTCACATGTTTTATATATTATATATTATTTATACATATTTATCAAACGCATAACAAAAATAATTAGACCCTTACTTTAAATTCTCATTTTTGTTTAAAATGAATTTTGTTTTCGACAATTTATATTTATCACTTGGCATAATGCCAAGTAATAAATAACTTTAAAAATTCACAGACAGCAATAATTTTCAAATTGAATTTATTATTAAATATGTACTCAATGTTAATAAATATATTCACTTCAGGCGATACACCCTCATTTAGCAAAAACCCATGTGAAAAATCGTCTAAATAAACTATCAGATGAAAAGGGTATCGACTGGTCCACAGCGGAGGCTTTGGCGTTTGGTAAGGGATTGTAAATACTTTTTAATATATAACTTAAATTTGTTTTTAAACATTTCTATTATAAAAACAGCTAAGTTTTATTAAAACTAGCTGCTGCTCTCAACTCCTTCCGCATACAGTGTTCACAAGGAATGGATATTAAGCATGATTGATCTCTACGAAAACTATTTTAAATTTGGGTAAATTGTTTCTAAAATGTAAATGAACCTACAAACTTGTAATATTAGATTTTATTGGCAAAGCAGATTTACTAACTAGAGCCTTTTTTAAAAAAGAATATTATTATTTAAAGGCTCACTCCTAATGGAAGGTAGACATGTACGGATAAGCGGTGAAGATGTCGGTCGCGGCACCTTCTCTCACAGACACGTCATGTTCGTAGATCAGGATACAGAACGAATACACATACCACTGAATCATATTCATGAGGATCAGAAGGCATATTTAGAGGTCAGTCTGTTTATGACTCTACTCATGCAGTAGCCAGGTGATGTGCTACATTAAAATATACATTTAGAAGACGCTCTTTGACACACTTACAGAAAAATTATATAGAAATGAAAAGTCATTCAGCAAAATCCGCAGAAGAGGGGCTACTCTTTCATTCAGCCTAAAATCTTCTGCAAATTTTTATACACTTTTAATAAATTTATAGCCTTAAATTAAATTAGGAAAATGGGACAGTAATTGTTGATGAAAACGACAAAAAACTTTGTTTAGTCCAAACGAGGCCAGAGCGAATTGATGGTTGTAAAACAAAATGTCAATTTAGTGCCAATTTGTAGGTAGCAAATTCCATTTTATCTGAAGAAGCTGTATTAGGATTTGAGTATGGCATGGCATTTGATTCTCCCGAAAATCTTTATATATGGGAGGCACAGTTCGGTGACTTCTATACCGGAGCTCAAATTATGGTGGACACGTTCATTGCTTCTGGAGAATGTGAGTACGGAGAATACAATAAAGTTTTCATAGACATTAAGTTTGGTAACTTATTTCCAAAATAAAAACAGGAATTAAAATTGTTCTTATTACACTTATTACACTAACTAAAATTATAGAGAATATCAATTATATATTAAAATAGAGATCTCTTTCAGCAAAATGGGTTCGCAGCAATGGCCTGGTGATGCTGCTCCCACATGGTTTTGACGGCGCTGCATCGGAGCACTCGTCGTGCAGGATGGAGCGCTTCCTGCAGCTCACAGATAGCTCAGAGACACGACCAGATTCTGAGGCCGTGTGCCTGCATGTGGCGAACGCGACCACACCTGCTCAGTACTTCCATCTATTGAGGAGACAGGTTTGTCTATATTTTGTTGTTATAACTAAACATTTTTATTTACTAAATGAGATATGCCAACAGAGTACTTTACAGCAAATTTTTTTTAGATGGTACGCAACTATAGGAAGCCATTGGTTGTGGTTGCACCAAAAACTCTTCTGCGGTTAGCGGACGCAACATCTTCCTTGTCAGAATTCGCTCCAGGATCATACTTCAAACCTGTAATAGGTGTATATATATATGTATACAAGAATCGACACACATACACATTCATACATACACAGACACACACATATACACTTATATTTAATACATTTAAAGCAATAAATATCTCTTACCAGGTGACCCAATTGCGGATCCGTTGAAAGTAAAGCGAGTTTTGCTGGTTAGCGGAAAACATTATTATGAACTGCACAAAGAGCGGGTAAAAGCTAAAATCGATGACGTGGCTATAGTGAGAGTTGAACTGCTGTGTCCATTCCCCGTGCAGGCGGTACAAAACGAACTCAATATGTATACTAATGCCAGAAGTAAGTACGCTATAAAAGTTGCCTACGTTAAATCTTAGTTACTATAAAACAGGCTCAAATTAATGTCTTTTGAATAAGATATGCCTTTTAAATTTCTATTAAAAAAAACATGTACATTCTAATTCTATGCGGTCTAATTTAGTAAAAGTCAGCAATTGGTTTAGCAAATATTTACATTATATACCTATATTAGGTAGGTTAGGCTGTGGCTGATGATATTAAACAACTTCATTAAATATTTAATTGAAAATACCATCAACCAGTAACAGCTCAGAACTAACGAACGGCTTATTCCACTTCCTCCGCGCAATTGCTTATTGATCGATATTAGAAATTCTCTCAGAGTGAATATTTGATAGATCTTCCGTTTTCATTAATGTATAAACACTTTATAAAAATTGTTTTAAAATAATTTAATTTAATTATAATTTTATATTCTAAACACAATAGTATTTTATTTGTATAATATTAGAAAGCAGAAGTGAAAATGTCTTACTGACGTAAGAAAAGATACAGCACATTATACCTCAAAACTTTCTGGTCCATTAACATAAAGTATACGACGACCGAGAGAAGCATCTATGAGATTAAAATATAAATAATGATGTCGTTAAAACAGTTAACGATGCACGATACAATATATATATTTTGGCTATGACTAATGTTTTTTCGATAATTTGAGATTTTTGATACTTATTTAACCTATTTATTGTAAAACAAAAGTCAAAAAGTCCAAAAACAATTAATTAAGATATTCGTATCACATGAGTTCTGCGGTTGCTGGCATAATATTTTTTTCATTTTGGTGGTTTAGTGACCATTTTCATTAGTTTTTCAATTAAAACCTATACTGTTTACAAAGCAAATGGATTAATTGGACCGCAGTATAACTAGTTGCGATTAACAAAAATGTTTATTGAGTTTATCATTAAAATAGAACACATACACAATATTATAAAAAACAAGAAAGTGCTTTGTAGAAAGTTCAATAAATTTAACAATAATACGTCTTAACAGTAGACATTGTCAAACTTAATATATTAACTTATTAGAGAATAAATATTAATAATTTGCAGGCTACATTTGGTGTCAAGAAGAACATAGAAATATGGGACCGTGGACCTTTATAAAGCCTCGGTTTGAAAATCTGCTCGGGAGAAAGGTAATCCTTTCATACTTATTACAGTTTTACTCCAATTACTCTATCGACGTAAGATATGGAAAGTCATTTGAAAAATCTTTATCATGTCAGTTAGTTAGCTAGTGCTCGGAATTAACTCGGAGTGCTTGTAGTATCTCAGTAAAACTTTATGTTTACTGAGGGCAAACAACGAATCAACACAGCGGCTGCCCGCTCCATTCTAAATGTGAATTTTTGCAACATTTCGGGAACTTCATTCCAACTTAAACGCCGTCCACTATCATCTAGAGACGGTGCAGTTGACGTTTACGGTGACGCAGATATCTCAACTTAGCGATACAGCGTTCCTATCATACCCCGGGCATAAAATCGAAAATCAGTATTTATCAGACGCTGGGAAATCTGTATTCGAGAGCTAGGATATCTGCTTTCGTAACCTTCAGATTTGTGAAGGTCGAGATCTGTCTATATTTTGGCTGCTCGTGGACATGGACGATTATGTCAGAGTCAAAGCGTGCCTCTACAGATCCCATAGTAATAATGCAGAAACGAATCAAGTTTTGGACCATATCCAGGCTAACATTGACGATCTGCTTTCACAGGCTCCCTCTAACCCCCTCTACCGTTGTCGTGGTCATTATTGGCTAGGGTGACGTGCAACCGACTACGCAGTTAGGTCTATGTTTAACTTTGCTCTGGGAAATTGTCTTAGTTGAGTTTAGTAGAGTTGGTTAATACACACTCGTCTACCGGACAGTCATATGCCCTCTTTGCTATCTAACTACACATCCCAGAAAGTACCAGGTCATTATCGAGGCTACCCTTGGGTTCTTTGATCACTGCGTGGTACGGAGTTCTCTGATCACTGCTTTGTACGATTTCGGTACTCCTACCTTAAGATCTCATGAAAGTATGTCCATGTCCATTCGATCCCTAAAAAAGGTGATTGCTCGGACCCAGCTAAAAAAAGACCAATCGCCATTACCTCTCTTCTTTCCAAAATCATGGAGAGCATTATCAATCAACAAACTTACAACCTAACGTACCTCAAGGACGACCAGTTGATGAATGGCCAATGACCGGGAATATAGCTTCCGTCCTCATCGATCAGCTGGTGATCTTTTATTACATCTTACGCAACATTGGGCAGCTGTTATTGAAAGCAAGGGAGAGGATCTGGCAGTTAGTTAAGATATGGCCACAGCCTTCAGTCGTGTATGGCACAAGGGGCTTTTTTCTTTCGAAACTTTCTTCCTATGGGCTTCCCAAGATTTTATACAATTGGTTCACCAGTTTCGTCACCGAGCGGAGCACACAGGTCGTTCTGGAGGGTTTTTGTTCGAACCGCAACATGATGAACGCTGGTTTACCTGTGTCTCCTGGGGATGGTCTCAGAATGAGGTGAACTAAACCTAGTTCAGCTTAATTTTTTTTTTTATGTAAGAAGAGGGCAAATAACTTTGTCGGTCATAGATGATACTTGATCACCGGTGCCCACAAACTCTTGCAAAATCCGAGGATTCACAAGAGCGCTATCAACTTTGGAGGTAGGACCAAACAACTTTTTATAAGGTACCCATTTCGTACTGATCTGGAAATACTGCCGAAGGGAGTTCGTTCCACATTCGAGTGGTACGTGGAAAAAAGGTCCTTGAGAACCGCACAGTAAAAGATCGCCACTCTTCCAAGTGGTACTGATGTTAATGGAGGCGATGACGAACTGTGCGGTGATGAAATTCAGCCGTACGCATCAGATCGAATAGCTCATCTGAACACTCCATGTGGTAAATGCGGTAAAAAAAAGCAACGTCTCTACGCAATGCCAAAGAGTCCAGACTTTCCGAGAGCACCGGGTTCCCGTCAATCCGAACGGCTCTGTGTTGTACGCGATCAAACGATAGAAGCTGATGTTGGTGATCCGGATCAGAGAATCATGAGAATGTCTAACCGGACTTAAATCTGATAGAGCCCAAGTCTTTGGCCAAGCTTGAAATACTGCCACGGTCTATTGATCTTTAAGAAGGAGCTGTTTTAAAGATTCATTTGGGTTTTATCAAACACTCCATAAAATTTTATAATTGAATTAATTTTATAATTGAATTTATTTAATTACTATTAATTAATGTTTTATGAATCGAGTTTTTGTTTAAGAAATCGATATTGTTTTTGAAAGTAAATCCTAACAAGGAATTTATATCAAGAACCACAATCTAATATTGTTTTAGAGTAAGACTCTTATGGCCAAATGAATGATCGATCCTGATTGAATTTTCAATACTATAGATTAAATTAGAAGCCATTGCTTGATTCAACAGTCAATATGTGTATTGAGTGTGTGAGAAGCCATCTGAGATGCATTTCAATCTCAGTAGGTGATCTATTAGATTTAAAAAATAGATTTCCATTTGTAATAAGTTTGTTTATAAATATTTAGATTAAAAAACTTTATAGAAAATAATAAAAAGGTAGCAAAAAGGATTTAAGCGGATTGTATTCCAAAGTTTTTACCAAGGTTTTTTTGTGAATTTGTTATCAAAATGGTTCTTCAATCGATTCATCCCCTATCCATTATGGGTGAAATAACTTTGATCATACAGACATATACTGACACCTTCAAGGGTGAACTAAGATAAAATATCTCTAAACTATGGTGTTAATAAATTTATATTTTGCAGTTACTATTCGCTGGTCGTCCAGAAGCTCCGACGACTGCGGTGGGCGCGGCCACTCTACATAGAGCTGAAGTTGAATACATACTCCGACAACCTCTTTATTATATGAAATAACATTATAATTAAACAATTAAAAAATTGTTTTAGTTGAGTTATGTATTGGCAGACAACGAAGTTATTAAAAAAATATTTATTTATAAAATATTCATTAATAAAAATACATGTTTACTTGATTAAATCTACTACAAGACTAACTTAAAATATTATTAAAATATTATAATTAAATCTTATTACAAACAATGACAAATGTCGAGTCAGGAGATTGATGCTTTCCTCGTAAGCGGGAATCACTGCTTATGCTGTGATAACTGTTGCATTGTATTTTTTTGCAGTTAATAAAATAAGCGTAATTAATCTTGATCTCTCAATGAAGACTTGCGCATTAATAAAGCATTTGAAAAATATCTTTATTTTATATGTTATATGCGAATTGTAAATAAATAGTCTTTTATTAACTCTTATCTATTATTACATTATTACATGATAAAGTTCTTAAAACGGTATAATTAATGTTATACTTATCCTCCAGACCGGGTAATGGCAAAAGTTAGATTAAATCTAATATGTAATACCTAAGTCATATTGCACGAAAATTAAGTTTTTTTTATGGAATAGTACTTGTACTTTAGCAATCTATTATATATATAAAGATAGACATATATTTTAAATGTAATATACAGAATTTAACACTTAAAATTTACATATGATTATTTATACTAGTAGTATTCAGTCTAAATTGATTAGAAACAGTATTATAATTATTATGTTTGTAATCTCGAGAACATTGTGGTATCTATGGATACAAAAGGCGGTGTATAATCGATACTTTATAGAAATCCCTGAACGTCGATATCGTGTAATGGCTGGCAAGGGTAAAGGAAAGAAAAAAGAAAAGAAGGATAAAGAAGATGGTGGTGATAAAAAGAAATCTAAAAAGGGGGGAGGCAGAGCTAAGAAAGGAAAGGCTAAGGGCCGGTGCAATGTAGATATGTTAACTGATTCGGCGATGGAGAATGTGTATTACGCGTGTCACAATGTTCAAGAATTATTACAAGCTAGAGGTTTTCATCCCCCCGACTTTAATAAGAAGAAAAAGAAGGGAAAACGCTAAAAGGCTCCCCGATGTGATTAAATGTTAAATTTATTTAATGACTTTCAAAGTTCTCCAGTTAACATTAATTTGTTTAACGTTATATAATTGATGTTATATTACTTTCCTCTCTTATAATTTTTTGGTGGTTTATTTGAGGAAATATTCATTAATTAAAATAAATTTCATTCAATAAACGTATTGTTTCTTTGATCGTTATTTTATTTTGAAATTTAGTAACGGAATTTAGTTTATATTACACTATACCAAAGTATTATTTGAAATAATAAATTTGGACAAAGGAATATATTGAGACTATAAATTGCATCTTAGAGCTGGTTCCAAACTTGTTTCGTTCCGAACAAAGCTTTTCCAAAAGTTGTTCGAGACTATTCTGGAATTTACAACGGACATAAATGTTTGTTCTTAGCTTTGGTTCAAATGGAAAATATCTATGTATATAAGATATGTTTACGTTTATGTATATAAGGACTTAAAAGTCTACATATTGAAGTAACGGAGTGTATTACCTATATATATATATATATATATATAGGTAAGGTATATATATTTATTGATATTAGCATATAATAGTACAAAAGGAATATTGTTCAGAAGAAATTTCGTTCGTTGCCTTTTTCGTCTGTACAATTCATATCAGCGGTCAATATCATTTCAATATGTAAATAAAAACCCTTTGACTGATCCGTTGTCATTATAATTTGACTATTAATAATGTCAATTTTACATAATATGTAATTTTTTATAAAATGTAACAAACCAATATAATGCAGTTAAATCGATCTCACAACATAAGGTGAGTGATTTTTTTATCTTAAAATTCTAAGAAAATTATAGAGAACTATACAGAGAATCTATTAAAAATGGAGCTGCAAAGTTGTGAAGAAAATCATAATAAACTGTATTTACCTTTGTAATGATTAAATATGTAATAGTAATTTAATGTTAAGTATAATAATTCAATAATGAACCGCGTAAACAATTTGTTTTTGAACTCAAATCATAGATCATTTAAATGTTATCGTGCTATAAAAATAAGAATTAAGAGACACCTATTCTGGTGTATGATAAAATAATAAAATCCTTATGTTGTCAAAAAGTAATTCCTTTTACGTACACAATACAGATCTAGATAACAATAAAATACTGTTTTTATGTTGTGATCAAATTTGTTGTGGGTCACAAATCACAATTACATACTTAGCCTATATTGGTTTTTAATTCTTAAGGGAAAACCAAAAAAAAAAATCTGTTTCTAATTAATATATTTAGGTATGATAATATATTGGTTCCCCATTCACTAGACTAAAAATGTTTACAAATACATACTAGAATTTTGTTTATTTAAACATTATTAAAAACCATTCAAGGTTAAAGACATTTTCCTTAGTGCTGTTAAAAATAAATGTAATACCTTCAGTTTAACTAAAGCTATTAGATACCAATTAGCGTAGTTAAGCTATTTAGTCTTTGGTAGTATATAATTATTACTAAGGTTAGTTATTAGCGTTCTGATCTTGGAAAACCATAATATGAATATTATTTGTCAGCTAATTTAGGTTTTTTTTTCTTACTATATCTTCCTACCCCCTTTCCTCTGATTAGCAAGTAATATATATGTATAATGAATTATTATGAAATAGTATCAATTCATGTTATTATGGCCGGCAACATAGTCATAACTATCTCACCTTTAAGACTAGATAAAAATCATGTAATAAATAAAAAATTTTTTTACATAATATCATAAAGTTTAATTCCTTTCCAGAATTTAAAAAGCAACTATGGTCGTTCAAGCGGTGGGTATAGACCTCGGTACCACCTTCTCTTGTGTTGGTGTTTTCCAGCACGGGAAGGTGGAGATTATAGCCAACGACCAAGGAAACAGAACGACCCCTTCATATGTTGCATTCAACGAAACGGAGAGACTTATTGGAGACGCTGCAAAAAACCAGGTACTAGACGTGACGATTTTATTTATAACTTGCTGTGCACACGACTTTGCGCAGACAATGTTTTTTAAATAAAAGTTATTACTCCTTATAAAATCAGCTATCCGCCAGTAAAATTCCTGTTAAAATCGGTTCAGCTATTTTAGAAATAAGCTGAAACAAACACATTTTTTTTTTTGTTACTACGGCATACTTTCATATCATTGGTAATAAGCTGTTAATTTGAAACTATAAACAGAGACTTAAATTTAATTTATAGATAACAGTAAAAGAAATTTAATGTTTTGAAGAATGAGGTCGTTCCAATAATTTTATAACACAATTATTATCTTATAAAGTAATGATAATAAACAGTTATTATACTAATCAAGATTAATGTCCGTCAAAGGAAATTAAAGCAATTAAAACTTTATAGAAATTAATTCTGTTCTTGTTTTTCAGATGGCAATGAACCCTAAAAATACAGTTTTTGATGCAAAACGCCTAATTGGTCGAAAGTTCGATGACCCGAATGTTCAACAAGACATTAAACACTGGCCTTTCGAAGTAATTTCGGATGGCGGTAAACCTAAAATTATTGTTGAGTATAAGAAAGAGAAACGTAGATTCACTCCAGAAGAGATTTCTTCTATGGTTTTATCGAAAATGAAGGAAATAGCTGAAACTTATCTCGGAGGAGTAGTAAAGGATGCTGTTATCACTGTTCCAGCTTATTTTAATGATGCTCAACGACAAGCAACAAAGGATGCTGGAGCAATTGCTGCTTTAAATGTTTTGAGAATTATTAACGAACCTACCGCTGCAGCACTTGCTTACGGTCTTGATAAAGAATTGAAAGGTGAAAAGAATGTTCTAATATTTGATCTTGGTGGTGGAACATTCGATGTGTCTATCCTACAGATATCTGAAGGATCTTTGTTTGAGGTTAGTTCTACTGCTGGTGATACGCATCTGGGGGGTGAAGATTTCGATTGTCGAATGGTAGATCACTTTGCCCAGGAATTTGAGCGAAAATATAAAAAAAATATAAAATCCAATCCAAAAGCTATAAGACGGCTTAGAACTGCTTGTGAAAGAGCAAAACGAACATTGTCTTCAAATACTGAAGCCAGTCTAGAAGTGGACGCTTTACACGAAGGAATAGATTTCTACTCTAAAATAACAAGAGCGCGTTTCGAAGAACTGTGTTCAGATTTATTCCGACATACATTAGCACCAGTTGAAAGGGCACTCAAAGATGCTGGATTAAATATAAGAGAAATACATGATGTTGTCATGGTGGGCGGATCGACAAGGATCCCAAAAATTCAGAGACTGTTACAGGTATATTCGATAAATTGTTTACTAACCAATACTGTCATTTTGTATATAAATAATGATTTCCAGGATTTCTTTAATGGAAAAATATTAAATCTGTCCATCAATCCTGATGAAGCAGTAGCGTATGGTGCGGCAGTTCAGGCAGCTATCCTAACAGGAACAAAAGATACCCGAATCCAGGATGTTCTGCTCGTGGATATAACGCCATTGTCTCTTGGTATAGAAACAGCGGGGGGTATAATGACGCGACTGGTAGAGAGAAATACGCGAATACCAATTGCACAAAAAAAGACATTCACGACCTATTCTGACAATCAGCCAGCGGTTACAATACAAGTTAAATTAAAACAATAAAATAGATATTAAATTTAGAAAAGTGCTCTAACGATTCATTCATTTTAAGGTTTTTGAAGGAGAAAGAGTAATGACAAAAGATAACAACCTATTGGGTGTCTTCAATTTAACTGGCATTCCTCCAGCGCCCAGAGGAATACCACAAGTTGAAGTAAGATCATTAAGAGAAGTTTAAAAAGTTATCTTAATCTAATCTCACAAAACTTTGTAGGTAACCTTTGACATAGATGCCAATGGAATTCTCAGTGTCAGTGCGCAAGACAAAAGCACCGGTAGATCAGAACAAATAACTATATCAAATGACAAAGGCCGCCTCAACAAAAAGGACATAGAGAAGATGCTTCAAGACGCTGAAAAGTTCAAAGCAGAAGACGAAGCTGCCAGGAAGAAAGTGGAAATTCGAAATCAATTAGAGGCTTATGTTTTTGGATGTAAAGCGGTATATTTTGCATTGGTTACAAATTCACTTGCGTATCCTTTACTGAAATGGTAACCACATACGTAGCGATTTATTTGTTCAAGTATGCACCTAAACAAATATTTTTTAAGGTGTGTTGCAAAATACTTACGCAAATTGTCGCAACCTCCGTAGACCGTGTATTTGAGTAAGTTTGGACTTGCGCAATAAATGGCTACGTATGGCTACCATAACTATTTTTGAAGGAAATTATATAGTATCCTTTTTTTTCTTAAGCGCCATATTTAATTATTAATTTTCAGGCCGCCGAAAATGCGGGTAACAGATTGACAGACAGCGAACGAGACACTGTAATCACTGAATGCAACAACCAATTGCGTTGGCTGGAATCAAATACGGACGCATCTATAACAGAATTGGAAAACCATTTGAAATCGGCCCAATCGGTCTGTCAGTCCGCTATGATGAAGCTGCACGGGTCTGTCGGACCGAGTTGTGCGAGACCAGTCAGTTCTGGTGGACCGAGGGTTGAAGAAGTGGATTAATTTGAAAATAATTTAAAACCAAATCCCAGGATGCAGAGTAGAAGAACAATTGAAAAACAACTTATTTTTTTAAAACATTTTATTCCAAAAATATAATATTTTTAAATAACGTTTAAGACCTATTATTGAATAATGTTGCTAAAAACTGATAAATCATTATTGAAATTTTAATACTATTGTTGTCAATAAAGTTTTTATACTCATAATTTGTATTTGTGGTCCTTCGAGCCGGATCTCATTTCTACAACATACTAAAATGGCGATTTTAAACTACTGAACTTACACTAATGGTTGACTTTCACCCTAACGACTACTTTGTGCTTATCTTATCTTAGACGTAACCCAACTTATATATTTAAATATATAACAAATACCACCGGGATGTTTGTATTTATAAATAATTCCCTATTAAATATAAACCATTTTCCTTCATTCCTTATCTATTAACTTCTTAAGGCAATGTAACCTTAAAACGTGTCATTTAAATGCAAATTTTAATTATAATGTCATTCAAAGTAATATAAATAATAAAAACCTATCCATACATACATACATACATACATAAAATCTGTTAACATAAAATCACAATTTCAAAACTTCAGTATATTTAAACAAATTTAATAATCTTCTGTATAAATGCTGCCTGGATCTCGTCGGCTCTGAAACAGAAATGATAATAAAATTAAATATAAATAAGAGGCTTTAAAAATAAAAAAAAACAATTTGTAAGTTTGTATCAAAAACTACAAATTCAATTGAAATTCATTTTACCGAACTTTAACTGTTCCAACCTAAAATCTTGCGTATCATTATTTGATGCGTTGAACGAAACCAAATAAAGAGAAAAACTATTTACATTAAGACTTTTTATAAAGATATTGCTATTTTTATAACTACAAGAGCCATCTGAAGACATAATATAACCTTGGAAAATATATTTTCTTAGCGGCTATACCGCATACATTTCTTATTACATAATTAGAAACAATACGACATAATAAGGATAACATTTTAAATAACCCAAAACAAAGGGACAAACCCTTCATAATATAATGTTAGTTGTATTAATTAATAAATTAATTATTTATATAAGATACGACAAACAGGATAATTATTAGCATTAATTAAATATATTTTTATCTTCTAATATTGTGTTATTAATTAAATATCCTTATATAATATATTTACTCTACGCGTTGTTATTTTTTACAAACGCTGAATGACGAATATTTCCTCATAGCTGTAACTGGAATGTTTTTTTAACTAATATATATATATATATATATATATATATATATATATATATATATATATATATATGTTGCCGGCGACTTCGTTTCCTACATCACAAACTAGTTTACATCAATTAAAATTTTACTATTAAATTCTAAGTAAGTCTATTTGAAACAGAATTTAGAAGTGAATTATGTATAAAAAATGGACGAAATAAGTAACAGAGTCGCGTCCTAGATATACAACGAGAAAAAAATGAGAGCAGTGTCGAAGATGGGAAGATGATATTAGAAAGGTGGCAGGAATAACTTGGACGAGGAAAATAAGCGATAGATCTTTAGGGAGAACGCTTGGGGAGGCCTATGATGGTAAGCAAGATAATCAAGAAACGGTGTCTATGAAAATTATATATAAATATATATATGTTATAAATGTAACATTTACTATAATTTACTATACTTAATGATTGTTAATAAAGGCTATTATTATTATTATTATTATTATGTATAAAAAAACTTAATTTAGTGATAAAAAAAATTTAAGAAAGATAAAAACTATACTATCTTTTAAGTTGGACAAAACAACATATACCATTGAAATCGATTCAGTGGTTTCATTTTATGGCCAATTATTATTTATTTAATTTTAAATACACTAAACTAAGATGTGTAATGACTTTATCTCCATGAATGGTTGAATGCGGACTGACAGACGTAGGTACATACATATTATTATATATATATACTTACTTGTTACTGGTAACGGTTCGCATCAAGTTGATGATATATTTGGGGCACGCGTCTTCGTGCATCACCCGCGCGTGGAACAACAACCCTTGGCACAGGCAGTATAGGATTTCAATGAGCGGTAAACTCTCAGGTATTTTACCGGTTTTGTACAACCAGGAGAAGAGAATCTGGAATTAATTACATATATTGACCTTTGTGAAACAGTGATCGCAATAAAGAAATATGCGTCTGAGTTTGTTGATGAAGAACCACATCTTCTCATAGCAGATCGCGTTTGTAACATTTTTATACTTAAGTTGGAGTGGATAGGAGGGCTTATTCTGAGAAGTATGGCATCAAAATACTCACTTCCATTTTATACACGAGTGATCAGTATTTATTCAAAATAGAAAATATACAAATACATAAATAAATTTAAAATAATACATTGAATTTTGATTCTAATATCAGAATAGAATTCATAATCACCTGTAACGATGACGTCACTGGGGCTAAAGAGATAGGAGTGGATGGAGATGCTCTGAAAGCGAGGCCCGCGAGGAAACCGGCGGGGAGAGCATATAGCGCGCTGTCTCTGCCATTTGCACGACACAGCAGACACACCACCAACTGAAAGTATATATTGTTAGAGAAAAAAAGGAGGGTCGCGAGAGACATAATTAACAAAGGCGTTTTAAAAGTTTCTACAATCCTGTGTTGAAATTATATGATAAAGAGACAATGACACAGAGAGATACACGTACCTACACACACATACAGAGAGAGAGGGAGAGAGAGAGAGAGGGACAGCTAGAGAGATACACGCACACAACACAAATAACATATGGCATTTCGTTACGTGACGATTTCTATATTATAAATATTCAAATTTAATTTGTGTGTGTAAAACATGTGGTAGTGTGTGTAATGTCATTTAATGCATTAATTACATCATCAATCATTATTCATATAACCGTGGCAAATTTATAAACTCCTTTATCGTAATTGTCGCAAAAAGAGAAAAAGTTTTTGCTTCACGTGTTAATGATATAATATTTTTATACGCTCTTCGTTATTACTTTTCATGCCACTATTCCATGAAATATTTCCTTATATTTAAATTACAATTTTCCCCTTTATTACTATCGTTGGTCAGAAATATATTTTCCAACTGATTATTTTTTTTTTTTTTTTTTTTTTTTTTTATGTTATAGGAGGGCAAACGAGCGTGCGGGTCACCGTTAATATGTGATCACCGCCGCCCATGAACTCTTGCAACATCCGAGGATACACAAGAGCGTTGCCGGCCTTGGAGAAAGGAATATATGCCTTTTTTGAAGGTACCCATGTCGTATCGATCTGGAAATACCGCCGAAGGAAGTTCGTTCCACATTTGAGTGGTACGTGGGAAGAAAGTCCTTGAAAACCGCACAGTTGAAGATCGCCACGCATCCAGGTGGTATGGATGGTAAAGGAGGCGATGGCGAGCTGTGCGGTGGTGAAATTCGGCGGTAGGCATCAGATCGAATAGTTCTTCGGAACACTCCCCGTTGTAAATGCGGTAGAAGACGCACAAAGCAGCCACGTCTCTACGCAATGCCAAAGAGTCCAGCCGTTCGCAGAGCACCGGGTCCCCGACAATCCGAACGGCTCTCCGTTGTACGCGGTCAAATGGTAGAAGCTGATATTGGGGTGATCCGGACCAGAGATGAGAACAGTACTCCATGTGTGGCCGGACCTGCGCCTTGTAGAGCGCAAGTCTTTGGCCAGGTTTGAAATACTGCCTCGCTCTATTGATCACTCCCAATTTCGTCGAGGCCAACTTGGCCTTGCTCTCCAGATGACCACGAAACTGACAGTCGCTCGAAATGTCGAGACCAAGTATTCTGATACTTGGCGAGGCAATAAGAGGAGTGCTCTCGAAGAGCGGTGATACGACAAATGGGGTTTTTTTAGTGGTAAACGCGCAAACCTGTGTCTTGTCGGGATTGAACTGAACGTGGTTCAGTTCACCCCACTCAGAGATCATCCCCAGGGAAGTCTCTATTGAAGACACAAGTTTCTTTCGGCACTCATCGACGTTTTCCCAAGAGAGACCTGCACGACCGGAATATACCGCATCCCCAGTGCTGTCATCCGCATAACAATGTATGTTGGAAATATCCAACATATCATTGATGTGCAGGAGGAACAGAGTTGGGGATAGCACGCAGCCTTGGGGTACACCAGCGTTCACGGGCTTGGGGTCCGAGCAAAAACCGTCGAGAACGACCTGTATGCTCCGCCCAGTGAGGAAGCTGGTGATCCACTTGCATAAACTCTCGGGAAGCCCATAGGAAGGTAGCTTCGAAAGAAGCCCCTTGTGCCATACACGATCGAAGGCTTTTGCCATATCCAGACTAACTGCCAGACCCTCTCCCTTGCTTTCAATAACCGTTGCCCAACGGTGAGTGAGGTATAACAGAAGATCACCAGCTGATCGACCATGGCGAAAGCCATACTGCCGGTCATTGATCAACTGGTGATCCTCGAGGTACGTTAGGACCTGTCGGTTTATGATGATCTCCATTATTTTGGAGAGAAGGGAGGTAATGGCGATAGGTCTGTAGTTAGCTGGGTCCGAGCGATCACCTTTTTTAGGGATCGGATGGACAAGGGCACACTTCCATGAGACCGGGACTACGCCTTTAAGGTAGGAGTGCCGAAATAGACGCGTTAGCACTGGAGTCAACTCAGGGGCACACGTTCGTAGCACCAGTGGAGAAATGCCATTCGGCCCACTCGACTTATGAACGTCCAAGGAAAATAGAGTCTGCCTGATAGTTTTTTGCCGAAAAACTATTTCCGGCATTGAGCTCTGACACCGCGGGATGATAGGCGGTGTCTTCCCGTGGTCGTCCAAAGTCGAGTTGGAGGCGAAAAGAGTGCCCAAGAGATCGGCTTTCTCTTTTGCCGTGTGGGCCAGAGAGTCATTCCCCATGTGCAAGGGCGGTAGGGACGGCTGGCTAAAGTTGCCCAGACTGGCCTTTGAAAGCGCCCAGAATTTGCGCGTGCCAGGCGGGTACTTTGCCAGCTGATCCCCAATTTTGACGACATGCTTGAACTTTGCTCTAGCGATTTGCCGTTTGAAGAATCTGGAGGCACGGTTGTATTTCCTCTTCAGAACTCTAGAGTTCGGATCCTTAGTGACTAACGCATTGGCCCAAGCTTGATAAGCCTGCCGTTTGCCAGCTGATGCAGCCCTGACAGACGCATCAAACCAAGGCCGCGATCTGCCACCAAGTGGTACCACAGAGCTTGGTACAAAAAGTTCCATGCCCTGAAGTATCACATCAGCTACAGCCGCAGCGCAGTCACTAGGATCGTTGGAAGGGAAACAAATCGGCCCCCATGGGTAGGATGCAAAAAAAGACCGCATTCCATCCCAATCCGCTGACTTGTAGTGCCAAACGCGTCGAGTCGCAGGTCTTGTGCGAGCTGGACGTTGAATGGGCACTACACTCCGTACCAGACAGTGATCAGAGGACCCTAAAGGAGCCTCGACAGCGACCTGGTACTTTTCTGGATGTGTAGTCAGCAGAAGATCCAACAAAGAGGGCGTGTGGCTGTCCACATCCGGTAGACGAGTGTGCGTCTGTACCAGCTGGGACAGACCATTTGCCAGAGCAAAGTTAAACACAGATCTCCCCGCGTAGTCGGTTGCACGTGACCCTAACCATTCGGTATTGTGCGCGTTAAAGTCCCCGAGGACTACGACTTCGGCGGAGGGAGTCTGAGATAGCAGGTCGTCAATCTTCGCTTGAACGTGGCCCAACAGTTGATCTGTTTGTGCATTACCACTATGGGACCTGTAGAGGCACGCGTAGAATCTGACGTGATCGTCCATGTCCACGCGCAGCCAGAGCACGGACAGGTCCCGACCTTCAAAAATCTGAAGGCGACGGTAGCAGATATCCTCCCTTACGAACACAGATACCCCGGCGTGTGATATAAAATGATGTTCTAGTTTATACCCGGGGTATGATAGGTACGCTGTGTCGCTAGGTTGTGATATCTGCGTCTCCGTCAAAAACAACAAGGCCGGCTGCGCCGTCTCAAGGTGGTAGTGGACGGCGTTTAGGTTCGAATGAAACCCCCGGATGTTACAAAAATCAACATCTAGAGTGGAACGGGGTGCCGCTGTTTGCCGTCGTTTGCCCTCAGGAAACACTAAGTGCGATACTTTGCCCGCCCCAGATACGACGGGCAGCCCGAGCAAAATCCGAGGATCATTCCCCCGATTTTGCTCGGGGAGGGGGTCCCCGGCTTCATCAAAGCCGGTACCCTCCTGGGGTATTTTTCTTTTATGCATCGCGTTCATGTTTGGCGGGGGGGGGGGGGGGGGGTTTGGGCTTCCGGATTCTCTCACTCACCGACGGAACATAACCAAATGAATTTGGTTACTACACGTCGGTAGTTACACTAGTAGAAATAAACAGGTCTAACTAGGGCCGCGCAAGCGGGTGTGAGGTGAGTTCTACTCTGTATGTTAAGTGCACGGCGGGTGTATAACTTAGCTCCCACCTCTTTTTAACTCTAATATGGCGTGAACAGGCGATTTCCATCAAATATTCATTGAATGCAACTGTAATTCCACATGTAATTCCTATGGAACACATTCTGGATGTTTCCTAAAAACTACAATTACGATTTTTTTTATTTACTATTACACCCTTCAGACCACAACTAACATATTTCTCGTGAATCATGAAATTTCGTGCGTCTAGCCCAAATAGTTTAGAAGTTTGCGGTCCAATTTTGACGAGTTGGCCGGTATAACATGAAGCAATAATTAATTTAATTCGATTCTCTGTAGTATTTAAGCAAATGAACAATATAACGATGTGTGTGTGTGTGTGTGTGTGTGTGTGTGTGTGTGTGTGTGTGTGTGTAACAAATATCATAATCACCCGATAAATTCCAATATATCCTCCAAAGAACATTCCGAGCTTCAAGTGCGAGAACTTCAAGGACTTCAATGCCTTCGCCGGTGTCAGTATCCTTGGTATAATTGTACGAAGCATCGTCATGAGGCAACCTACACCGAAGAGTTGGGCCGCACCCTGTATGTAGAAGAAAACATATATTATATCATTAAAGAATAATTTAATCAAAATGCTTCATATTACTACAGATATTACTGTGACGTGCGCTTGTATTAATAGTTTTTGTATCTATGGATAAAATATAAGTTGAAGTATAATCTTTATATCATTTACAATCCTCATTTAATGAAATCATTAACGGAAATCAGAATAAGTCATATTCCAAAGATTGAACCTTGAGGTAGGTATTAAAAATATATAAATTATATATATTTTTATTAACTGGGATCATAAATTTAAAAACAGACAACTATGGACAATATTATATGTAATCAACTTTTTAAAAGTCATATTAAAAAATACGTTTTTGTTTAAATATGTAATAAAAAAACTGAATTAAAAGCTTCAAGGCGAACGTGGTAGGAACTGGTATGGAAGCAAAACCCAATGTTTTTCCAACATTACCAATATAAATAATTACAATAATTGAAGTCTGACAAGTTTGTGATACATTTTGTTTATCCTCACAGAAATCCCAGTGACGTTTTACAACGTACAATAACATATTTTGAACGGTTTGTTATTTGTGTTATCTTACTTGTGTCGCTCAGCTTGAGTTATCCACGCTTTTGTTATTTTTATTTGTGAACATTGAGATGGATGTGTGGTGTGACGAGAATAAGAAATAATGAAGAATTATGAAGGTTTGAAGCACTGGTGATAGAAGATATGAAAAATATTCTTATTCTTAACCGTTTGGGAAACTTCTTTTTGAAGCAACATCACATAAAAACTACTGAACCGATTTGGATGAAAATTGGCGGAGCTGTAGAGTTTAGGAATGGGCATATTTTAAAACAGAATTAAAATATCTTATTCCGTTCATAAATGATGGTCAAAAAACTGTGGGGGTTCAGCGCACGGCGGCGTATCCTAGTATTGATAAGTTCAGGTAACGAGAAGAGAAGACAGAAGAAAACATGGACGGAGTACGTGAAAAACTAAAATCTGACTATCATCAAAGATAACTAAAATTTTAATTACAAATAATAATCTTACTAATAAGCGTTCACAATCAATTTGACCGATGAAGATAACATTTTTAATAGCTAATTATAGTTCTACATAGCTGTAAACTTAAAATTAAAATAATATATTTTTAATTGCTAAACTATGAGTCTGGAAAGGATATGTTGCAGATTTTTTTATTTGTTTTTATGTTTCCATATGTAAAAAAAACATTTCTCATCAATCAAAGAATCGTATTAAGTTGTTTGTCACAATTATAAAAAAACATCGTTCTTCAAAACATAATTAATTATAATTAATGAATATTTTGAGATTATCATTAATGATTAACAAACGAAGAGCACGAGATACGTACTATGTTATTTATAGCTATATTATATATATTTTTTCATTATATTTTAAATCGTATATAATTCTTCGCGTTATTACAATTTATTTTTAAAATGTAAATTTATTTAGAAACTTAGCGACACAGTTACACACAAACACACAAACACAAATAAATATACTGGTGAATAATTTATAATATTTTAATATATTTTTAATGACGCTGTATCTATGGAATAGAATTACAATGATTTATTCAGTTCTGAAGTCATAATTATATTTATACTAATTAGTATTATTATAAGAATAATAATAATTATTGTGAGAACTCAAAATAATCAATTCTAAATATAATTATGTAATGTTAAATTATACACACATATTGTATATATTTGTCCTGTGGTACGGTCGGTACGGTTGGAGTGATAAAACAGGTATTACACATAATAACTGGTCGTTATACACAATAACAAAATTGCCTAGACAGTGTTATAAATTAATCAATCTATAATATTATTCATAATAGGTCAAAGTTGGTGAAAGTAATAAATATGGTGCGACTGAATTATCCCCCTCCTCCCCCCTCTTCGTCCCGCTACCGCGTTGATTAAAAAAAAGCGTAATTTTAGGTTTAATAAAGTAGAATAAATTAAAATAAAAACAATACTAACCTAACCTATTTTTTATTTACATTGGAAATTCCGTTACAGTTACATAAATAAAGCCAACATCACGCGCTGTTCCCGCGCGGTCACCCATCTAACTACTGATCGCGCCCGATGTTGCTTAACTACGATGATCGGACGACAAACAGAGCATTCAACGTAGTATGAACGTTGGCAACCTAACCTAACCTAACATATACAAGATTTTTTACTTTATCCAAATCTATAAAGATGTTATATAAAATTGTTAGTTAATGTTATATGACAATTATCGCTTTACCTAAATTGAGTAAACATTATAAATAAAGGCTGAAGCATAAATATATATTATTCACCCGTAACACGTAGTTCATACAGGGTCCCCGGTGCGGGCAAGCTGGACTTTTACCTTTAATACCCTTCATAGGTTCACCAACTTCCTTTGAAACCCGCGGTGGTGTGAAGAACCTACATAAATATAAATAAATATATAAATATATCTACATTAGCAAAAAAAGTTTGTTTTTGCATGTCTGAAAACATCCTAAAATCAGGTAATGGAGACGTTTGTTAGCCTTCATCCCATCTTTTGTAATTTTTTCGTTAAATACCTCCAATAAACAATTAAAGTAAATAAATATAACAAGTTGCTAATTACATACATACATATTGTCAAATACTTATTTGCATATCAAAACTTATATATTAACATAATTTGATTAAAAACTTACCAGAACAAAGGTGTCCGGTTAGCGTTCTCCCTGTCTAATCTCATAAGATAGAAGAAGACGGCACTACCAAACATAAAAATAATAGTTTCTCGACCAACAGATTTCCGTAACCATCCCTTCATTTGTAATGTCCTTTGCCAGTATTCAAATACCTAAATCCAGAAAATAATACATTAACATTTTCTTTGCAATAGTAATTCTTAATAATGAAAATAATATTGAATTTAAGCATTACTACTAACCAGATTAACAAAGAGGTTAACTACCAATACCCGTCTGTGGGGTGGCTCTAAGAATACAGCCACCCCGCTGAGAGTGCAGGGCAATAGCAGCGTAGTGTGATAATGGAACTGACTGAAGAACAACTTCCTGAAAATTAATTTTGTTGCACGAAACACATACAAACAGATAAACATTATAAATAAAATACTTTCTACTTATTACGCTTGTAAAATCAAATTGTGGACCAAGATATTAACGGCTTCCAAATGTTTTGTAGCTGTTTATAAGTTTTGTCTCCATCTGATCATTACAATGAAGTCAGCCTCATAATAAATGCATTCTGGTGTATTTTTGTTAACTTCACAAAATTTATCTTTACAAAGCATTCTAATAGTGTATTAGAAAAATCAAATTCAAAACCGATATCCACTCTAAGAGAACTCAAAATAGAAAAATTTATTAAATGTGGTTTTAAGATCCTAGCTAAATAAAAAACATCACAAACTAATAAAAATTTGTAATGTGTAAGTGTTATTAATAAGAGTAAAATTATGAATGAAAATTTCTGTAGCATTTTTAAGTTGAGCAAAGTTTAAAAAAAACAACATCACTCACCTAAATATACAATTCAATGTCACAAAAGAGCTACCGACGCTAAGGCCGAATATACCTGACTTTAGATATAGTTTGAATTGCTCTATCATTTCTTTTTTACCGAGTTTCTTACCCCTCATCAATATTTGTATCTAAAATGGTTAAATAAATATATAGTCTTAATATAATAGTTTTATATTTTAATATTTTGTTTGTCCATAGCACATTGGAAGTATCATGATTAATCTTAAAGCTTATAGATAATTTTTTAAACATTATAGATAACTTTTAAGAAATATTTTGTTGTCAATTCAAGATAAAATTATTTTTGTGTGATAAATAAGTGACTAGGTAAATAATTATATTACAGAAGTACTTGATTACATTCTTAATCTTAATATACAGGTTCACCAATCATTGGGTTTCAATAATACATTTTACATGAATCTTAATTACGTAATTACTTACAAGGTACACCATGGCATAAAACTTATAGCTTCCTTTTATGCAACTCAGTAGCATTGTTTTTGTAGCATCACTACATTTGGGTGTCCATGGGTGAATTAACACATTGCAAGGGGCATCACTACAGGCCCTATCAAACCAAAGCTTGCTAGCTTCGACCATTTTAGCGGAAGATAAATACTTTTTTAAAGATCAACTACGACTACGCGATAAATTTATATACCAGCATTAATAATTATTTCTAATAAATATCTTATCAAACAAGTCACTTATTCACGCACTTAGTTATAATCATAAATTAACGTACGCTATCCTCCCACTACTATAATAAACTAAAGGTTAACCGAGGAATGGGGATTGTAATAAATATTTTTTCTAATTAAATCGGTTCATAAAAACTGAACTCTCGACAACAGCCAATGCCCAATACTGATTACTGAATATGATTTGACAATTGACTTTGAGGTTTGCGACTTGAAATATGACATTGACAATGGCAAATATGTCAAATTATTGACTTAAGCATTTTTTTTTTGACAATTGAAATAACAGTACTAGGCTTAATTCTATAATTTATATATTTCACTAGAAAGGATGAATATAATTTTATTTTTCAAATAGAACTTCGTTTTCCAATCAATATAAATATGTAATAAAAAATGAACCACATCTTGAAATTATTACATTCACATTAACTGAAAACTTAAAATGTAAATGTAATATAAAATATGGTCGTTTTAAATTGATATTTATGTTACTGTCATTGGTGTAGTTATACTGTATGTATTAATGCCTAAAATGAATAAAACTCATATTATTTTACAATTCATAATTAAATTTTGAAATATTTTATATAAAAATACTGTAAAACAACCGATTTCATATTTGTGGTTAGTTAGTTAAAAATATTTTTAAGTTAATTTACTTTAAAAAATGTTGCTTATACTTAGAATATTCTTATAAGAAAACAATAATGATCTGAAGTGTGGAAAAGGGGTGTATTTTAATTAAAGTTTCCAACGTATTTTTTTTATGCATGTACTAGATAAATAAATATCTTTTAAATCTTTATTAGGACGGTGGACCATATGATAGGATTAACCCGAACTCCATAAAGCTTAATTGAAATAAAATATAATATACTCACAATAGGCACAGCATGAAGGGGAAAAAAGAAAATAAGTGATCCTTTTAAGCTTGATTGCATCATTGTAAAATAAGCATCATAACAACTATCTGTCCAAGGATGTAGTAACTGGGCACACGTACAATTCGGTATATCTGTTTCAGTTACCATAAGTTTGCTTACTTCTACCATTTTTGAAAACAAAGCAATAACAATAACGTTAAATTCTTACAAAGATGAAGTTAAACACTGTCCATTGTTATTTTGATATGACATTCGTATTCATTGTAGGATAGTTCATTAAATTCGTTCAGGTAACTTCGAATATACTTCAGTTCATGAGGTCATTCATGTTAATTTTCTACATAAATTTAAATTGTAATTTAAACTTCCACTTCTGAACTGTTTGGTTGTTTAGACTTATTTCAAGCATTGCTTTGAATAACCGATTACATATATATATACATATAGTCATATATATATATATATATATACTTATTTTTGTTTAGGTGACACTTTAAACAATTTAAAAAAAGACAAATATACTTTGCCTAGGAACTACCATACTAACAATAAAAAGTTATTAATTAGACACCTATTGAGTGAGCAAATTTTTTAATTTATACCTGAGTGTACAACGTAGCTTATTTGGAAACTAGATATATATACGTTATATATGAATGTATCTATGACAATATGTGGTATAAGTTACAATATAAATAAGGATATAAGTACTGAAAATGAATAGATAATGTAAATTAATATATGCCAGTGTAATATCCTACATAAATGATATTCAATTTTAATAATTTGTATTACTTTACTCAAATACATACATTTTATGGTGATTTTTATCCTTTTTAAATCTTTAATTGATTGATAATTTTTTAATAATAAGTATTATTAAAACTACATAATTTATATTTAAGTACTTATCATTAAAATTAAATTGTCTATGACCAAGAACGCGACCTACAAAAGAAAGATTCTAGAAAATACCGCTTCTGTCGATTGTCGCTGCAGTCGGTAAATGGACGTTTGATGTGGTGTTTGTCAAGATTGTGCTATTGTGTGTTTACAGTGATTTTTATCCCGTTACTATAATCCGGATTGAAGTTTACGCTTTTAAGGAGTAGATGAAGGTATTTTTTGCTTTTCTCTTTGATTAATTAACACTATAATATGTTTAGAAAACTCGAAAGTGATTTGGCGCTTGCACCGTCAAGTCAACTGTGCGTCGACCCATCTCTTTTATGTCAGCTGTACACAAAGATCATACGCATTTACGTTTTAGAGGCCAAAATAATGAATTAAGTTCTCATTTTTTCCAATAAATAGGTCTTCAACAATTGTTAGAAGCTTATAATATCAAATAATTCCTTTCAATCTTTAGGTTTACCTCCTCAACGGCGGAGGTTATGGAACGCTCCCGTTGTTCATATTTCTTGAGCGAAGATAATTTAACATATCCAGACTTTCTAACACCCCTAATGACCTCTCGCAGTGCTAGAAAGGTATCATTGGCCCTGTTTGTATACACTTTAGAATCATAACAACATATCAGTGTTTTTATAGATAAGTAGTTATGACTGAAGTATATTCGTATGTTTGTATTTCTCGTTGATTAAAATGCATCAAGTCGCTGAGTGTCGGTTGTAGGCATCAAATGTGTTCACATTTCAACTCAATGTCAGATGATTGTGTTAGTGACACTGGCCCCAATTGTAACTAGTGACTGAAAGATACTTGGTAAAGTTCTCCTTATCTTATTTATTTAGTATTTAATTATACTTTTACTAGAATTTGTTACATTTATGTTAATTATATATGTATACCTAATATATATAAGTGACAGTTTTATAGAAAAAATAAACAGAATAAAAATGAAGAATTGAATACCCAAATCTTAATCTATTATTATTGATATAAACAATTTCTATATATTAAAATTGTAGGTGTAATGTATAATGTATACATATTTTTATTTTACTCTAACACAAGTTTCTCACACAGACACTAGTGAGGTAGGTAATATCATGTTAAATATTCGTCATCTTCATTAAAACTATATTAAAAATTAACATCAATTATTGTAAGTACTATTAATTAACTTATTTACTTTCAGATTAATGATTGAATAAAACTATTTTGCATTAAGTTTTTTTTTCAGTTTCAAATAATATTCAGTATCTTAAAGCAAATAATAATATGTAATAGAAAATCTATTATCATTAAAAGGCTGACAAAATAAATAAAATACTAGCATTAAAATTATTTTGTATGTAAGTACTTTTTTGTTACATAAATTATATTTAAGATTTATATTAGTTAATTCTTTCCTTATTTTAAGGGTTAATAAAATCAAATCGAAACAATATTTTAGCAAATAATAACAACAAACATACAGAAATATCTTCTATTAATGTTTTTATATGTACATAGTGCAAGTATAACTCTATTATACGCTACTTTCACTTGTGAATGAGGAATATATTAAAAATTCTCTCTCAACAATGTAATATTTGCCGGCAATACAAAAACTACACATCCAACAACTCGAATAGCAATAAAGTAATTAAGATATAAAAGATAAATGCCTAGTTATTGCTTTCTTTATTAAAGTAGAACCGGTGCAGTTACAAGTAGTACAAGTTTGTTAACTCGTAGTAGATATATGTTATATTCTACAATTACTATACAATTTACAAATTATTCCAAATTAGATGACCGTCAGTCTGTCTGTTGTGAAAACAAGTTTAATTCACTATTTATTATTATATTATCTATTAACCAAAAATTCATATAAATAAATAAATAATATTCATACTAGTTGAGTATTAGGAATTCAGTTTTGATATTAGTCTTTTTATAGTCAAACCTCGTTCTTGTATCTTCTGCTGTGGTTTTTAAGGACCTTTCTTCCACATAACACTCAAATGTAGAAAATTCCTTAGCCAGTGTTTACGGGTCAATACGACATGGGTACCTTCAAAACGGCGTATACTACCTCAAAGGCTTACTACGCTCTTGCGATTCTTCGGATGTTGCAAGAGACCTTGGGCGGTGATCACGTGCCATCGGTGACCCTCGTTTGCCCTCTTACATAATAAAATAATAAAATTAAGGTTAATTTGAAAAGTTTTCAGCACAAATATTTATCCAAGGTGCAACTATGTAAGCGGCGTAATGCAAGGCTGTAGACGAACCAACTTTAGTTAAATTATAAGAGAATCTTCATTCCGTCAAAATTGTTACCATTGAGATTAAATCTATACATATAAATAAAATTGAAGTGTCTGTTTGTAATTTCAAATTAACAACATTTCGCTAAATACATATCATATGTACATAAAAAAATCTATTGTTATTTTTTTTTCTGTCTGTCTGTGTTTGCCGCACGGCTAATCTCAGAAATGGCTGGATTTTAAAAAATATATATTCCGCGCGAACGAATTCGCGGGCGCAGCCAGTTTGAAATAAATATGTGGTGTGCAAGACGCAAAAATGGCGTTTATTTTTTGCGTGTAAACGTACGAAGTGCGTTCCGTCACGCATCGCAGAGAACTTTAGTATAATGTTTAAATCAACAAGTTTCTATGTTTCTGGATATGGGTGTTAGAATAACCCTCTGTTTAAATTAATACATTTTTTATTTTAATCAGTTCTTGTATCCAAAATGACTTTCTTTCCTTTACGTCTAGGCAATGTCAAAAAATATTATTATCTTCGTTTATTGTTAGTTATTATTATTATTATTATATATAGATCCTTATCAGTAACATCAGTTTGTATAAAAAACTTGTTAGTAATCCCAATTAGAATATTATTTAAAAAATAAATATAAAATTAAAAAAATTGAATTTTGGTTATAGGAAAGTCAATCCCAGAGCTTAATAAGTCAACCCACGCCGCGTACGAAACAATAATTAGAACATGAACTTTGACCTTTGACCTTTCAAGGAGTCATACTTTTTTATTTCGTCACTTATACCCTCATCTTTTAGATTCATAAAATGTATATTACGTAATAATAATAAAAATATATAATTGTAATTCTTTGATTTTTTACGGAGAAGCCCCCCCCCCCGTCCTCAAAAGTGGGGATGTCTTTTTAATTTATTATTTAATTCATAATATGATGAAATATTAATCAACTGAGTGTTTATAATTCAGAGAAGTATAAATTAACGGTGTGTAGATTCCGCTGAGAATTTTTTTACCGTTTTAATAAATTTTATGATTATCTCGTAACAAGCACCGCACTTTGGCATCTCGTTTACTTAAAAATACTGTTTTTTTTTTGGATTTTTTTTTAATCTACTATTTAAAATTAGATATTCCAAAATGATTAAAGATAATATTTTCTATATATATAAATTAAATTGAAGTGTCTGTTTAAGTATATACGGTACTTACGTAAAAATATTAGTTTTTCAAAATTTTGTTTAATCCGCTCTAATCTTTGCAAAGACCTGACAGAATTTAACGAAATAACGTTATAAGGAGTAACTAAGGCTAATTTTAATTTAAAAATCATATTTCGCGCGAACGTAATCTATAAATATGTCATGAAATTTAAAAAATAATTTATTTATTTATAAAAAAAAAATTAAAAACAAATTTGTAATACTTGAAATATAAAGTGTAATATTTATTTAGTTGTGTTATCTAAGCAATTAATGAAATAGTCCATTAACTTATAGAATAAACACGCAGTAGGTAACGTTAATTAGTTGAAAAGTATGTAAAATATGATCATGACCACACTTGAAGTATTAAAAATTCATTTTATTTGAATCTAATTAAACTATTTCGATCACACGTACACACACACGCACGCACACACACGTACACACACACACACACACACACACACACGTACACAATAGTATATGACCTTATCAAAGCAATTTAAATACACACAGGAAGGTAATATATAAAATAAACTTTGTTTATAACAAACCAAGCAAGAATACTGATAATATTACGATCAACATTCCTCATTATATATATAACTATTTAAACATACCACCTTACCGGGATGTATTTATTAGAAGAGTGCTTTCTACTTCACGTACATGTCTCCCGGGAGACTCGTGTACTTCGAATTGTTTATGTATATATATTAAAATAAATAAAGAGTCACTATTACTTCACTCGTATTTTATATATATATAAAACACAATATTACACAATAAATAAAGAGTCACTAATATTTTACTCTTGTATTTTTTTTTCAATTTCTATTGTTTCACTATATTGTCATCACAAACTACACTTCTTCTGTCTGTTGTAAAATTATTTTAAAATAAATTTTGTATTAAATTAATTTAAAGTTATTTTTGTAGCAATTTATTTTTATTTTATTGCATTCTGAACGAAGTCGCGGACCGAAACTAGTGTAATATAATCTAATACAATAATTATACTTGAAAAAAATAAGTCTTAGCTACGATTCATTATTTGTTTTTTTATGATGAAATCTATTTGTAATATGTAAATAAATTTCGAATAAAAGTAAACAATACTATATTCAATAGTTTCCTAGAATGATAAGGGTTTCCGTCTCAAAGATAACAAAAGATATAACATATGTCATACTAGTTTTTTCATAGTATAGTAAAGACTTCAAGTGTAGAACCGCCCTTACATAATAACTTATTCGTAAGTTTTATTTTGTTTAGCAGAAGACCGATTATCCCTATTCTTAATCTCCACTCTTTTTGGAAGAAAAACTCCAAGAATATTGTAAAATAAATAAAAAAATACTATTATTTTTTTTATATACCTGCAAAACTGGAGGAATCAACTCGTAACTTCAAATACGCCCTCAGACGACTTAGAGTAAATGTTCAGTATATATATATATATATATTTATTAGAACGATCATTGTTCACGATATTACCTTAACTATTGATAAATTTAACCAGTTAATCGCATCAATGTTCAGAATTAAAATCATAGCTCATATTAAATAAAAATAAAAAAATTTGTCCGAACGTCATTATTGTTAGGATTAAGTCGTGAATTCAAAAGTAACTTGTATTATTAATTGAAATTAATCCAATTCAATCAATTATAAATTCAGTTTCCAATTTAATATTTTCTATAACAATGTCACGAAGAGAAAGGAAACTAAAATGAAGTGATTCATCAAAACTAGGTACTACCGCCGTTGTCATTATAGTTCAGTTACTGTTAGTTCTACTCGGATGTTACCAAGTTCAACTTAAACTTAATTAATGATCGATTCGATCTTTTATATTAGTATAATGAATTATTATAAACGTCATTGAAATCAAACATCCTCAAAAAACTAAAATATCTATCAGGTTAAGAGAAAATTAACTATTTAACTGTTAATTTAAAATATTTCTCCATCATAAGTAAGTGTTCGGACAGCCGGATAGTCTAACGTTAAAATAGTAATATTGTTAAGAATCAAATCGATTTACATATTTTATATAAAAAGCCGGTAAATAAACCATTGCAATTCTTTTGTTCCCCCGTATATATTAACCTTGATTTTAATTGTATCATTACAATAACTGTTCATTGTAATAATACTATGGATATATTTGTTATTTATTCAATTTAATTATTATTATATAAATAAAATGATTTATTTTAAACTAGCCCTGCTCTCGGATTCGTTCGCGCAAATTATTTTTTTTAATAAAAGTAGCCCAAGTTATTCTTTATAACATCAGCTCTGCGTTAGTGAAAGTCCAGTTAAAATCGGTCCAGTCGTTTCAGATATTAACTCAGACCAAACAGGCAGACAGACATATTTTTTATATGCATATGAAAATAATGTATATAGTGAATAATTGTTAAAGCACGTCTGTCTGTGTGATGTCCACGACAGCGTGTAGCAACGAGCCGACGAGCCGACGAGCCTCGCCACGAACTTGGTCCTTGACTCGAACGGATTAGAAATTGACCCACTTGTAACACTAAAGATAAAATTAATAGTTACGAAACCACACGCGTTGAGCCTTTCAACAATTTGAATTTTGGACTCGGATTGTAATTTAATTGTAATTAATTATAAGTTAATCGAGAGATGGTATCGAAATTACAATACTGACCTACATTAACATGAATTATACAGATTATAAAGAAATATTTCGTTAAAAGCTAAAATGCTATACGAAGGACATTTCAAATCATAGTTTGAGTGTAAAATAACAATTCAATACAATGGACACCTTATCGTGTAAGTGTTGGTACTTCATATACTCGTATGTTTGCATGTTACAACAATCATTTTGGCGTATTACTTCTTTGAGTGGGTCACACTTAGGGTTGTCACCTTATGGTATATATAAAAATAAAAGTTTTTTTTTTTAACACGATGTACTTTTTTCTTTCGTTTAAGATTTTTTTATTGTATTTCGTAAATCCACAGCATTTTTAGTCTAAATTAAAATTAAAGTTTTGAAAACACCACGTACATTTATACGTGGTGTTTTCACTTATTAACTAACTTATAATCAAGAATAAATCGTTTCTTCGAGTCTTTTTATTCTCAGAAAAATCTAATCATACAAAATATATATTTTTTAAACATAGAGTAGGTACAAATAGTCGAAGTATCATACTTATTAAAGTACGAGTGGCAACCCTAGTCACATCGTTTCTTTTGCAACCTAGCAATACCTTCTCAATTGTGATTGTCTTCAAAACATTAACTAACACCTTAAACGGAGTTGTTACTTTTCAAAACCATAGTTTATTATTTGGTTATCTTTTTCTTTCAATAAATCACTTTCTAAAATCTGTAATTCGTCCTACATAAGTTAGGACTGCTTAACACTAACACAAAAGGTCTATTTGGTAATTTTATATTGTCTCTATATAGGTTTGTAGCACGACTTGCATTTTACGTCATGAGTCATGAGTCATAGTCATTACTTGTGTATTTATAAAAACAATTACGTATTCAAAAATTTCGACGTGATCGCGAAGAATTTATATGTATTTTTATATAAATATATTCCTGGAATAAAGTGTATCCAATCTCACTTCACATTGCAAAACCATAATCTGTTGCTACGTGACAAAATAACGGACAAGATTTCACTTTCACTGTGTGAAAATATTTTTGTATTATTACCTTACCTTACCGCAATATCATAGTTGAATTGTTATTTTAAAGTCCATACATGGTCCATATATACCCTATACATAGTCCACATAAAGTCTATTCATAGTCGATACATAGGCCACACAAAATCCATACATAGTCTATACATAATTCACACATAGTCCATACATAGTCCAGACATAGTCCACACATAGTCTATACATAGTCCACAAATAGTCCATACTTAAATTGTAAGTTAAAGTAATAAAGCATATATTGCGTCGTCTGTATGTACCATGAATAGTTTAATAAACTTTATCTAGGCTATATATAATAATTTATAGTTTATAATTTATTTATAATTTATAGTTATTAATAATTTCTTAGTAGATATCACTCCGATAGCAATATTTCAATTAATTATCTCGTGATTCACTTCATATTATAAATATAAATTGTATTTATTACCAATAACAATAATTTATGTTTTCTTTCGATTATAATTAATTGCATAAAATATAGTGTCATTGAAGTTCTACGAGGCATATTTATCTTTAGTCATC
Organism: Melinaea menophilus ssp. n. AW-2005; assembly: GCA_918358695.1. Lineage (NCBI taxonomy): Eukaryota > Metazoa > Arthropoda > Insecta > Lepidoptera > Nymphalidae > Melinaea > Melinaea menophilus. Next base: position 15,910,557 of record OU911040.1, on the reverse strand, counting down.
GTTAATAAAGGAATTCTTAATAAGAGAAATTGTTTAAAAATGTGTCGCCATTTTTGTTTTCCTACCAGGTGACAGAATGTCTCGTAATAAAGACAGGCACGAGTGCGCTAGCGGGCGCACGTATCACATCATGTCGGAGGCCGAGCGGGCTTCCGGCAGGCGGGGAGCGTGGGCAACGCTTGAGGTATTTAATACTTAATATATATATATATATATATATATAAGAAATTACCAAAAAAAAATTTGTTTTTTATGAAAAATCTGTAAAATTTGTGTTGCTATTTGAATGCAACACAATCCAATAAGGAAAAATATAGTTAATGATCTTGGATTGAATTGTTTAGATGTTGGTTTATTTCATTGCATTCTATCCTCATCAACTTCAGGCACAGGTTATTAATTCGTTTTTAATAGTTTAATTAATTTGTTAATCTTAGAATAAGATACGACTGGCGGATAATTTTTTTTTTTATAATTTTAAATTTAATTACTCATTTAATTTACAAATTACGTGTTCCTCGATCAAAGTTCGAGACAAGAATGAATATGAAATGAAATTATAATTAAAGTAATATAGAATAGTAACTAACAAACAAAGGTTTCGGATATTCAATTCCGTTTAATATAAAATGATAATGCACTTGCTAATACAGCATTATGTGATAATATAAAAAATAAGAAATATATTTATTAAGGGTTTGTTTCGACCCTTTGCACTCGAAAGGTGACCCTCGCTCACAGCAGCAACTAGTTTTTAAAAGAAATTTCGGTTCCCGGTGATGACTCTTATCTATTTTCATATCCGGTGATATTTGTTTATCTTGTTCTGAAAAAATCCGCCTAAATGTACTGCAGCTGACCAACATTTTAACAGGAGTGCGAACTTGGAACTGCTGTTTAGTCTGTGTAGAAGCGAGCTGGAGTGCGAAGGGTTCAAACAAAATCCCTTAAACAGATAGGTCATTGACCTTCCAGATAACAGGAGGTGTGCGCGCGCTGGCGCCTCAACTGTTCCAACTCACGCACCTGACGGCCCTGTACCTGAACGACAACTCGCTGCAGCGCATTCCGCCCGACATCAACCAGCTCGTCAATCTGCACAAGCTGGATATGTCCAACAACAAGCTGAGGACGCTGCCAGCGGAGCTCGGAGACCTCATACAGCTCAGGTAAGGCATTACATTTAAAAAGAAACTGAAAAAAAAGATTTCTAGAACGAATTCTTAGACCGCGACGCGAGAACGCGACGTGAAGTGGCAGAACACACCTTACACACACGCACACACACACACATGCTTATGCACGCACGTACACACACGCACGCACACACAAACACGCACTCACACAGCTGATGACCTCAGCTGAGCACCTCGCTCCGGCGTTCTGCCATCGGATGACGCTAGTCAGTCAGTTTCCTATCCCAAATCCAACTTTCGTTTCCCAAAGGCATCCTGAGCCGTGGTCAGAACCTCAGAGGAGGCGACCTCAGGACGTACGTTTTCCTGGACCCTCTTTTGAAAGCCCCGATGACGCTCTCATGGCCTGACACTTCAATTTTATTAACATTTATATATCAAATCATCTCTTAGAATAATGTAAATGATATATGAGAATATATTTGCCTGCGCACGCGCATACATGCAACCGATAATTCAAATTGTATATAGAAATGCCGGTAAAAAATAATAATATAAATAGGTATAAAAAAACAGTTTCAATGATAAAGAAATAATCATATTCTTATAATTACAATACTGATTATTTACAATAACAATGCTTTTGATAATAATATTATTGTAAATTAAGTTAGTATTTTCCTTATACAGGTGAATAATATATATATATATATATATATATATATATATATATATATATATATATATATATATATATATACATAAATGTTCTGACGGTATGTAAATTTTTACACAAATGGAATGAAGATTCAGAAATGATTGTGATCTATCTTATCTTATCTATATCTATCTTTATTGTAATCGATTCAATGCACGAGTCGTTCAGTTCAGTTCAGTAACAGTTCAATAATGTAAGGTATGTTATGTAGATACGATGAAGACGATGATAATGTGATTATAACATAGTTTATAACACTCTTACACGTCTTGTTTAGTCGATCTTACACAGAGACACGATTGATATTACGTGCAACTACAATGGGATACTGCGAGGCGTGCCGGGGTATATTAGTAGTATATATATTTATTTCGAAATTAATTTAAAATCAAATATCTTTATTCAAGTGGGCATATACACGCACTTTTGAATCAATTATTACATTAAAGAGGTCAGTGTAGTCAGTCCGTTAGTAAGAGGAGGAGCCTAGAAATTCAACAGTTGATCTTTTAAATGAAATTTAACAATGTTACATGTATATATTATAATATCAATACAAATGAGTCAACAACCTGAGCTCCGCACATTTCGATCAACTAAAAACACTCGAATGCTATAATAACATTTATTTAATTTTATATTTAAAACTAAGAAAGGGAAGGTCTAGGATATCTTGTGGAACTTTATTATATCTGCGTACACTCAAGCCCATTAAGGATTTGTTAAATTTTTGAAGACGCAATTTGGCGTTACGAGTTTATTTTTATATTTTGTATGTATCTACAGACACACGGACAAAACGATAAATATATAATAATGTGTCCGTTTAAGAAAACTTTGTCTATTTGCATTGAAACAAAAATCATTAAACACTGTTATCATTAATTATGATAACTCGTTTCAATCAAACAAGGTCATTGAACTCGTGATAAGGTAAAATAATATTAGTAAACAGTCGAGTTGAAAACAAATTAAATATACAAATATCAACTGGTTTGTCGACGCTAAATGCTAATGGTATTCAAAGATTTCTTATTGGTTTAAGGTGTTTTTCCTTATTTTTATATATATATATATATAAATCTCGTGTCACGATGTTCGTTTGTGCTAATCTTAAAAACAACTGAAAATATTTCTATAAAATTTTGTAGATGTGCTGTTTGATAATATTCAATTATTTTATAGCAATTTTGAGTTTTTTAATACAATAATGGGTCAATTAAATTAATAAAAAAAAATTGATGTAAAATAGTTTTATAAAGCAACAGACGGAGTCGCTGACACCGGCTAGTACTGAAATGTAAATAATTCATAAAAAAAAACGTATGATTTATATTAAACTGTAAGAGGTGCTTTGATATGTAAAAATAAAGCAAATATAAAAAATACTCATCTGAGTTTGTGTGGTTTAGAGCAGGGCGAGCTTGGAACACTCGTAGTCTTTAAAAAGTACTTATTTTGATAAGTATGGTATCAATAGTCCTGACACTCCCATTTCATACACAAGTGATCAGTATTGATAAAAAGTGGGAAAGATATAAATAAATAAAATTATACATTGTGATTGTCTTATCTTGCCTTTATTGTTTTAATGACATTATAATAAACACATTAAATGTATGTAAACAAATAGTATTATTTATTTATTTTAATACTTTATTGCACAAATTTACAAAAAACTTAAAGTTAAAAAAGGCATTCTCTAGGGGGGATATGTAAGTGTGCAATATATATATATATACATACATACATAAATGTTTGCGTGTATACGTGCGTGCGTGTAGTAGTAACTCTTTAGACTTGATTATCTTAGTTTTTAAATTAATATATAAAGTAATATTATCCTAACGAAAAATTATCTCCCCATTCCAGAGAACTACACCTCCACAATAATTACTTAAGAGTACTGCCTTATGATCTCGGGAAGCTGTTCCATCTCCAAATGTTGGGTCTTCAGGGCAATCCGCTCAGCAAGGAGATGCTATCCATTTACAACGACAACAACGGCACCGCGAAGCTGCTGACGTATCTACTCGACAATATGCAAGGTGAGTTGTACCTTAGAGTCGCTTTTAATAATTCATACTTTTGTCAAATAACAACGGTTTGCGATTTTTAATTTAGCGCCATCTACGAGAAGTTGTTGTAAATAATACTGAGATATAAGTTGTTTCAATGGTTTCTTGTTTATGTATTTAGCGCCATCTATGAGAAGCCCTTGTAAATAATACTAAGATAAGATATTTCTATGGTTTGTTGTTTTAGTATTTAGCGCCATCTATGGGATATTGTAAAACAACATATTAATTAAATTTCGATAGGATATATGACGGTATGCGATTACAGAATTCGACTTAGAGTAAAGGGAAAATTCTATAAAACCAACAACACTTGTTATCATGTACGGATCAGTGTGCCTAGTATTTTACCGTTCGCGTTATAGTAAACTTGGATTTGTATAAAATAAGAACAGTGCCATCTAGCGGAACGAATGTAAAATTGTACTTGATACAAATCCAAGTTGACTTTAACGCGATCGAGTTGGTAAAACATCTCGCACCAAGCACACTGAGTGCCGGAGGATAAAGGTATTGGATGAGAAGCGTTTGCAGGCAACGGAGATGCGAATGTTAAGATGGATGTGTGGGGGGACAAAAAATAATAGAATTAGAAATGAATGTATTAGAAAAGCTTATGTCACGGTGTGGGCATGTTATGAGAGATGAAAGGCATTAGAAGAGTCTTAGCTATGGGAGTGGGGGGGTGACAATATGGATGGATTGCGTGAAAGACGATCTGGAGAAGACAGACAGACAGATACGACAAGATGATGATGATGAGAAGATTTTATAAATTACACTAAAAATTATCTTATCAGTTTTATATTTCAATATTTATTCGTAATATTCAACAGATGACGCTTATAAATTAAAAAAAAATATATTGTTCTTATTAAATATACATTTATTTAAACTTATAACAACAATAGCTAAAAAAAATTTTTTAAGTGATCCATTGACACCAAGCAGAAAAAACTACAGAACAAAGTCGGTCAAATATTTATCTATTGTGATCACTGTTTCACAAATATCAATACATTTAGTGAGCAATGAACGAACTAGAAGCATCGGAATGACACTTTAATGATGTGATATCGATTGTCTCTATCTCAACAATGGTGTTAGAAAGTGTGGGAAGATATTTATATAATTGTTTCATACACGGTTACCTCTATTACAAATTGGTCTGTGGGGTCTTACGTTTAATTCACCTTATTGTTCTCGGTTCGGCGTTCGATTTAACGCTTACAAAGTATGGTTTTCACAGCTTCATATCAAGATGTTATAGTACTAGCTAAATCTTCCTTATTTGCTTATTTAATTTAATATTAATGTTTTTAAAGTAAATTTTACCTCCAACATGTTACATATAATAGCTTATTAGCTAAATTATATATATTTTTTATATTATATTTATGTGTCTTAATTCTATTGACGAAACGTGGATCGCGTTTTGCTTTTGTTCTGCCGTTGGCACGTTTTGTAAAAATATATTCGCTTCTCACCGTTCGATTTTTTGACATTACCAGTAAAAGGTATACATACGTAAATATATACGAAATTTGTCTGTCTCTCCTTACAACACGATTGTGAGTATTAAATTAATTTGATTTTTTTTTTCCATGACTTATTTTATGTAATGATTTTTTTTTGGAAATTGCACGAAGATATATAATGTAATATAATATTCTGTATACGATCTCGGTAACCGGGAACCTCAAGATTGTTATTATATGAATACTTGATTAGTAGATTAGAAATTAACTTATTACTTTTGGTTCTAATCAGAAATGAAATAACAGAGTACAAAGTTTTGAAAATAAATTCAAATTCAAACCTAACAATAACTCCATTTAAAAATGGTACCGAATTCAAATATAAAAAATAAAATAATTAGTTTTGAAAATGAAAAACGTAAAATATATTAAGAATTTAAGTTATTTAGTAAAAACGAGATTTCTACAAAATGCATACAAAACATGAAAAAAAGAATTGTTATCATATAAAACATGGGTCAGGTATATTAATATGTTTATTTTTATTATTAATTTGTGTTTTTTGATTGTAATAAATGAAAAATTTATCGATCCTTAATTAATTAATTTCGACTTTTAAAGTTCTCGCGTTCTTATAACGTCTGCCAAATGATATCACATCACTGTTACTTCAATTAAATCACCATCACATCATCATCACATCTCTATTTCTGCCATCACACCACATCACATGAATATTTGATTGTAGTAAATATAGAATTTATAAATTGGTAAACTATTATATAATGAATGCACGTGATGGAGCTGTCATCAAACAGGTATTGTTGTGTTACTACACAGTACCTACCATATGTTAACAAACACCTGGACAAATACACCCAGTCTGCTATTTCATTATATTACACGCATCGTTGTATATACACACACACACACACACACACGCACACGCACACACATATATATATGTATGTATATATATCATTAATGAAATCATCGTTAAAAATATTTATTAATTATATTTAATTGTAGGCCATTTTTGCAATTTTTTTTTTTTATTAATTTTGCATAACATTATTTTTTTATTTGCGACATATATCAATAAGATAAAAAAAAAAATAACAAAAATTGTCGGGTTACTTTTTTTATTGAGTATAGTATTCTATTGGGAGGCACGTAAAGTAGTAATAAATGATAATATTTTTTGGTGTGTGTTCGGTTCACAATGAGATCGACGCGGCGGTGAAAGTGATCGCGAAAGTGAAGCCGGAAGCTTACGTCACGTTTTGCGCAACCACGGACGACTTTGACTGATATATATATATATATATATATTTTTTTTTTTATTTTTTTGAGATGAGGTTTATATTTTGTAAACACACCGCTATTTATTCGCAAACTTAAAATATCGCCATTTTCTTTTTCGTTTCGCTCGTTTCGGTTACATTTTAATAAGCGTATTCTGAATTCAAATTAACCTGACTCATCGCGACGCGTACGACCCAGGTGTACAATTATTTGCGAAATTTTCAATTTCTTGGTATTGTAGTGTATTAAAATTGTATGTTGGATGCGTCCAAAATAAAAGAAACTTATGAAATGTGTGTATGTATTTATCATAATATGTATGAAACTACATCTTTTGTAGTATAATGTATATAGTGCATTACAAGTACAAGTAGTAGCGAGGGTCGGTTAGTGCAAGGGCGGGTCGTCCTAGAAGGGACTCAGTCTAGAGGTCGCCTGCCGACCATTTAAACTAGGGTTGTCGATCGTGCTTTATTAAATAATTGTACCTTGATTTATCAAAATTTAACTAAATAAATTCATATGTTCCTCAACACGTACAAAGGTTTAATTCGAGTGTTTCAACATTGACCTTAAGTTGTAATATTTATGAAGTAAACATAATAATTAAAATATATTATATTTTTTTATCATTTAATATTGCATGAACCAAAGGTGGTAACCCTAACCCTAACTCTATGTCATTGTTTGACACACGACCGGACTGAGATTATTTTTAATGTATCTTTTATTGATTACTTACAAATTTAGAAATATATCTTTTTAGATAAAAGATAAATATAGGTTTTTTTTTTGTTTATTTTTTTTTATATTTCTTGTTTAATATTATTATAACATTACTTAGTATCCGTTTTTTTTTAATTTATATAAGACCGTGATGAAATTTGTCAGTAATAAATGTTTTTTTTTTAAATAAAATTTAAATTAAATTAATAAATGTAACCTCGTTATCATTTAAAACGTAATCTGTGTAATCGCAACGTAACCGAAGGACGAATGAAAGTCTGTTTTAGATACATTTGTATGTAAATAAAATTAGTCTAACAGTTTACAGACAATGTCACCGTAATTTTCGTGTATATCTGTTTTCTCTTTCGTGTATATTAAATAAGAAAGAGACGGTCTTTTATTTTAAATACATTATAAACTTTTATAACTAAAAGTAAATATATATATATGAATAAAGTTTAAGTGTTTGTAATTTAAAATTAACGACTTGTCGCTAAATGCACGTGAAAGTATGTACCTAAAAATGAATCTATTTTTAAATTTGTCTGTCTGTTAGGTTAGGCTTATCTCCGAAAGGGCTGGACCGATTTTAACCTGACTTTTACTGGCATATAGCTGATGTTATGAAGAACTAACTTAGGCTATATTTATTTTAAAAACATTAAAAGCAAATGAAATCGCGTGCACAGCCTGTAGTTAGTACCATGATAGTTTAAAATAGATATTTATTGGTCTCATAGTCTCGGTATTTATGGTCCGGCTACAAATAGGTATCGGATGCTGGATGGCGGATGGCTCTTAATATCACCATCTCGGAGGCTCAGTTTATTGCCTCGTAAAATAAACTCCAACTCCTGCCGTAAACTGATACAAGTCACTGTACGGTATGAAGATACAATTTCTTTGTGAAAATTATTTTCTTTACGCGTTTATTTCTTTATTATTATTATTTTTTGCATTTTTTTCTTCTTTCTTCTTTCGTCCTCAGCCCTCATAAATCGATAATGCTTTAGAAGAAATATTTTAATATGAGATAAATAGATTTTTTATTGTCCGTGTATTTTAATGTTTATATACACATATATATATATTCTGTATGTATGAGTCAGTTTCATTTCGGTGTTGAATGAAAGACGATGCAGAGAATAGAATGCTGTTACATAAGAGATGGTATACCAAGTATAGCAATTACGGTGCAATTATATATATAATTTTGTTACATACAGTCTGTTTGTTAGACACAAAATATGCTCGGAAATCAGGTAAGTAAAGATGTTAAAGGTAAAAGTCGAAAAGAAAAAGAATCGCATGTAAGATTGAGAAGTATGGACCTGAAATAAGATCAAGACTGGTGATGGTGCAATCTTATATCAGAGTTGTGCAAAACCATTCGAATGAATAATGTAAAAACGGTATGAATAAGTGAAAGTATATCTTGGGGGCAATCAAAATGGCATTAGCCGTGAGCGCGGCGGCGCCTGCGCCTGCGCCCGCGCCCGCGCCCGCGCCCGCCGCCGGACGTTTTCTAATATTGATATGTTACGTCACTCGCTATACCCATTTCATTCCACTTTACCCGTGTATTTGTAAGGAAATTGTTTTTTTATAGAAATCGAAATAATTTTTAGTTTGAGTAGATAAATTTTAATGTAATATATTTATTTTTTTTAAATATAAGTAATACAAAATTATTTGTCCGCTAATTTCGATTTTAGAAAGTTAATATAATATATTTTATATATATTTATTAAAAGGTGTAAAAACCCCTGAGAGCTATTAGTATCTGTTAATTCGATCCGCAGTTGAAAGTGGTATGTGATAATAGTAGTAATTGGCGGTCGGAGAGGTTTTAGCGAGTTTCAAATACATTAGCCTAAGTATCGCGGTCAGTAAATAAGGAAAAAAATGTATTCCGTCCTTATTTCTATTAAAAAACCTTATTTTATTTAAATTTGTATGATTTATGTCCCCCCCATGTTATAATTATTTAAATAATCCGAACTGTAAATAATCATAGCGTTAGAGGTTTTAGAATTATGATAAAATAAATTTTATTTTTAATTTAATTAACTTATATATTTCGAATATTTGGAATAATTTTTTACGGTTTGTATTATAGAGGGGATATTCTCATTAGCGGATATTCGCATTGTCGGATGTTCGCATACGCAAAATTTCTACAAATATTTTGAAATTAAAAAAACGCATTTGAAGATAATTGTAGAATATTTTTTTTTATACAAGAAAAGGTAACTTAACCTGCCTATCTTCAATTTGTGTAACATGTCCACTAACAATTAAAATAAATGAATTTGCGACAAAAGCCGGAGCGTAAAACTAGTTACCGACACATCGAAAAATAACATAACATTTTGAAGAGGAGAGTTTCCCTTTCAAACAATAACCACTTGATATGCCTCGGATCATTACAACAAGACAGACACACATTTCGAAAGTATGACTCACAGTACTTTCGTAACGCCGTTACGTAAACGGTGAAAATCAAGAATATAGAGATATCTAAATCGGATCCGATCGCCGGAACCGATTGAATCGATTCTTACTTTTTATTCCGTGCGTACGGACGATCGCTTTTTATATATTTATATATTTAATAGCGGCCACTTTCTATTATTTTCTGTTTTTATTTGTTTATTATATAATTAATTATGTAATATTGCGTAACATAGATTTAATTTAATGTAGATATTTCATATTTTTTTGTGATGTTTATATTTAATAGGTTTTAGTCCGATAACTGATAAAAAAACAACAAATCAATAAGTTTTTATTTGCATATCACATCAATATTATATTTTATATTTTTAACTAGCGATGCCCACGACTTCTTTCGAGCGGAATAAGTTTTTTAAATAAAATTAATTTCAGTTCCTCCTTATGACATCAGCCATCCGCCTGTAAAAGTACTGTTAAAATCGGTTCAGCCGTTTCAGAGATTACCCGGACCAAACAGATAGACGTAGATTTTTGTTTTATTTTAGTAGATACTGTGTACTTTTCATATGCATTTAGTGAAAAGTTATTAATTTGGAATAACAAACAGATACTATATATTTATATGTATGGACTGTCATTATTAATGATACCTTCCTAATCCAAGATCAATACACAATTCACAGAATACTATATTAATTGCGTATAAATATAAATATTGTAATAGTTTGATGTCTGAGACTTTAAAATGACATTGACGAGGATCGCTTACGTAAAGTTTACAAGTCATCCATTTTGTTGTTATAATCGATGCATTGCTATTTATTAAATGGCCGTACAAAATTTTATTATTTTATTAATAATGATCAGAGCTCCATATTTTTGTTATTTTTATTGAATTAATTACAAAAATTTTATATTTTTAAAGTAAAATAAATTATCAGTCATTATACGAACAGACAACAATAAAAATAAACAACTACATATATTAGTGTGAAAGAAACAGTAGTTTCTCTTCGCTAATGGAATGAGAGTTTAACGGTGTCCGTTAAAAGACTCTCTTGAAAAATAGATAGAGTATAGTTTAAATGAATCATACAAGTGAAGACAGACAGGATAATTATATTTGTGATAATCCCTAGGTCCGTGGGTCCGTATGTCCGTAGGTCCGTTTACGCATCGGTCACTTGCGTAATGGATAACTTTCACTCAACACGAATTTGTAATGGTGTAACTATAATAGCCGGCAATAAACCATCGAGATAGAGAGTGTTTATTGATAGAGTTCTGTTTGAACTCTACGATAAACCAAAGGTCACTGCGACCTTTGTGTTTTTAAACTCTCCTCTCTACATGTAGTTATGTTGTACTAAAAGATACATGCAACGAAGAAACAGGAAAAATGTTTGATGATAAAAATAGATTTTTTTTTTAATATATAGAATGTTTATTTTTATATCCACAATTCCAATCGTGATTAAATTTCACATAATAGTATGTAGAGATTAATTTCTTCTTTGCTCCTTTGAAATATGTATATGTTTAAGACTAAAGTTTTATGTCTGTAACTTATGAGTCAAATAATATCTGTACTCATTTGAGATTAAGTTAGATATCTTCTTGCTAAATGTGTATGCTCTTAATATTATTATTATAAGAAATATGTAAGAAAGCTGCCGATTATAGAAAAGGTACTTTAAATGAAATTACAGGTATGTGACGTCACAACGAAAGTCTCATCGACTCGACGATTTCACAAATGTAGGCAGGATGATTTTTAACATTAAGATTCAATATTAAAGGTCACTCTCTGCATATATAATATCATTGTATGTATATTTTCGAATGTGGTTGTAGAGAGAGGCTCGTGACTCATCAAGTTCACTTTCACCCGGCCCTGTGGGTATTTTTAAAGGTCGCCGTGTGCGATACGGGGACGTGACGATATTAATATCTTTCACATATAAATACTAATTACATTAAAACATTTTTAATTATTTAGAATCGCAGAATCAATGTTTTTTTTTAGTTTTTATTATGCCTAGTATTATTATTATTTTTTAAATCAGCTACGCTAATAATGTCAGTGTGTTTAAAAACGTTTTTAAAATACAATTTGTCATTTGTAGCTAATTTACATACTGTTGTTTCAGGTATGTCTTTACGATTAAATTTCACCTACTGGCCTTCATTGAATCGGTAAGTACATATTTTAAACAATTTTAGTTGATTTTTGATTTAACAGCTGTAGGGTTATTATTTTTTAAGCGCTAGAAATGTAAACAAGTGTTTAATTGCGTGGAGATTAGGGATGTAAAGTAAAGCTTTCCGTTGAAACTATGCCGACGATAGTAGCGGCACTCCCACTCGGCTATCGCGGCCGCGGCCGGATCGCGCTCATTCACTTCAGTTCACAGCCGACTGCCGCGGCGGACGGACGCGTTACACGCACTCGATGTTAGTTCACGATCACTACGCCGCGCCGCAAATTGGAATTTTGCCGTGACATTGATAATAAATATCTTAAATATGGGTTAAACGATCCGTTTCCCGAAATGAGTCCGGGCGAGCGCGCAGCCCTAGGGCGCCGCGAAGCCCCTCGCCCTCGCTACGCTGCAACTGCACCGGGATTCCCGCCACCGTACTACCCGCCCTACGGAGTGCCTCATCCCAACGCGTGGCTCGGAGCACCCCTCATATCCATGGCGGGGCGGAATCCACCGCGAGACAACCCCGTATCGAAGCTCGCTATCCATGCCCAGGGAGCGCCTCTTATTATACAAAATAGAAACGATCGAAGAAAATATACAACAATACCCGAGCAACGAAACAATCGTCCAACGGGACAAGATATTCATATTAGACATGACAGGTGCGATGTTTCTGAAAATACCAGACAGAGAAATCAACAACAGCAGCAGCAGATTCGCCCATCGCGAACGAATAATCGCAATAATAACACGGATGCAGTCAGTGTCGCCAGTGATGAAAGTTCCGGCTCAAATAACTCCGAAACAATGCTACCTAGAATTATTAAGCCGAGAAAACGACGTAAAAAAGATAGAAAACCAAATAACATAGCTCCACACGATTTGACGTCTGCCTCACTGGAACTCGACGCCGATCACTGTATAACAAATATGGGATCGACGTCCCACGTCTACGATGATACCTATTGCAGAGATATAACATTACCGTATCGTTTGGACGTGAAAGTGTTAGACTATCCGGATCCGGTGCCGGAGACGTATAGAGTGACGGCTTTGGGTGAAGCTTTGGAGGCTACTCGTTTTGGATTAGTAGAAGCTGCATCTCCATCAGAATCAGCGGTCAGTTCGTGTCAGTGTCGTTACTGCGATCCCGTGGGACAAATTTGGGATGCTAATTCATTGGCACATTTGCTGGATGAAAATACTAGTGTCGATTTTGCTCCCACCAAATTAGAAGATTCTATGAAGGTTGTGGGTCCACTTGGGAGACGTGGTGCCGATACTATGTTACGACGAAGCTGGAGTGATCCTTCAGCTCGCGTGCCAGAGAGGAAAGCAAACAATATTGATACTTTATCTGCACCCAATCTTTATTCTTTATTCCCGCTACCAAGAAGAGCTATTTCTTCGGAGCCAAAGTCCCCACTCGCTCTGGAGATATCTTCTGAGATTGTTACATCTATGAATGGACATCGTGACTTGGAAATTAAGTTATTTTCGACCTCGCCCCCGGCATCAAGCTCGGATCATCGGTCTTTCTTCGACGAGAAAAGTGAAAGTGCTATAAACGGTCCAAGTGCCTACAAAAGTTCTGAGCTTAAATTAAACAGTGCAGTGAGCAGTGACAGAGTTTCATTAAGTGATAAAGGCAATAAAAAGAGTGAAAATCTGGATTTGGGGTGTTTGAAGGCACTTGTGGTTAGCGAGAACTCGCGCAATATTTGTGATTTAGCCTTAGTATCTGCCTGAGGTCTCCGTTGACCAAGATTATAATTTATAATGTTTGGAAGAGCGTAAATTTGCATCAGTAAAGTGGATCATAACGCTCGCTATTTGAGCTGGACTCAAATTTTTCCAGCGAGGCACACGCGGAACGTCTCAACGCCACCCAATAGAAACGAGATCTCCGTATCGGTTTCCTTTAGATTATATAATAATTTATTTTTTAACAGTAGTCTAGTGAACCACGTTCGGAACTCTATCTGGTTGTATCGATGAATAGTGATTCGCCGCCGTAGATGAGACATTGTGTCGTTCATTATCGGATAAAAGTCCTCCGGGTGATGGGTTCTGTCCAAAATCATTTATATTGTAAATAAATATAACAAATGTTTTAATTATCGCCACACATATCTATCTATCTGGTGTGCATTTAGCGTTTCGCACTACTGACACGGTTGCTCGGACGCGTGTTTGGTATTGCGGTTTTCCGTAGTTTTCACCTCGCTCCGTTCCGGGTTGCGCTTCTTTAGCACCGGTTCATGGCGTTAATTACTTTTTTATTCCATCCCGTGGCTCACTTTTACCTTAACCGTTCTGCTTAACCACTGAGATATTCGAAAAATTTTATAATATCATTGACACTTTTCGTTTATTCGTGATACATGTGACCATTAATTTAATTTAATAATAATTTCCAACAACGTGCTACTCTACTAGTTTTAATGTATACATTATTTTTGATAACGATGTCTTTAAATTTCGTTATCAGTATTTGTTCTACAAACCAACAGTTCATTCGCTCCGTTACTGAAGTTTTAACTTTTAATTTCAAAATAAACTAAGTTCTACATAATGTTTCATTTATCTTTCTAGTGTTTTATAGACTAATAAGAAAAGGTTACCATTTCCCCTCAAAGTCATATAACCACGGTTCTAATAACATTTTTGTAGTCATCAATTATTATATTAATTCTAAGTTATATCTTATATTTGCGAGGGACGACGTGATCTGGTAATGAACGGCGAATCAGTAATATTCTTGTTTTTTCTAATATTATTTTTTATCTGTTTTAATTTAAGGATGGGTCCAAGATAAAGTCAGCCAGATAAAGTTGGACGATGTAGATAATGTGAATGTACACGTCTATCGTTGTGTTTTACACGGGCTGTTTAGTGTATATTATTATTATCCCTACTTTGGACGTGATAAAGAGCTTCTATATTCTTCACCGAGATGTAGACGTGTCTGTATGCTGTATATAAAAATGTGATTCAATGCGTGCTGTTATCAAAACTAAACTTTGATTTATATATTTTATTATCATGTTAATAACCGACCGACCTTAATTGATCGTCGCATACTTGTATCTAAATATAAGAGATATTTTTTTTTTATTAAACTGATAACAGCGGAGTAATCAGATTTCTTATCTGTCATTAATTTCTAACCAGTCGCGCGTCATCCGTTGTTTTGGGATCAATCAATCAATCAATTAATCAATCACAGCTGTAAAACTCAACGATACTAAATAATATAAGCATAGTAGGCTACATCTAACTTACTGAGTGAATGCATTTTATACATAAATATATATATATATATATATATATATATACGTATATGTATATAGGTTTATTGTTTGTCTGTGTACGTCGTGATGCACGAGTTACATACACGCTTGCACACTATTTTTGTACAATAAAAATAATAATACCCTTATAAAATTTTGTTTTATTTGTATTTTTAATAGTAAGTTTTACTTCTACGAGATTTATAAAAAACTGTATCAATAGTTCAAATGAAATCTACCCATTTTTATATATAATTTTATAAGGATCAAAATCAATGTTTTTTTTTTGCACAAAACGTAAAAGAAGTCCTTCGTATCCAGATTATTGCGTAACCAGTCCACCGGGTCCGGTGTTATGGTCTCCGTAATCATAATAACCAATATACCTGTAGAGGAATTTAAAAATTCTTATAATAGTGATGTGATGTAAGCAAAACAATTGTTTACGTAACTCTTTACGCGACTTTCTATTGTCGAAATCACCTTTTGCTTCGTTACGCGTTGCTATTGTACTTTTGTTTACAAATTTTTTGGGTGCTGTTTACAAATTATATATATATATATACACAGTTGTATATTATTTCACAGATAACGTTTTAGAGGACGATTAAAGTTATCTTAATAGGTAAATCTTATTGTTTGTGTTTTGATAATGATTTAAAGACATACATATTTATATATATATATAAAGTTATTTTACACATTAAAAATATAATTGATGCCTTTATTAATTCTTGTTATTTAACTGAGATGAGATTTGATTTGAGAGAGATGAGACACACACAGGCCAACACGAATACCAACATGATTACATACATTATTTTAAATACGTGTTTTATTTTATATCTATAGTAAAGAATACTTATCGCGTCACTCTTAATCGATTCGTCTTATCAAAAAAAACATGCAATTAGTTATACACGGTGCTGTTAATATTATCTAGACGCCTTCTGTTTGAATGTAAGTAATTATTATTATTAAGATATTTCATTTAATTACTCTTATCAAGATCTAGGTGTGCTACAAATTATTACTGTAATAAAAATGTGTTCACTTCAGAATTAACTGTCAAGAGTCACTCAAAACACTTAAATGATCTTCATCAAATAGACGAAAGTTTTTTTTTTGTCTTTAATATTTTTTTTATTGTAATTTTATTGAAGCGTTAAATTCTATTAATACAAAGCTACCGAGTGTCTTGGACCTTCACGGTGTATAGAATGATAGCCGGTATTAGTTTATTTTAATTGTTGTTACGTTGCCTAACCTAAAAGATATTTAAGATCAAAGGTTGCTAATCATATTCTTTACTATGTTGACACACACACACACACACACACACCTATCTTGGTGTAGTGACAGCACACACTGATTCCGATCATTCCATTTGATAGAATAGGCTTTATAAGTAATCTTATTAATAGATATCACAATAAACATCATCAAATTAAAATAACTCGCTCTTCAATCTGTTCTTTTGTTTTTTTTCTATTCATAAATATTATAGATATATTTTTATATTAGTTTATTCAGTCCAATTATCAGATGGCGTGCACAGCGATAGTTACATGGACGCTCAGTTTTAAATCTTTATTTAAATAAATAAAGTTTCAATCCAAAACTGTCATCCATTTAATAATTGTATATTCCAAGACTCCCTTCGCGGTCCCAAAGAAGGTAATAAACATTATATATTATTTATTTAGGTATGAAAAGATAAAATTTAATGTGTGCATATCATTACCTCGCTTCCTTATAACGCACAGAGATAATACAATGGCATGATAACCACATTTATATAGCATTATAATGAGATAAATTTAAATGCACTGCGCATTTAATGTACATACTTTGTATGAAACATTGTTGGGTTTGGTTTATTTTTTTGTTCATACATTTATTTGAACGGGAGTTTTTCTCCGACGTTTTTCCTTTAATCGTAAACTTTTGTTTTTGATAATTGCAGACTCCGAGTCAGAATAATCTTAAACAGATCGACTGAATCGCGTATTCGTTATAAAAACACGGTTAAATTTAACTCAATCAAGGACGTTAAAAAAGTAACGCTCGAAAAATCGCTCGGGTCAAGGTCTTGTTAGTGTATCTTAACTGTGACAATCCTAATATATTATACAAACGAGAACTATAGAAATATTAAAATTTATTAAAGATATACCCCGGATTTACTCGGGGTTAAATATTTAACATCGTGAAAGAGCCGACCACGTGCCTTGGGATCTTTGTAGATAGAAGGAGGCAGAGACGCATTGAGATTGACTGCACTAGATTTTGTGTAATTTCGTTACATATTAATTGAAAAACTATTATTAAAATAACAAAATTATTTGACATTGCTTTAAATGTTAATAGTTTAGACGATTTTTTTTTTTAAAGTATTATATTTATACGTAATTTCACCTCGACCCAAAAATCTAGTGGTCCTTATTATATAAAGATATTTAATGTTATTTTTATTAATTAATACGTCCTTGATTTAATTTTTAATTCTATATAACTTTTTAAACACTTCCATCTTTGATAATGCATCTTATATTAATATATGTTTAAGATGTATGAGAATTTACCGTTGTGTTTAATTAATTACGTGTTTTTATATGTTGTATTTTAAATAATATATTAATTGGTTTAGACACCTCATGTTATATACAATAAATGATATGAAGGGAGGCTGGATAGAAAGTAGTAATTTCACCCGCGGTTTCACTCGCGAGAGCACGTCACTTTATGTTCAGAATTGTTGTTATTCACTGATTATTATAACATTTATATTTATACTTGTTTGTTGTTATTGATTAATTAAAATGTTTGAAGTATTTTTTTATTCAGATACTACTCTTCGGTAGACTATTACACTACTATTAGAGATTCATAGTGAAAAGCGTCGAACGAACAAATCTACGAAGTAATGTACAATAATTAAATATATTTATGTATTTTTGTAATAAAATATTTTTTTTGTAATTAATAAATTTATAAGTGAAATGTGTCATTGTAGTTTGGTGAGAGCGTTGGTTGTTAGACAAGTCACAAGATATTTATGATATCTCATTTTATTTTACACCATCTCTGCCCACGACTTCAATCGCGCGGAATATTTTTGTATTAATAAAAGTACGCCTTATAACACTAGCTATCCGCCAGTGAAAGTCCTGTCAAAATTGATTCAGCCGAAACAAACAGAACAGAGAAAAAATATATGTATTTATATGTAACGTATATAATTTGATATGCATTCAGTGAAATGTGTTAATTTAAAATTACAAACGGACACTTCAATTTTATTTATATGTATTTATGTCATTAAAAGAACCATTGAAATGCGTTATTTTTATTTAAATATATTTAATATTCACAAAAGCATACGTTGTCAGTTGAGTGAGGTGACGTCTGTCCGTCGATTGTATCAGTATGTGATATTAACTTCGCTGTGCCAAAATTTTGATAAGTCAAGTACAAATGACGGTCGGTCCGACAACCTCACTGAAAATGGCTCATCCACTAAGTTCAACTGCCGAAGTATTTTTTTTTTTTTTTTTTTTTTTTGTTATTTTAATGCCGAAGCATTTTTTTAAGAATTAAAAAATGTTTTTAGATTCATTTTTTATATATTTTATCGACTTAATATCTTTTAATTAAGTTATTTTTAATTTGAATGAGTATGCCATGTCGCTTATTACTTTAGTCCTTTATTAAGATTCTGTAAAGTCATCTAATGAAGTATTCTGAATGGGATCCGTCGAGGACGGCCGGACGCCGACCGGACGCCGACCGGACCCGGTTTTGTTAATCCCATTATAAAGTATTACTTGTCTTATATTTTTACTTTCGATCCTATCATTTCATGTAATACACGTATTGTTCTTTTACACCGCTGACGTCTTAATGATATTGCTGTGACGTGACACTGACTTTGATTTTATCAAATATGATAAATAAATTTATATAAAGTGATGTTATAAGAGATTAAAAATTCGGATGCTGCGTCAAACCATATCGGTCTGAAAACATCTCATTAAGAGGTCGATGACATTACGATTCCTTTGTGATCTTCTCAATAAATTAAAATTTTAAGCTTTATAATTTTATTAAAGGTTATTTTTTTATTATTTTTTGTTAATTTGGTTTCTTTGTTAGACACGAAACAGAAGTTACATTGGATAATACATAAAAATGTATACATTTGTCTCCACTGAGAAGCTTATAATGAAGTTGTAGCGATAAATTATTTTCAATAATCTCCATTGAAATATAATCACTTGATAAGTGACGGATGGTATGTTTTTATAAAAATGTTCACCGAGCCTGTCTCACCGCGGGCCCGCTATGAGGCTATTAGTAGAGAAAGCAGATACTGTCGCGTTTCTCGATGCTCTCAGACTAATCTGGGATTGGGTCAAATCATGATATGACGCGGATACGTTGAAGAATATCTCATTTATATTATTTTTATTTCGAGAAGATATTTTATATAATACAATTCCCAAATGACTCGTTATCATGGGGTTAACGACCGCTAAATACCAAACGTCTCTCAATACTAATTATCATTATTATATTGTAAGATAAGTCAATGAGTTTATTATTAATATAAAGTTATGTTTATTTTGTTTTATTATTATTTTTTGTTAATATTTAATCGCTCCCAGTCCGTCGCGTAAAGATACGCCATCGACGTGAAAGTTGAAATGCCACTCGCGGTGATACTCACTCGCTCTTCCGTTCCTAATTATGATGATGGAATAATGAAAGTGGCTTTTGTGATAAATAAATAAAAATGATATGTAATATAAATTAATTTGTAATATTATCATTTTTCTAATAGTATTTATAATCATTGGAGATGAACGCGGCTTGTGATAAATAAAGTATTTATTATCTGTGTTAATTTTATTAGGTTTTTAGATTTTTAATTTTACAACATTTTCATTTTTATTCTTGTTAAAAACTTTTTTTTGGATTTTAAATTTTTTCAGTACCTTGAAATTAATAGGAGATAGATTATAAGTCTTCTAATATGTGTATGATCTGATGTGGTAGTGGTGCCGGTTATTGATTCCTCCCACCGTGATATCTCATCGGAGCCGTTATTTTCAATGATTGCATGTTTGATTCGCTGTTTGCTGTTTGCTGTTTGCTGGTATCGTTAGTACGAGTATCGTTTCCACTGCGTACGATTTGTTCTAGTTCATTATAGAAGTTAACCAGTAATTCGTTCCACTTTCATGTCACCTTTTTTATTATTCCACAACTGTATTTATTATTGTTTCACCGTCTGTGTTGATTAACGGCCCGTTTGGTGTTGTTGTTTGCGATCTCGACTGCTGAAGCTCCTATCTTGGTTGTCGGTTCGATTCTCAGGCGGGATTTTTCTTTGTTCGATTGATATTGATTGTTTTGAATGGTTGATATTATAATGTACAGCATCTGACATTAGTAAATTTAAAAAAGAGCAACTGTTGAGTTTCTAGCCGGCTCATCTCAGCAGAGTAGTATTTCGAGTTGATGGCTTACTCACTGACATTTTTAATGTAATAATTGATACAAAAGCGCGTGTAAATGCCCACTTGATTAAAGATATTTCGAATTTGAATTTACTCCTCAAATTGTTGCTTCGCCATTAAGCTTGTCGTCAATATCATTGGTATTGATCAATATATCATCAATACAATCTGTATTTAATGATTATATAAGTATTTGACCCCAATCCTCGTGACCGGTGTCCATAAATCGTTTTCGATATCGCAATTAGCTGCACATCGTTAGATTTAAACATGCTAAATACTGAGTCACGATTGCCAGTTTGCTTTCATCAGGCAAATATGAAAGTGACATATTGGTGAATGTTACATATTGTTTTTTTGTTATCACAACATACATATGTATACTTATTTATAGATCGATCTAAAAACTATAGTAATTACAATCATATCAAACGAATAAAACTAAATTTTGTGACTATATTGAATAATACGAATGTCTATTTTTGTTGCGAGTTCTTGTTGCTAGAAAGTTCATTGGAGCGTGCGAAGGTCGGGTAATTTACCCCGTAATGTATATCGTACGTTGCGTAATGTCTACAACAATTGTAATATAATTTGGACTCTAAAATTTGAATTATACGATTCAATTTCGATTGATTTTGTATCAATAAAATATTTCGTATAATAAGTGTTCTAACTTTTGGTGACAGTGTTTTTTAATTTGGAATAAGTTTGTATTGTGACGTGATATTAAATTTTAAATTGCAATGCAGTAGTGTCTCGTTTTAATTGATTCAATGATATATTTATAGGTATTATTAATGTTAGCGTCCACTCGAGCAATTAACATGCACTAGATAACAGGCACGTGCGTTTTCGATACAAGATAATTATGAAATGTTATTAATTAAAATATCACGTACAGCTTTATTATATACTTCATCACGTCTCAAATTAATTTATAATTATTAACGAGCTTGATGATTTTGTTATATATTATTATTTATTTATGATAAATTATTATGTTCTACCTGTGGGCCATGAGTTCGTTCGTATATATTTTTAATATAAAAGTTACTGTTTATAACATCAGCTACCCGCCAGTGAAAGTCTTATCAAAATCGGTTCAGCCGTTTCCGAGATTAGCTGGAGAGACCAAATAGAAAGAGAAAAAAATGTTTTTTTGTAAGCAACGTAAATAGTTTAATATGCGTTTAGTGGAATGCTGTTAATTTGAATTCAAACAGACACTTTGATTTTATTCCAGTAGATCCACTACAGATGGTGGTATTTGGCACTTCTAAATCTTAATGCGTTGTAAAGTGCTGCTTCTCCGGAGACTATAAAAATACATTTCGAAAAAAAAATGTTGATAAATAAAATAAACGCTGTGAATGTAGTCAGATGTAAAACACGAGAAATGCTATAATTTTTGCAAATTCACAAGAATCATCAATTTTTTAAAGTAATAATGAAAGATGTACGAATTTAGTCTGTAATTTTTTGTTCTCCTGTATTTAACTCACACGCTGGCAGTGAGTCCAAAGCCTCAGGGCACATACAAAATCACCAAACGCTACCGGCCTGTGATCACAGGTGCCGAGTCTGCGACTGCGCTTTGATTAACTGCCATTATATTTTTACTGTTTTATCTTTTCGAACCATTTGTTTTACACTTTTTGCTCATTCAGTTTGTACGTTTTATATTTTCATTTCGTGATACGTGATTAAACCGCTATTTGCGATGGCTCCATCAATTTTGTCACACATAACTGATACAAACGATTTATTTACTCGCCGTGTTGAATTAAAGTGAATTATATGTAATTAGTTGGTTATCAACACGTAATGAATATATTGAAGTTAATAGCAAAAACATTAATAGGTGCATTGACCGCTAGGTCAAATGGAGATTACTGTTTGATTACTGTTTCACGACCGACCTGTGTATATATATATATATATATATATATATAATATATATATATCGTAGTTATTAAGCCGGTCTCATTACAGTTTTATATAAATGATAATAGGGACTATGTGTGTAATTGATGGGAGTTGGGGTGTCGGCGCGGCGGGGTCGCGGGGTCGCGGGGTCACGGCCGGTCTCAATATTAAAGTCTACCTTGATCTGGATATTTTATGAAGGTCGCACTGGAGTGTAGTGTGTACTGCTGTCGTAAAATGTCCGATAAAAAAAATAATATCTGTATCCTTGTTCTTCAAATAAATTTTGATCTACGTTCTTATTTGAAGTTTTATTATTGTGTTATTATTATATTATATTTACTAAATATTGTAATTTCATCATCATTCATCTAACAGTCGTGGATGATTTAAGGGGCATAGCGGTACTCCAGATGGAGTATACCGAGATATATATGTAAACGAAACTGTCCGTATGTCTGACGGTCGTAAATGTCACCTGCGGGGGATAATATTTTGAAATATATAACTAAAATATATAATATCTTTTTCTAGGACGGTCGTTAAAGTCAACTGTATCGATTTAAATGATAATTCTATAACTAAATTAAAAAAATACATTTTATAACTTTTTTATGCATATTTTATTATATTTTTCTGTTTTATTAAATTTTACTACACATATCAGATATCTGTGTTATAAAATATCAAAGTGCAGTTTTATTGTTTTGTATCGATTTTTATTTATGTTATTAATACTAGTTATACGCAGTAGTGACAATGTCTCAGCGCGCGGCGACACCCTCGCTTCCACGCTTTGTAATTTACAACTTCCAAAATATCTATTCTCGCTCGACACTTCCAACACGCCATGTATATCAATTTATTTATATTTACATAAATTCGTTTTTTTTATCATAGAAAAGTTTACTTTTTTAACAATCTAGATCCACACTTATTATTTTTACTCTATTCATATCCTTTGTCTTACATCTGTGTTATAAGTAAACACTAATCACTTTGTTCAGTGTCCACATGTACATGTATGTATGTATGTATGTCATAATCTTATAATTCAATTCAATCTATATTTATGGTTTCTTTTATATTATATTATTAATCAGCTTTGCTATTGTTTAGTTCTGGAGCGTGAAATAAACGTGTCTCTATATAAATGGACGGTTCGCTTCACGTTTTATACCTTCGTGATACTCAGCAGTATCGTTTCCTTATTGAGGAAGTTTTGGAGATATCCCGACCGTGTTACCCGGGTGCAGGGGTGGAGCGTGTCATGTATGGTTTATTATACAATACAATCGTTTTTATTCCTCCATTATGTCCCCCCCCCCCCCCCATCTTTAAGCGAACAGTCGAAAGGTCCTATAATGCTTTAAAATATCATATTTATAATGTATTCTTTACAAATAAGTCCGTATTGACGATGTAAGTCACCTCAACATTTGTTTGTTTTGAATACGTGCCTCTCTGTTTTCGTATAGTTCTCACTTAAATCGTGCGTGATCAGATGAAAGAACTATCTTGATCTTCCCACGAATTTCCAAGAATCATACCTTCCGTATCATTCCACGTGATGTATTAAATGTATTCGAATGAGCTTATTATATATATTTTATATCTTTGACACTTGTTATCTTCTAACCTCAACTAGAATTATTTTAAATTCGTAGTAAGTAAGAATACTTTTTGATAACGCAATTAATTTATTAGTCTTTCTGTATTAGTTAGGAGAGTAATGTAGTTGCTATCAATTCAGTTGTTTTTTATTTGTATCATAAATTATTGTTCGTATTGGTTGATTGTAAATTGTTATTTTAATCGTCTTCAATAAATACCTTCTCTAATAGATCAGTTCTCGTTGTATTGATCGCATTGGGTAATATTTGTTACAGCTTTAATTGCTCGTATACGATGGTATGTGGAGCTCCCTCAATAGATTGATTGTACTTCTGAACTGTCCCTATTCTCTCTAGCGTCGGGAGGAATGTTGTTATCAAATTGATAATCAAAAGTAATTACATATTAAAAAATACTTATATGCGTCTCTCTGTATTCCTCGCTCGTAATATTGAATAAACAATCTAATAATAAAATTCTATCATCGTGTCAAATTTATGAATTCACAAACTCGGCATACTAATATCAACATTTTAAATGCACATCCATCGGTTTAAAACAAACACCGCCTCGTATTAATTCGAGACGATCAATCACAGGTCTCGCGGCGGACGGCGGGAGACAAAAAAAGATGGTAACACAATACTCGATACATTGAAATTATCAGACATTTCGTAATTCGATCGTCAAAATTCGGTTTTCGGTGATGCGTGTCGTTGTAGGTTACCACATTTTTTTTTGTTTTTGCAACATGTGAGCTGCTTTTCATTAACATTTTTTTTTGACAATTTGACGTTTAAAATTTCAATAATTTATAATGAGATAGTAATTATTAAAAGTACACCACCTATGTCGCAATATACCGTGCATATGTTTTTTTTATCTCTGCAACATCTGAGCTGATATTTTCATTGACGCTCTTTGTCAGTGCTGACGTTTTGAATTCAAATTATTTATATCATATTTGTTATATATTATTATTACATATATAGGATAAATAGTAATTATTAAGCTACAGCACCTATGTCGCCATATCCCTTGCACCTCGATACGCAATGCATGACCAGCGGATGTCAGTAATGAATGCTGTGTTAATAGCCGACAGGACATGGGCCCGGAAGATTCATAACACCAACCAGACATCAAACTGTTTAATTAACTCTGAACGTCGCATTAATACTTATTATATAGTTAACGAATCCTTCACGGGCTTCTGTACGCATATGTAATAATGGTCCACAAGATACGACTATCTTAGACCTTTCTTTTCTTAGTTTTAAATATAAAATTGAAAGTGTGTTATTAAATAAATTTATAAATTCGAAAGTTTTAAGTTGATCGAATTGTATGGAACTTAGGTTGATGACTCATTTTCAGGGTTGATATTATGATGTGTAACAAACATTGTTAAATTTAATTAAAATAGAGCAACTGTTGAGTTTCTGGGCGGCTCTTCAGCAGAGCAGCATTACGGTGGTAGCTTACTAACGGACTGACTACACTGACCTTTTTAATATAACAAATTATTCAAAAGAATATAGATAATTTGAATATATCAAAGTACGGAACCATTTGTATGAGTTGGCCGGCAGCTGAATCGCGGTTCGCTCTCATTCCATTATCTACACTAACTCGCGATCTTTTCAATTGCACCTACGTGTTTCTAAACGCGTGCCGCCGACCGCAGCCCTCATAGTAACGTATCTCTAGCAATTTATATGAAACCCCATGTTCGAGTACCTCTTGCGGTGGTCCGTAACATCTGCGGTCGTTTATTAACGTCGCTAAAAATGAAGCTTAAATTGTTCACGATCGTGTCTTTAATACCATATGCGATACTTGAATTTCACAATTTAACCGCGAGGGTCTATTCCGCAAATCTTAACGGGCAAATCGTCCACCGCCCACCGGAATTCGCTTGATTGATTGCTAATGACTATTGTTAGGCTGTTGCGTAATCCTAGGGCCGGCCGTCAGATAGGACAGGTTATGTCGGACAGCCCTATATTTCAGTATTGCTAGAATTTATCTGCAGGCAACAATACATGGATGATAGAAGCCGGAGGGAAACAATGCATCATTGATCTAGCGCGCCCTGTAATATTAAATACATTATATATGATTTGACATTACATTTTATTTAGATATTCTTTCAACTATGTTACTACATAGCTGTGCCCCGCGACTTCGTTCGCGCGGAATGTTTTTTTTTACTAAAAGTTAAGCCTAGGTTAGTAGTTTTTAGATCAGTACCATATATACTTTCGTATGCGTTTAGTGAAAAGCTGTTAATATGAACAGATACTTCAATTGTATTTATATGTATAGATAGAAAAATCGGGAACAGTCCTCTCGTAATCTCGTTATTATTTTTTATTATTGTTACTAATACTAAATTTAGAAGACCATTATTAATTAACGCGGCAAAAATTGTCTTTTTATAAGCATCAATTTGTGTTTATCAATTTGTCATATTCAAAGCAGTCAAGACAATCTGCAAGTTTCTAACATTATACATCTCTTATCCTTAACTGAACAGCAATAAATATAAATCTGTTTCGTGATATTTACATTTTAGTTGTACGATTGTGTGTCTGTTCCATTGAAGTGCAATTATCGGTACCTGGACATCTTATTCCACTCGATCCTCGTCCTAAATCAGTGCACGGTCGGTTCTTCAACCAGAATCCCTACAAGTGCACACTGCCGGGCCCTGACCTTGTAAGATAAACTGCTACGCTTTATCTACCCATAAATTACGGATTAAACGATAAACAAATCAAATATTATGACTATTTTAATGCATGTACCCTTGAAGTTTAATATATAATATATGATAATATTATTATAATATTTCAACTAATTTTTTAAAACTTTGTCATTTAATTATACCTAAAAGTATTATGTTTTGTGTATTTTTTGTTGACATCGATTATCCGAGTCGACGTGGCGTCGTGGTCAGCAAACAAAGGGATCGAGGTACCTCGGGGAGTGTTGGTTTGATTTATGAGGACTGGATACTCGAGCTCTTCCGCGGTGTCCGGTGACGATAACCGCACGGAACTCAAACCTACGACCCCTTTGTAACCGCCGGGTTCGTTACACTTTCACGGAATATGTAACTTGGAGGATTTCGCGTCTCTCACGGTCTTGTACGATGGCAAAATTAATTTCAATCGTCGCGGTGTATCGAGCCTAATTGCTGTGACTCGCGCAACTAATCAATTTAGAGATAAATCGTAGCGTATACACTTTTGAAAACGGATAGAAATTATCGAAGGACAGTGAAAGATGGGCTGTCATACTAGTAATATATTAGCCTGCAATTATAGAAGAAAGTATTGATATATATACATATACATATATATATTTTTAAATAAATATCACACACAACTTTTCTGTATTCGTAATTAAGGAACAACATTTTTAATTTAGCTCGTTAAATCGCGGTAATGTAATACTAAATTGGCACAGAATTAAAGTGAAATATTCGCCATTATATGGTGTTGCGGTTTCTTTAGGAGTGCCAACGTAAGTGACTCGGTATAGAATTAATTATCTCCAGCCCGAGTGGAAGTCAACGGTTCCTCGTGTTAAACAAGGCGACGGCTGACGCGCTATGGGAAAAAGGTTAACTGCAACTATTGACTGACGAGCCGCATCATTGTACTATTTTTTATATGTTTTCTATTAAAAAGCGAATAACATATATGTTTCGTTATAAATAGCATTCATTATTAGAGAGAAATAAGGAAGGAGTATAAGTATAATATTTGAGAACTATCCGTTGCCAGCCCTTATCGATGTTAAGAGATAGGATATGATCCAAAGTAAACTTAAAGCAAAAATTATCGACTTATCATCACAACGTTTGTCGAAAACTGTATATTATTACTTAAACTAAATATATTCAAAATTATAATCAATACTAATATTACCTTTTCCTATGAAATTATGAAAAATTGAATGTTAGTATCCTATGCTATATGTTAGTCTCAAACTTAGGAAGTATTACCGAAATAGACAATAGTATTAGAGGCGGTCATTAAACTTGTAATTTTAAGTTGTGAATATAGCATTATACGGCCGTGTAGTGGTAATTGGATACACTTATCGTGCCGGCCGCGGGCGGGTCCGTCTGCCGGCGAATTTATTGTAGCAACAAATCATTGCGTCCATTCCGGGCTTCCTGGCGAAAATGTAAGGTTTTGACCACCACCACCACCTTTATTAATATCTGACTATTGTTATTAACACCGGAGATATTGCTTCAGGCATTCGAACGTTCATGATAAGTAAACACTGGAAACATTTTAGTGAAATAGTTTCGATGTAAAATAAATCTCACTAACACGATACCGGCCAACAAAAAAAAAGTATCCAATGTATTTATTATCAAATTATTTGTCACTGTCACGTAACAAAACGATGTAAAACATTTTAAAATTATTTTAGCTTGTTAGCGGCTGTCAGCCGAGGAAAAAAGTCTACATTATGAATTGCTCGTTTTTTTCCGTCCTCACGTAGGTAGGTACACTTTTTATATGATCCGTGATTATTACTCTCAATTTATTCTGTCTTATCGTCTCGTATATTAGACGACTCGGGATAGATGGGACAAATGTCCCTCCCCTTTATTGCGCTATTGACATCATTATGACCGTTATTTATTTTTTCTCCCTATCAATACCATGTTATCAAGGTCTCTTGCAATCTTAAAATCTTCCTAACACGTTGTTGTAGTTCCAGTACTCTTATAGAGATTTAAAAATCATTTATTGTCATTGAACAGAAGCAGTTTCTCTCACGCGGTTACTGTGAATTAGAACTTAGAAAGCGGTCCGCTCTGGACAGATTTACGCAAACGCTAGACTAAAGTACAAAGGTTACACTCAAATGGACCGTAATCTGTAGAGTATTTGACCTTTTGTGTGTGCACACACCTTTTATTAATTCGGTTCTGAATGCCAAATATAATGGCGGTAATTCAAATATAAATATATACATTGTTTGACATCACAATGGTATTAAAATTGAAATTTATTTATTTATTGTTACATTAGAAACAAATATTGTATTGCAAGACATTTATAAACAATTAATAAAATACAAATTCGCGTTCTGTCACGTGTTTGATTTGAATGGATCCGGAGTCTCGTGGTGGGAGGCCGTAAAACAGCAGAAGGAGGGAGCAAGGAAGGCCACGTGAGAACCTGCAAATAGAAACTTTACGAAGGGTAAAAAAACGAAGAGATTAATTAAAATACTTCAAAATAATTGCTACATTAAAGGACACTTTGAACCTGTTGATATAAATGATTATTGCGTGCAGTCCTGATTCAATACAATGTATAAACGTCACAACATAAACAAATATTTTCAAAACAACGAAACGCTGGAAGTAATTTTATCGCTTGTCTGTAAGTAATTGCACAAATGCGAATTATGTTGCTCTTGCAGTCAGCTTGGAGCGATTCCAACTCGTCGATTTTAGTTGCCGCCTGTTTTAGCATGTTTATTTATACTAGTTTGTACCTCGCGGCTTTTAATTCCGTTTAAAATGCAGGCAATATTTTATATAAAAATTAAACAATCGTTATGAAAGAGTAGGAATAATATTAGTCGTTTGTTGGCTTGTAATTATCACTCGCTCAAGGCGACACGGTCAGTTGTGAAATTGATAATACAATTAATGTATGAATTCCCAAGTGATACATTACATATTATAAACAAAATAATAAATATCATAAAATAAAAATGCACTTATTCTCTTATGAAATAGTTTCGGCTTGCAAATATAATGTCTCATTATAATAGAACGTGACAAAGTCAAAATTATAACAGCGTAGTTGATTTAAGTCTACCGGACTTTGCACTTTGAACGGTGACTCACTTGATCGTTGTGCGCCCGTGTCGAATGTTTATACTTTTTATATAGGATGGCACAGATAGTGCATGTGAATTGCATATTGCAATGAGTGCACTTAAAATGCAATTCAAAGTACTACGTCCTTCATTTAGTTTGTTTTCTTTTTTTTAGTAATATAATCTTCACGCGATGGTAACGTTTGAACTGATTATTCAACTACGTTAAGTGCACATTTACCTTTGTAAAGTATTTTTTGCACTATATTCTAAATAGTTCCAAGGAAAATGGTCTAAGAACTTGCAAGGAAAATCATAATAAAGTTTTACATTATATATATATATATCGCTATAATAATGCAGTCTCAAAACGGTACAATCAGAACATAGCAATCTCGCTAATAGATCCTATTATAAACTGAACGTTATTTAAAAGCCAATACACCGCTGGTATTCATCGTTTGCTCTTGAAATGTCAATATAGGGCGAGCATAATAAATAGCTATCACGATGATTTACCTTGTACGAGATCGGACTAGTTTTTTTTACAAATAGCGACTGAAATAATGCCAAAAGTACGATCCAAATGTGATTAAAGAAACGACTAAGGTTTCTTCTTTACTGTATAATTTTGAATAACAACGAATGTATATCTGAATTAAAATTAAACTCTTAAATCGATCTCGATTGATTAAAGTTATATAAATAATTATATGCTTAATTTCTTCGCACCCATCTACAAAGTTAACTATAACTGCTGCGTCACTTAATGTGATACAAGGGTTTGCTGCTCGCCGATAAAGGTTCTTTTTAACTATAATTATAATGTTTAACTTAACCTTTTAATTGAAATTAACTAAACAAAGAACGGTCGGATTGGTTTAAATTTACTTTATTATTATTTATTTTAACTTTATTATTAGATTTGCACTGTTTTGACATTTATTACGACGCGTACGATAAATAGTGTAATATTTGATGCTGTCAAGGTATCTTTATAGATGTGACTTTGAACTAATAGAATAAGATTGACGTGAGACCGTCGCTGGTGTCGCTAGTGTCGCTGGTGAACAAGGTCTGTAACCTTGTTTTGTTCACTCTCATTAGTAGCGTGCCCTCTGTAACACTCGTCAAATAAATTTACAGATATCAATATGCTTAATGTATGCATAAGTATCTTTAAATTAATTTTCTTATTTGCCTTCATCGAGGTTTTAAGGTTTACGACACCGTTGGCACTAATGTGGTTACTTCATGTGATATTGCGTTTTGAATTACTTTTTCCAACACTATTCATATATACACGGACAATCCGAAGTACCATTCCTTTTACGATACGTAAATATTTATCGACAATAAATTTATAATTTCGTTTTCCAATATATATGTATAATATTTAAATTCAATTTATTCCGGTAATAAATGGCTTGAAATAGAAAATGTTAATCGCCGCGTCTCGCGCCCACGTACGATTCAAATATCTTAAATTTACTGTAAACTGTGATCGCGATATAAGATCACGTTTAGATTTAATACTTTCAAATAGAGCTATAATTGTCGTTTCTGCATACTTAATGGCACCATCGGCATTGGAATTGCTCGGAGAGAATGGAAGGTTGTTGATTAACACGCCCAGTCCACCAGACGAGCGGTTTACTGTGCCGCACTCGAGCTCCTAACGAGATAATTACAACCGCATTCGACTCGCGAATGCGATACTTAAATATCCTAATTTGTTATCTATCTCATCGGTGCCTATACGAGTACGTCGATTACTTTACAGTCCCAGTTATAGCCTTGGATAATCCAGTCGCGATGTTATTTGGACGGAGGTAGCATAAATCCAAAAAGGGCAAAGGCGTGTAACAACGTGTTCCAACTCGTAAATGTAAATCATTAGCGCAGCGGGCGACCTCTTAGGTGTTTATTGCGCCTCGATCTATTGCATCTCGGACGAGATAAACCATGACTCGAGATATATTTTAGCACAAAGGAAACTAATTATCAATTTTTATTATTTTTTTTATTCCACATGCAATATTTTAGTTGCAACATACGTATGTAGATAATTGTAGAGATATTCTTTTGTTTTCATAATTATCTGTTCTAAAGAATATAATGTAAATTGTAATGTCGAATCTTTTACACTAATTTAAAATCTCTCCAGCCTCACCTTACACCTGTATAAGTTAGATGAAATAATATTTCATAATGATGTGATTGTGTATTTTCCAGTGCAGTGTTCGTTGCATTCAACATCACCCGTGTATGAAATCCGCGTGGGAATCGCCGTGAGCCCGGGTTGCGAAAGCGCGGTACGCTCGTTACGAAACGCCGCGATAACGACCCTCCTACTAGCAATTATTAATATTTTTTTGTCCGACATGTATTGTCATATATTAGTTAGTTGGGAAATATAAATACATTTTATACTGATTGTAACAGTAACAAAATATTATCCTTAACATCGAAGTATTTTTAAAGTTGTTCGTAAACAACTTTCTTCATTACCGGTCGTCGTCTACAAAACTTTCAGAACCGCATTGTACTTCTCGCTGCCTCTCTTCACTTGTCCATTGTTTGAACGAATGGTCGACGAATGTAAAGCTGCTACCACTAAATGCCTTTTTAATGCAGAACAATTAGCTTTTCTTTCCATCGTGAAAGTAAAATTTGAACCAATTTAAACCGAGCTTTAATATTTATTTATATCTTTTCCACTTTGAATCAATACTCATCACTTGTGTGTCAAATGTGAGTGTCAGGACTATTTTGATACCACACTATCAAAATAAGCCCTTCTATATAGACTTTCCAACTTGAAATAAGGCTACGAGGGTTTGAGAAGAACCACACAAAAAGTCAAAGTATTTTTTTGCTATCACTGTTTCACAAACGTCAATATATTTAGTGAGCAGTGTACGAACAACTACGTACATACTGTTAATTTGAAATATTATAAACCATAGTTTAACCACCGGCTAATTTACTGATGATAACAATTTCCGTCTTGATGAAATATACCACTAGTGGTGTTGGTTTCGTAAACGACGTGACAGAAGAGAATTCTTATGCTATTTATCTGCTACTTCAACGCAAATCATATTTTGGAAACGTCCATTGAGATTGACGCAGTGATTTTATTTGAATACTTGCTATATTTGATTGATACCATTCGATATTTTGATGACTTAATGATCTACTTCTCACGAGCATTTAATATATTTCTAGTATTTGCTTCACCTAAACCTGTACTAATAAATAATTAATAACTTCCTCGTTTATTAAGAAATATTATTTAAAACCAGTTATAATAGATAGATACTATTGAATTTATTGTGTTTGTATGCCTACTTTTAGATAGATTTATAGTTTTTATAAAGGTTTTTTTTATTTAATTAAAAATATATAAATAATATTGTATTTAACCCAATTTCAAGTTGAAAATTGTTATATAATCATCATAGTTAGATACAATCAGTTCCACTTTTAACACAATAATGTATTCATGTGTTTTCTATATGTATGTATGTATGAATCAATTGTTACAACGTGGGACAGATGTAATTACAATGCACTCGTTTTCTGCATTAATCGCAATAAAGCGTAAAGTATCGTTAAATTGTTCTTGTATTCTACTTTGATACGCAAAAAAATACATTTATTGTAATTATTTATTAATAAAGGCAATTATAATTAAATAGAATAGTTGCCTACACCTTTTCTTAATACATATATATATCCGTCCCATTTTATCCTATGACGCTCTAATCTGCGGGAGAAGGATGGAGACTGTGTCAGTGGGCGCAGGTGAACGGCCGGCACACATTCGCTTATCAGACGCCGACCGGTAGTGACGTCTCGCCGCACCTGTGCGCTTTTTTTTATCCTACAAACTGGTTTCGATTTACTCGAAAGCACCATTTAATATATGTTGAAAGGCATCCGTGTCAGTAACTATAGGGTCAGCGATCAGAGTCAGATACTTTAATGTTCCACATAGAGACATACAGTGAATTATATATATATATATCAGTGAAGATCGAATTTCGTTTCTTATATATTAAGCAAATTTCGCACTCCAAAATCGATCTAACCTCTCACGAAGCCGACTCCGTTCTGCAACACTATTACTATTCGTCTCGATTATAATTCCGCAATAAATATTATAATTTACAATCACGCTGCCGTGTTGCAGAATCGCATCTCGAAGGAGACAAGTGAGTGAGATGAGAGTATCATTTATTATTCATACGAAAAAGAAATCGACTTGTATTAAAATATACCATCATTTAATTTAGATTTATATCCGTTCAAACAAGGATGAATGCGCAACTAACAGTTAATATATCAAAAATTTTCATTTCACTAAAAGCTGTACCTTCGTCCAAGAGTCTAACGCAAAAGTCAGTCGAGTTCCTTTCGTATGGTGATTTTATCAAAAGATCTCATGTGCTTACATTAAGTAACTATCCGCAGACTGAAGTCTCAATAATATATTATTATACCGCGACCTCTTCTCATTGTTATCTACTTTCATGATTGTAGTATTGCAAATAACTATTAATATTATATTTCTAACATACATAGTTGTATTCACTTATCGATTAAACTAAATAAAAAATATAATAAAACTCTTAACAGCTCTCTCTGTCACTACAACGTCATTATCATGTCATGATACATTTTGATAATATGTTTTATAAGTGAAAATAAATTTGTCTTATTATAATTAATTATATCAATGTTACAAATGAAAGTAATACTTGAATAATTTGAATCGTCTCAGATTCGATTCTCGGTCAAGGTTAATATTTTTTTTTAACGCGATTATTAGTATATATGTATAATTAAGTTCTGTATCAGCTCGTATTTGAAATGTGTATAAGTGATTGATGAATTGAATTGATTTATTAGTAGAGATATTTTTTATCGATACGTAAATTAATTTAATGATTAATGATAATAAGTTAATGATTTCTTAATTAATATAACACCTGTCACTGTTAATGGTTAAGCTAAGTGCGTCTAAATGATATTATTGTTAGAGTCGTGTTGAAACTCGCGAGTCTTTTGAGTATGTTGAGCGTTACATACAACGTTTTGTTTCAGACTTCACTCGTCCACGTCGGTTAAGCAAGTACTATGGTAATGTTGTAAAACTTTAAAGACTCAACTTATTTCGTATGAGGCTAAAGTTTTGTAATATATATATATAATTGTAGTGTCTATTTGTAATTCCCAATTAACAGCTTTTCACTAAATGCATGTGATAGTATATACGATACTTATATAAAAAATATATTTTTTTAAATTTGTCTTTGTCCGTCTGTCTGTTTGCTCAGTCTTGTATCTGAAATTTTTTTTGGATTTTAACGGAACTGTCACTGGCAGATAACTGATGTTATAAGGAGTAACTTAGGATACTTTGATTTAAAAAAAACATATTGCATTAAAACGAAGTCGCAGGCGCAGCAGCTAGTTAATAATATTATTTAATATAAACGTCCGATTAAACCGACAAATAATTTTAAAAAAATGAAGATCACTGATATTAAACGCCATGACGGTAATCAAGTGGTATGAAAGTTCTATAATTACATTGTGCCATCATGATTGCGGCCTGTAATACGCGGGTGACACGCGATGCCCTTGCACGTTGCTCGTTGCTCCTGTAATATTCTCTTTGTTACATGTAATATTATTTTTTGAAAGACTTATTCTGTATTGTTCAAATTTCTCACGCCGTTCGATTGAAAATTAAATTTGTATCGCTTTCAATATTTAATGTCCATTGAAAATTTATCATCGAATCGAATTAAGAAACAATATGTACATATATTATAATAATATTAACATGTAAATTAAATTAAATTATAAATATACATATTAGAAATCACACACGGACTGTCTCACAACACGATAACTATAGAATTTGTTAAATATACATTAATATAAAATTGAAGTGTCCGTTTGTAGTTCCAAATTATATACGGTACGTAGATGAAAACATTTTTTAATTTTCTGTCTGTCTCTCTGTCTGGTTGGTCCGGCTAATCTCTGAAACGGTTGGACCGATTTTAATATTATTTCCGCAGACCGATAGCTGATGTTATAAAGTGATTTGGGGTATTTTTTGTTTTAAATTATGTATTCCTCGCAAACGAAGTCGCGGGCACAGGCTAGTTTCCTATATAATTATTTAGTATTGTTTAGTGATTACTTTTAGTTCAGTTTATTTCAATTAGTAGTTTTAACGAATTTGTTTTGTTTTGTTATATCTCATCATTGGAAATGAGCTTTTTTTTCTTGGTTTCTCTTTCCTTTTTTATTACTAATATTAAGAATACATTAAGTTAATGTCCTCGTTATACTTCTTATATAATATATATATTATATAATTATATAATATTTTATATTTTTACATTATCTAGTTTTTTTCTTTTCGTATTATCGCCTTTGATTTGTAACGGCCTTATGTATATATATATATATATAAATTTATTTAATATATTTATCGCCGTACGCGGAAATAGATTTTTTATGTTCTTATTAAATTTAACATATTAAAATATTTATCCAGAGTGCCTCAAGCGTTACATATACTGCCATGAAGTTGCAACTATAATATATTGTACCTTGACCCTTGACACAATTGACCCTTGACCCTTGTGACAAAAATGTGCACCGTTGAAAATGTAAATAGTGTAAAACAGTGTAAATTGTAATCAAAATCTATATTATATGAAGCAAACTGCTGTAGTCCTACAAGGAACTGTAAACCACAACAAACGTACGAACAAACACTTAAGTCACGCGAGCCTTCCAACTAAATATGCTCACGTGCTATTAAAAATGTAAAAAAGGGACATTCACCCGTCTTTAAAGGTAAATAAAAAACCCATTCCTTCATAACCCTCATTTACGTCTGCACCGAGAGACTTAAAATAATTTTTAATTCAAGAGGACAAGATAGTTCTTTTTCCGTCATTTAAAAACTTGTTTATTTTTTAATTTTATATAAAAAACAATTTACAGAATCAAAAATTTTGTACGGTACAAGAAAAACACTTCAATGACCTCGCCCGTTCAGAGAAACCAATGTAGGCATAAAGTCAGCCATTGTTAAGGATCGATCTCAGCACAAGGAAACGTCTAGCATTCTAATGCCTCCATACCATACCCGAGTGTAGGAAACGTTTGATTAATAATAGTATTTTAATTGCATGTTTATAAATAGTTGAGTTACATTAAGATGTTTTTAAGATAGATCTAGCACACGTATTAATACACACACACACACACACACACACACACACACACGTACCAATACAGTATTAATAATATATAATTATTAATATGTATCTTATGTAAGTGTTATAAGAAAAACATTTTTATTTTTCTTTATTTGTTTATTCCGGCTAATCTCTGAAATGGCTGAACCGATTTTAATAAGACTTTCACTGGCGGATAGCTGATGTTTAAAATATCACATGCGAAGGAAGTCGTGAGCACAGGTAGTTAAAAATAAGATCTAAAACAATACAAATAAAATACCAAAAACAAATACAAAATATAAATAAATGTATTACAAATAATAATGATAAGTTTCTCCACGATTATAATTCGTGACACTGCACTTATTGGCTAATACCTTTTACCTTTCTTCACACGCGTCACATCGAAATACAATATCAAAGCAAACAGCGGACTATTTGAGACGCCCGATTTCTTGATATCCGGTTCTAGGTTTGTTTAATCCGATTTCCAAACGTGTATTACGGGTTTGGTGAATTTTTTTTCACTCATTTGAATAGCATTAAGTCGTACGCGACACCCGCGAGTGCGCCATAAATTGTTATTCAATTTAACTTTATATCGGAACGAATAACCAATTAAATTTATATAGGCAATTATTTTGTTATAAAGTGTGGTATCCATTTATTATGCACTTATAAGTCGTGCGGTGTGATATTCTCAAATTTATTTAGTCGAACATCACTTATATGTTTACTTCTATTCGCTTATGGAATGTGTATTTTAATACTAAAGCCTCGTTTACACTATGCTACCTTATCGTTATTTGAAATGTCGTACCGTGATGTGATATATAAAATGAATTCTGTACAAATTTTAACGTCGTATCATCTAATAGAGCCTTTATCGGCTTCATTAGAATAAAAATTCAATGAAAATATTATTATCTCTATATTTTATCAATTTTCAGACAAATGTGTTACATAGAGATAAAATAAACTTAAGTAAAAATGTAAAATAATATGTTTTTTATTTTATTATATAAAATACATTTCGTGTCCTGCGAATCGAGATCGAAATCGATCCGTTTTTAAATCTTATCGCTGTGATTACGGAACAGTCAGTAGTTAGTAGGCAGTGCGTAACACAGTACCTAATAGTGTTGGGAACTGTAATATATATGAAATCAAGTCAAAATTTTGACAATATTGAAATATTGTTAAATATTATATTAATTTAATTTACTTCTATAATATATTACTAGTCTTTGTGAATGATTACTTTATAAAGAAATTGTTAAAGAAAGTTACAGAGTTGGAATCGTTACACCTCGATGGGATGCGATGTTTAAATTTAATTTGATATTCTTTAAAAAATGTTACTCTCATAATTCTGGAACTTTACAAAAAAACACTCTTTTATTTTATATTTTTAAATTTTGATACAATACTTCGGATATTATATTAGCATAATTAAAAACGTAAGTAACTCGTTTTTTTATAACGAGGACCTTGAGTTTATTGTCTCCCGACACTCGATACAGCGGTTTGGTTACTTTGAAATAGTTTTATAAGTTTTAAACAAAAATTAATTTTGAATGCGGAAAAAAATAAGCAAATTAAATGGCCACCTTTAACACTCGAGCGCTCACTGTAATATTTTTGTTGGTTGTTGTGTTATTTATGTTGAAGTCAGTAAACGGAAAAAAATAAACAAAAAGTAGTAAGTCAATACACGAATCAGTAGTTGTATATGAATCTGTAAAAGGTAATTAATAAGTCGTTCTCTTTAACAATATTTGACACATTGAAAATATTTGTTTACAGTATCTTAATACTAGGTTTGATTAAACAAAAACTGATGGTGATATCTTAAATTATGAATTTTCGAATGAATGTCAATGATAGAAGTATTCATTAAATATAATATACTATGAGTGTTATTCATGAACAATATTCCTTTATATATATATATATATATATATATATATATATATATATATATATATATATATATATATAACAAATAGCGGTTCTTTGTTCTATCAGTCATTATAATTGAATTGATCGAATTGAATAAAAATACATGTATTGAACCTTTGATATTAACTAGTTTGTTATTATATTTTAATTATTTTAATGAAGAATATTTTATAGTTTAGGTACCTTTTTGTAATAAATTATTAGTATTAAATTGATATAAGCTACATACATTATAGATTAGATGGTCTTATCGTGTCGCAACCGGTGGTTATCTCTGAGAGAAAGTAACGAACACAACGTGCACACTCACAGTCACTTTCACTTCCACTCAACTCAAAGGATACAACTATTGAATAGAAATTATAGCCTCTTATACCAATACTATTACAGTAATGGTGTTTTAGAATCATTATAATCATTACTGTTTCTGGTACAAATATATATTTTATTATTTGGACTATTCTTTAAAATATTGTATGTACATTGAAATTTGTGAAGATATTATTTTTATATGTTCGTTCCGAAATTTTTAAGTACACGCGAGAGTGGAGGTACTCGCGAAACGAAAAGGCCTTAACGGGTTAATTACATTTCAAGTCCTTGATGACAAAATATGTTGTCCGTTTTTGTGTCACGATCGTAATTGTATTCAACGAAATGTGCCCTACAATATAAATAAATAAGAGCCACAATCGCGTACAATTGTTATATTGTAAATTTAATATAGCATACCAATGCGGGAACAAGGATATCATTGCGAGTAAAGGTCGCGCGGTTTGAGAAGACCGGTCAGCCTTGAGGTCTGTAATTCACTTTCGCACTCCACAGTACGCGGCCCTAAGTGCGGCCTCGTTTCTCGTATGTTTGTTTTGTTCTTTATGGTAAAAATTTGTTTGCCTCCGAGTCTAAATGTCCGATTTGTACC
This sequence comes from Melinaea menophilus ssp. n. AW-2005, assembly GCA_918358695.1. NCBI lineage: Eukaryota > Metazoa > Arthropoda > Insecta > Lepidoptera > Nymphalidae > Melinaea > Melinaea menophilus. Next base: position 15,870,062 of record OU911040.1, on the reverse strand, counting down.
GCCACCGTTCGATTCTTTATGTTCTGCTCCCATGTGTTTGCTGAGCAAATATTTCCATATATATATTTCCATTTATATTTTAAATAGATTATGATATATATATTTTTTGTTTTGTAAAGAATATGATTCGCATTATATCTTACTTTCCACGACTTCTAGTTAACAGTGCTTAGATTTATTGAAGTGTTATTTATTTAACTTAAAAGAAAAACGTCGTTCACGATTAGAGCTTTCTATATTTGACATCACATATATAAATATCACTCTTATCTAGCAAATTTTGTCAATTATATTTTTATTTCACCAGCTGCGCTGACGACTTCGTTCGCGGTGAATATGTTTTTTTTAATAAAAGTAGCCCAATAAAAGTCTTATTAAAATCGATCCAACCGTTTCAGAGGTTACCCGACACAAACGGGCAGACAGACAAAGACAAATTTAAAAAATTTTTTTTTTTATGTAAGTATCGTATATTTAGTGAAAAGCTGTTAATTTGTAATTACAAACGAACACTTCAATTTTATTAATATGTATATATATATATATATTTATATATATATCTATATATACATATTAATAAAATTGATATATATATATATATATCTTTATAAATATAGGATTCCGATAGAGAAGTTTCAGTTATGATATCTCCAAACGATAATAATCACAATGTCGTCGGTGTCACCTTGTCGTCAAATAAAATTGCAGTTTTAGAAACGAAGTCTGAAGACTGAGTCGAGTGCCCGATTAAAAATATCTGCCAACTACGAAGCAACGTGTGTAATATTATATATAACTCAGTATATGATTGCAAGGAGCTCCTTCGTAAACAGAGGCATTGATATGTAGTTATAGTAAACGGACAATCGGAGTCTAGCCAAAACAATACAACTTATCAAACAGCGCACGTCCATGTAATTGAGTTAGTATTACATTGTAAAATAAATGTATGTGTATCCTTTGAGTTCTTTACGGTCGGTCGTCGCGTGCATTTGAATTACAATGTTTGTATTGTTGGTTCTGCCCTAATATTAAATAGTATTTATTAAGGTACTTGAACTTTTGCGACTCGACAGGTGACTATTTCAAAGTCAGAGTCAAAATCAAGGTCTATTGGTTAGATTGAGCAATGTAAATTCACTTATAAAGTCATTTAACTGCTTTGTTAAACAAATCATCAATTCTATAATATATTGTCTACGTGTTGTGTATGTATTGTGTATGTAATTGTATTTGTATAAAGTGTGTATCGGAATGCCGACGCAGGCGTCCCTTCTCCGTCGCTATCCTTGGCCCCATCGGCCCTTGTCCTGTATGTAAGCTTAATCTAAACAATTCTCCAAGTCATTGCGTAACACTATTATTAACAAATAACCGGTGTTGATATCAAAACAGTTATATCTTTATATTCGTTATATTTATTTAATTTCTCCAACCAATTTGTTTATCTACTTACCAATATGGTAATACACGATTTCGTCTGTCCGCTCGTACTCAATTCTGACCACCCTTGCCTTGTTCTGACAGTGTATAATTAATAACTAAATTGTATTGTTGTAATACATTATGATAAACGTGTCAGCCCGGTCACGTTCTGTAGGATATACTAAGGGATCAAGGAGTGACGAGCCTCGCACGCTCCCGTCTCCGTACAGTTAGAACTGTAAGGAGACGGGAGCGTTATTATTATTTAAAATATATTAGAGCTCAGAGTAGATTTAAATGTTTGAGCAAATTTTTGATGAGGAAAAAAAAAATATGAACAAAAAAAAATAATTGTTCGTATTGTTTACAAACAAATAGAAATTTTCTTTTTATTACTATTGCCAATACCTACTCCGCCAGCCACGAAACCTTTGAGGCTGAGGTGAAAGTGAACGCGTCACTCGAGGAACCTTCGCGTATTCACCGGTCGATCGTAAACGGTCACAAGTTTCAATATTTTGTTAAGCAATTAGAGGATTGTTATTAAATTATACAATAAACTATTGGTATGGTACGAATTGTTCTATCCTAGGTCATATTTATTTAGTACTTCACGTTTCAGAAAGGGAATGATTTTCTTAATTCGGATCTCTAGTTTTATATTCTAATCATAAATAAACATACAACCGTTTAACCTTATAATAATAAAGTATCCAAAATATTATTAATGCCGTGTGCATCTATACATATAAATATATAAAGTGTCCGTTTGTATCCAAATTAACTGCTTTACACTAAATGCATATGAAAGTATATACGGTACTGGCACAAACAAACAATTTTTAAAATTGTTACTCTGACTGCTAATTTCTGAAACGGCTGGATCGATTTTAACAGGACTTTCACTGGCGGATAGTTGTTAATATAATGAGTAATTTGGGCTACTCGCATTAAAAAGAAAACATATTCCGCTGGAACGAAATCATGGGCTTGTTCAGTATAGCATAGTTATTCAGTATATTATTATCAGTGTTTGCATTCAAACTAGTGATAGTTAAAATAAATATGAAGATGAAATACGTAAAAAGGGTTTATTAATTTAGGGCAATGTAAATGATTCAGTTTTACCTTACGCGTCGGTTAGCGTTGAAATTGATACACTGAATTTAAAGGGACACGATCCAGAGCCATCGGAGCGCGATTCCTGTGACATGCCCCTTCACATCATTTACATTAACTTTCTAAATATTAACCTATTTTAATGTAATTTAACTCTTACGTACATAGCCGTAGAATTGATATTCCTCTGATGTATAATACGTTATTTTCTGGATATAGGACGGCTCCAAAACATCTCGGCACGAGATAGTTGAAGATTCAAATTATTTTATATTTATAGACTGTTATTTACCGAAATGATTTCGTAACCAAAATAATTTGGTAAAATTCGTCGCGTCGCAGCATCGAGCTCGTTAATTCATCTCTTGGTTGTAGCGAGCACTGAGCGTCGAAATGCACTGAGAGAATTGATTAATTTCCGCCTACGCTGATCCTCTGACGGATAAATACACCGACTGCTATGATATTTGGTGCCCATTTTCAATTATACCAGAGTAAATTATACGAAACTCTCATTCCCATATGATTTAATGTAACATTATAATTATAAATGACACACTCTCAACATAATTAAGTTTAATTCGGCTGTAAATTATCAAATAATATTAATTGTAACATGTTTAGAATGTGGTTTCGTTCTTAGCATCCACGGCGATTGTAATATATATATATATAACATTTGAATGTCTGTTTGTAATTTCAAATGAATGGATTTATACTAAATGCATATAAAAGTATATATAGTACTAACATAAAATAATCTCTGTCTGTCTGTCTGTTAGGTCCGTCTAATCTCTGAATTGGCTGAACCGATTTAAACAGGACCTTCACTGGTTAATATAAATTAACTATATACACTTACGAATGTCATAAGTAGTAACATTGGTTACTTTTGTCTTAAAAAACATATTCCTCGCAAACCAAGTCGCGGGCGCAGCTAGTATATAATATGAACCCGTCTCTTAGTTTCTTATTACGTAATATTATTAATGTGTCAGTGTTATCTCCCTTGTTTTCTTCTAGTTTTGGGAGACGTCCAATAAATCTTGAATCTTTATGGTATTTTGATGATGTTTGATGTTGATGTTGTCCGTACGTCAGTCCGGTAAGAGATATTTAACGTAGATAACTTTAATAGTTTATTATATATAACTTGGCACGTCTAGATGGAGTTGATGTTAAAATAACAATTCTAAAGTTTCCTTAACATTGCTAATTTTTGAATATTATATTTGATAAATTATTTCAACTAAAGTAAGATAGAAAAAGATCTTTATAACTTCTCAAAGTTTAGATAAACTAGAATGGAAATAGCTTTTATAACATTATCATTATTTGAAGCAATAAAATGATTCGGTTGTTGTTTTAACGCGTGTCATTAAATTCAATCCGGAGGACTTTAGTGTCGTAAATCATTACGAAACTAAACCTTGGTCTTCACTAATATCACCAATATAATATAACATTTTACCTGGAAGATGTAGTGTTGCATATTAATATTAACACTTTACATATTATACACGTTACCCAATAACTCATTATAATACTATATTATGTTAATACATATACGTGTGTGTTGTAATAGATAAATAAATGTCACGAGTCCCAAACGCTCCTAAGGGCAGATGAAAGAGGACGAAAATAACAAATTTCTAAGAACTAACGCACGTCATTAAAAGCAACGCGAGGAACGAACGAGAACTCAAACAGAACTATAAATCACGGAATTAACTATTTGAATCTACGTGCCATCGGACTATTTGTAGCATACTTTGTATTATAGGAAGTTTTTTGATATGAAATCTCAGTAATTTTTGGTCTATAAATAACATAAAATACTATTATATTGATCGATGGTACAAAAGTTTTTTTTGCCAAAATAATGTCATATGTAAGAGTCGGTATCTCAATTTTAATATTTTTTTGTTTGAACCAAAATTTGTCGGAACTAGAAAGTTTTTTTTTTAGCCAATTATTAAATTTCTATTGAGAGCATTGTTGTGAATGGCGATGTTCACGGGAGCTTAGGTCGTATTGTGGCTTATATAGATTTAATCTAACATTGTAGAGTTTCCACAGTGAGGCGCTCGGTGCCGGCCGCTCTATCAATCGGGTTTATCTTGTTAATTGGAGAGCAGCGACGTCGCCCGCTCCACTTGTGCTTATTGTTTCCGTCTGACACTTTCTAACCTTATCTTTCCGGTATCTACTTTTTAATGATCCCCCTCGCATTATTATACTTGTATCTTCACGTTTAAAGTCAATACCTTGTCAATACCTACTTGTTTGGTTCCAGTGTTCGATGCGTGTTAGAATTCTTAGATTTTCATTTGTAGATCGCAAAAGTATAATAAATTTCCGCATCGATAAAAATTCTTACGTAACTTTTAACTGCTCGCCGGTCGATAGTCGTAAACGCTCTGTTATTCTCCGTTTGTTTTTTCAATCATGAAATTAACTTCTGTTTACGCGTAACAATGCTCTAGTTAGCGTGATTCACAAACACTGCGAGCGCTAATGTCTTTCTATTGTTTGGATTAGATCATTTTCTACGTTAGCTTCTGACCTTAATAATGTATTTTTTTTTTATCTAATTTTAACGAATTATTTCATTGCGGCGCTCTATGAAATATCTCACATAATTACAATCTCTAGTCCTAATTCGTGAGTCACGGTCCAGTGAAACGGCTCGCGGTTCATGATCGCTCTGCCCATTACAATTATAGTGCGTACTTGTAAACTATTGTATCCAACTTTGGTTTTGTCGTCAAATTCCTACCAGATGTCGGTTACGTTCTACTCGTGTATTGAGGCAATCACCACAGTCACATGTACATTATGATTATGGCTCTCGACGACTTTGAATACTAGGAGACGCTATGATGGTGTGCCGATAAATACACAATCATTACATTGTCACATGCCGGTGTGGTGCCTCGTAACGGTCCACGGAACTGGGACACTGCGTCGTACGTAATCCTATTATCGGCTCGTTAATGTAATCCTACTCGGGTGTCGACCTAAATATGCAAAACTTGAGAATCATCTTCTCGCTGACCGCACATCGCTAACAATGCGTACGTAACTTACTCGTTACATTACGATGTAGTTTTGTTAGGTTGTACATAAAGAGTAAGTAGTAAATAAAATATAATTACGGGAGCAGCTCCGCTCTGCCCTCGTCTCCTGATCGTAAAATAATGAGAACGAATTATCCCATTAAACGTGAACGTCCACTTCGACCCACCCCGTCGAATTAAGTATGATTAGTGGAACGGATGCTCTAAATAGTATACAATTAGATCATTTGTCGAAGAATTATTAATCCCACCAAAGTTTCTCTCTATTATTACAAATTTATTATCTAAAGGTTGCTTGCTTGATTGCTTCACACAAATCAACCCTAAACAACAAATAAATAGAACACGTGTGGGTGTTGACACCACAACAATATCTAAGATTCAAAGCCATCATTGAAGAGCACGCACCATACATTTAAGATAATCAAAATAACGTCGTGGTAGATACGAGGTATCTCGCTGGGTTATATAAATACCGGAGGGCTTTGACATTTTTAACCTCATATATGTTTTTGGGTCGCTCCAAGTAATTTGCTACACGAATGTGTAATGAATTTCAAATGACCGCCCGTTGCTTAATTGTATTCTTTTAATTAATCAACTAAACTATTATTTTAATCGCTTCTCTTTTACATATTAAGCATACATGCATGGGAAAGTTTAGCGTTTGTAATTATGTATTCAAAATAATTTGATTCGAATTATATATCTTTAGAAGTTTTTTTTTAACTGTCGTTAATAAGAGAATGTATAATAATAATGATTATCTCCTATTCTACTGTAATTGACGATAAAATTAACATTTCTACTGCGGCCTGTCTGCAGATATATATAAAATATTAACAATTAGTATTATTTCTGTTGTAAAATTTTACAACGTCTGCTTGTAACAGTTTAACTTAACATATATTATTTCTGTAAGATACCGTTCATCGGAACAGTAAAGAACCAATTACCTCCGCCATCAATATGCTATCCAACTTTACAGGTTGCTGGTATTGAAATGATAACTAAGTGACTATGAAAATTAATAATAAGATATATAATATATGAGACTCATTGGCATTATTAAGAGATACGACGTATATAGACAAAGTCATGAAACGAATGTTATCTTAAGGTCGTATAAGCTCTCACCTCATGTACTATATATATATATATATATATATATATATATACAACGGTTCTGTTGACTATATATGAACTATGACCTAATGTGACATAAATATTCGCATATATAATATGTATGTTATAGTAATTATGGCGAGAACTGTAGTCGATGGCGGTAAGATTGAGTTGGTTGGCTTAGTGAGTTTTATTATAGAAAATAAATAATTATTTATTACAATTGAAATCTTTCAGCTGAAGCTTCGGTTAAGTGCGTTGATGTTTTAGTTGTTCATTTGCTAGTTGTGACATGTATGTATACGTTTGTTAAGAAAGTACAACAAATTAAATTATATACAACAATCAGAGCGTGGTTCACATGTTTACACAATCGTCTAACCTTGTCTTAATCAGAGCAAAAATAATATCATATATCCGAACAGGTTGTTTAATGTATTTTTTTGTAAGCTCGGTACCTACTGTATGCACTGAACTTTTAGCAGCCGGCGATCTCATCCTCCGAATGTGACGCGGCTCCTAAACATACATCTGAATTGATATCTGACAGCTATAAAAAGTGAATTCGAGCCTACCTTAATGATGTGTCCATTTATTCTTTTTATCCCTTAAGTCGTTATCTGTGTGTGTTTTGAAACATATTTAATAGGACCGGTCCGTTGGGTTGTTTTTCCTGTTTGAATAATAATATTATTATGTTACTTTTATTTCGACTTTAAATTTTTATATATTTTTTTTACATATTTTTGTATACTATAAACCGGGTGCCATATTGTTGTTTGTGGATCGCTCAAGGTCTATCGGACAAGTTTAACGAAGCGTTAAATGTGAGTATGTAAATAGGGAACGGAACTTGTGGATTTTACTTGTTTTTTTTTTCTCGACCTGCAACCGACTCTTGACATTATATTTTGGCCTAGATTTTTTTTTGTACACTCAAAGTGTCACTTCAGTGAATGTAAACATCGTAAGTGCACTTTACACTAAAAAGCTATTAAAGAATTTGTTACACATAACGCAGTTCTCGACAGGTGGCCAATTAACTTGCCAATAATACTCGGCAACAAATGATGTACACTCGGCCATAAATTTAGCCACGGTATTACAGAAATGAAGCTTCAGGCTTTTGTTCTATTTGCAATCAACGCTACATGAAATGTTGAAAGAGACTCTTCACGTGCGGGTCTCGTACGAGTCTCACAAAATGTCCATTCACTCACGTCTTAGCGTAATAATTCGCGTCTTTTGAAATGCTTGTCGTACTTTAAAATTGAAAATTCATAGGAAACTAGTTTTCCGAGGGGTTCTTTACTCTTGTAAAAAAATATGGCCTATTTACTACATTTTTGATAACAGACCGAAAAAAAAGATAATACTTATAAAAGTATTCACACTTACAACCTGTAATATTGTATAAGTATAATTTTTAAGAACATCCTGGTACACAAAATACTATGGGAATCGAAGCTTAAAGGTATTAATACATAGTGTATATAAATTATATATAATTTACTACTGCCGTCATCATGAACCTGCCTTATCCCAATTATTTGGGGCTGGGAAGAGTTTTTTGGAACCGACTAGCGACCTAACCTCAACCCTCAGGAATAGAACATACAACTAATTTAACTTTGTTTCAGAATTGAACTTTGGTTTGTTTTTTTTTTATCCCGTATGCGAATAATTAAACTGATTTATAAAAAGGTATTTCTCGCTCTTAACATGATAAAATTGCACTAATTGTCGTCACATAAAGCTGTCTGTCTTTGTCAGAGAGCCGACTACGAAAAAAAATGTCTATTTTGAAATAACTTGGCACTAATTAGCTATAGTGAAATGACATAAAAATTCACACGATATTTTAATAAGATACAAAGTTTGATGCAACATTTATTTAAAAATAAAGTAAATAATATTCGGGCCGTAATCTTACCCTAGTATAATATTAAATAATGAAACCTAAACGACCGAGATTACACTGGATCTATTTGATGGACATCCCACTTTGGATCTCTCACGCCGCATTGTTTCCTGCGCTCTGCTCTGGCTGCAGGCGACAGCAACCGACTCGCGTCTGCTGTAACGTGCGAGGTTGAGCTCCAACTGGATTGCAGACAATGAACGCTCTATGGACGCCCACGAAAGCGTTCACTTCCACCTAACAACGTGAAATTGATCATATATTTCCATTATAAGAAAGACAGAAGTACAGAGTAATTTATATTACACACGAGCCTCAGAATGCGTCTGAAATATGTTTTACAATAAACCTCAACGGCTTTATAACAAAACGATTAATTAAACATTGTACACATGTAGTAAATGCCGATCGTCCTTGATTCATTGTATATGGGAACCGAGCTGGAATACCAACACCAGATTAGTTATGCGATGCACTCCCGCAGTGGATCTGATACAAGGTATAGACGCACCGACCGAAGGATATACCGATATCTGTTAAGTTTCTCGTATTCTATTGACTCCCGGATAACGCGTCTATCTGCATTGTTATCACGTAGGTGTCCCGGGGCAAAAATTGTTTGATGCTTCGACATTATCATTTTATTTATATTAAATCGTTGATACATCGCACACGTTACGTGTGAAATCGAGATAAATCATAATTTCCAGGTATGATTTTAAATTGCGTGTAAACGGTTCCGATGAATCGATTATATCGTAACTAATGTTATACTTGTATCGATTGATTCATGCAAATGTCAAATCATGAATATTCACTCCTCTCCCAAGTAATGAATTTATAATATGATTGAAACTCCAAGACGCCAAACTCGGTCTGTACGATAACTATTATTATATGTAGTTTGTGTTGAGTAAATTATTTATAATTATAATGTTTTAGATCTAAGACTAGTTTTTAGGTTATTTGTAAGTGATATATATGTCTATAAAAACACAAAAGTGTGTTTATCTAAATAATGGCAAACTTACTGACCCATTTTCAATCGTCACTCTTCAGTCTAAACTGAAAATGAATTTTTTTTTCAAATAGAAATCAATAAACTACAAGAGTAAGTTTTTTTAGAAATTCACCTCAGTGTCATAATAGATGGATTAATTTTTCAAACACAATTGAAGTCAGGGATAAAAGCTTGTATAATATACCAACGAATCGTACGATTAGTTTAAACTTGACTTTTTTTTTTCAAAAAACTTAACTGCAATTTATCGCCAAGTGTAGTATTTCATTTCATATTTAGTAATATGCTAAAAAATGTGAAATAAAATTATTGTTAATCACAATCAAATAATTAATAAATATTATTTATTTTACAAAAATTTTCATATATCAGTAAGAAAATATGACCTTTTAAAATTCCGGAGTGGGTTGTCTTGAAATAAAAAACCGAGATAGATAAAGTGTATCTTTTAAACAGTCACTTAACAAAGCGCTGCTTCGGGAATGATTTTTCATGTTTTATGGTCCGTTACGCACCCTTCGTAACCTTTTTTATACTTTTTTTTTACTTGACGGTGAATCTTTTGATTGTCAAATTATAAAAGATGCCTCAGAATTTGGTTTTGTTCGTTTTTCACATTATGTAATGAGTGTGAAATTTTATATTGTTGTATTAAAAGTTGTAAACGGATAGTACTTATTTTTTTATTTTCGTCCTAATCGATTTCTGGAAACGAAAGTTCAAAAGAATTACAATCTACGTGGCTAAATCTAATTCTAAAAAGGTTAATAGTCTATCCCAAAACACACTCACACATATAACCACAGTTGGGATAGAGAACAGGTTCTGTTCAACTATAAGGAGACAAATATTAATTGTACTTTATGACGACATCTGCATGAGGATGAATTAAGCCCTCCTCTTCCGGGTTATCTCGACCGTTTTACCTTGAACGAATCCCTCGGGATTTCTAATAGAAATGTTCGCCGTATAAATTATAAACGGTCCATAATTCAAGTGCCAAAGACGATTTAAACATTAAAATAGAATACGTAAAGTACAATCCAACCGTTGTCATTGGATAGATGACTTATTTGATACAAGAGAAAAGGTAAAAGAAATTGTATGGCTCTTAAAATGTCACGCGGTATGCAAATATGGGAGAGATAAATGGAGAATGGTATTTTTTTACAGATGTATGATATACCGTGCTTGCGGTCTTGGGTTGGCGGTTACAGTGACATACCGACCAAGTGACACTTAAATGCACGCTTTACATACGTACGTAGCGTGCCCACGCTGCAAGGGATTCGGGATAGCTGAATGGGATTATCGAGAATATATAGATAGAGAGGGATAAGCTTCTCGCTCAAGATATCATCAATATTGTAGCGGGTAATGAGAACGCCCACGTACGGTTCATAAAGTTTGTTTAAGGATTGGTATCGAGGTCGGAGTGTATTAAAACCTGAGCGGTTTTGAGACAAAGAACCAATTGAGGTCACAGCTAAGATTACACATATTCTATTAAGGAAGTCTCTTTGTTTGAAATTAAAGATAACTATAATTACAGCGATACGATAATAAAACGTAGCTGCTATCGTAATTCATGCAAAAGCTTTAAGTCGGTAAACGGAATACAATAAAAATGTATTATGTTCTCTTGTAATTAATCACAAACAAAGACAAACGAAACGCGGTTAATCGTGTCATTTAATTACTAAGCCGTGTAACGATTGATTCAACGATGACTGACTTGCATTATTTATGAGTCACATTTCTTAGAATCATTCTCATACTATATAAATACAAGTGGTTATTGTTCATCTTGTACTAAAATTACGGTCCGTTAGATAAACAAGAGTTATACGTTTTTATATCGAGATGATATTACAGGGTGATGTAACGTAATTGTAACAACTTTGTGTAATAATTATAATGATAATATATTAATTAAATGATATTTATTATTAACTATTGTTTTTTGTCTGTTACAGGTAAGCCGAAGTTCTCGTCAAATGATAATGGTATGACAAATTTTATTTGTGTCTCTTTACATTTTTTAAATTTCGTTTTTAGAAACCACCTTGCCCTATAAACCTATAAAATAATTTATCGTATTGTATTATTACTTCAGAATTTAGGAAAACTCAAAACTTATTCAGCCATTCCAAATGAATTAAGGGCAAATGAAACTCTCAAACATATGTAAGCGCATCTTTATAAATATTGTGCTGTAAATTATTTAATAGTGATATAATAAATATATTATGGCTGTAAGCGATGTGAGGTCTGTAATCTAACAAGGTACTGAACCGACTTAGTTGCTAACAAGCGCTCGGGGCCTTTTTAACGCGGATCATTCACACTTACTAATCATTAATCGTCTATCTGTATATACGTTTATATCTTATAATATAACTTTGTATATTTCATTGTATGTTGTTATATAGAATCTCTGTTTAAAGTCTATTAATTTTAAAAATAAGCCGACCTAATGAAAAGTACGTTTATTATTACTCTCTCTATGTCTAGTCTCTATGTCTAGTCTAGTCTATGATATGGCTTGCATCCTTATTTTATATTAAATATATATAAAAACATTAAACAAATTGTAGAACCTATTTTTAATTTTAACTCATTTATGGACTAGTTATTTTTTGTTACTGGCTCTACTTCTAAGTTTATTTTAATTTTTTTCAATCCTAATCCGAGTTTCGTCTATCCTGGTTATGTTTACAGGTTTAGTGGTATAATTCGTTTTCGCATACAATTTGGAAATTTGGTGCAACAGAACCTATTATTAGTAGTGAGTTATCATAACCAGTCTAAGCTGCAAACTATAGATTAATACTTGGACATGCTAGCCATATAACACCTTTCGCCAAATAATACATTTTATCTGAAAAAAAAGGTTAAACAATAGTTAGAAATAAATAATAATATTAACAAACAAACGTAAAAGAAAACCGCAGTTTTTTAGATTATAAAAAAATACTACCGTCTATCAACCGACCTTCAAATTTAGTCATTTAAAATAATTGTTATTGTTATAAATCTTCAGTTACATCTATTTGATCCACATTTTATCTTATAATTGGGAATATCCAAACTTCCGTTCAATTAAACGAGGAGAGTTTGAAACATACATCTCGAAATGTAAACTCAATTCAATGATTTGTACTAACGAACTAAACTATTACTACACCAGTAATTGGTTCCACAATTCAGACATTATGTAAGCGAATCAACTTTTAAAGACAATGTTATTTTTACCATTATTCTAGCTTATTTCAAATTGCGATATATATATATATATGTATATTAAGAAACAAAACGATTGAGAGCATCCTCACGACTACGGCTTATGACGTCGCTGTTATTCATACGTCCTCGATAGACATCTCGTAATAAATTGAAAATCATCTCATTATCTTGATTCGAGGCTTTGGGGACGCGCACGGGTACCTTCGAATCCTTGGATATTTCATTTATCTCCGTCCTGAGATCACATGTCTGTTCCTTTTTGAAGATATCTCAACTCGGTAGTTTGTTTTTTTGTTTTGTATCATTCGATTGTACGTCTACCTGCGACCCTCGAGTATCTTACCTTATCTTCATCTTAATGTCCCTGTTAATTCTAAGCATATACGAACGCCGAAAATAGACCAGACGTAACATTAGCCAAGGGCAGATTGAATTTATTAACCGGTGTTAATGATGGCCGTTTTTTTTGTTTCTCGACTATATGATATTTTTCTTACGTCATCGTTACAGCGGTTGAGGAGTCGAAATTAATAATAATTATGAGCCCTCATTATACACGAGGTTTTATTATCCTTTAGGGCTAGTTATGTCCACAGAGTGCATCAAATTTCTCGGTAATTTAACCGTCTTTGTCCGTTGTCCTTGACGCATCACGTTTCTTTTAAGGGGTGAAAAATAAGCTCTAAAGGCATACTTTCTCTTATAGAAACTCGTGGGAGGTGAAAGTCTGTCCTTGAGCCCCTATCGCTATATACACACCGCGCGGCCAGCGGTATATATAACTTGAGGTTTATTCCTGGAATATAAAATTGTTGTTTTGCAACTTGGTAAGAAAAAAAAATAAAGGATATAAAATTTGATAGGTGTTCTTTTGTGGTGCTTCCAACAAGGAATAGATATAAAAAAACAAAATTCACGTTTAGATAATATATGATTTTAATTACAACACTGAAGAATTTCGGAACCCCATACGAGTACGAGTCAGGTACGAGATTAATATATACGTCATATTACTGGAATGCTCCGTCCTAATGTTTTTGAAAATATTAATATATTGGTTGTGAACTCTAATATTTTATCCCATCGTAGTTAATAGAAGACAGGGCGCTGATAAATTATTCATATTACACCGAGGCTCGAAACAAAACTTTCGATTTAATTACATTTATATATAATATGAAAGTTATATTGAAGTAAATGTTAGAAACGAGATGCGATAGTGAAAGTTGAATGTAATACCTGTAACTATAAAAGGAAACTTGCTCACGTGAAATCTGATGGGATTAAATGAATGATATTTAATATTATTACATTTATTAACGGTCCCCGATGTCAATGCACCGTTTATATTTTCATTTGATCGTCCAGACGCGTATCGTTTCTGGACGGATGATTTTACTACTGCCTAATTCATTGGTCGTTTAGTAAATCAAATATATGGTAAATGGTACTAACAGTTAGGTTAGTCGGATTTACCATATATTTGATTTACCATTTCAATATTTGAATAATGTTTTAACAATTTATGTATCAATTTGAATTGTTTGTTTTAATACATACATACATACATTCACTGAATGTTACATAGCTTCCAGTAACGCTTCTCAAGTATACGTCTTGTATATATATATATATATATAATGTATGTATGTTTAAAATGTGATTAAAACTCATAAACATATAATATGAATCTGAAAGTCAGTCAGATGTTTTAAACGGTGCATATAACGGAAGAAAATACGTGATTATTAAACTAACATGTTTTTTATTGTGTTATTAATTGTTAAAATCTCCTAAACAAGGTTAAACACTGACACACATAGCTATCACTATGTCCTGATGCCCAATTTATAATTAGTACTGTACTTAACATAACAATTTAGTTTTTATCTATAGTAACAAAAATAATATTTTTTATAACTACTAATTGACAAGTTTACTGGTACTCAAATATAATGTGATAAAAAAAAATGCACATACTAATTAATTTATCAAATTATATCTATTCTGAGAGCTGGATGAAAGCAAAAGATGCATCACTTCCGTCTCTGTATTCTAGTTACTTGAAGCTTTGTTTCTAATTAAGTATGGTATTTGTTTTACCAGTTGAACCATCCAGAACGTTTACCAGTTGAACCATCTGCTACTTTACCTACTCCTATTTAAAACTATTCTCTACATTAGAGATTTATAAAAACTCTTCTCTTTAAATTGTGTCACTTCCCGGATCGAGGTCACGACGAAACATTAAAGGAACGACGTACACGTAAATAATCCCAACATGGAGAGTATTTAGAGATACTCGACTCCTACCTGAGGGTAAATGACCACCTGACCCATATCTGGGTACCGACTTTCACCGGAGGCCGTTCACCCGGGAACCGACGTGCCCCGTTCCAATTTAAAATTGAACGCTCACCGTCCCATTAACGTTCCGTCCCATTAATACAGCGTCCGAATATTCGCTCGTTCCATTAATTGGAACACATTCCAATTACCAGCTCGTTTGATACTCCTCTCCAGCAATTAGACTAAGGTTTTAATAGCTTCGGTTGAATACTCCGTTGGCGCGGTGACTGAGCAGGCGTTTTTATATTAGATAATTAATATATATATATATAAAAAATCAAAGCAAATATTTCATTCTACATAGCACATCTCACCGCGAATGCATAACGATGCAAAAATGTCATAACAGTGACAATAAAGCGTCGTAAACAAATATCATACCAACAATGACTCGCTCTCGTCGTCTCGTGTCGTGTCGTTTGTTTACTCGATTCTCCTAAAATAGCAGCGTTATTGTTTTACTAGCACAAAGGCGTCATTTCGATGCCACATTCGGTACAATGAGATGTACACAAGTATTGTCCCGCTTCACAAAAGAACTGTTTGTATTAATATCTGACACCATATAATTGCGCATTACGTCCCGTATCCTAGTACTTTATATATTATAAGTTTATACAAATAATAAGTGTATTATATTGTAAAATACCTCGAGATTATTAAACTCAAGTACCGAGTGCGCAGAACATAATCCGGGCTTCAAGTATGAATATTACATAAGAGCACTTTCTACTGTAATTGTATCTCAGTCTTTGCTCTAAATATTTAGTCAGTGTTCGTATCTCCTTTTTTATTTATTTATACCTTTATTTTATTAATACATTTGTATGAATGTCTTTAGGTGGTAGAGCTAGCTGTAGTTATCCGACTACAGCTCGTATTGGGCTGGCTCGACCGGGGAAGGACCACCCTCTCACAGAAGACCGACGTGTAGTAACCAAATTCATTTGGTTATGTTCCGTCGGTGAGTGAGAGAATCCGGAAGCCCAACCTCCCCCCCGCGCCAAACATGAAAGCGATGCAAAAAACAAAAATACCCCAGGAGGGTACCGGCTTTGATGAAGCCGGGGACCCCCTCCCCGAGCAAAATCGGGGAAATGATTCTCGGATTTTGCTCGGGCTGCCCGTCGTATCTGGGGCGGGCAAAGTATCGCCTTTTGTGTTGTTTGAGGGCAAACGACGAGTCAATGCAGCGGCACCCCGACCCACTCTAAATGTGGACTTTTGCAACATCCGGGGACTTCATTCCAACTTGAACGCCGTCCACTATCATCTGGAGACGGCGCAGCCGGCCTTGTTGTTTCTGACGGAGACGCAGATATCTCAACCTAGCGACACAGCGTACCTGTCATACCCTGGGTATAAACTAGAACACCATTTTATACCACACGCCGGGGTATCTGTGTTCGTAAGGGAGGATATCTGCTACCGTCGCCTTCAGGTTTTTGAAGGTCGGGACCTGTCTATACTCTGGCTACGCGTGGACATGGACGACCATGTCAGAGTCTACGCGTGCCTCTACAGGTCCCATAGTGGTAATGCAGAAACGGATCAACTCTTGGGCCATGTTCAGGCGAAGATTGACGATCTGCTTTCACAGACTCCCTCCGCCGAAGTCGTAGTCCTAGGGGACTTTAATGCGCACCATGCCGATTGGCTAGGGTCACGTGCCACCGACTACGCGGGGAGATCTGTGTTTGACTTTGCTCTGGCAAATGGGCTGTCCCAGCTGGTAAAGACGCACACTCGTCTACCGGACGTGGACAGCCACACGCCCTCTTTGTTGGATCTTCTGCTGACTACACATCCAGAAAAGTACCAGATCACTGTCGAGGCTCCCTTAGGTTCCTCTGATCACTGTCTGGTACGGAGTGTAGTGCCCATTCAACGGTCGGCTCGCACAACACCTGCGACTCGACGCGTTTGGCACTACAAGTCAGCGGATTGGGATGGAATGCGGTCCTTTTTTGCATCCTATCCATGGGGGCCGATTTGTTTCCCTTCCGATGATCCTAGTGACTGCGCTGCGGCTGTAGCTGATGTGATACTACAGGGCATGGAACTATTTGTACCAAGCTCTGTGGTACCACTTGGTGGCAGATCGCGGCCTTGGTTTGATGCGTCTGTCAGGGCTGCAGCTGCTGGCAAACGGCAGGCTTATCAAGCTTGGGTCAATGCGTTAGTCACTAAGGATCCGAACTCTAGAGTTCTGAAGAGGAAATATAATCGTGCTTCCAGATTCTTCAAACGGCAAATCGCTAGAGCAAAGTTCAAGCATGTCGTCAAAATTGGGGATCAGCTGGCAAAGTACCCGCCTGGCACGCGCAAATTCTGGGCGCTTTCAAAGGCCACTCTGGGAAACTTTAGCCAGCCGTCCCTACCGCCGTTGCACATGGGGAATGACTCTCTGGCCCACACGGCAAAAGAGAAAGCCGATCTCTTGGGCACTCTTTTCGCCTCCAACTCGACTTTGGACGACCAGGGGAAGGCACCGCCTATCATCCCGCGGTGTCAGAGCTCAATGCCGGAAATAGTTTTTCGGCAGAAAACTATTAGGCAGTCTCTATTTTCCTTGGACGTTCATAAGTCGAGTGGGCCGGATGGCATTTCTCCATTGGTGCTACGAACGTGTGCCCCTGAGTTGACTCCAGTGCTAACGCGTCTATTTCGGTACTCCTACCTTAAAGGCGTAGTCCCGGTCACATGGAAGCGTGCCCTTGTCCATCCGATCCCTAAAAAAGGTGATAGCTCGGACCCAGCTAACTACAGACCTATCGCCATTACCTCTCTGCTCTCCAAAGTAATGGAGAGCATTATCAATAAACAGCTCCTAACCTACCTCGAGGATCACCAGTTGGTCAATGACCGGCAATATGGCTTTCGCCATGGTCGATCGGCTGGTGATCTTCTGTTGTATCTTACACACCGTTGGGCAGCTGTTATTGAAAGCAAGGGAGAGGGTCTGGCAGTTAGTCTGGATATGGCGAAAGCCTTCGATCGTGTATGGCACAAGGGGCTTCTTTCGAAGCTACCTTCCTATGGGCTTCCCGAGAGTTTATGCAAGTGGATCACCAGCTTCCTCACTGGGCGGAGCATACAGGTCGTTCTCGACGGTTTTTGCTCGGACCCCAAGCCCGTGAACGCTGGTGTACCCCAAGGCTGCGTGCTATCCCCAACTCTGTTCCTCCTGCACATCAATGATATGTTGGATATCTCCAACATACATTGTTATGCGGATGACAGTACTGGGGATGCGGTATATTCCGGCCGTGCAGGTCTCACTCGGGAAAACATCGACGAGTGCCGAAAGAAACTTGTGTCTTCAATAGAGACCTCCCTGGGGATGGTCTCTGAGTGGGGTGAACTGAACCACGTTCAGTTCAATCCCCTAAAGACACAGGTTTGCGCGTTCACCACTAAGAAAACCCCATTTGTCGTATCACCGCTCTTCGAGAGCACTCCCCTCATTGCCTCGCCAAGTATCAGAATACTGGGTCTCGACATTTCGAGCGACTGTCAGTTTCGTGGTCATCTGGAGAGCAAGGCCAAGTTGGCCTCGATGAAATTGGGAGTGATCAATAGAGCGAGGCAGTACTTCAAACCTGGCCAAAGACTTGCGCTCTATAAGGCGCAGGTCCGGCCACACATGGAGTACTGTTCTCATCTCTGGTCCGGATCACCCCAATATCAGCTTCTACCATTTGACCGCGTACAACGGAGAGCCGTTCGAATTGTCGGGGACCCGGTGTTCTGCGAACGACTGGACTCTTTGGCATTGCGTAGAGACGTGGCTTCTTTGTGCGTCTTCTACCGCATTTACAACGGGGAGTGTTCCGAAGAACTATTCGATCTGATGCCTGCCGCCGAATTTCATCACCGCACAGTGCGCCATCGCCTCCAATACCATCCTTACCACCTGGATGCGTGGCGATCCTCCACTGTGCGGTTCTCAAGGACATTTTTTCCACGTACCACTCGAATGTGGAACGAACTCCCTTCGGCGGTATTTCCAGATCGGTACGACATGGGTACCTTCAAAAAAGGCGTTTATTACTACCTACAAGGCCGGCAACACTCTTGTAAATCCTCGGATGTTGCAAGAGTTCATGGGCGGCGGTGATCACGTCCATCCGTGACCCGCCAGCTCGTTTGCCCTCCTCTTACATAAAAAAAAAAAAAAAAAAAAAAAAAGAAACATTAATGTTCACAACACTCGATGTATCGAGAAGGTTATCGAGACTAAATCGAAGGGACAAGTGGACCTTGACGACACCGCCGACCACGAGACGCCCTCGAGTTAAACGAGCTCACAGTAATACGGTTTGAATTAATGTAATTAAAGTTACACCATCCGACCACCCCCATTATATTAAACAGGAGTACTCCTTATAACATCGGCTATCAACCAGTCAAAGTCCCACTAAAATCGGTTCAGTCGTTTCAAAGATTAACCTGACCAAACAGACAGTCAAAGGTCAGAAAAAAAAACAACTAAGTACCGTATATACTTTCCTATGCATTTAGTGAACTTCTGTTAATTTGGTATTACAAACATACACAAACATACATAAAACAGACATTTGTCGTTTGTTTAAAGTATATGATAGTTATTGAATTATCCTAAATGTATCCTTCATTGACGAAATTTAATTTATTTAGATCTATTTTTTGGATTTAAGAAGACATTGAAAGTTAATTATTGTTTTTTTTTATAAAAAAAAGTCGAGAACCTTTTGAGAAAATATATTTAAGTAGACAAAAATATAGAAGTAACGAATTATAAGCATGTTTTTATAAATATTAATATGAAAAAAAATAATAATAATTGTTTCTGTATTCACAACTAAGAACTTTTGATTTTATCCGAAGCTGAGATGTTCCGTTCGCCAAAGATGTGTTCTATAAACGCAGATTTTAATTAGAACATAGCAACATATCCCACAACTTGAGCGAAATTACTTTAGAATTCATGACTTCAACCGGCCGCTGTAAGAGGAATATGCGTTTATTTATTTGTAAAGTACAATTGTTTCTTTTTAAATGTAACAAGTAATCGCTTTGAGTAATCTGCTTCGGTATTTTTTATTTTTCCGTAATAAACTGTTACAAAATTCGCTCCGGTCCACACAATAACAAACAATAAAATATTTCTATACGAACAATTTTATTCTATTTTTTGTGTATCTCGGATTTTGTTTTACATTTTGTTAATAGTATGCACTCAGTCTAGATGATTATTATCGTTTATATAACTATCAAATGGTGAGGTGTGTTGAATAATAAGTTTAGTGGCATCGGTCGCATTGTAGTGGTCGGGCGTTGCCCCAGTGAAAGTGTGAAAGTGAGTCGAATGTGCGCCGCCCGGCTCCTGCGCAACAAGAGAGTTTATTGCGCTTTTGATCAATTTATATTTATTACATTTCATAACATAATCGTTTACGCTTCGTTTGCTCTTCATATTTAAATATATCCAAAGTTAGTTATAAATATAACATTGTACCAAGCTTTCGTTTTAGTTTCGGTGCACGTTTTGATATACGTTTAAATCAATCAAAGCAACCTCTTTAGTTTTTTAAACGGTAATGATAAAATCGTTTACATTATTATATTGAATATAAATTGCCTTATACATAATACGGGTATGTATTATTTTAAAATCCATGAATATTTTTCACTGGACCGTGTTTTGTTTTAAGAGTTGGTCCGCTCTCAAGTCATCCGTAACTAAATTAAATTAAAACGGGTCATTTAAAGATGATTGTCTCCGAGTATATATAAAGCGATGTACGGTAATGTATTAATGATATTAAAGCATTTCTATGCCAATGTAACAATCAATCATTTGAGAAGAAATAATAATATCAAGTAAATAACCGGTATAGTGAAGTAATAAAACTTATTAGGCCAGAAGATGGCAACTGAGGCCGCGGAGTTACGATGTAATTGAACACAGTCACCGTCTCAATTTGCGAACCGTATGCGACACAGATATTCATCACTTGAATAATGATACAAAATTATCGCTTCACAAGTAATTGCAGTGCAATCGTTGCACTAGGTAGGGTAGTGTGAGTACTGAATTGAGTTCAGGCGTCTTATTGCGTCGTGATTGTAGAAAGTTACCGAAAATGCTTCTTTTGTTTCGTCTGATTATTTTGCTCGGCGCTATACGAGAATATAAATTTTCATATACGTTTATAATATTCGTTTCTCATACTTTTTTGAGTTAAATTGAAAAACACGAGCAATTGTTTAAAAAGCTTTGCTTCAGATAAAATATCTGAAAACACCGACACATTTATCTAGCTTCTAGGTGTTTTAGCTGTGAATTGAAGTGGTTTTAAAATAGTCCGTCCTTGGACCCAGTTTCTGTCTGTAATACGCCTGCTGACTCAGGTTGTATGAAGCTACAGTTATTAATGTTCAGTGCCGGCTCATCGTCTAACTCTCTCCATTGTATCGTGGAGGTTTCACCGTCTATTGTATCGGGAAGCTCATTACTTTTAAACTGTTTTTATCTCGACGTAGTTTGTTTTTTTAAATTAAAACTTAATTCCGTTAATTATACAATTACAAGCCGCTGTTTGACTATACTTTTTTAATTTTATGATTGGTATTTAATCTGAAAGTCTTGGAAAAAGAAAAAAAAAGTATTCCTTTATCCCTTCGGCAATATAATATGCTACTTATATAATTGAAATTGAATTCAATGATTTTTGATTTATTTCTTTTCTATGAAAGAGTTGCCAACCAACCAAGAATTGCAAGCTAATCTATCTCAGTGCACAGGCAGTGCCATAAAGCATTAGCAAGGTATTATTACAATGCTAGATTCGCGTGCACAATACCGCATTTTCCTGTAACACACAAAATACAACGTTGCATTTATTTTTAATATGCACACATCGTAGGTCAGACGATATCGTCGCTCGTTAGCGGCATTGTGGCGCCGACGTTAACCCCTAACGTACGCCGACAGGATTACCTACGATACGTCCGAACGCTTTGAATACTTCCCTGAAATAACCTACACTGAACTACTGATTTATAGTCCGCCGGCTAAACCCGTGAGAACAGGTTAATGTTGGGTTGCGGTGCTCCAGACCAAAAGTCGTGATTCACTGACGATAATCGCAAAGTGTGCGTAGGTGTCGGACACGCATTCGTTACACTACAAGGATGCCGACATTTAATTACGTTATCGGTTAATACCTACTATTGTACAATACCTTGATGCAGCTTCACATATAAATAGTCTCGAGCTAATCGACAACACGACGCGAATAATGTTTACGTTTGACTTAATTAAGTTAAACTGTAATGATTAGTACGTGTTCGTCTTTATTCGTTTTATTATAATCATTTTAAAAATTACCATATTCGTAAAACTGTTACAAGAATTTAATAAGCGTGAGAAATATAGAATATCACGACAAATCTGCCTCACGCAGTACCTTACATCTGATTTTATTAATATCTGAATACAATGACTTAATAAAGTAAATATTACTAGCGTAAAGAATTGCTGGTTTTATTGAAGATTTCTTGAAATCACCAATTGTCTTTACTTTTTACTAGTATATTGAAACTTCATAAAATATTTTCATAAGATATGCCTTGTCTGAGTTCCACAACAATAGCACCACTATTCTATTACTGTCATTCATTCACCTTAGAATTGACTGACAGTGTAAGTATAAATTGCCGTAAACACGTGAAAAGAAAAGAAATTCAAATCAATACAACCCCAGTGTTAGTATTTGTGAATGCAGTGAGTACGACACTCATAAATCTTGCGACGTCAGCGGTCATTTAATCTCGGTTGTTTCCGCTCTAGTATTTCTACATTTAAGGATCGCTCTCACTCTTCAAATTCAAATACGAAATCGTTTTCATTGTCTCGGCCTCGGTCTCATAGACACGTTATCTAATGCCCTCCGAACAATAGATCCGAGTCTCCGAACGCGGCGGCACAATGCTTCCGCTGACATCCGTTCCGCTCTCTTGAATTAGGTAAACGTTCAATTTGACGAAACTGAGAAACTTCACTTTTTATCTATCAAATGTGATTTACTTTCCTTTGTCACCGTAATTAAGTCGGCGACGATCACCGCAGCCAAATTTTCATGGCATCACAATCTATTATTTTGTGGATCTATAGATTCGTTATGCGGATTCTATAAAATTGTTCGCACGATAATCGGGAGCGAGACGAAGTAACTGGAGCGACTCATATTTAAATGAACTCGTTTTTTTAATAAGTGTAACCGGCCCACGAAAGGCGGTTCTATGTTACTTTCCTCGGTCATTTGTTTCTTAATATCGGCTATATGAGTAATGTTTGTCTATATCTTACAATAAAGTAAACGAAAGAGAGAAAGGCCGGCTGAAAAATGTTTGGAATAATATTACGAAGTAAATATTATTGTCTTATTAGTTTTTATTAAATGTATAATTATTTTAAGTTCAACAATCTTGTCGTGAGCGTAACGAGTAGTTGGAAACGTGTTATTACGCTATTTTAATAAAAAAAACATTAAACGCTATTTGCATAGCTGCATTTTTCCAATCGCTGCATTATTTACATATATATTTGCATAGCATATAGAAATACAGGTCGATTTTACTTACCGCTACACTTTCGTTAGCGACGTGCAAATCAGAGCGTGAGCGCAGCCGGCGTCCGTGACATACCGTCTCTAATAAAATTGGTCTTGAAGATCTATGCGACTGTATTTCTATCCGTATCATTATTGATATTATTACAAGTGTTATTAGGAATGACGGTTATGTTCTCGTGCTCCGCGGCTTTCACCCAGATATCAATAATTTTCCTGTCCTCCTAAGTACCGATTCTCTAATAGTGTCATAGACAATGTTACGACTGTACATTTGCCGGCGACGTGTGGGAAACGGCCGTTCTGACTTTTTTAATTATCTTAAGTCGCTTCTGACGTGCCATTACTGCGACCCTAATGCGTCGCAGACCTATACAGAAAGTAAGGCGTCTAGCTGTCTGTCGACAATTTCGCTGTTAATTATTCTCCATCATTAGTCTCGCTGCAATAGGGACGTCTGGTCTAGCAGCTGCATTCGCGAAAGTGACCAAAGCACGAGCTGCACATACGTACACCTCAACATTATGGATTTGTATTATTCTTTGAAGATGAAGCACACATCTGTTGCAGAGCGTTGACCTCAAAGCTGAAATTATTCTTTTGTTTTTGTTTGCTCAAATGCCGTTTCAATAAATTGATTGATCTCAGAACTGACAAATTATTAAGAGAGATGTGTATGTAATAAATCTGTCATATTTTAATTTCTCAATCTTATTATATTCAACATTTGATTCATATTTGTTATCTCAGTTGTGACTTGCGTAATTAGTTCTCAAAGTTTATTTTTTCCCCACTTAGTGATGCTAATTTCTGTTTAAGAGCTTCAAAGAATTGCTCACTCAATTATATGGTGAAAAGTCTACTTCGTAATTCACCGTGAAGTAAGCGGATTCGGCCTCGATTACTGAGTTAACGCCAACTTTGAGTTATTATTTTGACACAATTTCCATTTTGTGTGGCATTTATTTCCAATTTACGCAATATTTTTACTAATGTTTTTTTTATTACATTCTTCTTAACGTCTAACAACTAAAGACCATTAGATATTAAGAAGAGTTTCAATGAAATTTCGCCATTCAACCAGCATTTCTGTAGTTTCTCCTATGACAATTGGTATCAATATTGTTTTGTTTCGAAACGATCTTATCGGTCAAAATGTAGTTCAACCGATTGTTTTGTGTGTTGACGGTAAAATTGTTTCATCTTTTTTTCTTTTTCCTCTAACCTCCGTGTTATGTATAAATTTCAATATCTTATTTTATGATATTCCGTTTAGAGGTTCGACTCATCGACCGACGCACGTGCCGAGACTTGTGTAACGATACGGGTTTCATTTTAACTTTTAGAAAACAAAAATCATAACAACTGCGACAACTTTATCTACACCAATCAATTAATTTTATTACATTATAATAAATATATGCAACAAAGATTTTTACGCCTTACTGAATTAATTACTATATGAAATGAAAAAATATGTTTAGTTTAATTGTTTTAACACCGTTACTAAGTTGTATTACATTAAAAATTCTTTATAAAACTATTATTAAAAAATTTGCTTAATCGATGTGAATTATCTAGATTACTATCTACACTTTATTACACATACACAACCGGGATGAGTCATTGATAATGAAGATGTTCGGGATACGGAGCATGTAATTTCACCTAAGATTTATGATACGAACTTGAACTATGAAGTGACGATTATAGTTATTATGCGGGTAGTTGTCAAAATGAAGAGTTTGTTTCATTCGATTCGATAACCATCTAAAAAACACTTCTTTATAACACGTCGAGGTCTATTACAGACGAGTGGTATCATTATATTTAGAAGTATATAAAGAAATTAATGATTTGACATTAAAAACTTCAATATAAAAAATATGTTCTAGTATCGCAACAGTGCAGATATTTCTTATTGAAAACGAACTTTTAATTATTTTCGTGTCACTGACTTGAGGTTATAAAACTTTGACAAAATTACATGTTTTTATGTAAACCTAATGACAAAAAAATGTTAATAAATCGCCGGATATCGCTTGTTTCGTCTGTGAAATAATATTAAATTTTGTTCGGGAGGCAAGCAATTTTTATCTAATCATAACGTTATGTTGACTGAGACTGTCTCGTTTTTTGTTCAGCAAAAACATAAAAACACACACCGTTCACATTCAAAAGAGAATCATTTAATGATATGCTTTCAAGACGCCTTTCAACGAGAATTATGCTAGCGTATTTTATATGTTCAAAGTTTTTTGCTTCAATCAATAGACGTTTTGTTTTTAGTTTATTTATTTTTTTGCTGCCCTGGTGCGTTGACATCTCTATCTTTGCGAGGTCTCTGTCTAAATAATGTTAGAAAAAAACCACTGAATACCAATTTAGTTGAAAACAGAAATTAATAATTTCGACTTTATGTTATATAGTTTTAAAGGATCTATTCAAAAGATGACTTGTTAAGAAATTTTTACATAAAATAATATTGTTACAAGCTTATGTTTAAGTTGCATTTGGGAAAGTACATTTGGATGTAAATAGAAGTGAAAGTTATAGCTTGCAAGGTTAGAGACCTAACCGATTAGATGGGCGATTGTCTCTCGAATACTGGAATAATGTGTTTGCGTTATATTTGAAAATAACATTCAAACAACCTCACCAACAGCGGGCCAATCTCACGATCAAAGATATCTATCTAATCAGATTGAGAAGGGACGGCGACGTGAAGTATTGGATCTGTGGATTTCTCAATCTTCATACGGTTTTAGCATATTTTTTATTCACAATATATCTTATTTAATTTGCGTATATCCATTACTAAAAGAATGATTTGTTTTTTCCAACTTATTAATATGTTAATATTTAAACCTCTCGTCAATTACAATGATTAATAATTATCTCTTAACTTAGACTAACATAAACAAGTTTTAGAAGTGAGGTAATAAAATTGAGACGGCGCGTGAACAATAAAGGATTTATGACTGTTTTAATGTTTATGATTCTCTTAGTATGTCTGAAGGTAAACAATACTTTAATAAAAATATTTTAATAAGTCTAGACGCTCCGGTGACAAATGTGTCATACAAACTCACAAAAATAACTTTTAAGATCACAATGTCAATATGAATCAACCCCGCATTGAGTTTCAGCCGTCGCACGGTTAGTGACTGGTATTGAAGTCTCCTGCCAAAAATACCTAATGAAATACCTTTTCATACACGTCCCCACAGTATATAAGGTTTAAGTGTAATAAAATTTTAAAACCACTTTCGATTTTGTGTTATTTTCGTTTTGTTTTCTCGATTGTACTTTGCTAATAATCTTATTTTTTTAATCATTCATCGTTACTGTAACGTGTTTCAAGGTACCTTTTTTTGTAAATGTGTATTAAATTTAATTACTTTGAGCTTTTGTTTCTTGCGAATGGTTATTTTGTATAAAAAAATGGGCGTGGTTTTTTGGAATTTCGGAGCGAGGAAACTGTTCAATTACTAAATGTACGGTCCATCGTTGAAGCGGGCGAGCGAAAAAGGAAGAGATATTTCAAGTTTATTGTTTTAGGAAGCCTGTTATAGCGAGTTATTTTTGAATTTTTAACGTTGCTACAACATTTTTACCCAACTTCAGCATTATTTTACATAAATGTGTTATTTCAATATGATTGCGATTATAAAATTTTTGGAAAGACACGTTGGAATTGAAAAAAATTGTAACATTGAATAGTAAATATTGTACAAATGTTCATAACGTCGCTGTAATAATGAGGTCCAATAGTTTCCTCACCAAGATAAGGTTAGGTCATTCACCTTAAGTCTTTTCGTGCCAGTTGGGTCATCGCATGACAATGACAATAAACAATATGAGTAGAGCGGTGACTGTTGAAAAGCTAAAAGTACAAACGCTAAGAGTTCATGCCGTGCCCTTTGTATCTATATCTATGTTATATATATATAGATATATATATATATATAGATTTATGAGTTGAACCGTCTCCTGAACTTTGATAGAACGGAAGCAAACAGACTATCCGATAGTAATGCCAAATGTCACTTGCTGATTGTTCTTTGTGACTAAACGTTGTAATAATATATATGGAACATTCCGTTTTCTTATCGTCTTGTGGGATATTGTTATCCAAAATGGAATCTCTTAATTTTAATGTCCGGTCAACGAACTCTGGATAACTAAGTACTCATTACTGTATCGCCTTATCTGTCCTCTATATTAATTCTCTAAGACTTTTAACGTTTACTAGTTTACATTTCTAGTACTTAGCTCGGCAACCATTATGATAGATGTCGATAGTTTATTGGTTTTTTTCCTCAATCGGCTAACGGATCGGCAATTTTAGAGTGGTCTGAGATATCTTTTAGAGTAATTTGCAAAAAAAAAGTGATACGATTAAATATTTAATCGAAGTCGTTAGCGGAGTGCGCTCGAACGGGACACTGCTCTCGCGTCCGTCCGTACATGGCCCGTGATATATACGGATCACTCGCGTAATTATACTCACCTACATTATACATCATAATCGTACACTACCTGCTTTTCATTCTACTTTTTATAAATAATGAAATACTAAAATTTTAAATAAAGCATTCGAGCTCATTAATTTCTATAATATAAGGTTAAGAACCGCTGAAATACTTGACGAGTGTTTAGTTTACAGATTAGATTATTGTATTTAAGTATGTATGAAGGTATAAGATAGTTGTGCTCCTGCCGCAACTTTCCAATATTTTAATATGGGAGACCGTAATAGATTAATTGTTGCAACACACAAACAATACGTGTGTGTGTGTGTGTGTGTGTGTTGTCATACTTAACAATAGGTCTGAATTGATTTTTTTTTGTTTGATTTTGCTTATTCACATTTTCATAGACAAACCAGACAGACAGACATACACCATATATATCTTTACAATTTTATAAGTGTAACATAACGTTTATCATCAATAATTATCGACATGTTCAGACTTATTTTGCGACAGACAACTATTTGCAAATAGAAAACACAATATTCTTTAATTAATAATGAAAATCGTTCGCTATAACAAAGTATGCAGATTGGTACGTAAAGTCGCGTTAAAAAATAAAATACCTTGTATATATGTATTTTAAATATCAAATGCCTCTTGAGTCTGAGAAATATATTTTATAACTGGATTTCCTACAACTGTGGCGTTCCTAGAAAACTATTATTGTGACTGTGCTTATAAATAATTAAATACACATAATAATATATATTTTCTGACGAGAAAATATTTATTTATTTTTAGTTCAAAAGCAACTTTATCTTTAAAAATGAGTTAATATTTTTAAGGTATTGAAAGATGTTATTATGTTTTTACATATATGGCATCTAATATGCATAATAGAAAATAAGTATTGAACGTCTGCACCATTGTACAACGAGTATGGATAGACGCTAGCAAAATATTTAACGTGTCGAATTTTAAAAAGTCCGTCTCTATTCATGGAATTGTTTTTTTTTTCTCCCAACATAGGAAGTTCCAAAACGATACGCGCTCTGAATGTCAATAAACCGACGATGGCTTTGAAATAAAAAAAAAAAAGGATCCCTCGCAACGAAATGGAGTCGTCCGACCCGACCCCGGATTCGTAGAGAATAGACTAAGCATTCGCTGCACGATTCTCACTTTCACTGTCCGACCATCAATCTCTACTGTCGGACTAAACGAAAATATATTAAGATACATTATTGGGAAGCGGTTTTTTTTTATTTTGTTTTTGTTTCGGTGTTTAAAAATCTCTCTAAATATGGTTTTCCAAGTTCACGACTTTAGCCTGTAGGTTGATGTAACTTTTACTATTATTTTTCAATTTTTTTATGATAGATTTCGTAGTATTACGTCTACAATTTGTAACGTTTTTGTCGTCAAAAAAAGTTTTAATACATATCTACAAAAATGTAGGTAAAATATTTTGATAATAAATAATAAAAAACCAAGTCGATAAACAAAATGTTGCATTTGTTAAATTATAATCATTATCTGTATTAAATACGCATCAATATTTTATCTCTCTTTTATAAAGATGATAGATAGCACTTAGTGTGATAAGATGTGACTGACATCTGTTATCGTAAAGCGTTAGATAAGAACGATAATGGGGAACCATCGATTTCATATCAAACTTATCCACTCAGAAAGAAGAAAGATTATATTAAAATAATATGGAATTGAATCAAAATCACAACTAGTCCATGTTGTCGTGGACGGAGAATTGTTTTCTGAAACGGTACATTTTCTAAAATATCACCTGTCGCATCTCCGACAGCGGATAATCTTCTCTTCGAGTGTTGGGATGCTGTATCTGTGCCAATGGGACTCGTATTCTACAATTTTATGGTAAATCATAAGCGAGTAATAATGATAGATTACACATACATACATACAGATACACATTGCCTTCACGGTCTCTTTTGAATATGTATTTTAAATTTTCTTATTGATTAAATACATTTTGAATATTAATTCTGTATTCCACACAATACAGTATTAATTGTTATGTTCAGGCTTCTTTATACTTTAAATAAAGTAAAATATTTGTATAATACTAGTTGGATCTTTGACTAATTATAATGAAAGTTATATTAAAAAATTTAAAATATTTTTGCTACTACGAAAATATTAAATTTTAATATATTAATGTTGATTGTATATTTACATAACTCTACCAATGCATTACATTAGCCGCGACAGTTGCTAAAAGGTTTCATAAAATCAAACGTTGAAGAAAATTTATTAACAACTGTGCTAAATAAACGCGTTCTTGCATAGCTGTGACGTAATATTACGAGATGAAGGGAGCGCAATGAACCCTTTCCCAGGACCTATGGTTGCAGCACTGTGATATTAGCCAATGTGTTACTTGAGCCCTGTTATACAAATAAACTGCTTGATTTTAATATATTAATTATTTTATGGATTTTGAAAAACATATATTTCGACAAATATTCTATCGAAAATTTTTCAAGACATGTACTTATTCTGGGAATGGAATAGTTTCAAAAACAGCATTTATTCGATATATTATGTATTATAAGTATTTGAGATACGCATGTGTACAATGTACCATGTATTGTTACAGAATACACCATCTCGTAATTGGATGGGTGTTATTGGACGCACAGAGCGTATCTAATTGCTGTATAAAACATTTTAACATGAAATGACACGTAGAGATAAACAGATAACAACAATAATAGATAATCTCGCGTTCTCATCTACGAAATAATTGTTGTAATACGTTGCCTAAATATGTCCAAATATTATTTTATTTCTTTTAATCATTTCTATTTTTCACGACCTCGGATAAGGAGTAACGGATAACTGATAGCGCGTCCATTTCATTGCACACCTTTTACTTTTCTATAAATGATTGTTTCAAATAATGATTATGAAAGTTACTAAGTAAAGAAAGTAAATTTATGCTAATGTTCCATTGTTACTTTCGAATAATCGATTCGGATCGTCGATAAGAAGTGATGGAGGTCACTCGGTAGCTGCTCACTCTATTCAAGGGCGTAGCGAAAGGACAGTAATCAATTACTGTGTTTCTGGTTTTAATTGTGATTAAAAACTTATCAACTTACTGTGAATTCAAAGGAGCTTTGATCCGATGCTTTGCCGTTTTAAGTTCGTGGACCGATGACGTTGACATAGCTATTCAATTTAGTCTTTATTATCGATATAAATCTCACGTAGATTACTTGACAATTGAGATATATCTATAAATAGGAAGCTCATATAGTTGTCGATGATGAAATACCGTCTCGTAAGGTAATAAGACATAGGGGGTATAATAAATTCTTCTGTTTTATGAACCTCAATCCCCCGCGGTTGGTCCCCGTGTATTTAAAGTGAGGTAAGAGCAATGTTCGTTCGTATTAAACGCGGCGTGCGTGATAGCTATCTACGCGTCCGAGCAATTGCCTTGTTTGTCGTTCAGTACAACGCTGCACCATTAGTTAACTCCGCTATCTGTACACTGGATGAGACAAATGGCCGGTGTTATGTTCAGGGATTTCGGTCTAAATATTACGAGATGTACTTGAAGCTCACTGATTATATTTAAGTTCTACGTATAATAATTTATGATTATATTATATACAGCACGTGTTGAAATCGTCACTTCGTTTATAACCATAATATTTTGAATGACTTTGTTTATGGACATGCCTATCTGCGAAAGGATGTGATGTCGTTTTAGACGTGGCGTTGCGTCCGCGCGTAAACAAACATTTTGTGACATTTGATCAAAAGATTACACTGTTTACCGCCTACCTGACATATTCCCTCCGAGCGTGTATGTAGTAAATGGTTATGATTTCCACTTACAGACTCTTAGATCTAAACAGC
Source organism: Melinaea menophilus ssp. n. AW-2005 (assembly GCA_918358695.1). Lineage (NCBI taxonomy): Eukaryota > Metazoa > Arthropoda > Insecta > Lepidoptera > Nymphalidae > Melinaea > Melinaea menophilus. Next base: position 15,837,774 of record OU911040.1, on the reverse strand, counting down.
CTCGTAATCGTCTCTAAAAGTCGCTTGTGATATCATACTGGCCGATGTAAGCCTCACATCTCGTCTATAAATCTGCGATATTTCTATCTCAGATGGTTGATTTAAATAGTAAACAATGTTGTTTATCTAACGTCGGTTCATTCACCCTTCCAAGGTTTCGTGTCAAGTGATATTTTGCGTGTATACACACACACACAAACACACAGGCGCATCGATGCACATTCAACTACGATGCACTAACTCTGAGGAATGAGAGCACGTGATACGAATACAAGAAAGGCTATCTGTCCGCCAGATACCATCTGAACATAATACTCCGTTGATTCCAACCACTCCCCCGTGAACGAATTAAATTGTACACTCGCATACAAATAATAATATGTATATTTCAAAGAGCTGAATTATTGGATTACTTTTTATTATTATTATTATTATTATTGTATAATGAGCAGCATAATCGGATTGCATTATCTCAAATTTGTTTAATGTATTCCTTTATGCCATGAATTCGAAAATTTTCGTAATATATTCACAGATCTTACAATTTTTGTAATACTACTTTGATTTTTTTTTCTAATCTTGTAAATTTTTTATTCGTATGCTGTGCTCGAACTGAACAGCAGCTCTAGGCTGAGTTTATTTCATTTGCACTCATATCATCATATAAATAACTTTTTAATGTTAAAATTCAATAAAGTTATTATTATTATTAATCTTATTGACTAGAAATAGCAGCGTCCTTAAAACGGTTTTGTATTTTATTTTAAAAGCTAATTTGAAAGCTATTCTAGGTTCAATTAATTTTATTACCTCTCCCCATGTCAAGGTAATAGCTTACAGCGTATGTCGGGTGTATTTATTAGTTAAATCTTGATAGATTCGTGTATCAGTAAATGGACTTCGGTCCTTAAAAAAGTTTTTTATTACTCCATCATCGAGATTAGAAACAGTCACCCCAAGATTCAGTGGCTGTTAAGTAGTTTTAAGTATACGCACTATCTAGTTCTGTTAAGCTTTCCTAGTATTTTTTATACTTCCAAGTTGACAGAGATATCTCACGGATAGCGCGTTTTTTTGTTTGTTAAATCACGCAACTTTTATTATCTCCCTGACCTTGGCCGTGATCGAGCTGGTGACGGTGGTGAGCTCGCGCATGGACGATCTCGACAATAATAATAATACCATTTGACATGGAAGGAAAATTACATACATACATCATCACTATATTTAAGATTGGAACTATATAGCTATACGATTTGATGTAATGAGGAAACGTCATTCGATTATTACACGTGTATTAGAATAGGGTTATATTTGGTGGCGACGGCGGCACCCGCTGCGCTCACTGGAGCGAGGCGACCAGCGCTCGACTTAAATAACTACAGTACCAATGTAATCATGACGTCATTTCTGTAATTATAGTAAAAGTTCGTGACTGTCACGCTACGCTGCCCAATATATATAAATAAATAAATCAAACTACATAACTAGTAATTTAAAGATGAATAATTATTACCAATTCGTTGTATCGCTCGGAAAATTACAAAATTAATGAAATAAATAAATGAAGGTCACGGAACATGTGCCCTCATTTGTTCGTATGTCGTTATTTTGTTTTGTAAGATGGATGACTGTAATAATTATATATCGTTGAACTGACAAAAAGTTTAAAATTGTCAGAAAAAACCTATGCTTAAATTTTGCCTGACAAAATCTATTAAAGGTACAGATTGCCTTTAATCGGTTTATGGGACGATCAAATCCCTTCCATTCGGGTCGATTGCATCAATCCGGATCGCGGCTCGATCTGTTTTAAAAGTATTCAAAGAACATATTGCATTCTTATTTCGATTTAAACTAAATTGCACCGAAGTGTATTGGTGCCTTTTATATGTCGCACGTCCCTTTCGTGTTTATAGAGTTAGAGCGGGACCGGCGATTCTTTACACAGCAATTTACACTCTCGTTAAATCGCTTACGCAATTTACAATAAACACTTCAACACTCCGTTTAATGTGACTTATGGGTTTTTGTATAGAGTTTAATATTATATATACTTTTTAGCTCCTCGAAAGTAATATCCATTGAAGCTACTTTTATGAATAATATATTTATATATCATAACTTTTTCTTATTAATATTAATATCATAGAAACGTATTGCATTTAAACGAAACGTTACCTCGAAGTAAATAATTACATGATGATACATGTTACATGTTCGAGTGAGGAATATTGTATTTTTTTCCTTCACACAGGTTTTATTAACGTTCAATTTAAATAATCAAGTAAGGAGTACATGATTATTTAATTACATCATACTGTAAAAAAATAACATGCTTTAGAGTTTAGATGTTTTTTGTGATAAAATAACCGCGGTCATTGACCCCTCAGTGATTGTCCAACGACATTGTTAATATCATCCCTTTACTCGATTTGATTTCAATTTATTTTTAAATATTTGAATGACGTTAATGAATAATTTTAAATAAATATTTATAATAAATAAAACAAGTCACGTTAGTCAAAAAATCAATCATATATCAAAAATAATATTGCTATATATAGACGTTGTTTAAGCTCAGAATTAGTAACGTATGGGGTCAATGACACACGTCCTTCTAATAAGCGTTTAAAACGAAAACATTCTAAATATATTTGTTATTATTTAAAAAAAAATGAATGCTTAAACAGCATATAAAGTGGATATTAACAATATAATTGCTGTTCCTTTTGATTTACATTAACTTGATGACATTCGGTGAAATTTAAATTCAAGAGGAGGTGTATTGACATCGAATATATACAATACTTAATATTATAATGCATAAAAATGATATTATTGTTTGTGAACCTTAAACAGTCGTTGCAACGGAGATTGCATTTCAATATATTTTATTATCATTATTATTAAAATAGTAAATATCAAAATGAAGTGAAGTTAAACGAAGTGAAGATGTTACAAATTTTATGTTAAGTTTTTTTTCTATTAATAGAGTATGCAAGTTTTTGCTATGTGTTTGATGTAAGAATCAAACCGGTATGGCTCGTTGATCGGCTCCTCGCCGTCTGGAGAAGATATTTTCAATGCATTGGTCTTTATGAATTTATTAACCCCACTTTCGTCCACGTATAACACTAAAATTCAACAATAAACCATATGTGTATATGTGAAATTGTATGGGTAGTAACTTAACCTAACCTGGATGAAGTGTAGGTAGTTTTTTTTGTATTCTCATATTTGTTATAAGGTAATTCAACGTAGTGTCGCATACTATAAAAAACTCAAACTAACCCGACGGGTGGATCCTATTTAAACAGATGTGGTTTAAATACAACGTGCTCCTGTTTAGCGAATGTAGGCCCCACAACAAACAATCTGTTCTCACGGTAGCTCTCGAGATGAACGGAGAAAGCCTTATCTCAGGTATCGGAGCGAGAACAATGCGAAGAGCACGCCAGCGCTTATCAACTTCGGTCCAATCTAGTGCTTATACGACTTTCACTCAACCCGTGCGTTGTTTCTAACACCTGGTTTGATATCGTCCTATTAATTCTAAGGTTTATCCTCAAAATTAGCTACAGCTGACCGCTTTACATACATATACAATTATATTATACGTGTTTAATATTACATAACACTTGTGTTGAGGAGAGGTCTGTCACGATTTAAGTCTGGTTGTGATTGAGTGCAGGGCCGAGCCCACAATCCTAATTATAAAGTGTAATGAGATGACGCCCGCGCCGCCACTTCTAAAAGCACAACCTTACTGATAAATCTTTACTATTATAATACATTTTTAGTAGTAGTATAAGAAGAAGTAAGTTAATAATTAGGATTAAGACACTGAAGAATTATGTTTTTCCTTGATTGATTTTTTAAACTTTAAAAGCAATTTCATATACTTTATTGTTGAGCATTTTTTTTATTATTTATCGATAATACTTCAATAAAATATAACTTCATACATAATAAGGTCTAGAAGCACCTTTATAATATTCAAATGAGTATCGTCAATATGTATGTATGTATACGACACGAGCCGCTATCCACCCACAAAACAACACAACCATTTCAAAACAATGCGATGATAGTTCATAGTAGTTAAGAGTCAGTGACACTTATCTGTAATTTTAACCTAACGACTATAGAAATGAGGTTCTAAAAATAAGCAACCAGGACGCAACGCGGAAAATATACCGAGCGGAATTTACAATATTGTAATCTTAATAAGATGTAACTCTCTACATTCTAATAGTTAATTTGAAGCGTAAGATATAAAGTTATTTATAACAGAGATATTTTCTGTGAGAAAATGTATATTTTCTCATCTTTCTCGACCATCAGTCTCTGTGGGAAACGACGTCTGCGAGTCGCCCTGGTCTAATGTCAAAATGCGTCATTTGTTCTCCTTTGGGATCAAATTTCAATTCAATATTTTATTTCAGTAGCTACTCGTCTACACGCCGCAGTACAAGTACGTTAGCTAATATTATTTTATATTAAAAACTCGTCATGATCTTTTTTTATCTCATCTAGAACGTACACAAAAACCATTTTTGAATGGCTCGTATAATTATCGCACAGTGATTAATTGGTTTAAGTTGTTTTTGTCTCACAAAATGCGTTAATAATCTTATATGTCAAGATTCAAAACCCTATGAAAAATATATGTCATTAATATACCAATGTCGTTTTTAATTATATCGTTCAATCGTGAGAGACTATACTCTAGTTTTCTATCTTCTACAAGTACTAAAACTTGTCATAGCAATAACAGAGTACCACCGGCCTTATAATTCAGATTATCTATATCGTTTGAGGAAAAATTATTAAAACTTTATTTTTTTTTCCGCGAATTAAAACCGTCTTAGCAACAATCCGCCCATCGCGTCCGTTTTGAAGCATAACTACTCAACTTTCGAGCGAGTGCAAAAAGTTCATTTGCCATCCAACAAAAAAAGAGTTGTTATAAAATCGTAATACGTGCGTTTACATTTCTCGGGGTGAGTTAATTTGCAATCAATCTTCCCGCAATCATCTATCTAGAGGATTCTATTTTTTATGTATATAAAAACTTGTTTAATCGCACGCCAAATCGACGAATGTTTGATTGTCTAATATTATATAAAAAGTTATATTTATCTTCATAAAATGGCTGTGAAATTAATAAGAGATTGTCAAATATCTCGTCGTGGTGTGAGTTGAGTTTTTCAAAATGACCATAACGGAGCATAATGGTAGTGGTGATATTGTTAGAAAGACAAGACGTGGAAAGAGAATAGTTAGTTTATTAAAAATATAAAACATTGTTTCTCGATGAGGGTAGGTACAACAAATCCTTTGTTGCGATTTTATTTGTTATATTGCTTTGTTATGGATAGTTTTAACAATGCTTATATTCAAATTAAAGTAGGTTAGTCATGTTTGGCTTTAGTAAGAAAACGAGCATACTGCGCACCTCTTCAAAAACAAAGATTGGCATAATTCATTACAATTATTGCTTTTTTTGTACTTTTATTTATTTATATCTTTTCTCCTTTAACAATACCACTGATCAATCGTGTATCAAATGGGAGTGTTAAGACTATTGATACCATACTTATCGTAACAAGCACTTCTGTATCTTTCCAACTTAAAATTAAAACCACGAAGGTTCCAAACGCTTTGCTCTCTGAGAAGAACCACACAACAAACTCGTCAAATTATTTCTTTATTGTGATGAGTGTTTCACAAACGTCGATAATTATTGTTAATATTTTATAGTATTTATTAATTAAATTGTGATGTATTATTTGTTTCAGTTACTGCCACTCTTCCACCACAGAGGCCTTGGATCCCCTTGACACGACCAAATAGGACTCGTCCGACTTGTGAGTACAGCCTGTGGTCATCCTTCGCTATCTGTGTCATTGCCGCGCTTTTAATTAAAGCGTTCTTTAAACAATTTATTAATAGCATTTTTACGACATTTACTTTTTTTTTTTTTTTGCATAAAATTTGTATAGTATAACAATTTTTTCTTGCAACATGTCACATTATAAATTAATAATGGAAATGCAAATTAATTAATTAACATTCCACCGGCTTCCGTAATTTCCAATAAAACAGAGCGGAAAGTTATTAAACCGCGTTAATGGAATGATCGCAAACGAGTTTCGCCATTAATTAATTATACGCGAGCGTAGACGCTAGCATGCTGTCTCTAATAAATAAGACCGCCCTCACTGAAACCTTCATCTCTCTACATCTCTGTACATCTCTGTACATCTCTATACATCTCCGTACGTGTATTCGCAGTCGCATGGGCGGTGCCGGCGTCGTAACTCTGTGAATCTTTGTAATAATTCAGATTCAATACACCAGCTCCTCGGTTCTCGGTATTACGCTGGTTTGGACATCTTTATTGTAAGGGATTTAGAAACGCTATGATATATGTTTAATATGTTGTATGAGCTGTTATTTTGTTGTTGTTTTTTGTTTACTGTTAATATTTTTACAATAATATAAAGTGCGTACAATACAGCTCAGCTCATCTTAAGTTTGGTTGGTAGAGAATGCCATTATCAAATGCCAGCATTAAACCCGCCTTGTGTACATTTTTTTTTTTGTTAAGATTTTTTTTTTTACTATCGTATTTATTATCTTTGGTTTTTTCGTATTATTTACAATATTTTAACCATCCGTATAAAGAGCATCTCAAATAATGACCAGTGCGTAAGTTGTTTGTGTCTCCAAGTGACAGTCGTCACGGACTAGAGGAAGTTCATCACGTTAGAGAAACTACTCATTCCACATCAAGGGAAAATGATTCTCATCTCGAACGTCATAAGATCTCTAGACCTATAACAATAGAGTTTACATCAATAGAAATTACTAAAAGAATCATATTCTTTTCTCTTTTATGTTGTTACTATTATATAAAAGCCGAGGTCTAAATTAATAATATATTTTTCTTTATTATTTTTTTATTTTTCTTACCGTAAAAGTTGAAAAATATACACAATACATACAATACGCACATTATCATAAAGTATAAATAATTGTCAGTTTGTTATCTAGTAGGTACTTACAATTTAGATTTAATTTCCAATGGAATTTTGCTATCAGTTGACCGTTACTTTGTAATTATCAAAACTGTTATTATAATTAATAACGGATCCTGCGAACTCTCTCTCTCTCTCTCCCTCACTCCATGAATCGAGGAGGAATGAGATAATACAACGTACCTGTCACAAGACTTAATGATAAGTTTAAAATTAATTTACATCGGTATATTTGTAATAAAAGATATTAGATTACCGGAGGAGCGATTATGCAAATCATTGTGATTCCATTGACTTTTATATTGAAATCTGTTACAAGGATAGAGAATGTCAGAAGGTCAATGAGTTCCCGAACCCCGATCATTTGATATCGATCTACATTATCAAATTTTAATGATCCAAATTATGTTGACCTCAAGAGTATCACGTTACTCTTTATATTCATAATTTCTTCATATTATTTTAAGTTTTAATATAATGTTGTATATAGTTCAATACTAAATTCAAAATCAAAATATCTTTTTTTAAGTAGGTATTTACACGCACTTTTAATTAACCAATTACATCAAAAAGATCCTTGTAGTCCGGAAGTACGCTGTAGTAGGAATGCTGATCTGCTGAGCAGAGCCGGCCAGAAATTAAAGTTTTTTTTTTGTGAAATTTAACAATGTTTGATATATACGTTATACTATCAACGCTACAAATGAGTCTAACTATATATATTTACTATAATTCGTCCTAATTCTATCTAAAAAAAAAACTCATTTATCACTATAAACTACACGATATGCATGATTAGGTAAAACATACACATCAAGCATCCCCTTTAGCACCGAAACAATTGCAACGAAGCTCACGGTCAAATGGCTTAGGACAGAGGAAATGCCCTTCGACTAACAATGCACAATGAGACTCATTGGACCTCCTCGCGTCCGTGACCCTCTGATAGACAAGCGATCACCCGTTCGATTCTTTCGTTCAAATCATATCACCCCATTCCTTGACATACTTGTAGTAGAAATCAGTTTTTTCTCTCTACCTCGCTACCTCGCTACCCACACAGCGAGCTCATCAATCAGATTCATAAAATGTTAAAACGAAGTCAAAGAAGCGAGATATTTATTGTGTTTACGATGCACGAGAGGAATAAAACAATACCGATATGTCCGACAAATGACATCATAAATCATACGGGATTATTATTGCAAAATAGGGACTAAGTGCTCAATTGATGTTTGACAGCGTTGCACAAAAGGCACATGTACCCCACGCCTCCCGCCATTATATTCATATGAGACAAGGCGGCAGAACTAGCTTATTTGTTTTGTTTTGTTTGTGTTTTTGCTACAGTCATAAGTGATTCTATATACAGTTAAATAGAGAGGTGCAAATTGTTTTGAAAAAAACTCATAATGATTATGAATTTTTTTTTTTTTGGATTCAAGTAACGATTCAATTTAAAAACTTATTATTTTCCATTTCATTTCTGTTTGTCAATTTATCAATCGGAAATGCAATAGAACGCAATTCCACGTTTAATTAGGTCCAGTTTTGTTATTTTAAAATACTATTATCTTTAAAGTTGCAAAAAAAAGTGTATTATGATCTTTATTGTTATCATGGATATTATTAATAGATGTTATACATTTTTATATTTCTAGGTATCAATAATAAAATCACTATAATCGATCTACTCTTTAATGGCGGCGCGATTCTTAATATCTAATCACACTTCTACATCGAGTTCATCAATTCCTACGTTTAAACGTCATATAAATGCACATTTCTTGGAAAATTTTAAATACAGTTTAACATATGTAAGTTCCCACAAAACCTCAACCATATGTCGTATGTCGACGATGCATTCGAAATACATGAAATGACTCGTTTTGAATAAATTATAGGAAGTTAGATTGAATGAAAGAAAGGCTTATTTGGTAGTCGAGAGCAGATTGATTCGGGTTTTGGAACTGTACGACCGTGATGGAAAAAAAAATCGGAAGTATAATAGTTAAAAACAGAAACACGTAGTTAATTAAAATTATAATTATTCAAAACAAGCCGCATTTATTACTTGAAATTTTCATATTTTAATCATTAAATAATATTTCCTTTTCCTATGCCCATGTTTGTATGATAAATATTGTATGATTTCGGCGGTTAGTCTTAATAACAACCGACGTCATTTCGTCTGTTGACCTTCCATTGACTTTGCTTTTTGTTCCTGCGATGTCTGATTGATTATAACAAACAAAAAAATCGGACCAGTTGCGTTTAAATTACACGGTATTATAATCGACGACTCAATTAGTGTCCGAGAAAATCGCATGACACGGCTCCATTGGCTGAAGGTGAAATCAATAGAGAGAAGCGGTCAGCAACAGCTGTCAGCGGTCCTACACCCCAACTACTAACTACATCTTGTTAGCACCTATTGAATCTTCTTGCGTCACACGTATCACACCGGCTCGTGAGCGAAAACGTCCCGACGGGTCCTTTGGGCCGCCAATCCGAACGGACCATCGCCCGTAATGAGTACTACTGACTCCGCAAAAAAATAAAGTTAGGAACGCTCACGACCACTATCTTTATTGTAAATCATTACTCGGACGTGACCGAGTTCTGTAACGGTAACAGTTCATTGTCTAATGAGATTTGAGCGTTTAGTTATCAATATCAGAACTATGGCGATGAACAAAGTTTGTTTAACGTAAAACGTGATTGCCGCATGAGCGGACAACCGATGCAGCTACGGTTTTATTTTTTTGTTCTTTTTTCTTGTAGAATTATAGGTCAGCGCTCATTAACAAATCTGAAAGTTATAAAATTTCTGCTCTATACGAACAAATATTTTTCCGCTCGTTGGTCAGTGGAGTTTTTAAATTACAGCTAGTTTCGGTTTCAGTGAACAGAATAACTTTACTCATTTAAACTTCATAATACATTCTACATTTTAAGTACACCTGTTAATTCGACATTTGTAAATAATAAGTTTAAACAGTTTTTTGGCTTTAATGACGAGCTTGGAAAACTATGAGATTATAAATATGTATTAATGTTCTCTATAGAATACAGTAATTTCTAAACTGGTTAAATCGTTGCTGTAATTAAAAGAAAAGAGTTCTTGTTAGTTGCCAACCGAAGAATTTTTTGCTTGATTTTTAATAAATAATATGTTCACGTTTAAACAACAGTGATATAGTTGTTGAGGTTTGTCGCCGGTGGTGTCATCATAAATTGCTGGCGATTATCGATACGTATGCGCATTGTTTAGATACGTTTGTAATGTAAGCCGCGTGCTGTTACTCGTCGGGCATACAATGGACCAGCACGTGCTGCGGCCGTATTGATCGACTCGTGACGTTGACTCTGCGACAGCTCCACCTTCAAAGGACCTCACTATTTTTATATTTTTGTCTACTTCGACGCTCTTACGGATTTTTATATTAAAAATAGTTTTTAAAACAAAATTTCAGTTACATTTTTCCTCTGTATCTTTAAATTCTTACACAACACGCTACTTTACATAAACAGCGTCCGCGTCTAGTTATCAGCGATCGCGTAATCGATTACGACTGTAATGACGCTGAACGGATGGTGGTGTATAGCGTTTACGCTTTTACCTCTTTCAACAATGTACCTAAACGCTCCTAACCACCACCTGACGCACTTAACGCCGCCGTTAAACTGGGAACTAAACGGCTTATTTTCTTCCACTTGAATTTGCAAAACGGCGTCAACATTAGGACGAGTACTCGAAGTCACGATACGGCTGTGTATGTATTATAAAAAAACAGATACATTGTGTCGCGTGCGGCCCGTACAGTATATGGAGCGTAATAAGTGCCGTTTAATTGGGACTGTTGTTATTATCGTGCGACATGTACTAAACATAGATAATTGGCATATGAAGACACTTTAAAATATATCCTACCGCTTTAAAATAATAGAGAGACATCGGCACACAGACGTTTAATCTAACAATACGTATTTTGTATCTTTATCTTTATTATATGTAAATTTTCATAGTTGTAAAATTAGTTTTCTATTACAATGGCGGTATGAACTGTATGTTATTTTCGTTTCAGGTATTTTTACTGTGATGTGTTATAATGTTTTATGCGACAAATATGCGACGAGGCAGATGTACGGGTATTGTCCCAGCTGGGCGCTGGAGTGGGACTACCGGAAGAAGGGCATCCTCGATGAGATCAGACACTATTCTGCGGACATCATCAGTTTACAGGTTAGCTAACATGTGATTGTCGAATGGATCATCATTATTTATTATTTGTTTGCTTACGATGCATAAATATTTTGTACCTTTTTAGAATTTCTATAAATATTCCGAGACTTCTTTTTATTGTTTAATGTTAATTATTTTTTTAAGATGATGTACCAGAAATTTTAAATTAAAGATTTCTCACTCCACAACAGTATTTTAAAATAACAGTTAATTGTGTTATATTTCGATGGTGTTTTTATAAAGTTCATTTTTATTGCTCAAGGCCTCAATTAAAAATTATGATAATATTATCGTTATTTATTAGTAGTAACTAGACGATAAAATCACAGTAACCATGGGAGTACTTTTTTTTTACTCCACAAAGTCAGTTCATTGATCTTAGCTTTGTATCTCTTTAAAAGATATATCATTGTCAGGAGGCAGGCGCGTATTCAAAACTTCTTTTAAAGAATAATGGTACCACAATTTCTTATTGAACGTTCCGGGCTTACGGTGACAAGAGAATAACGAACTTCAATGCTTTCTAAAGTCACAGTTTTCCCATTAATAATTGGGAATTTCATTTTAATAAAGGCTCTGCGTATGTTTTTAGCATTCCTGCCGTTTATAGAAATCACACCATTATTTTCATTGACAACTGAAAAATTATTATAACTTTTCTAATTATTGATAATATATATGTTTGTTTCTAATATTAGTAATAGAAAAATAATTATTTTAATTGTCCCTCTGCAGGAAGTAGAAACTGATCAATTCTACAATTTTTTTCTGCCCGAACTGAAACAAGACGGTTACGATGGCATATTCTCTCCGAAATCCCGCGCAAAGACGATGTCCGAATCGGAACGGAAATACGTAGACGGTTGCGCCATATTCTTTAGATCTGCTAAGTAAGTTTTAATTAACGTGCTTCTCTTTTGGATTCTTAATAAGTTATTAATAAGATTATGATATTATTTTGATTTTTTTTAAATAGTTTATTAACCTCTCATTTCACGTCTACCAACAGATTCTCACTAGTAAAAGAACATCTAATTGAATTTAATCAGCTAGCAATGGCGAACAGTGAAGGCTCAGATAACATGTTAAATAGAGTCATGCCGAAAGATAATATAGGTTTGGCGGCGCTTCTGAAGACTAAGGAAGCTGCGTGGGAAAACGGTTAGTAGAACATCTTCTTCAGTGTAAATAATATAGATTAAAACGTTATCTCACTTCATCGTTAACATTTTTCAGGTGTACCAACTGAATCGTCAACGCTCGCACAGCCAATACTTGTATGTACCGCTCATATACACTGGGATCCCGAGTTCTGCGACGTGAAACTCATCCAGACAATGATGTTGAGTAACGAACTGAAGAGTATTATGGAGGATTCGGCTCGGACGCTTCGGTTGTCGGGGCAAAAGGATAACGTGCAACTCTTACTCTGTGGGGATTTTAATTCGTTGCCCGATAGTGGTTAGTTTGTAGACAGTTTTAGAACACTTGCCAAGTCAGAAATATTTCTCTTTTCCGTCACTGAACACAAAACAAGTTACAATTTACCCCCCAAAGGCAAACAAACACATAAACCTTAAAAGTTCTAAGCGAAGTTATTCAATTCCAGGTGTAATAGAATTCCTGTCGGCTGGTCGCGTTGCATCCGAACACCGGGACTTCAAAGAGTTGGGATACGCGACAACCCTTCGCCGCATGCCTTGCTCCGAACACGAATTCACGCACAACTTTAAACTGGCGTCCGCCTACAGCGAGGACATCATGCCCTACACCAACTACACGTGAGTGTTTATAGCGTTAGCGTTTTAGTTACTTTCCGTTTGGTTCTCGACTAGCATTTCTGGCTTAAATAATTTTTTCTATCTTTTATGACAGTTCATAGCGTATTAGTTAGTTGTCTTTTTGTTCTCGTCTAGCGATGTAGTTAGTTTTGTTTGGATCTCGACTATCATTCCAGTCCTCCACAGTTTTTTTTTTATGGTAGTTCATAGCGTTTTAGTTAGTTTCCTTTTAGCTCTCGACTAGCATTTCACTCTTCTTTCTTTCATGATAAGGTCCTGTAGCAGATTGAGTAATACTTTTTGAAGAAATTCAAACACCTTGTAGGTTGAAATGAAAACGGTTCGAACAAATTGTAGAAAAATCCGGCAGCGTTTGAATTATTAGAAGTTATTCGAATTTGATTGAATTGAAAATTGTAGTGCTGATCATAATATCAACAATCAAAAACAATTATTTTCAGATTTGACTTCAAGGGCATTATCGACTACATATTCTACAGCAAGCAGTCGATGACGCCTCTGGGCCTGCTGGGACCGCTTTCCCAGGAGTGGTTCCGCGAGCACAAGGTGGTGGGATGTCCCCACCCACACATACCATCAGGTGGGGGATATTTTTAAATAACCAACTTTTCTATTTAAAGTCTGTTACTACTAAAATCTTATTGTCAATCCACAGATCATTTCCCACTGCTGGTTGAGCTGGAAATGTTCCCGCCAACGGCCAGCAGCAACGGACTGATCGGCCGCAGGTAGCACCCGCCCTGCGCGTCCGACACGACATGCGTCCGACACGCGCGACACACGTGACACACGCGGCACGACACTCGCGTCCCATGAGGGTTATGCGTTCTGGACATTATCGTGAGGTTCCCATGATTTTTTTCCCCTTTTCTTTGACTTGGAAAATAACTTTTTTTGTATCCATCGACATTTTTTTTTATATAAATATTGTGACTACGTTTTTTCAAATCAGGCGATACGTCACTGTGAATTGAAAATAATCTCTCGATTTTCATGGACATAATAAGGAGCAATTAATTGTATTACATTTTTTTTATATCACAAATTAGTTATTTTAACAGTAACGTATCTCCTTAGCGATATTGTAAATTTTGTAATAGTGTACCGATATATATATATATATATACATATATATATATATATATAATAGAATTAGCGTGTGTCCGTACATTGTGAGTTGGTTAGTACATTTGTTAGTAGAATAACAAACGATTTATTTTTTTATATAAATGAGAGGTAATATTTTTTCAAATTGCATTGTTGTTCGAGTTTACGCTTAGTTTAATATATACAGTTGAGGAATTTTATTTATTTTCATTTTGACGGAAACTGACGAAAAAATTTAAATTGTGTAGTGACCTTGTACGTAGTCTATTTTCGGTGCAATATTTGCAATTATTTTTTTATTTTTATTTTCTTTTAAATTTACCCGTGCAATTATGCAAATTTTATGTATATTTTATATTTGTGATATTTTCGTCAGTTTTCGACATTATTTTTTTGTTTGGAAATTAAGTGATTTTGTATGAGAGAGTACTGCACAAAGTTTTACGATTCAGACGTCCATTTACAAATTAAATTAGTGTCGAATTCCTCCGCTGTATATCGGATGAAAAACAAAAAATATTCTTAATTTGGGAAATTAATGCAATTTTTTTGTTTGTGCGGTTGTGAGGTCCAACCTAACGGCTTAAGGTCTGACGCTGTCTGGTTGAAACCCCATCCCCCGCGGGTCGATGAGACAAAATTTTATAATTTTGTGTAATATTTGAAATAGATTTTTTTTATTCGTTAAATTTTATCAAATCAAATAGGAAAATTGTAGTAATTTTTTTAAAATAAAATTAGTCTCATCGAATTCAGCGATACGAATGGGTAAATTAGTTTGAAGCTCTATCTATATATAAGTGAAGTGTGTCGTCTGTGTGTCACTGAACAAAGTCGGACGCTCTTAGGTTAATGGCATTTTGTGTTCCAACAAACTTCTCAGCGAGATATTACCCCCCCTCACCCTCCTCCTTTTAACTCTTAAGATCCTTTCATAGATTCGATGGAAATCGTAGTTTTAGCGTTAATTAGACCTTTCTCCGGCTATCGCTGTCGACCATCTCGTAGTTTTAATTCTTTCATAATTCACAAATTTGTATGTTTTAGTTTATAAATTATATTGTTCAGTATTCTCGGTCACCACGTGGTCAAAATTAAAGATATTTCATTTTTGGAGTTGATCGACAGCGTGTTTGTTTAGTAATAGCGTTAATAGCGGGTAGCATACTGACGTAGTACAAATGTGTGCTGGTGAAAGTGGGCGTGGTCACGTCGCGTTTAGATCGTCTCGTATTGGTCGATAGTCGTCAATATCCCGTTTCGTGATTGGTCAGTTTACATTCATCTCGGTACGTATCTATTTTGAAGTACATTTTTCGTGATTCCAGTTCAATTCCTTTGGGATTATCTATTTTTAATTATTCAAAGCCAATTTTAATACCAAACTAGTCATTTCAAATTATGTTGTTTATTACAATTTTGTTTATTTTACAATTAATTAATTCTGATTTACCGTGTGTTTTTATATGAATATTTGGAATCTTCGAGAGGTTTTTTTTTATCGTGTATAGATTTTGAGCAAAGTCTGCGAACTTCGTTGATTTATCGATGTTTCAGAATAAAAACTAATAAATTTATAACTATTTGTTACAAATTAAAAACGATCAACTATTTTACAATAAATTAAAATTATCCCTTGAGTTGCGTTCTTTAATATCCGTGAATATAAAGAAATATCAAATGAAAATCAATCACACTGAGAATTTTCGTCTTATTTGGAATCTAAGATTATGTGTTGCATTGCTACGCTTAATTTGTCCTTGTCAATTGAATTCAGATTATTTTGAAATATTTTTTGTATTAATTCATTATATATTATTGTGTATATCGGTCGTTGGGTGCTGTATTTAATTTAATGTTACTAGAGCTATTGTGATAGTGGGTACGTCTCTAATCTGTCCGGGTAAAAATAAAATTAGCCAAATCATGAGAAGGGTATACACGATGTAGGTATGTTTGTGTAAAATCGATGTTTTATATTGATTATTTGTTTTTACATCCGACGCTGTGTATTCTGTCCAAGTATGTACATCTTAACGTCATATCACGATACCGTTTGGAGTATTTTGTAAATTTTAATAGATTATAAGATCGTTGGTTCTTCCTGCGTCTGCACAAATACGTATACATATGGAAATTTTTTCGCGATAGATTCAACGAATATCATGCCTTTGAACCTGGTTATATATATATATATATATATATATATATATATATATATATATATATATATATATATGCATAATGTCGTACAGTCTGTCTTTGGTCGACAAAGTTTCTGTGATCGGTCCGTCTCTGTATTGTTAGTATTCCCCCATTTATACCAATTTTTCCCAATCTCTCCACCCGAGTTTGAACAACGGCCAAACTTTAAGAGCAAATATAAAGTCTGAAAAGATAGATGCTACTTTAATTATTTTGTTTTGTGAATTTTAAGTACTTACAGATTCAATTAATAATTTGTACTAAGGAAGCGCATACATTGAACTAATCAACTAATCAACACGTTCAGTCCAAAAATATCTTTCAAACTTGTATAACATATGAATGCGTTTCTTTAATTTTTTGTTAACTAATTGTTTACAAATAAGTTCCGTGTATGTTTGTAATGTTGGTTTGTCTATCGAGAATATATACATACATACATACATATATGTATGTATGTATGTATGTATAGGTAACGTGAAGTACATTTTCAATATAGTTAATACACGAAAAGGCGACCATACACTATTATAATTATTCGTTGTTAGGAAAAGTGTGATCTCTTTATTTTATTTAATAGAATTTCGATGGTCAATTTTACTTAATAGATGTAGTGTTCGCGCGTTGCATTTTCTATTAATATCTCTATTGGATTGCAATATTGCATTGTTGAAACTATTCCCGTGATAAAGTATTTTATTATTATTTTATTTGTATTGTACGTAGTTGTCGTCTATTAAAGTTTCAATAATGCAAAGTAATAGTCATTATCACGAGAAGCCTTGGATATTGTATGATTTAATTTGTAAATAGCTGTTAAATTCTGAAATATAAGTTAATTCGCATGCGTGTGTTGCACTTGTGCGCACGCGGACGGACGGACGGACGATACTGATACATTTTGATATACGTACGCGGTGTATCTCGACGGACATTCCACAGGACCTAACGAATTAGCTCAATACAAAAGACTGTTTGAGACTTTAAAGAAAGAATATCATAATGAGAAAAAAATAATAATAATATTTTCTGAAGCACCTTAACGAGTTTACAAAAAGTGTTTTATTGTGATGTAACGATAAGATGGCGGCGTTTTACCCAGTAGCGTGTGAGGAGCGGCGACACCGGGGAGGCATCGCGAGCATTCGCGAGAACACACAGACTAAAGTGCTACAAAATATTCTTATGACCTTAATGTACCTATTCTGAGCGTGTGAGCGTTGATTGGTTTTGTATTCAATATTTTTTTATAATCTACAATTCCGAGGGTCTAAAATTAATATATAATATTCGAGACGTTTTACAAAAAAATATCTTTTATATTATTAATTTAAATCTACAAAATCAAACAATGCAACTCGACGTGGAGTTAAAGTTAAAGTACAAAGAGCGTGCGCGTGCGTGCGGGAGCTCGGTCTCGGCTCGCACCGCTCGAACGATCGGATGCGTGTGTGCGTACGTGTGTAGGTGTGTGTGTGCGCGTCTCGCTGTTCTGTTTGTTGACACATTATGTATATTTGAATGAATCAAATTATAAGAGAATATGAATTTTATAACAATTGTTTTATTTCACCTCGTCCTTTTGGTGTAGAGGGTGGTTTTCATTTAATTATGTCTGTAGAGATATTTTTCATCTTTCTTAAGGGACTTTTGTCCTGAAACAACACGTCAACCCCATCGTGGCCTATAGACTAGAATCCGCCCATCGTGCGTGGTGGGAATTGAGCTGAGCGCAGGAAAATCAATTAGAAAAGAATAAAAGGCAATAAATATTTAATAACAATAATAAACAATTAATTGAAAAAGTTTGTCGCCATTAATAGACTACGAGTTACACAATCACAAGTCTCTTGGTTTTTTCTTTATAAATTTTGATTTAATCAAGCTATTTTTATTCTGTTTTTTTTTCTGTAGATGCTTATTTATTACTTCTATATTCCTGCTAAATTTGACTAAAATCGCTCCAGTAGTTTTCATGTGATGAAGCGACTCCGCTCATTTAGAGGAAGACGATCGGCAAGCGCGCGCAAGAAGAACAGTTAAGCTTAAGTCTATGGGGATTCAGTTTTTCGACCATAACTTTTGATCAAATCAAGATTTTATTAATCATTTTTTTTTCTGTAGAAGCCCGTCAACAAGAGCTACAGCAATGCCAATTTAGATGAAGATCGACTGAGTAGTTTTTATTTGATGTGGTGACATAAAATTGATTCCCAAACGGTTAAGAGCTTGGCTTACGCTCAGCTCAATTATATAAATTACATTACAGAATGTAACAGATAGATTATAAACATGGGAAAATATGCTCTTATGCCTTACTTGGCATCCCTACAATTGGGTAGGTGCAAACTGATTCCTCGCACCTGCTTCAGTGGACGCCTGTGCTCAAAGGTGCACAGACGTACAGACGGCAGTAAGGCTGAGGGACGCTTTGATTACAGCCTCGACGGCTGCCAATGTGTGTGGAGGAATTCATACGCTATAAGCTTTGGCTACTCAGTTACCTGAGGGTAGTCAGGCGCAGTCGGAGCTATCGGTCCAGTGGTTTGAATCAGGATAGCGCGGGAACCGAATCTATGGAACCTTTTTGCTGCCGCAGCTTAGATATATGTCTGCTGAGCGTGATAGCCTGGAACTCGCCTTACGAGGTGAGGTCCAAAAGTTAGTGGAATGAAAGGGATCTTAATAAAATAAAACAACAAAACTATTTTTCCTTTTCAATATAATCACCCTTAAGCTCAATACACTTATTAGACCTATGAATAAATTTTTCTAAACCACTATAAAAATATGTTTTATCTTTTCCGTCTAAATGAGCCGAAATTGCCTCCCTTACATCATCATTGTCATCGGAAAATTTCCTTCCCCTTAAGTCTTTTTTTAAATTGGGAAATAAAAAAAAGTCGCTTGGGGCCTAGGGATTCGAACCCATGCGCGTGCAGAGCAGCCATTGCAATTATGCTCTTGTGAACCGGCGCGTTGATCTGCAAGAGCAACACAACCTTTGTCAGTTTTCCTCGCCGCTTTTCCTTGATGGCATCCTTTAATTTTTCTAATATCGTTGCGTAGTATTCTCCGGTTATAGTCCTTCCCTTTTCTTTGTAATCGATCAAGATTATCCCGTCACAATCCCAAAAAACAGTAGCCATCATCTTTCCAGCCGACTCCGTCACCTTGAATTTCTTTGACGGTTGTGTCCCCTTTTTATGCCATTAAGACCTGTGGTATAGAGATCCATGCTGCCAGGGTAAATTCTGGTGGCAGGTATACTAGCCCTTATGGCTAAGGCGCAAGGTAAGTACGTCGGGACAATGTAACAAGCACTTGTTAACCAGATCGGGTGTTGTCCATAAATACTCTGCATATTATATCTACTACATTCCACTAGTAAATGCTGAATCCTCATACCACAAATAGCAATTAGCAATGTTAACTTTTTCGTTATTTGAAAGGAAATATTTTAGATTTACGATAGCCTTTAAAGTTACGCATTTTATCCCACATGTCTGTTGAGGAGCGAGTTTCATCGAAATTAAAAAATTTCTTTCCAATTTCATCTTCACATTTGAATTAATATATTTTATTCAATAGTTTTCTTCGAGAATGCCAATTCTCCTTAGGTTTTAATTTGCTATTCAGATTAATAGGAAAAAAACTTTTCGGAATATTTTTATTATTAATAAACTATCATAGTATATTTGAACATCACTTGATTATTAAATGTAACTATCAAAATTTCCAATCTGCCTTTTTTAAATATAACTTTTTGACATCATTTTGATAAAAATTAAAGACTTGTCGCTTAAAATTTGCTGTGCATGAAGCAAAACTGATGTCCTGATGTAAAACAAAGATTGTAGAAAAAAAATTTAACTTCACGCCATATCCCTTGCGGGGTAGCCAGGAACGACGGACCACCAAACGCTACTGTCCCTGCGGTATGCAGAGACAGTAGCGTTTGGTGGTTTTTCGTCTCGGCCACAGACAGCAACCTCTTCATACATGCCCTCCGGGGGGTCCTCATGCTTTTTAGAAAAACATTAACTAATTTAACTCTTTAATAATCTAATTTTACTTAAAGTAGAGTTTCCATTATCTATTGCAGTTTAAAATAAATAACTACCTCTTTGAATTGTTTTATTTGACAAATTTAGTTTGTTTATTGAGTGAAGGATTGTTTTTTCTTTTTGACTTTTCTGCAATTTTTTTATATAATGTCTTTAAACTAAATGTTACATCAAAACATATTCAAACAAAAAAATATTTTATTAACTACTTATTTATTTTATCTACTACTTTATAAATACTTAAACATATTTGAAAACAACATCCTGGTAACTGTCAACGGTTTGTAGTTCCAACGTCACCGGGCATTGGATCCAAGTGGAGAGTAGTTCCTCGGTGTAGCCGAGAAGGAAGTACATCTTTGTGGGAGAGACAGCTCGGCGTATGATGGCTGCTACTCTTATATGGTTGAATTGGCGTTTAATTATAATCTTAAATAATAAAAAGGAAAATATATGTATATACTTCTTATATAGTGTATGAAGAGTGTGTAAATGCCTATTTGAATAAAGATATTTTGAATTTGAATACAACACACCTCACTACAAACAAGTCCATGCCAGGTGCCATTCATGAATCTTCTTATAAACTCATCTTCAACCGCTGTTTCTGATCTACGAAGACCATCTTTTAGACTGGCTGCAAGTATTGAAAATATTAGCACTAGGTTATTTTGTGTCAAAGTTATTTGGTGTAAGTATATATTCACAAGTATTCCAGGAGTTCCAAGATTTTCGGTGCGCAATATAATGAGGCGGATTAGCCATTTCGTAAGTGAGTGGTCTGTCTCGTTTCTTCGTTATTCTATATTTCCCTGACACAACTCTACACAAGGCCGAGGATGTGTGAAACTGTGATGCAAATATTGGTGAGCATTGTGGTAGAATACTTGCTGACTGAAAATAATAATTAATTATTGTGCTTAAATAGAAAATGATATTGTTCAATCTCAATATATGACATACCTGAACTAATTTAATAACCGTATTCATGTTTAATCTAATATATTCTTACAATATGTATTATCAAATGTTAATTAATAAGTTATTTTAAATTTATAAATAAACTTCTCTAAACTATAACCTATTTAACTTGTTATGTGACAACCATCTGACACATGTCAATGTCATAACACATTTTTAATTGCAAATCTGTTCAGAAATTGCATTAACCTATGACATTGGATATAGCCAAGATTCCATTGTTGTCTATAAATTAGATGCTATGGATGCTTGTGGACACAGATAAAGAAAAAAATATTTATATAGAGATTGGCATATCAAATGAAATTAAAATACTGGGACTTACGATAGACAGGAAACTGACATTCAACACGCATGTGGGAAATGTCTGCCGGAAGGCCCTAAACTTTTAAAAAACAGCCGTCCAGAAGCGCAAAAGTGCAATGGAGACTACCGCCGGTTGTTATCAGAAGTATCTACATAGCAGTTGTGGAGCCGATAATCATGTACGCCGCGAGCGCATGAGCACCTACCATAATTAAACTGTGTTTCAGAAAACAACTAAGCGCGGTACAACGTGGTTTCGCACAAAAGATTGTAAAGGCCTACAAAACCGTCTCCCTCAACTCGGCGCTGCTTCTTGCGGTTCTGATTCCCTTGGACATCAGAGTCCGAGAAGCAGCCTCACTTTATGTGATAAGAAAGGTCTCACCGAGCAAATAGTAGGAGATCGAGAAGTAGAGACACCGGTAGCTTTTAAAAACGCTACCCATCCAGCGCATATGACATCACCGGTATTCACCTGCATTATCGATGAGGCGGCGCCAGAGCAGAATGGCGAATGAAGACAGCATATACACTGACGGCAGTAAAATAGAAGGAAAAGTCGGAACAGCGTTTTC
The DNA here is from genome assembly GCA_918358695.1 of Melinaea menophilus ssp. n. AW-2005. Taxonomy (NCBI): domain Eukaryota; kingdom Metazoa; phylum Arthropoda; class Insecta; order Lepidoptera; family Nymphalidae; genus Melinaea; species Melinaea menophilus. The sequence goes on along the minus strand of OU911040.1, from coordinate 15,815,439 downwards.
TATATGGAGTAATGGCGAAGAGACTAGAACCCGGAAGGTGAAATTGTAAAATTACTGCAGCGTGTACCAGTCCGAGTTGTTCGCATTGCTGGAAGCCACTCGCCTATCCCTGCGTTGCAAATCAACTAATATTAAAGTTTATTGTGACTCCAGATCTGCGCTTGAAACCGTTTCCAACATCGCCTCACTTCACCCTCTGGCTGTCCAAATTAGAGAAAACATGGATTCGTTACGCGCAAACGGGAAAACAATTAGACTTTTTGGGTAAAAGCGCACGCAGGGATGGTATGCTACGAAAGAGCGGATGAGTTTTAAAAGAATTTATACGTGAAGCGACAGATTCGTTTGGAGTCACTTGACGAATAGGACTGCCGATATTAAACTGAAAATACCGCGTCTTACACAATTTTAAAGCAACTGAGTGTAGATGCAACTCTAACTTAGTTAATGACAGGCCACGGCGGGCTCTCCTGGTATCTGCACCGTTTCGGGTGCACGGAAAGCCTGTCGTGTCTTTGTGACCCGGAAGCTGAAGAGACATTCTGCACATAATATCAGAATGCCCCATATACAGTAACAGGAGACTCCAAATAGAGGAAGAGCTGGGAGTGTACATAAGTGTAAATAGCATATCAGAAATTGTAAAAAATAAAACAAATAGATATAAGTTTATAGGTTATTGTAAAAAGATTATAGAATTAGTTAAAAATAAAAAATGTACAAATGTAAAATGAACAAAATGTAGCACCATAAAATATAAAGAAATAGTAATGATAATAATAATAAGTAATAGTGATAATTAGTTAATAGGCATAGTCATATGAAAATAATTTAATATAGCTCGTTTCTATATTTTTCACTTTCTACGTAGAATCGACATGTATTCAACATAGTCAACATGCAGATTATGTCCAAAAAAACGAAATTGTGCGGTGTTGGGACCCCATCAGGAACGAAGTTTCTTACGTTTTTTCTTCAACTCTAAATGTAATTCGAAGTGATTTTTTCATTTTATATTATTTTTTGAAGGCAAATAATCTAATTTATTTATTTATTAATAAAAAAATATATACAAATTGTAAATTATACATTATACGAAGATAAATACTATATGAAATGAATTTTTAAAATCTTATTTTATTCTTTCATAGAAATACTAGTATCATGTTATACAATTTTATGAAATAACTTTTCTAAATCCGTAATACACAGATTTGCTGCAGTTTCCATTTTTCAAAACTTAATTGCAATAATAAACCATGTTTACGTATCAATTAACACAAATAACAAATGGGTTTTCACAAAATTTCCACCTGTCTGTACAACCCTGTGTTGAGGTTATATAATAAAAAGAGACAGGGACCTAGAGAGAGAGAGGGAGAGATGGAACAAAGGAAACCCAAATAACGATGTGAATTACAGACGACTAGTCTGTAATATAGATTACAACCATATTCTAAAAGTGAATGGCATGTCGAAGAAGCAATAGCTAATTAGCTATCTGTCTGTTCCTAAATAGCCACGAAACTTATCGACTATCTATGAAAAAAACGCAAGAAACTTCAGAATCTTCAATTTACGGTGATAAGATATATTCTATTCTAGAAACTAAATAGACAATAACAAAAAAACTTCCCAATTCATTTCATAAACTAACAATAAAATGCCAAATGTAAATGTAAATGTAAAATAAAAAAGATGTATTGAAATTTTAATGGCATTACAAATGAAACTCATTATAACATTTATGATTATAATTATTGCGTCGATAACAAACGTACAATAAAGTAATATTTATTAAATTGTTTTTAAATCTTATAAACTGTTTTATAATGAAGTATAAGAATAGCATTCTTCAATTTTCTATTGTCATGATCTTTAATATTATTCGTGGTGAGTTAATATTATATTAGAAAGGTTTATCTTAAAATTTGACATTTAATGACCATTATTTTTAAGCACAAACTGTAATTAACGAAAATGTCGGTTATATTCCTGCTTCAAAGCCTATTGTGAACGGTATTATGGATAAGATAAACAATATTGTCAAATTAGTTCAGTCTCAAGCAATGTCTGAAAGTAAGAACGAACTTTTAAAAAATATCGAGAAAAAATTAATGAAAGCTGCGAAAGTTTTAGGTCCAAGAGGAAAAAAACATGTCGATTTAATAATGGAAGGCATAAGAATAAAAACATCAAACATCACAGATAACGGTAGGAAATCGAATGACCTTATTAAAAATAATGTAAATAATCAATCAATGGATGAGATGTCCCATAATTTTGATTTACTTATTAAAAGTAAATTGGATAAATTTAATTTACAAAATAAGGATACACTTGCTAGGGATTTAAAACAAAGGGTACTTCAATTTGTTAGGGATAATATGAATTCCGTAAGCCACAATAATACTAGACGAGCAGCTGATTTCATTGTAAAAGACAATATTGATAAAACATCGAAAGATAAATCTCATGATAATGATGCTAGGGACAATGATTTGACAAAAACAACTACACACCAGCTCAAGAGTCAAACAGCGAAGGTAGACATTTGCAACAATGTATACAATCGAATTTGCTCCGATGTAAAAGTTTTAAATGCTTTTAAATGTCTGTACGACGATGTAACCGTTCCTTTGGAAAAACTCTGCGATAATAATATTGACTGTCCTGATAGATCCGACGAAAAGTATTGCAATACGCACGGTAAGGCCATCGGTTTTGTCATCCCAAATCTTAAACCACAGGAAATATATAGAATTATATTATATATATAGAAAATCATTTTAACATCTATAAAAATTCTCCTCTCTTTAAAACTTTTTAATTCTTAAAATTAATGTAATGTAATGAATAAGAATCAAGTTTTGTTAAGTAACTCAAGTCATATCAAACATTTCATTTTTATGTCGAAATGTATTTTAAATGTTAACCACATGAACTGTTAGATATTTTTGTATAAATTACAGTTATGAATAAAGTAGAGTTTGCTAATCGTGTTATGTTGGACGTGGAATCTTCACTGGAGTACAATTGTTTTGACGTAGATGTAAAAAGGTCATCCCTAAGAAAACACACACAGGTGCTACATGACGTTTTACGCGCGCAGTTAAATTTTAAAGAAAAATACGAAAACTTTACTTTAACTAAACGCACAGAAGATTCCGGACATTTCGACGCCACCGACAATGAAATGGTCAAACGCAGTACTCATGAAATTGCGCTCATAATAAGCTCGTTGGCGTTAGCTTTAAATGGTGCATTGTGTTTTCGTGAAGACGATGATGAAGAAACAACGAATGATATTTTTGAAACCAATTTGGATCAGGACATAAAAGAAGTCATTTGGCCACCGAAGTCTTGTGAATGCAAAAGAGAATTTTGTTCCAACTGCACTAATGCATGCAAAAGAATCTGTTGGCACAAGCATAGTCTTACTAGATGGACCTGCGAGTCTATAAGCAACACTGATTCGGTTACAATAAACGCAATATGCGACGGTAAACTAGATTGTTTTGATGAAAGTGATGAAAAAGACTGTGTGCTAGGTAAGCTGATTTCCATTTATTTCAATATTTTGTTTAATGTTCCAAACTCCTAATTCCAACTTTACCTTTTTGCACGATCATAATCATCACGCAACTCTATTAAATTATTAAAAAGTACCGGGTAGACTAGATATTTGAAATCCAATTAAACAATTGTTCAATGGTTGTATATATTCTTATCAAGGTACCGGTTACGCCAAGTTTGAGGCACACGAAATGTATGGAAAAACTATAAAAATGATTGAATCGAGAGCATCTAAGGAGAACACTCCTGTACGAATGAAGTATATGTCACTCAGCAATATGATAGTAAAGCTACAGGAATTTAGCACAAAATCAGACCCTGATCGGGACCTTCTAAAGAGATTGAGAAGCAAATGCTACTCTCTACTGAGCGAGCTATATTCAGATATTTTAAATCAATCGCATTTTGTTGCTGAATCCGAAGATGCTTACATTTTTTTGCTGTCCATAAACAAAAACCTGACGTCTGCTCTGAAGCGGTCGCATACAGGAAATAATAGAATTATATCGGACGGATGTTATTGCCGGCATGGTACGTGTGTTGTTTCTTACTGTCCTAGGACCTGCGTGAAGGCTTGCTCTGTTGAATCCAAAATAACAAAATACAAATGCCAAGAAGACAATGCTTCTGTTGCTATTAATGAAATTTGTGACGGCATTCGAAATTGCCCAAACGGTTATGATGAATTAGAATGCCAAAAAGGTAAGTTAATTTTCTTTGCAAGTATTTTGTTAAAATCTCGGTTTCTAATGTTTTATGAGTTTTTTTATTTGAAGAAGAAATTTGTCGTCGTCATCATCTGATAGTCTTACGTCATAGATTGCAAGAAGTCGGGAAGAAATTCAAGGGAACTTCTTTGGGAGAATTAATTCAGTCTTGGAAAATAAAGGTTATGTTTAGAATAATATTACTACTTTAGAAAAGTGCGTAAAATTTTGTCAAATGAAGTAATTGATAATACGTAACGTTCTGTTTATTATATCTTGTAATATTTTTCCGGTATTCTGAAGATCTGCTTATATTGATTTTGAATTTTATCTTATTATGAAAGTGTCTACAATATAAAATTAACTTTAAAATAATACAGGAACGTAAGCCTTTATTAACGTTTCCATAATCTATACAGGTAATATCAACTTTAAAAATAGCGGAAAAATCTGGCCGACCAAAACCACAAATACTAAGGAAAATTATTAAAGATGTACTACGAGACCTGGTTCTGACTTACGGGTCAGTCGAAGACTACAGGAGAAGCAACAAGGACTACGCATTGCATGATTTCATCCTGATCGCACAACAAGTTATGAGTACTTTGAAGTCCTGTGGGAAGTAAATTAAATGTTTTAGCCGACTTTAAGAAAGGCAGTTATCATTTCATAGCTATATTTGTGTAATTCGTATAAAGTAACACAAACCGATTACGTGTTGGTAAATAACAAATGGCCAAAAACAAATAGTGCTTCAATATTGTCTATTTATTTTGCCCAATCATGTTTTCGGCTTATTTATTCAGTTTTTGAAAAAATTCATCTTAATAAAAATCACTTATAGTGCTTTAAGAATTATTACATATTATTATATACACTTTAAAACAAAAAAAATGTAGTGGGAATATACATTTACCAAAATATTGAAGTTACAATATTAACATATATGTATTTTCGAATAAATATAAATATTTGTCCCTAAAATTTTTTAAAAGTATATAAAGACTAAAAAGAATCGTACGATCATGGCACAACACTAAAACGACAAGATAGTCAGTGACCAAGGTGTTATTCAATAAACAAATATTAATAATATTATGGTTTATGAATTACTATATAAAGACAGATCTTAGTGTCTTCAAGTCTGTACACTTTATTCTTGAGTGATTAAAAGTTTCCTTAGCGGTGTTTCTATTGGATTGGTAAATACAACGAATTCGGATTAAAAATATGTAAGTAATATACAATATTAAATACCTTTTTTAAAATCGCTTTAATTATTAAAAACCCCGCTAAAAAATTCACAGCTAATCACAGTAAGGAATAAAAAATATTAGCATAGGAATGATTGACGAATATATTATTGATCTACAAGCGGGACGTGCTGACGGACGTGCTCTGTGCATTTTTAAGTAATTCCTCATCTCGCAATAAATGTAGAAATCAATTTTAATTGATATCAAGCAGAAAGTTTTTCGAACACTTATTCTGATATTAAAATATATACAAATTTGATTTAGACCCTCAATAGGTGTAATAAAAATAAACTCGTAACTCCTAAATTTCGTCTATAAAAAGTTAACAAATCCTTCGTGGGCTTGAATACACGCATATATAATAATCCACAAGATATTTTAGACCTTTTTTTCTTAGTTTTAAATCTACAGTTAAAAGTGTATTATATATATTTTTTACATTTAAGAATTTTAGTTGATCGAAATGCGTGGAAAGTAAATTGTAGAGTCGTTTGCAGAGTTGATATTATAATTGTTGTTGTTTAAAAAAGAGCAACTGTTGTGTTTTGACTCTTTTCGGCAGAGCAGCATTCCAAGTTGGTAGCTTACTCACGAGGTAACTACACTGATCTTCAAACGTGCGTTTAAATGCCTACCTGAATAAAGATATTGTGAACATGAATATGAATTTGTAAAGATTAAAGCAATGTTATGAAGATTAAAGTAATCTGAACCACATTTTCAGTTGTAAGTAATAATAAGCTTCTATTTTTTTCAGGTTTACATTGTTAAAAGTTTTTATGGCGGTAATAACACAAGTTATTGCCTTCGCGTGGATAAAAGATAATGACCATTTCGACTGCATAGCTGGCATAACCCTTCGCGGAACACCTATCGCTACCGGTGTCTTTGTTAGGTGGGACTTAGTTCTAACTTCAGCGAATTCATTGGAACATCACAGGAGACAATGGGGCCATATACACGTATATGAGGTTTTGGGTACTCATATTAAACAAAGACACCGTCAGCCTATAAGGTTCATTTACAATATATCTAAGCGAAAATTGGTATGGATAAGCATGGGGTATAACGACTCGTCACATAGCTCTATCCACGATATTATATTAATTCAATTAAAGAAATTCCCTTATGTGCATCTCAGTAAAACAACTTATTACTTAAGAACACCTTATCCAGTCCCTGTAGCAACATGGAAGTCTTCTTTTCCGTCAGTGTCTGGGTGGTCAATTGCTGGATTTGGTTACGTCGACGAGAATCACGTGAGTGACAATATAAACCTAGAACTAGAATACTTAGAAAGCGATACACAGACGGACTGCGACGCGTGGATACCTCGCGAGTGGGGACACTTTTTGTGTTTCTATGATTACAACAATTTGGCAGGAGTTGCGTCAGGTGCACCACTATTTCCTGTATATTATATTCCATATCATACTCCGGTGTATGGTATCGGCAGCTTCTCTTTGACTAAAGGGAAGGATTCTATATTAGTGTTCACGGATTTAAGACCATACACTGATGTATTTAGAGTATTTTCTCAACGTAATCTGTCTGTGGCATTGGATGGAATAACATAAGTCCACATTGATTTGCGTAAAACGTGCTGACTACTTCTAGAATTTTCAGTGAAGCTGCTCTTATATATATGATATATGGTTATTATTGATATAGAGAACGCACTTCTCGTCAGTTTTACAGCAAAAGATAATCTATCTATACGAGTAAAAGATAATGGTTAAAAAACTCTTAGATGCCGGTAAGCAAGTTACAACCAAAAACCCTCTTTACTGATAGTAAATTGTTAATGGCAATACACAAGCAAATGAAGAAGTGTACACTCACAAACGAAGAAGTAATAAAGAAGTATTCCAAATAGTATCAAAAGACTGTCTTGATTTATCTTGTCTTCTTAGAAATACATTTTTTTAATATGTATGTATATATATGCAAGTATACATGTGTATACTCACAATTATTTGTTAATGCCTCTCGGGGCCTCATGGTGTAGATTGCTCTTCTGCAGTACAAAGATAGTATCCATATCTGATACGTTACCCCATAATAGAATATTAAAAAAAGTAGCTAACGTAAACTGTTCTAGCTGTTTCAACATTTGTCAACCGGCGTATTCTTTGAGCCGCGTATGTGGCAAAACTAAGTCTGCTCGACAAATCACGGGTATGAGGTCGCCGTTGCAATTTTGCATCTTATAAAACCCCTAAAAAACAGAATCCTCTATATCCAGCTTATCATTATTTCATTGTGCATTGGTTTTGACTTTTTTCACATTATTATACATAATATTGTGGTTTGAATTTTTTAATAATAGTAAATAGTAAGTCATTTCTAATGCAACTTATTCGATCAGCAGTTACTGCTTCAAAGTTATTTTCCTTTTTAAATTTGATCTCTTGTTACTTCTGAATTTAATAAATTTGTTTAGTGTATTGATTAAACATTTGGAAGTTGGAGTAATATTAGAGAATGTATTATCAATACAGGTGGCGCTAGTAGAGGTGAGTCCAGTAGGCTCCATAAACATGTGTGATAGGTTATATGAAGAAAATAAATTTAAAAAGTTGATACTTATTGTATTATTTTCCATGATATTGAGATCTCCACAAATATTTGGCTGTTTATATTTGATATTTTAAGTGAAACGTCATCCATAATTTGCGCAAATTGTTCAAAGTTAGAAGCGGGTGGCCTGTAAACGCTTACAATGATGAATTCTTCTAATTCTACTGAGGTTAGCTCAATTATCCGTTTAACAGAGAGGCTCACTGTCTCTACATTCTTCAAATTTTATGTTTATTTAAAAGAAAATTAAGAGCCACCATGTATGGAATCAACTCTGTTAAACGAACTACCAACGTGGTGGTTATTGATATTAAACATTAGTTCTTCACTTTCAAACCAGTGTTCAGTTACACATAAATATTAATATTAAAAGTATTCAAAAATAACTCTGTTTCAAACTTTATTTCTCATACCTTGAATATTCTGATGCACCGGGTTGATACTGCCTACATTATTATTATTATTTCTCACATTAATTATATATATATGGTATGCCAAATTAACAATGGCTACGGCGAACCTACGTAGCCATCGTCGTATCTAATCAGAATAAAGAAAATGTAATCCTATATTGTTATATATACAACAATAAATGCATTTTCATCCATGGCTGAACTGGGTGTGATTAAAAAATAAATAATTAACTTATTCATTCATAATTAATATAAATAGGAGTTAAGATAGAACAAATATATTTTATTAGAGGGCGAACAACTTAACTCGATAAATTCTCAAATAAAGTGATGTTCTTATAAAAGTAATAATTCACGAATGCTAAGATTTTGAGCAGACTGCTTACTACAGATTATATATCTTACAGAAATAGACAGAGACGAGATGTTTGATAAGTTTTATTATTTATAAAATAAATTGTTACTAAGTCTTCTAACTTTAATGATAATAATTAGATATCGATTAGAATATAAGTTATTATTCGAACTATTTATAGATTTTTTTGTTTAGTTTTTAAATGTTTTTGATAAATAAACAAAAATTAATCATCTGTATATTTGAATTTGTAAATAATTTTTTTATAAAATAATATATATATGTTTTTCGATAATTTAACGTGTAATGTTTCATACTTCGAGAGAATTAGGTGATTACTTTTCAAGGATATATTACTTGAAATGGTTGTATTTTAAACAGAATAATTATGTGCATGTTCTTAAAATATATATTTTATCACATGTTATGAGTTTCACGGCAAGTGTATTGTGAAATATATAACTTGGTATCTTATTTAACGATCCAAAAGAATATTACAAAAAACATCAAGAGATACATTAATAAAATCACATTTATTTGAAATTTCTATTACAATTGGTTCCAACATAATATTTCCGTTTTGACTGATCTTTCTCAAAATTAAACCAAATGCCAAGACAGCGGAAGCAACAAAGTCCAATCACTCCTGATTAATGTTATATTTGGAAGTGATGATGAAAGTGACTAGAATGTCATATAATAGTGAAAAATTCAACAAATTACAACGACACCTGTCATTAGGAAAATGATAATTGTATTATCAGCAATGAGTACAAGTACTTAAACGAGGAGGCTTGTGATAGCGCTTCAGTTGTTTCCCAGACACAAAACAAAATGGCGGGTAAGTGATAAGTGATAAGACTATATTTCCATTCTCTCTCTCAAAGCAATGGCCTCATATTGTAACAACTCTATATGATTCATTGAACGTTATTATATAACCTTTAGGTGTTCTTGAATTTTCTCTAATTAGTCATCCTTTTTCCAATGAAAATATCTTTTAACGTAATAATTAGCTATTTACAAACTAAATTTAGTCATTTCGAGTGAAATTAATTAAATTTTTCCGGAGAAATAAAAATCCGTGAAGCATTGTTGTTAGTTTTACTGTAATTTTAACATAAAACTTCTTTTCTTTCTTGAAGTGATAGAATTTTGGTTATTAATTAATACCTTACATGTGTTCTGGATAAACTACAACCGTACGATATTTTATCAAAATTCGTCCACATTTTTTGAACAAACTGACGGGAATATATATATTATATAAATATATATATATTTTAAAAGCAAGTTTATTCGTCAAAATATACAGAGTTTTCACGGTTTCTTTTTTATATTTATATATTATTATTTATATATATATATAGTCTTGTTTTTAGGTTTGTAATCTTTCATATCATTAATCATATGTTAACATATAGTAATTTTCATCAAAATCGATCTAGCCGTTTTTAATTACAGAAAGAAATGCGTAAATTCAAGAAAGTTCACACAAAATACTAGTTTGCCAGAAAAAAACACATTGTTATAGAATCATGAAATAGTATAACAATAGTTATTTTAATATAAATTTGTAATATTAAATATATATATATCTATATATAACTTCAGCTTTAGTATTGTTATGATAATGTGTAGTTTGCACTTCAATAGAATTTCAGTGAATAGACCGCGGACGGTACACACGTAATCCTCGAGAATAGTTTACTTCCAACGTGTAAATAATTGTAACAAATAAAATAGGTTATGATATCATTCTTATCTTTTATTGTAAAGATAAGATGTACATACACTGACGGCACTCGTACCTCCGGTTTGAACTTTAATTAAGTTTCAGTGCACTCTAAATTGTGTACTGTCCTTAATATTTTTTATTTTACGTATAATTTTACAATTGATACTTGATAATGTGTACCACATTTCCAATATTACCTTGTAATTGTTTTCAATAAATATCATTAAATTAACTAATTCAATATCATTGGAAATTAAATTAAATATATTATAACATAATCTATATTAGAAATACGTTTAACACAATTTTGTAGATTAAGCAAAATCTGCAAGATTAGTATATCTTCAAGTGTAAAAAGAAATAGTTGAAAATTGTCAATTATTCACAGTTGATAATTAGTGCGATAAATAATATACTTAAATATATGTTATATATGAGTTAAAAACATTTATGTCGCTTTTGATCTTGAAATGTCTATTAAATAACTTTTGAAATTATCCACATTTGAACCGCGTCAATACACAATCCAAAGCATACAAACGTTTAGTTCACTATAATTGTTTAACAATATTATAACTGAAGTTAGTACAAGTATCATAAGTCATCCATCATAACAAAACATATATACCTAAAGTTATCATATAATAATCAGTTAGTTCCTAAAGCTATATCGGATAAGAATAACTATTTACTTTAAAATAAATGATATCAACAAATCTACAAAATTTGGTATCTAGAAGGCGATCGAATTCAATTATCTTTAGGATTAAAAATCCAAGGTCTATGAATCAATCCGTCTTTTGATTATTTTCCTCTGACATTTGGAAATAAATCAATGTGAAATTAATTAAGGACTTATAAAAGACTGCTACCTTAATATATTTTGAAACGGAATCACTATGATAGTTCTTATTCATCTTGATTTTACTGCTCACAAACCGTGAAGGTTACAATTACATATTGCTGTCGATATCAAATTAACATTTAAATTAATAAAACCATCGTAATCCACTAACATTTCCGTTGCACAGGTAAATATCATGGGTGGGGAATGCCACCCGCACACGGCTACCCCCAGGGGCCACCTGGATCTGGTGCTCCCCAAATGTATCCCTATGGCCCCGGAGTGGTCTTTTATCCCGTCAATCCCGCGTACTTCTATCCCCAATACCCTCCCCCTCCCGGTCCCGTCGAGGTAGTCGATTCACCAGAGGAAGCTGAACCGGAAATGCCCGGCGAAACTGTCGAGTTACCTTGGAGTAAGTGACATTCCGACAGAACATTCACGCAATCTTACGAAATACTCAATATTTCTCTAAGATTACGTGATTGTAAAAATCGGGGATCTAAAGAGATGGCACCCTTGTTAAGAATTTCGTTTTCATGATGTCATAAAATATCAACAATTTTTGTCATGCGATTGGGTTATCTAAAAATATTTGAAACTTTCTAGAATTTGATAACAATTCGCTTCGATTATCTTATCCAACGCGGTTCTCTATCAAAAAAATACTTATCATATTAACGAGGATTAAAACGGGGTTATTTATGTCAATGACTTCATTTTCCACCGAAGCTAAAAACAGGATAGCAGGTGTCATCTCTTAGGTCTCCGCGTGACATCAGCCGCAGTTGGGCCAATCCTCTCTATGGTTCCCTCTTTATCCCTATCCCTCCTCTTAATTATTACAAACAGATTTATTTTAATTATTTTAAACAGACGTTACACACTGTATTGTTGCGGTTTAGATACCATATAGAGTTTTGGCCATTGCTTTGTATTATTATTTGATTTTTCTTTAATTCCCTGTAACTCATTTTCGTTATCAGCAGATAAGACCTCGCCTTCCACCAGATTGTGAAATATGCGATAAGATCTGATACGTTATTTATTAGTCATATCAAATTATCAAAATGTTATTTTATACATGATTTTGATTTTAACATTTTATAAGGAAAATATAAAACTAAATATTATCTACATATTTACCAAAAACTAACGCATTAAAACTTAACTTTCTATTTCAATGATTCATTTTAGGTACATACCGTTGGGTCCCAGCTTGTCTGAGCCAGAGGAGCATTCCTATGGGTGCACTCAGGGTGGGCACGGACGTTGATGGTGACGAGATCTATGCTGGCAGATCACACCACGAAGGAAACCTTCTTCCAGCGAAGGTCATCCCCACGAAGAACAGCTGCTATGTAAGCTATTGTGGCGAAGAAATTTTGAAAGACCAATTTGAGGTAATTATATAACAAAAATTATTTGTTTTTATTATGGATGGGAATGAATATAATAAATATGGCAATTAAAATTGTCTTTGTTAGCTTTTTTAAATATAGGATGGAATGGAGGAAAAATATTTAAAATTCAACAACACCAGCTCCGCTTAAACCTTCTCTGGAGACTACAATTGTATTTATTTATTTGATACATAACGTAAAATTTTAAAAGAACAATTATATACTTCTACGTGTTAGAGTTTAAAATTTTGAGATAAAATAAAATATTTACTTAATATAATATTATACTTTCTTACATTGACACCGTGGTCATAATTCAAATTATTGTTTCGGCGATATTCACCAGCAACACTGTAAATTAAAATTTTAGTTTTATTAACTATTATAAAAATTGTTTTCTATGTTTTTCCAGTAATGCAATGTTAATATTACCTCATTTCCAGGTTCTGGTACCTGCGATGTTCTCGTGGCAGTTCTCAACAAACGGCAACGTGCCCCCTGGAGCCGTGGCAGCTGGCTTCACCCCCGATGGAGAGAAACTATACTATGGAAGGGTCAACCATGACGGGTGCACCACCCCCGGAAAGGTAAACAAACTTACATTTTCGTTTAATAACAGTCAGTATTGCTCGAATAGTATTATTAAATAAATCTCATTATAACATTAAAGAGTTTTTAGTTGATCGAAATGTGGAACTTGGGTTGTTGACTCATTTGCAGAGTTGATATTATAATGTACATCATCTTAGATTGTTAAATTTATTTTAAAAAGAGCAACAGTTTAGTTTCTGGACAGTTCTTTTCAGCAGAGCAGCATTTCGAGTTGGTAGCTTACTAACGGACTGACTACACTGACCTTTTTGTTGTAATTTGCGTATAAATTCCTACTTGAATTTGAATTTGATAATTTATCAGTATCTTATCGATAGAAAAGCACATTTTTATGAAGCATTTTCTTCGTTACAGTTTTGTTTGTATTTATTATCATAAGTTGAGTGTATTCTATGTAAAAAATGATTTTAAAAATATTTTTACAGATTCAACCGAGCCACGCAGTTTGCTACTACCCCTTCGACGGAGAAGAAAGAAACTCGGCGGAATACGAATGTCTTGTTCTATACTAGATATTATCACAACTGTTTATTTATTGTTATCAGTCTAGTAATTATCAAACAATAATTATTTTTACTAATAAATTACTAACAAATTATTTATGAACGCTCACTTCAATGCCACGTACATCACTCAAACTTTAAAAGACCAATGATTGAACAAAATATAACAAGATAACATTTATTTATTGGATTGATTTTAATTATTATAATAATTAAATATATTTTGCATTTTGTTTATCAGTTTTTCTTTTACATTCATACTTATCACCAGAGGAGAGAGTAAATTATTTCTTCATTAATTTTCATTGCTCTGATCTTTTCATTTATCTATTTTTAAGTTAACATTAATAATTAAACATATATATTATACTTTAAATGATAAATATATTTTAAGGCAGGTCCAAACATGGTCCTAGGTCATGGTCGAGGTTCTCTCCAAAAAAAAATTTAAACTGTACTGCTACAAATTTTACTATTCGCAATACTTAAAACTTTGTTTATTTATTTAGACCATGTCACTCAATCCATTATTAATATCTGTAGGACTAATTTATTTATATAATATCAAAATCTTTAAAGTTTACGACCCTTTAAGATAATAATAATAAAAGAAGAAAGGGCGACCCTATTGTCAAAGAACAGACATTCAGACAGTCTTTGGTTTTAAAAATACACATAATATATATAATATAATAACATAATTGCAAGTATCATAAATATTATACTCCTGTAATAATATTCTTAGCAATATTGTATTATTATTATAAGGTAGGCGTACAGACGACATGCGTTTACGAAATCATTCCAGTGAAGTTATCAGATAAATATAGACGTATATTTTGTAAATTGAATTAAAAGTAGATTTAATAGAGTTTTTTATTATATATCATTCAAGATGAAGCGAGCTCTTTACACAATAGTGTTATACTGTGAGTAGTTTTGATTTATTTTAGAATAATAACAATTTAATTATAAACAGGACAAGAGATTGTTTGTTTTGGTGTATTCACATGTAATGTTTTCGTTATAGTTGTTTCACCACATAATTATTGTTTTTGAAATAATATTAGTTACAAATGAATTAGATAGATTAACACCAATGTAAGTTTAAAATATTTATTTTAGTTATTTAGACTAACTTGATATATAACTAGCATTCATTAATTGAAAGGCAATAAAATATATTATTATATGACTAACAATTTATAGTAATAATTATCGAATTTAAGTTCAAAATATTTTATACATTATTCTTAATTTATATTTAACTAGCTGTGCCCACAACTTCGCGCGTAATATTTTGTTTAATAAAAGTTACTCCTTGTAACATCAGTTATTTCAACCCTCCGGGCCTGTTAAAATCTGTCCAGCCATTTAGGGGATTAGTCGGACCAAACAGATAGACAGGCAGACAAAGAAAGAAAAAAAATGCCATTAATACAAAGTTTAAGTTAATTTTAATTTACAAACGGACACTTCAATTTATATATATATATATATATATAAATATATATATATATATATATATATATATATATATATATATATATATATATATACATTACTCATTTCCCTTACGTCTCCTGACTTAGTGATAACGGAGTACCAACGATTAAACTATTCAATAATTAAAGTAAATCTAATAAACAGAAAAAAATTGAAGCCTTAGCGAGACATGGTTTATTGTATAACAAATACTAAATATATAAAATACTGTTTAAATAGAATATAGTTTTATATTTTATATAAATGACATCATAGTAATGAAACACTTATTTAATTAAAAACATCTCGTATTAACGGCGTTTTAAGTTTTTTTGGGGACTTAATTATTTCTCTTTTCCTAATGGCAATTAAAAAAATAACAAATTTAATCAATCATCGTAATATTTGTTACATATAATCTTAAATGTAAATGTTATAAAATCTCAAAAGCTAAATAAATAATAAATATGTTGACCAGGGGCGTAGGAAAGAAATTTTTACTGGGTGGGCAGGTTTGAAATCGTACCCCCCCCCCTAGTTTTTAATAATGTCAAAGAAAAAAAAGTTCTACAGAAAAAATCGATGTCGATGAGTCGATGAGTCATCTAATCCGCCCAAAATAGAAAAGGTCCATTTTGTCGTGAAAAGCGACCTTTTTGCCTCTAAAATGGTCTTGAACAAATTTCCATTGAAACAATAAATGTTCAATTTCAAAATTTTAATCCTTTGAACAAAAAGCATGGGTGGGCAATGCCCACCCTGGGAAATTTCTGGGTGGGCAGCTGCCCACCCTGCCCACACGGTTCCTACGCCCCTGATGTTGACATTCGATACCAGATAAGATTGAGAAAATAATCTTGTGGTCAATTCTCTATCTCCAGGACGCATTAAGGACATATCAAATTCACTGTAATACGAGCAACGTTGGAATGATAAGCGGGAATAATATTTTATTTTGCGTTTGTGTGGTTCTGTTGCAATGTTACACGATCTGACAAGCTTCGTCTGTATTTCTTATAAAACTTCCTGGAATCGACGCTGGTACTCGTAGATCAACAGATGTTGCAACATGTGAATATATATATATATATATATATATATATATATATATATATACATACAAATGTACATACTTAAATAAAATAAAGGAATTATAATGGACTTTACAAATAGTTTAATTTTATGGCAATAATATTTATTTAAACTTTTTCAGTATTTAGTTCAGTGCTGGGTGATATGTCTGGAGAATGCAATTTTGTTAGTTTTTACCAAGAGCTGGGCTGCACTGCGCTGCCTAGAGCCGATAACACGACCTGCCCAGAGGAGTTCCAATGTCCTGACCTACACCCTGACCCTGCCAAATGTTATTACAGGTAAAATACAAATTTATACAAAAAATATAACCCTAAGCTCAGATTTTAAAGCGCTATTTGATGTCTCATTTTTTACTCTTTATTAAACATGTTCATATTATATTGTATTATGAAGGGACCTTGGTGGATTGACCTTTTAAATCCAAGAAATGGCCCCGTGCTTGCATCGGTTCATCTGTTAAACAAAAATATGGCTAGTGACCTCATGACCGGTGACTTGGAAATACCGCGACCTTCGACAGCACTGTTGTTTTTATTTATTTAAATCTTATCTTTTATCTTTCTCAAACAGCATTGAGGCATGTCAAATTGATAATATTGAATACTGTATTGCAACAGCAAGTATAAATGTTTTTGTACGAGAATAGTTGACGCTTTATGATAATCTTAAAAAAAGAAGAAAATGTTGGCCAATAAATAAATTTGTTTAACGGTGCCAAACAGTTGAACAAACATCGCTAATTTAACGTAAAAGGTTGAATAGTTTTTATAAACATTTAATTATATAAAAGATAAAAGTATATTGAAATAGAAATATATCTAAATAAAGTGAAAAAAAGTCTTGCCTCCTTTGGTGGCAAAATTATTGGTGATGATGATTCATTTGTTTACAATCAGAATTAGCGCAGTTAATTAAAGAGAGCATCCCACCAGTATTCTTGAGACTCAGGGTACTTACGACAGTGTACAATAAACATTTTTTTTTTGTAATAATGGAATAAATATTATATAACTCGTTTTTATAATTTAGGGGAGTGTCCTACGATGATGGCGCCATGATACCTCAGAATCTGGTTCAGAATCCCTGTGCCTTGGGTTGCGTTTGTTCTCTGGATGGAGGTCCTCGATTCGACTGTGCCGCCGTGGACTGCGTGGAAACCTTCGACAATGATAAGCAGGAATGTCTTGCTACTTACCATTTGGACTCATGTTGCAGCACTGGTGAAGTTTGTGGTTAGTTTTACTTTTAATATAAATTTACTGTCACTGTCATTTGTAACTCTCTTAAATATCTCCTTAGTGGTAAAATATTGTAGATATATTTTTGATTTATATTCATGGTGGTAGACTGTACCTATTGGGTAGTCATCGAACAGACATTACACGTCGTTAACACGATCCTATTGCCGGAAATATATGAATGATCTATTGTCTTTTAGTTAAAGAATTCTGCACATTATTATTATATTATTATGTATTGCATCATCCATTCATATATATTATTATATTTTTTTTATATTTGGTACTTAATACCTTATATATTTTTGGTAATACATTTTTGAATTGTCACTTAAATAGTTTGTGTAGTTTTTTTAAGTAATTATTGATTAAACAAATAATAATTCCAGGAAAAGACGCCATAGCCGCGCTGAAAACTTGTGAAGTGGACGGAAAGACGTACAAGGAAGGAGAATACTTCGAACCCAAAGACAGCCGGAAGAAGTGTGTCTGCACAGCGACCTGGAACGGGTCCCTCGAGGACACCACGACATGCAGCGACATCAACTGCGGATTAGAGATCTATTACCAAAAGAATATTGTAGAGAAATGTGCACCAGTTTTTGTCCGAACTGGAAAGACTTGTCCATTTTCTTTCGAATGTCGTAAGTATTATACACGTTTAGATATTGTTGGATAAACAATTGTGACAAACTTTAGTTACAAAAATGCAGCTAGTAAATCTTTCTCCATCTGTGTATAAGCGTTTTATAAGAAATCAGTGCGAAGCGTATCTTCAGCATCTACACGTATCTTGAATAAAATATTCAAATATAGCAACATTTTCTTTTTCATGCTATAATTACAATGGGTATCTAGTTACCTGTTTTTTTATATTTTATTATCGTGTTAACTTTTTTATTACACGTTTCTAGCAACCACCAAAACAAAGATAATACGGGGACTCAATCTACGTGGCAGTGCTTCTCAATGCTCTTTCGGCAACATGACCCTCAATTTTGGTGACGAAGTCGTGGTTTCAGACGAGTGTACTAAATGCTCCTGTGACGTCCCTCCCTTCGTGACTTGTATGAAGACTGCTTATACTTGTGGGAATTAATATACTACTTTATTTCAAAAGACTATTCATTTTCAATAATCATATATAAAAAAATATTTTTGATTACGTAATGTCAAATATTATTTAATTTAGATTTCATTTGCATTCATGTACTTAATAGCAAGAGAATATAAGTTTATTATTAAAGTAATGAAGTCTGAATATGGTGATATGATTTAGTATTTATTAATTTGTATCAGTTATTATTAAAAACGTAATTAATTCAAATTGTTTATTAATTATTTCAATCATTATATAATATATTAAAGTACAATTATGTTATATATACAGTTATGTACACACAGCCTTACAGATCTTTGTAAATTATTCTAAACTTATTCTATGTTGTGACGACTATATACTTAGATACATCTTACAATTATTGTTAAAGCTATGAATATTGAAGTTATTAATAGTAAGTGTTGTTTTATTTAAAATTATAATTACTTAATAATTAGTGTTACGTTACTAACAGTAATATTTCTTATCTTAATAGGATACAATCTATCTAAAAATGCTAATCTGGTCAGCTTGAGTATAGGTTTAATACTGATAGGAAATTTTAACCTAAATAACAAAGAATAACAGTAATCTTATATTAAAAATTAAACGAGTTACAATGTAGCAAGTTAATGGATGCAGAAAAGTTAAGTGAAGCACGCGAGTCCCAGTTCGATCCTGAAGGCCTGGTCTGGTCTTTGTCGGTCCCTCACCGCCGCGTCCAGGACCGGGAGGCGGCCTGGCTTGTCAGTCTCGTACTGAACTGTGGTCTTCGCCCAGTCTTGGGATTTATACTGCAAAGAAATTTGGATTTTTTATATATATATAATAACACCAATTGGACCAAAAACAAAATATCTTATATCTGACACCTTTGGGACTTCCCTTTCTTTTTGCCAACTGAATAATTTATGGATTTAGCGAAAAAGATGTTGATTGTTTATATAAACAGTAGTTTTATTTTACTTCAAACTCGCTTAAAATTTCAAGTTATCATAAGAAGGTTTCAGTCTATCGCGCTTTTCTCTTATGACCTAAATTGATATTTAAGACTTTTCTCGTTAAATTCTTTTTAACTCTTCGAATCATTATATACATAGTAGGCACTATGAAATAATATACATATATATATATATATATATATATATATATATATATATATATATATATATATATATATATATATATATATATATATATATATATATATATATATATATATATTTACCTGACATTCATCCATCAAAGCCCTGTATCTCAATCTGTTATTCGCTTTGGGCAGTATCTCTGCGTCGTTATAAGCGAGCAGTTTCAATCCGTGTTTGTAGTTCCTGGTGGCGGGGTCGTAGTAGCCGACTGTGTTTCGACAGTGCAGTGTGACATTCTGAACCGCTTTCACTGATAGCAGTTGCAGATATGTCAGCTGGCTGTGCTCTGCTTTGTATGAAATCTGGAAAATTTGTTTAATATCTTTAAATCAGTAAATTTAAATCGTAATAAACGTTCTGCCAGTATTTTATTTCATAATGGCAAGTATAAGAGGCAGTTGTAAAACGTACCGTAAATCCTTTATCCATTTCGCTCAACCATTCTTCGTGTCCCTTGAGGGTGAGTTCCTCGGATGTCATGGGTTTGGGGTAAATGCAGCTGGCGCCAGCGGGCAGCTCACAGTGCACCAGAATAGCATCCTTGGAGTCACCTCCATTAGGATCTATCCAGTACTGGCCTGAAAGATAAACATAGTTTATGTTAACACTTATACACTTTCTATTTTGTTCAAAGCCAGAACTCATTCTTTTAAATTGAAGTACCACG
This sequence comes from Melinaea menophilus ssp. n. AW-2005, assembly GCA_918358695.1. Classification (NCBI taxonomy): domain Eukaryota; kingdom Metazoa; phylum Arthropoda; class Insecta; order Lepidoptera; family Nymphalidae; genus Melinaea; species Melinaea menophilus. The sequence continues at coordinate 15,794,720 of OU911040.1, read as the reverse complement.
ATGTGATAGATCTACCTATATGTGTTTACGCCGACCACAATTCCTATTCCAGACAAGTCGGAACATGTATTCGAAACCCAAAACTCATTCAAATGGCTTGCTCGATCTGGGTTTAGAACCTTCGTGGCCACATTTATCATCTCAAATACATTGATTGTATAATTCATGAAAAGCACATTTTTTTATAATACCTAAATTAAAAAAATGATAGAGATGTTTATTTATTTATTTATATCTTTATCACTTTAGAGTCACTACCAATGATCACTTGTGTAAGTCAAATGGGAGTGTCAAGATTATTTTGATTTCATACAAATCGAAATAACCACTTCTGTAAAGACACTGCAACTTAAAATAAGGCTACAAGGGTTCCAAACGCGTCCTGCTCTGAGATCCACACAACAAACTCAAATGGGTATTTCTTTATTGTGATCACTGTATCACAAACGTCTAAATTTAATGAGCAATGTACGAACGACTAGAACCATCGGTTGCATCGATTTAATAATATTTCTAATTAAATATTTCTTCATCAAAATAATGAAATAATAATACTTATGTATGCATTTGGTAACCCACCGCTCTCATATTGTGGATGATGATAGTGGATGTCTCCACAAGTCTTTGCCGGTGCTTCTTTGGAGCCGTCGGGCTTTAAGAATTTGTCGAGAGATATCTTGAGCCGGTCGTATGCTTTCATTACAATACTTTTTCTCTCTTCTGGAGACATATCATCTTTGAAGAAACGTGGAGGCATAATATTCGGGTCATCGCCCATCGGATCCGGCCCTTTAACGGAGCCTATAAATATTCCAGACAGAAAAACATTTTATTAAATTGTTAAAATTTATTAAATTGTTACGATTCTCGTAAATGTACCTCTCTAGATTTTCTTTACAAATTAACAAAAAAGTATATCCCCTAAACGCCTTTACCCTGTTGAAGCATAGCAGCAATTGCTGCAGCGTCGTAGGCTAACCCCTCGCCCGGTGGTCCAGGAGGTCCAGGAGGGCCAGCTGGTCCGGGCGGTCCGTGGCGTCCGGGCTCCCCGGAAGATCCCCGACCTCCCGGTGGACCCAAAGGACCTTGCGGGCCCGGACTCCCATCACGGCCAGGTAACCCTTTATTAACAAGATTGAATAAGAATATAGGTTATTTAAAAATGTATATTTAACAGCACTTAATTCATACCTCTAGATCCAGTATCACCATCTTTTCCAGGCGGTCCCATCGTTCCTGGCAAACCCCTTTCACCTTGTCTTCCTTGAGCGCCCATTAATCCAGGAAGTCCCGGTAGCCCCGCGTGCCCTTTGGCTCCATCTGCTCCGTTTTCACCACGTTCTCCTTTAATACCGTCTAAGCCAGGTGGTCCTTGTTTTCCTGACGGACCTTGAGGACCTTCTATACCAGGGGATCCTGTCTCTCCTCGCGGTCCACGTTCGCCCGTAGATCCAGGTGGTCCTGAAGATCCAGGAGGTCCCTAATAGGCGCAAGTTATATTGTTAGTTATATTTATTAACAAACATGGATAATATATTAAATAAATCGATTTATGACAGCAAAGGGCAACGCTTGTTTGAAAATTGTATTTTTGTCTCACGAGACCAGACATTATAAATGCGTAGAAACTGAGAAATAGTAGGTATATCTAATTGAGAGTACATGATATACCTAGAAATGTATTTTTTTGTAAATTTATCATTTTACTCACCTGTATTCCCGGGACACCGACTGGCCCTGATTGTCCTGGTTGTCCAATCGGCCCCTTTTCGCCTTGCCTTCCAGGTATGCCAGGCTGTCCTAACTTGCCTGGTCGACCTTCAGGTCCAGGTTCACCCATTGGACCAGTCAAACCTTGAGGACCAGGAGATCCAATTGGACCAGGAGCACCATCTACGCCTGGCTTACCAGGAACACCGCTTTCACCCTATATCGTTGCATTATAATTAAATTTAATTGATATAAAATTTGATAAAAGATGTTACACTTACGAGTTAATAATATTTTTGAAAAAATCAACATTACAGAAAATCTAAATATACCTGCACGCCTCTCAGTCCTTGCGGCCCAGGAGCCCCAGTTAACCCGGGTAATCCACTCGGACCTCGTTCTCCAGCTGGACCGGCGGGACCCTGAGGCCCCTGTGGTCCAGATTCCCCTTCACCTCCTCTTTCACCCTTCAAGCCCTCTGGTCCTTGTGCTCCAGTCAATCCCTGTAGGCCAGGGGAGCCGGGTCTTCCTAAATCTCCTGTTGATCCTTTAGCACCAGGGATACCAGGTGCTCCCGCGGGTCCCGGACTGCCTTGAGGGCCCTAATTTGTTATTATTGTATTAATACTAGGGGCGCCAACAAACCGTTTGCATATTGAGCGAAGCGAGCCCAGTGTATTGACTCATCGTTTCCCATTGACTTCAATGGGATATCAGTTTTTTGACATGATATCAAAAAAAAAATTAAAAAATTTTTTTTTTGTGGATATTTTTCAATTTTTTTTAAATCATCACCTAATGTGTGTCTTTTTGATTGCAAAGTTTAATAATTTTCCGTCAAGTAGTTTTAGAGCCAATTCGGACAAAGAATGTAAAAAGTCTCCAGTAAAACGCTCTGCTCATTTCGTTCGCTTCGCTCAATAATGTTAATATGTTTATTTTTATTATCTGAACTTGTTATCTCCAGCTATGTTCATTTGAATTAGATTCCAATACCACTTTCCAAATATACTCACACCAAATTATTGTTTAATTTTAATAATAACTTTGAAAACTGGCTTATGTACATAACGTATAGTAAAATACGCAATTAACGAATTAATATCTCATTATACACGAACAATCTTATACAATCACCTGTGGTCCCAAGTCCCCAGGTCTACCTGGTAAGCCAGCATGACCACTTTCTCCCTTATGACCTTGCTCACCGCGGGCGCCCTTAGCCCCAGCCTGCCCCGTAAGCCCTCTTTGTCCCGGTTCACCAGATATTCCTTTTTATGCATAAAAAAAAATACATTTATTTTCTTTTAATATTTAATAATTAAATTTAATTATATTTACTTTAAAAACGGACCTGGACTCCCTTGGGCTCCTTGCTGTCCTTTTGGTCCAGCGTATCCTCTGTCTCCCTTCAAACCAGGCATGCCTGTAAGTCCGGGTGGGCCGGGAAGCCCATTATTGCCCTGTAAGCCGGGATGACCGCGTTCCCCTGTTGAACCAGGTGCTCCTGACTCTCCTGGCAATCCCGGGGCTCCAGGTTCACCCCTCTCGGCTGGTTCTCCAGGTGCACCCGTTTGACCTATTGGACCTTGAGGTCCTTGTTCTCCTTGTCGACCTACAATTGCGAATAATTATATAAACATTATTTATTCTCTTTCCTAATTTGTATCAACACACAGTATTTCGCCTAGAACATGCTAGGTGGACAATATTCATGTTATCATTTCCAGGTAAACTTAATTACAAAACGTAAACAACATCCCTAAACTCCAATTCCGAGAATCTGTTGTTTGTCACATGTTTAACTGATGAGTCATAGGGGTCAGAAGGCAGGTAATGAATTTAATGCAACCTTTCCAATCAATCAGTTGCAATTTAGCGACACTTTCGTGCACGTCTCATAGTGGATTATAGTAATATTGTGAGTGTTTGTGATGGATATTAATACTGAGGGTAAGTCCTATTTTTTAATAAGTATTTTTTTAAAACAAAATCTATTGAAATGTATTTTTAGTGTAATTTTAACATACATTACATATTTTAGCGTATATTTTTTCAAAAAAAAAACTTTGACAGAGCTAAATTTACAGACATTCACCTCTATCCGGGCTAATTCTTAGATATATCATAGGAATAACTTTATTCTATATAAAAATACACATATTATTTAGCACACTTGAGTACAACATGTTTTTTTCTTTTTTTTTCAGAACACGTTTACTCCATTTCAAGGATAGACTTTTTCGAAGAATGGTTGAAACACACGAAGAATGAAAAAAATTCGCGTGTATATGTCTACCTTTCTTCAAAATTTCACTTTGGTGACATTACTGAAAGTAGCCGAAAAGAAATAAATTTGAAAATATCCAACTTTTCAAATAAGATTGGTACCAAATGGTTGACTTCAGGAAAGTCGAAGGAGCGTTTTTTAATTAAATACAAGACGTGGCTGGATGAAGCAGACATACAGTTCACCGCAAGTTCTTCTGCGTCACAACCTTCGACATCGAGTGGGGCTGTGACTCCTGCAGGAAGACATCGCAAAGATTTCGAAGAATCATCGTTTAAGACGAAGAAACGTCGCATTGTGGATCTCGTAGAATCGCGAAGTGTCAGTGAATTAGTGACTGCTGCCGAAATTGCTGTGCGTTCAACAGGCCAAAGAAAAATTGCCAACGTGATTAGAGACATTAGTGAGAACCCAGATAATATTAAGAAGTCTAAAAATACCAGTTCTGTTATTCCTAGGCAGTTAAGTAGTGCCGAAGCCTTAGCTTACTATATAGATTCTAAATCAACAACGCATGCATACAAACAAACAAGAAAGTGGTCCATGAAGGCAGGACATAATGTATTTCCGTCATATTTTAGTTTAAGAAAGTCCAAACAGGCCTGTCACCCTGCAGAGGAGCACATTGCTATAACAGAAACTCGTGCTGAAATAAATTTGCAAGCCTTTTTAAATAAAACAGTGGAACGTCTAATATTAGCACAGAATGAAGTTATCAGCAGTGTCCTCCCAACAAGTTCATCGTTTACACTTGTTAGTAAATGGGGATGTGATGGAAGTTCTAGGCACAGCACATACAAACAGAGATTTGAAAACACTGAAGATACGGACGAGTTTCTTTTTGTATTTTCTTTGGTTCCCCTTAAGTTATATGATGGGTCCAAAATTATTTGTCAAAATCCTCGGCCTTCATCAACAATGTATTGTCGCCCAATCAAATTTATATTTGCTAAAGAAATGAACGACTTCACGTTAGCGGAGACAAACAGATTGTTGGAAGAAGTTAACGATCTTCTTCCAACACTTATCAAATTTGATGATTCTCAAATCTCTGTGAAACACGAACTTTTACTGACAATGACAGACGGAAAAGTATGCAACGCATTAACAGAAACTCGTTCATCTCAAAAGTGTTTCATCTGTGGCGCCACCCCCAAAACAATGAACGATGATCCCGCGAAGTTCAACAGCAATCAAGAACATTTTGGCTTTGGTTTATCTACACTTCATGCTTGGATTCGTTGCTTTGAATGCCTTTTACATATCAGCTACAAGTTGAATATAAAGAAATGGCAGGCTAGAAGCGACGAAGACAAAGCAGATATCAAAGTTCGTTCCGAAGAAATCAAGTTGAAATTTAAGAACGAGATGGGGCTTATTGTTGATAAACCAAAGCCAGGATTTGGTTCTTCAAATGATGGAAACACAGCCCGTCGCTTTTTTAAGAATGCTGAGATGAGTGCTCACATCACAGGGTTAGATGTTACAATTATCAAACAATTTGATGTTATTTTGAGGACATTGTCTTCTGGATTCGAAATAAACTTAGCGGAATTCAATAAATTTTGTCTCGAAACCAGAAGACATTATCTTAGTCTCTATTCGTGGTACTGTATGCCTGCTACTGTACATAAAATATTAATTCACAGTACAGAGGTCATCAAAGCAGCATTGCTTCCGATTGGGCAGCTTTCCGAAGAGGCTCAGGAAGCACGTAACAAAGATTGCCGCAGATTTAGGGAGTACAACACCCGCAAGTGCTCGCGTGTTGCCACGAATAGAGACTTACTGTCTATGTTAGTTATAACATCTGATCCTTTGATCAATAGCCTTCGAGAGATTCCCCGAAAAAAACCGGAAAAAATATGTACAGAAGTTTTAAAGTTAATTGTAAGCCCTAGCATAGTAGAATCAAGGCCGGAATCGTCATCATATTGTCGCACAATGCCACAAAATGATGAAGATTACACTATAAAAGATTCATCAGAAGACTCTGATGATGATTATTAGGTTAATTTAGTATTTTTAATTTCATTTTTGTTGTTTGTATAATATTTTTGAATATATTTTCTGTTTTTATACCAGTTTTTCGTTTTTTATTACAAAAACATGACTACCTATATGTAAAATAGTAAAAGCCTTGTTATATAACATAAAATAATTTTGTCCACCTAGCATGTTCTACACGAAACACTGTGCAACAGTTCAAAAGTTTACAGAAATGATCTCTTAAATCTTCATAATAATAATAAAGTAATAGTTAGATTATTAAACAATATTATTTTATGTACAAATTTACTAAATGAAATTATTAAATAGTTTACCTGCTGGGCCTTCTGGTCCCTGTGGTCCCGACGAACCTCTCTCACCCTTTTCACCTGGTGACCCAGTCATACCACGCAGTCCTGGCATTCCCATGGTTCCTATTGGCCCTTGATGACCTTTACTACCTCGTGGCCCTTCCGGACCCTAAGCATAATAGAAATAACATTTAAGGTTACATTATAGACAAAATATAAATTATTATTATTATCCTTTATAATATTAATTGAAATTTTTAGAATAATATATTTAAGAATATACTAAACTGTATAGTAATAATAACAAAATTTACCGGTGGACCATCGAGACCCTGAGCTCCGGCTTCGCCCTTCTCTCCTGTAATACCTGGTTGACCTGGACTACCCCGCTCTCCCGGGAAACCTCTTTCTCCTCTTTGCCCAGTAGCTCCAGGTGGACCTGCAGGTCCAGATACCCCTGGCTCACCATCTTTACCAGCAGATCCTGGTAAGCCTGCTGTTCCTGGCAAACCCTTCATTCAACATACAATAGAAATGTATTAAATCAATACTTAACAATTTAATAATTAATAGGTACTATTTAATTTTAATAATTCGTGTTTTTTTTTGTAAAGAATATAAGCACAAGTTACATATACTTAAATAATAAAATGTATATTTACAGGAAAACCAGTAGGACCAGCCGGCCCTACTGGACCTCGTTCACCAGACGCGCCAACAGGGCCTTGAGGACCTTGACTTCCTGGACTGCCATCACGACCTGTGTCTCCTTTAGCGCCTTGAGATCCAGGTTGACCAACATCCCCATCTTTACCAGGTTCTCCCTAATGAGAATAATAAATATCAATCAAAGGTTTTTTTATATCAAATTATTCTGATTCTGCTTATGATTGCAAAAATATGATATTGAAAAATAACCGGCCACAGTATTGGCTGTTTAAGTTATAGTCATAATTGAAATATAAGAATAAATTAGAATTAAATATTACAAGATCTATAACCCATTTTTCTTTAGTTAAAGCTGAATTTGCAATATAATATTGAATGCGTCTATTTTTAAATTACCTGCAATCCACGTTCCCCTGGGCTTCCTATTAATCCAGGAAGACCTTGGAGTCCTTGAAGTCCCTGCTCACCGGGTCTTCCATCAGCACCCGGAATACCTCTTTCCCCGGCCGGTCCAGATTTGCCAGCGATTCCTGGCCTTCCCATAAATCCTCTTGGTCCCAATAAACCCTGGGGTCCAGGTCTTCCGATATCACCAGTGCTACCTTTGGGGCCTGGGAGACCGACTCCTCCTCTTTCTCCAGCTTGACCCTTTAGACCCATCGGACCATCAGCACCAGTTAAACCTCTCAATCCTTGTAAGCCTCTATCTCCTTGCGGGCCTACATTTCCAGGTGGTCCTCTCAAACCTCTTTTACCCCTCTTACCTTCTGGCCCTATACTTCCTGGTAAACCCCGTGGTCCCGGCACACCACTTTCTCCACGTGCACCAAAATCCCCTTTGGGACCTCTGTCACCTGGTTGACCCTAAAATTATTTATATATTCATTTGGTAATAAAATAATTATAAGCCGTTTTATTACATATATTTAAATCGGTTCAAGTAAGCCGTAAAATAAATACAGTAATAGCAAATACTTACGGGCATTCCTTTTGTTCCTGGCAAACCAGGATCACCGGCGACACCAGGCGTTCCTCTGGGGCCAGGGAAACCCTGAGGTCCAGCTGCACCAGCTTGACCTTGTACTCCTTTTTCCCCGGGGATGCCATCTCTACCTGCTAAACCTGGTGGTCCAACTTCTCCTGGTTGACCATTACGACCTGGTTCTCCTCGTGGACCTTGCATTCCTTGGCTACCTTTAGGACCGACTATGCCTTGTTCACCCTTAAGTCCTGCAGGTCCAGGGAAACCCGGTGAACCAGGTTTTCCAATATTACCCTTAAATAATACAAAGTGCATATTAAGTTATTGATTTAAATCTTATATATAAAAACTGTTTTTAATAAGTTTAGCTATGAAAGACGAGTCAATTTAATTTTATACCATCAGTCCGGGAGATCCTGGAGCTCCATCAACTCCTCGCAAGCCAGGAACACCGGATGGGCCTTCGCGTCCTCTTTCACCCCTTGGACCTGCTGGACCCTATTCAGAAATTTATATAGTTATATTTATTAGTGCAAAATTTACCAACATTAAAAATATTATAAAAATAAATAATAACATACCACTGGTCCAGGTAGTCCCATTTGTCCAGGCAATCCTGTGGGACCTTTATCTCCTGTCAGACCTTGTTCGCCTTTAGCGCCATCTTTGCCGTCAAAACCTCGATGTCCCTTTAAACCTTGAATACCCGGTACACCAGGGGCTCCTCGGGAACCAGTCTGACCAATAGCACCCGCTGGGCCCGGTTCTCCGTCTTCTCCTGGGTTGCCCTGGGAATAAAAAAAATTGTATGTATTAGAATATTTTTTTAATTATTTTTGTTGTATTTTATTATTTTATTTAAACATTTCTTTTCACTTTTAATGTCATAGCTTTCCGTTTATGAGATATTTTAAAATCACTTTCCATGTTTCGTTCGTTTTACCTCTTTACTATTTAAATTGCAGATTTGAAAATAGTAAATCCACTCACGTCTTTCCCTGGTAATCCTGGAAGACCCCTCTCTCCAGCAGGTCCGACTGGTCCAGGTAGGCCAGGTTCACCGGACTCACCTCGGGGGCCTTGAAATCCTTGAGGGCCGGGTGGACCTTGGGGCCCTAAAATTGACCAAAACGTTTTGTCTAGAAACTTCGAAACTTACACCACTTTTGCAGAAGACTATTAAAATAATCTAAGTAAAACATAGTGTAAGATCCCGCTGCGATATGTACGTTCATATCTTAGTAAATCAAATTCCCATTTTTTCATACATTTGGGGCAATTTTTTCGTATAAAAAAAGATAGCTTTAATTTAATATTATTGGTATTTTATACAAATAAAGATATAAACTATTTTTTCTCGAATATAATTAACACTTTTGGCTGTTATCAATGTATTCATAATCATAAAATTCATCCCTATATGAAATAGAGATAGAAGTTTGTATGACGCTATATTTAGTCATTCATTTGAATTTCAATATATTCGTTGATAATACGACTTAAGAACAAGGTTAATCTTTAAAACATCTTGGACATGATGGATGGGTCGGACCCACATCCGCCTTGTGTAATTACTGCAGTCTTTAACACCCCATTTCATATTGAAATTTTGTGGTTATTGTTGACCACAAAACAAAAATAAGATTGCAGGAAATCGATCGAAGTTTTTAACAAAATAAACTAGCCCAAATTTTCTTTAAAAAATCTGAAGTATTTAATTATAATTATATCAATGGCTGACAAAAATTGTTATCATGAAAATGTCGCAGTATAAACCGTTTATAAAAAAATGATATTTGTTACTTTCAATGGCGTGGGGTTATTTCTTTCTATAATGGCGATTTCCCAATAATTGAAAATTAAAAAAATGTGATACCTGGTATTCCTCTAACACCTGGAACACCAACCGGTGCCTGCATGTAATGATATGGATCGAAAGCAGGGCCTTTATCTCCACCAGCGGCTGCTGCTAATTGAGCTAAATAAGCGTTGACCTGCAACAAAGGAAACGTTAAACTACCGAAATCTTACACATATCCTTTAAAGGGCAACTCACATCAGGCATGGGTCCAGCTGGTCCAGGTATGCCGGGAGCCCCGGGTACTCCATTGACGCCTGGAGTGCCGGGAGGTCCAGGCGGGCCGTCCACACCAGCGTCCCCAGCCATGCCACGAGAAATTTGTGGCGTAGCTGGAGGTGGCACTGGCACTGGCACTGGACGAGCCGTTGCTGGACCTTTAAAGTTTTGAATTAGCATAGTGTTTTTTGGTACTTATTTCTTTGTAGAATATAACGCACTTGATAGACAAGCAGGCAGCACGGAGCAGTTGATCCGGTTGCTGTAACATTGGCAGAGAGTGCAATTATCCCTTTTCCAAGTTTCTCCGTCACCAAAAGATCGTCCCATGTCAAAACACCTTGCTGGCACTAAACAAATTCAAATATTAAATAGATGTTTATAGTTCTTTCTCTATTCTGTATTACAGCTATAGACATAATAGGTAAGTAAAAAATATTCTTTGATAAAGATGTGTACATATAAATATAAATAAATAAAAATACATATAAATAAAATTTAAGTGTCTCTGTAATTCTAAATTAACAGTTTTTCACAATTAAATGTATATGAAGTATATAATACAGTACTTAAACAAAAATAACAATTTATAAAATTTGTCTCTGTCCGTTTGTCTGTTTATTCTGGCTAATCTCTGAAACAGTGGGATATGGGATAGCTGATGTTATAAGAAGTAACTTAGGCTAGTTTTACTTTAAAATCATATTCAACTCGAACGAAGTCGTGGGCACAGCTAGTATACAATAGATATTACAATAATTACCTCGCGCGGGCGGTACCGTAGGTCTTCTTGGCGGTGTCACTTAAATAATAAAAATATAATTAATGTAGTTATAAAATATCCATAAATAATAATATATTATAAATTGTTTACCAGTAGTCGAGCGACTGAAATCCCTTTCGGCAAGCACAGCTGAAAGAAAATCATCTTTATTAATTATTTTGTCTCCATTTTCATTATCTATAATTATAACTTTATCGACATTACCGTTGTCATCTTCTCCAAAAGGATTATAATCATCATAATTTACGAGATCAGGTTCTTGAGCCTGGGGCAGTTCTTCTCTCACCTCTACAAGGTCCTTGCAAGCCACTGGGAACACCAGGACTGCAAAACATGCGACTCCCACTTGCCACATTTTGTCTAAAATCGAACGTTACCAAAACTTAATATATAACAATGAAATTAAAACAAATTTAGGACAGCTCCCAGAGATATTTTATCTCCACAATTGCCTTAACAGTTTAGACTATAGATATAGAAATAGATGTGTTTAAACACACTCGACACTCAATTGAGGCCTATAATTAATTTTAGCAACGGACCGTTTGGTTACTACCGATTGTATAACACACCTCCCACTACCACTACCACACTACTACCGTTTACATTATGATCTGTTAACCTCTCAATTGTATGGAATGTTTTTTTTTAAATTAGATGCAAATGATTTATAATTTAAAAGACTTTTATGAACTATTTGAATATCATTTAAAATTTTTGGGATGCTGTGAAGCCATTTTGAAAAAGCATTAAAATTATCATAGATGTTGTTGTTAGATACCGAATATAAAACGAATTATAGAAAAAAATAATACAATATAAAAAAAACAAATGGCCCGTCGGACATATTTTTTTATGAATTAAAAAATATATTTAGATAGACAAATAACATTAACGAAGTGAAATCGCTTATTAGTTAATAGCTATTATTATACATATTATTATAATATCAATAGTTATATACTATACATATACAAAAATGATAAAAGATTTTTTGAGACTTTAATATTAAAAAGGTTTAACTTCAGAATTCGTTTGTGAAAATTAATAAAAAAATATATTTGTAAAAAGGTTTTGTGGAAAAACTAGTAAATTTTATCACGAAATGATTACTACATAGAAAATAATATATTCATATATTATATTATTATAATAAAATTTAAAAAACCGTACGGTTTTGCCACTTGAAAAAATGTGTTGAAAATATTTTTAATTATTGTAAAACCTAACAATAAAACAAACAAATGTTAGATATACATAATTAAGTTATACAAAATATACAATTTGAAACTTTGAAATACTTATAATGTTTGTTAAACATAAAGTTACTTACTAAGTAGTCGTAAGGGGTGGCGCCGCCCGCCGCGCGCTACTACTGCGCGAGGATCTCGGGATACCAATAAATATGCGCAGACGCATCAGCACTACGCACCGAAATCTACTAAATCAGGGGTTACCAACCTTCCATTGGATATATGCTTAACAATACAATTATAAATCTTATTACTATTAATTTCAAATAAAACATAAGAAATTAAGACTATAAAAATTTATCTTTTTTGCATACCATTTGAATATTTTATACATTTATATTTTATACAGGAGACAGACTATTTTCAATTATTAAATGTGTAACAATGGAAGCCGAATATAAAATTATATTAGTTAAAGAGAAATATTTTGAAATAAATAGAAATTATACTAAAAATTCATCAGTTTAATAAAATTACATAATTATGTTTCATTTTAGCATTTTCATTATTTTCTTTATCAAAAAATATAGCTACCAATCATAATCATAGTACTCAAACGAAAGTAAAACATACCTAATTACTTAGGTTCTATTAAATAGTCAAAAGTTGCAAAATATCTAAAAAGGTTGTGAACCCATTATAATAGAATGTAGGCCGCGAACTAATGTGTATTTAGTGCGGTCCAGGCTCTATCACCGACGCACCAATTCTTAGACAAACGACACTTTTTAATGCTAGGGTCAAACAACACGCGCCCGTCTATTAGGAACAATCACAGACCACTTAAAATCAGAGTATCGCTCGATATCCACGGAAATCAATAGAAACTCAACTAAAAATACTTTTTACAAAGATACACATACATTTGCAAAGGATTCTTAAAAAATACCCTTAATTTTTTATGTTTTATGTATTTTATTTATTATAATGTAGTTGTAAGAGAATAAGAAATGTAACATATAGTCTTAGGGCTGGCTTCAATGTTTTTGAATACCTAATATCTAATATAATTTGAATATTTGGTTTCGTTTTTGGTACTCTCTGTTCTCGATCTTATCTACGTGTTCGCATAAAATTTAACATGAATATTGAGAGAAATATCCTCTGTGATATTTATTTTATTGACGACGCCTCGGGTCACTACATATATCTTCATCACAACTGCAAGAAAATGGACTGTTTCATAAATAAAGCGATTTGTAGATTGCAAAAGATATGTTCTTAATTTGCATAAGATTTATCTAATAAACTTTATGTTACATAAATAATACAAAACTTTCAAATATATATATATATATATTATATTTACTGAATGCATCAAGCTTCGAAGTTACAGATAATAAACAGATAATATTTAGGCTAATGCAAATAACAGCACACCTCCGAAGTAAGTAAAAAAGTTCTTTACAAAACAAATACAGCATATTTTTTTACATTTAATAAACTTAATCACGTTACTTAAACGTCTTAGTGATTACACAAACGCGACCACTTTGTATCCAATTAATTAAAAGTATTAACATTTTCATCGCATAAATATAGATATTTCTCAAAAACTACGTAATAAAAATCTTATTTTTTAAAAAAATATATAAATATATTGAAAAGTTCTTTAGATTTCTTTTAATATAGTATATTTTCAGTGAAAACTAAGCTTTATGCGTATATGGTATTCTAAAACGTTCATTTCCATAAATTATAAATATGTATTATAGTTCAATTTGCTAATGGAAAAGTAAATGAGAATTGCTTTTGACTAAAATATTAAAATAACAACGGGAATAAGGAATTACATAATTTACAGTTAAGATCTTGGAAGGCGAGCGTTCAATTTATGGCTAAAGGAACCAATATTTGAACTGTCTACTAAAAATGTCCTTATAAAGTTATTTAATCTAACCATTCTTGTTTACAATCTGAGATATATAGTCAGGTAAAGTTATAACCAGGTTTGAACCTTTGGAATATTTTAAGAAAGTTAGCAACAAAAAAAAATAGAGAAACATTTGTTATTCATAACTATACAAATTATAAAAATATGTTTAAAAATAAATAGGACAAAAAAATCCCAGCTCGTGGTGATGAGTTGGTTGGTTGACTACAAATGACATTAACCCTAATAGTTCGTCCTTGGAAGGGCAGGCCAATTGGTATCATACGCCACTGAACCAATTCACCATCTCGGTTGCAATAATTGAAATGCATGACATCATATTGAACGATCAGTGTTCCTAGAAATATCTAATGGCTACTTGCTCTGATTTTCTCTCTCAATAATCACTTTTATATCAACCTTACATCCCAGTGACATACGTCAGAATAAGGTTATGTCAGTCACGTTTGACGTAACGTGATGTAATTATGATGTAGCTATGACGTACGAATAAAAAATGGATAGTGCAATTTCAGATCTCAAATAAAATATATATTATTACACAAAAACATGACTGACTTTACATAATAATATGGCGTAGTAATCCATTTCCACCATAACTAATTATTGGATGAATATATTTTTAAGTAAGTAAGTTTGTTGTTAAATACACAAATACCAATTATACAAAAATAACAATAATAAAAAAAAACAAACAAATGTAGATACATGTTTACTTAGTGAAGATTTGTACAAACTTCTCCGAGAATGAAAATATTTTTGGCAAACAGACACGAATATTAGTAATTTCAGCACTGTCGACGGTACTGAAGTGACATAGTAATCCACAATTGAATTGGAGAAGTCCTAGGGCTACGATGATAAGATAAAAGATACTCTAAAAGACAAATAAAATTATAAAGTTACATTCCAATCGATGTAATTTAACTAAATGATTTAAATAACTCAATTCTACTCACTCTAATGCTATTAATTGATACGAATCTTCAGCTGACCTTCCTTTAGGCTTGGCCTTAATTTAGGAGCTATAAACTGAGCCTGTCTGTTATTGAATATAATTAGTTACAGGAATATATATATAGATTATTTACATTCCTGTAATCCTTACTATATAATAATCCTTATCCTTACTATATAATAATGACCTAATTGACTCTGTATGCACGCGCATCACTTATCACCCACAAATCACACAATAATTTGTAATACATCAAAAAAAATCTATTGAATCAGGCTACAAAATAGGGTGGGTGCCAACCTTATACGTGACATTTGACCCTTTCCGGCCCTTCGGGCCGGGAATTTCCCTCGTATACATATATCTTAATAACATTAAGGTATATAATTTTTCTCTAATGAAAGCCTCAAAATTAGAAAGAGTGATGTTTGAGTTCGTTATGTTTTTTTGAAGTAATATACGAGTAATAAAATATGACTTCATTTGTATAATACATTGAACATTGTAATTAACTTTATTAAGCAAGGAGAACTTAGATCATACTTTCCCAAAGTGGGCGGATAAGGCTCTCTGTGGGCATTGAAAGCTTAGAGGGCGCTGAAGTAATGTTTATCATTATTAATTTTGAATAATAGATACTTTTAATATTTTAAATTTACCTTATTATTGCTCATTCTATATTATTCAAACTCCAGACGAGACTAATATGTTATTGAGGATTTTAAGGTAAAAAAAAGGTGCTACAAAATAGTTTATTTTCATATTTTTGTCAAAATAAGTTTGGGAACGTCTGGCTTAAATGAAATACCCATAGAATATAGAAGAGTATAGCAAAACACTTGCATTACACTTACATAACAAGTGAGAACAGCTTAACGTCAATAAAAAGTGATCATTTTAAAAAATCACACGCATATGATGTGTTAATCGTCATTACATGTAAAAGGAATACAATGGCCGATGTGTAGTGAATATAAAACTAACAACATCCCCCAGACCTTACCAGTGTGACCGCGAAAGCCTTACGCGTCGGGCGGATGTGTTTATTATAATATAAAATTTATATTTAATACAATGTACGGGTGGTTGCTTGAGAGTGTTCAGCATTTTATAGTGGTATGTTTAAGATATTATAGATATTCTATTTTTATTTCAAAAAATATCTTCGCTTTTCTCTCGTATAAACTTCTAAATTAATTAAGAACTTATAAGTTTCAAGTTTTATTTAACAAACCGATGCTCTATTTAATCTCTCTCAAAATTATGACCTATTTATTGAAACAATTTTTCAAGTATTTGAGAATTATTTATAATATAAATTAAATGTTGATCTTTTGACAGCTCGTGACGCAGGTAAATGGTTTCTCCCTGAATAAGCCCATTAATTAATTAACTTTATATGTTTATGTGTTTTTATAACACATTTTATATAATTAGTATTTATATAATGTATTCAGATGATTTATAAATTACAGCAATTTATATTCGTAATGGTTGAAATGTCACTAAAATATACTTTGAGATTACTGTCTGTAAGTGTCATTTATTTTACCATGTGTATAATATATATATATATATATATATATATTGAAACTCATTCGGTCTGTATGTATGTCTGTAATAGAACGTGTTCTGTATACTGTATAGAATTTTGATAACGCTATTAAATATTTTATATTCGTATTTATTATATATTTTCTTGGAAAGAACCAATAATTTACAATCAGGTATCGATTAATACACTCCATAACAGATCTTTAAGTTACAAAAGGTATAAAAGATGAAAGTAAAAGAAAATTTAAAACAGTTCTAACCACGGAATGCTAATAAAGTTTAGAAAATGTTATCTATATATAAAATATAAAAAAAAATTTCGTACAACCTCATATTTTCCCGAGGGTGCCGTAAAAGCCAGCTAAGGGATAAAAAAGTGGATACCACCCTATTCCTTTATTATACCTACACGCATTCTCAAGAAGGGATATCATATTTAAGAAATTATTCTCTAGATAATAATTATGTTGAAATTGAAAAATCAACTTCAACTCACTTACGAAAACATATGAGTACTTAGATATGATCTATTATCTTAACGATTGTAGGTGAAAGTTAAGATTTAAATAAAACAATGTTTTTAATAGAGAGCGAGAGAGAGAGAGAGAGAGAGAGAGAGAGAGAGAGAGAGAGAGAGAGAGAGAGAGAAAGAGTTAGGGCATCTTGCTAATAATCATGGTACTGTATTATTTTTGGTAACAGCCAGACAACAATTACATGGTATGAGATATTTTTTTCCTTCCGTGTGGAGTTACAGTTCCTATGTTTGTGACTATTTTTATACTGTTAAGTTTGGCATTTAGCTTAGGAAGTAGTTTAAGCAGATTTAGGCTATAATTAAAATACCACGTAAAATTATTTTGTATATATTTTAAACAATGCGGTTTGACGTGTGTCAAGCCTCGAATAAAACAGACCCGAGAGTGGAGTAGACAAAGTCACCGGCAAAATCTAGTAAGATATAAAAAACTTTATGATGGCGACCATATCGATCATATGAACACTTAATTTAATTATTATTTTATTGTTATCGACTTCCTTATCCAGCAAGGACACTGCGGCGAGGACCCTCCATGGGCGTTTAAGCTCAGTGGGTGGTCTATTAAGGGCAACTTATATTTATCCCTAAGGTTTAAAGAAATAAATAATACTAATAACAATTTTTTTTCGATTTTAGGAAGAATGCGGAGAAGAAATATGGGAGACAATCCTTCGAGAATCTGGGGCAAGAAACACGGTATTCCTTACGAGACAGGTAGAGTAAGCGATGAAATGGATTTATTGTTTTTAAGATGTTCGAACATTTATGTATCAAACTATTTACTTTTAGCAATATCCAGATGCTCTTATGTTGCGACTCGCAAGCGCTCTCGCTCGATTTCTGGCCCAGGATCCTAATAGCCCAACTGTTTCCACACCTAGCAGCCCTGCACCAAGAAAGCTCTCTCTTAAGTCAAAACCTACTTGGAGGAGCTCTTCCGTCCATGGTGATAACAGAAGCCATTCTTATAGATGCCCAATCTCTGCAACGAATGCACTAACGGCTGTTACAAAAAAGGAAATCGATGCTTACACCTCTTCAGAAGAAATAAGATCTCCATCCCATATTGGTATTTCTACTGACAAAATCAATGAAGACCCAGAGCACCTATCATGTCCGATAAGTGTTCGAGACAGGAGAAGTTTAGGGATCCATTTAGAACGGCTAAGGGATATCGAGATAAAGGCAGAAGAAGTCATACCTGAGACAGATAATGTTGAGGCCTCAGAAGCGTCTCAATCTACATCACCTGTACCAGAAGTTTCAGAAGTCCGACGGAGTTCTTTAAAACCATGTTTAAGAAAAACTAGTTGTACTGTTGATATATACAGACGTCGTGGTTCTGGTGCTCCAGTCAGACAACGATTAAATAGCCTAAGTTGTGTCAGTGCTGAAAAATTAAACACATTAAAAGAAAAGTTCAGTACTAGTGACAAAGTCATGCATTTCTTTGGCCGGTGTTTTGTTAAATTCTTTTCTAATTTTGGGTATGTATTTTGACTACTATTAATACAGTCCCAAAAATATATCATTAAGCCTTTCATGTTGTCCATAAATAATGCTCGTTTGGTAATTTTCAGCTACGATACAATGATTCGTGCTACCGGCAGGTATTTCTGTACGTTTCTCCAATCAGTGGACAGTATTCACCAACGGATGCGTTTTACATTTCCGCGTATGCGCTCTCCAAGTATGCAACTTACTCGTGCGCATAGACACGGCGCCGAACTAGTATACAGCAGTGGTAGAACCGGGTTTACGCATTATCTTATGGGTAGGATACATTTTAAATAATTTATTTCTAGAATTCTGTCATTTATGATTCAATATTGAAATAAATACAATTTTTTCCAACAGGTCAGCTCTACGAGATAGCTGAAGACTATTATTCACTCAAATTAAAAGTGACAATAGTAAAAGAAAGTATTGAGGGGAACTATTATGTTGCAGTATTGAGACTTGAGTTTGATAACAGTGACTATGTAAGCATTGAACATTTATGCATATAAACAGGACGTATCGTTATATTGATATTTCACTTTCACTGAATTTGACTGTGACAAAATAATTATAATTAAAATAAATTATGCGTTCTTTTTTCCCAACAAATGCGTAAATTTTACTATTCTCCAGGTACAATCACTAATGCATCGCAAGTCTCTGCCATGTCTTCTACCAGCGGTTCCAGCATCGCTGCTTCTTCAACTGTTCCCTTTCGGAGTTCTTCTTGATAGGAAAATGAAAATTCTACAGGCAGGCGACAAGGTATAAATAAATCCGTATTTTATTTTATTTCCCTCAATATAGAGAGACTGATAGAAATAGAAACCGTAGAAAGAATACCTATTATATTGGATATACTATTTAGATATTTTGATTGGTTTTCAGTTAATGGAAGCATGGGGAGGTCCGCATAATAGAATTTTAAAATCATCAATCAACGAGATTCTTCGTCTCCGAAAACCCAAGATCACTTTCACGTGGGACAAGGTAATGAATAAAATATAACATTCAAAGAAGTAACACTAAATAAAAGCAGACGTTTCACGGATTGAAAAGGGTGGAAAGACTTCCCTTAACCTCTCCCGCAGTGGCTACATTCTCTTTTCTTTTCTTTTTTACAACACAAGCCAGTAGTGACAACCAGTAACTGGCATTTCATGCTAGTTGCCTTTCAATTACAAAAGAAATATGCCATTTTTTCAGGTGGTATGCATGCAGACCATGCTGTTCGAGCTGGAGTTGATGCGTTGGAGAGCGCGCGTTATAACGGACTCGAGACGCGGCTCCCAGGGCGCCCGGGCCGTACTGCTCAAAGGACCAATATATCTACTAGAGGAGATCGATGCTTTGATATTTTTGTGTAGTCCTATGTTAGTATTGAGAATGATTGAAAAAAAAATTTACATTCTTTTGTAGTTTTGATGTTTAATTTGGAAGCTAAAGTTATTTTGGCTTATTATAACTATTAAATTATTTATAGATTTAATGATCTTGAAGAACTCCGTCAAGCTGGTTTGTTTTTGGCCGACATGAATGGGCACGGTCTATCCAAAGAAATGCTTTTACAAGGATGGCAGCATCTATCACGTCTTGAACTGCTTTTCGAAAAAGCTGAAACTAGAAGTCTTTCCTTGGAAAAGTCATGTAGACTCTTGGATCAGTGGAAGAAGAGAGGAGACCAGCTGTTATATTCTATGATACCTAAAGCCATCGCTGATCATTTACGTGCAGGAAAATCGCCGATGGCTGCTTGTCAGGTTAAAGACTTATATTCGTAAACAGCTATCCTTCCAAAGTTATTTTTAGCATATATATATATAGTTTTAATAAATCCTAATAATAATAGCAACTATCCTTTTCATTTATACTATTTCTTTATTTGACAGAAATTCGACTGTGTTACAATAATGTTTTGCGGCATTCCGCTGACGGAGGCTGGAACTCGCGCAGACGTCATGCACACGGTCGATTACATGAACGACGTATACTCCAGGATCGACCGCTTACTGGACAGCCATCGAGTGTACAAGGTTTTTGGGATATTTATTATACCTTCTATTCTAATATGAATTATCAGCGACTAAGAGACAGTCAGAGCCACAAAATACTTTTGTTTCTTAATGTGTAAGGTTTATCATATTGCTGTTAACTAATGATATTCTCCAGGTGGAAACAGTGGGCACAGTATACATGGTTGTGTCGGGTGCTCCGGAGCGTCGTCGAGGGCACGCAGCCGCAGCCGCCAGCGCCGCCCTGGCGGTGGCGCGCGCTCTACCCGTGCTGACTATTGGTGAGTTGCATTCACGTAATATATCCTTTTTCATAATCCAATTTGATCACAAAAACAGCATATTAAAATGTCCCCAATCACAAATTCGCTAACAGGGAACAGTATTTTCGCTAGCGATGTTAGTGTTCTAGTTGACCTAGGCGTTAGGTAGATTGGAGTCGAATTTAAAAAATATTGTTTGTCGTGGTTCCATTGTTTTTGGGGATTATGTTTATATAAGAATAAAATATACCTAAATAAACGATGTCATGATAACTATTTGAAACAGATATTTTGACTAACTTCTATTTGGTGTATGTGTGCAGAGTATATTGGTATAACTCAACACTAAATAAATACTATTACAATCTTCTTCCCAAAACATCTTGAGAAGCTGGAACTAAAGAAAGATATACTATTTTGTTTGAATAAAAAAACAATTATAAATAACACAACTTCACCAAATCAAATCATGACTAGATTATGAATGCCATTACAAGTTGACCAAATTAGATCATTTGGACTATATAATTCTATTTCTTGGTATTTTTTGTATTTGTAGGTATTCACTCGGGTCCGTGCGTGGCTGGAGTGCTGGGCCTGAGACAGCCCAGGTACTGTCTGGTCGGAGACACCGTCAACACAGCCAGCAGGATGCAGACCACTAGCGAGGTAACCTTTTACCTATACTAAGCTGTCCAAATACAATCACTATTACCGACATTACTCATAAAACAATATCTATCGTATGTCCATATGATGTGTAAATAATTGTCTTTTCAGCCAAGTCGAATCCAGATTTCTGCTAAAACAGCAGCCGAGCTCCCGGCCGGGAAATTCAGACTACGAAGAAGAGGACTCATTAAAGTTAAGGTAAAATAATAATTAAAATATCTGTTTATAATCTATGTTAATTTATATATTGTAACAGTTGTTCTTAATTTTACACGTTTTAAAGACATTAGCTGCGCATGTAAAATATATTCTTTAACAAAAGGTATATACATTTACAGCGAACCAAATCGATTTGCATAAAAGATAAAAGGTAAAGATAACAATAATATATTTTAATGACGATAAGTTGGAAACGTCTGGAAAAATTTTTTTATTTGTCTCAGTATTAGCAGTCATCTTATATATTTTTTATTCCAGGGTAAAGGTCTGATGGAAACCTTTTGGCTGGAAGGCGAGCTGGAGGAAGAGGAGCAGGTGGAAGCCTTGCAGCTATTCTCTACACTACTTGGTGACAATTAAAACCAACATGTATAAACAAAATTATTATTAAAACTCAACCATGTTTAAAAAATTGTAGTCTTATATAAAAAGATAATAAAACAAAACATGAAATAATAATATTTTAATATCAACATACATTATTTACATTATTTATAACGAATTCATTATTAATATTACAATAATTACTGAATCCAGGTACGAACTGTAATTTAATAATATCTTCATCTGGGTTTATCTGTATTTTAAATAACTTAAAATTATATTAAAGACAAAAATATTTATTAAAGAAAAAAACTATTTTTATTTACCGATTTTAAACAAAAAGACCATCATACGTTTTAGTAATATATATTTTTTAAATTCATTTTAAATTACAGTTAACAGATACATAATCAAGTTATTTATAAATTATTTGAGCGTCGAGACATTTTTGAAATTTTTAATTTATATATATCTATATTTATCAGTGAATTTGGGTTCTTAGTAATAAAAAATTACTACTATAACTATACTATAGTTTGATTACGGAGATGCCATTGATTTTTTTTCTTTTAAGAAAAAAAAACAAAGTGTTTTAAATTTCGCATTATTAAAACCTCATTATCCTTGTTTATAGAATATAATAATAAAATTACAAAGTAAAGTAAAAAAAGTACATTTATAAAGATAATAACAATACTTAAATGTCCTTATGGTAAATGAAAGAAATATTTTATAGAATTTGAACAGTTTAAACTTACTTATAAATGTTAAGTGAGTTTAGTTTTGAACCATAAATTTGATATAACCAAAATTTAATAATATGATAGGTGTCTGTGCTGGTAGGTGTATGTGCTGGTAGGTGTTTGTGCTGGTAGGTGTCTGTGAGGTTCCGTGCCTGGTGACATGAATACTCCAACACGTACAACAAAAAAGAAACAAATTTCTTTTACATTAGCATTATTAAATATGGAAATTATGAAGATATATACATTAGAATGATTTAACAGTGTATGTTGGCACTATGTTTACTAGGACGGTGATATCTGAGCTAAACGTTAATAGTATATATAAAAACAATTACAATAAAGAAAAAAAAACAAAACAATGTTCACGAACAAAGCTAAGGCACTGCGGGATAACGTAACCTTCTTAAAATATCACAAATAAAACATATTATATAAAATGGTAGGCTTAAATAATTCGTCTAATTACATATCATTACAAGATAAGTACATATTTATAATTATCATATTTAACGTACATGGATTTTCAGTCTTCCTAATATTAAATCGATTGAAGATCGATAATAGATACGATCGGTCGATCGATCGAAAGTTACCAACGATATAATACATTGTCTATCACAATACTTGTTCTTATTGCAATAGGTTTAAAGGAATGTAGTTTTGTTAATTACTTTTTAAATATAGCTGTCACCTCCTCGATCGTCCTATTCTTTGTTTCCGGTAGTTTGAAATACGTAAATGCGAAGAATAATATCAATAACACCGTGAAAGGTAAGAATACAAAGTTACCCAGTGCGACCGATAGAGGAATGAAAGTTAAACCAACAATGAAGTTCGCTAACCAGTTGACGAAGGCGCCGACGCTGACGGCCGCGCTCCTCGCACCCTGACTGAACAGCTCCGACAGAATCATCCAAGGTATCGAGCTCGGCCCCACACCGAAGAAACCGACGTACAGGAGTGTAAAGATCACGGCAAATATACTCATTGTCTGATTGTTTTCGTACGTGAAGAACGCTATCGTCATGAGAACGGAGAAGACTGTCATGCCTCCGAGGCCGACCAGCTGCAACGTCCGTCTGCCGAGGCGATCCATCAAAGGTATCGACACCAGAGCCATAATAAATAACATGCTCCCAACGCCGATCGATGCCAATCTTGCATCTCTTTCCGTTAACCCCGTCTGGATAAATATAGTTGAAGAATAGTATAGAACAGCATTTATTCCGCCCAGCTGCTGAGAGAGATGCATAACAATGCCAATAATCATTGGAGTGCGTAAGAATTTTATGCGCAATAGATCTGGAATTGAGAACTTTTGTTCCTGTTTCTCAGCGTGGTCCTCGTCGTGCATATCCTTGATTTCATCATTGATATCGGCAGTTCCCCTTATATTTGTCAATACTTTTCTGGCTTGCTCTTCATCTCTCTGTACTAACAGGAGATACCGAGGTGATTCCGGGGCGAACGGTAACATTACGCACTGGACTGCGGAAGGTATAATCGCGAGACCGAGAAGCCAAGGCCAGCCTTCGTCGCTTCCTAGAATAACATCGATACCCAAAATCTGGCTACCGACGAGACCAAACGCCACCGCCAACTGATTAACAGTACCAAACGCCCCACGTAACCTCACCGGAGCAACCTCGGAGACGTAGGTCGGTGACGCAGTGGTCGCAAAACCACAATTGATCCCAATCAAGAACCTCCCGATGATCAGCATCGCAAGGGATGTTGATAATTTACTAAAACCCATAAGAATCGCACCAACCACGCCGAAGGCGGCGTTAACTATCAGAGCAAATTTCCGACCGCGCGCGTCCGCGACCCAACTGGCCAGAGGGCAGCCGATCATTCCGCCAATCGCGAATATGCTGACTATAACAGAGAATATAGTATCCGAATTGACTTCATAGTTGTCTTTAATGAAGTTCTCTATGAAGGTCCTGGGCGCGTTGATGACTCCGGTGTTAAAGCCGAACTGGAGCATGCCGAGCACGGCCGCGGTGACCGCGTACAGCAGCGGACCGGTCGTGCCGCCGGACATCTTGTTACGAGGCACCGGCTCTGGAAAACAAATATACTCTGTTACATAAAATACTCAAATTATATAACCAAATTGATTACTTATCGGTTGAGATAAAAATGATACAAAAGTTAGATTATACATATATCTTAGTTGTCAGATGATAGTTATGCAGAGCAGACAGACAGACACATTATTTTCTCTTAAAACTCACCACCCATTACATTTCATATATAATTCAATACAAAACTCGTTTTAAACAATTATATGACAGCAGATAATATATTTATATTGCCATGA
The DNA here is from genome assembly GCA_918358695.1 of Melinaea menophilus ssp. n. AW-2005. Classification (NCBI taxonomy): domain Eukaryota; kingdom Metazoa; phylum Arthropoda; class Insecta; order Lepidoptera; family Nymphalidae; genus Melinaea; species Melinaea menophilus. The sequence goes on along the minus strand of OU911040.1, from coordinate 15,769,646 downwards.
AAAATATTTAGTAAAAAAACTTCATAAAGATATTATTATTAAGATAAAGTATTACAATGTATGATTTTTAATTTTTTTTAAACCCACTGTGATCATATTTTTAAAAGCATTCCGGTGTTACGCATATAGAATTCTGATATTTTTTTACATTGAACACATTTTATCTAAAGGAAAAAAAAAAATTAATATTAAGAAAATGTGCAAAAATATATACATTTATGGTAACAGTACGATAAATTTACCAGACCTAACTTAAAACGAATTCTCAAAAGTTATAAAATAAAATTCTTATAATAATTAAGAACTCAAGAATTATATTTAAAAGAAACACATATACACATATATATATTAAAAATAAACCTAAATACTCACTACTTCACAATGGTCACACTTGAAGTGATAAAGGAAAATATCAAAAATTCCGATTCTAAAAAGATATCAAAAGATATCCCGATCTACAGATATAAGATAAGGTAAAAGATTATCACCCTGATTATGGTAATTATTTGATTGAAATAGATTTAAAAGATTATTATTAAAGAAAATTATATTATTATATTAAATGAAGCCACTTCCTGGATCGGTTTTTGTTGAAAATAATATAATATATATATTTCGGAATCAAACGTGTAATGTTTTGACCGGCTCAATGACCTTGAACCATGCAAAATTTCACCAAAATCTGTCTATATATATATATATATATATATATATATATATATATATATATATATATATAGTAGTAATATGTTACTATTTTACTATTTTTTTTTAATATCTATTTTACATAAAGATCGACCCTTATTTATTATGTTTTTTTTATTTTTTTTTTTACAGATTTTTTAAATATTTTTAATTTACCAACAACACACTTGATCCGGATTTTAAATACGATATTATAAAAAAATCATTAAATTAAACAAATAGAACATTAATTCTTATCTACATCAAATCACTCAGGTCTGTCCTGTTATAAAATATTAATTACTATTAATTTACATGTGTTACTTCATAGTGGAATTTGTGTAAATGTTAAAGGTAGTTTACACTGGAGATAAAATAATTGGCCTTAAAATTAGTTAATCTATTAATTACTAGTTATGTTTCGTCATCACAAAACCTCACTTGGTCATAAAATAATAAACAGAAAAAACCCGGTCTCCTAACATGTATATCAATACATATAACAAAGATATTCTACATATAAGTGTAATGGCGTTCATACAATGGATGGAGCAGTGTGACCGCGCCCTTATATTAATATTTGTGATGTTCAGAAGGCGTCTGTTAGACGCTGGCTTTCACCATCAGTGATTCATACAACAAATAACAATAAGTTAATAAAATCTCATTATATTAAAATATCTATATATATAAATAAAATTGAAGTGTCCGTTTGTAATTCCATATTAATAGTCAGTAAACACATGACAATATATGGTATTTACATAAACAAACTTTTTTTTTCGCGTCTGTCTTTTTGTTACAGATAATGTCTAAAACGGCTAAACCGAGACTTATTTTTCTTTATTACCCAATTATTTTTCTTTATTTACTTTATTTATACCAAGAAACAAATTGAAATTACCATACTTGTAAACCGCATACAAGGTATAAATACAATAGAAGTGACTCAGAACCGCACGAAATATATTATTATATATATTAAATTGTATTTACTGACATCATAATGATATTAAGAAAACAATTATTGATTAATATATTGTATTACTATTATTATTCATGTGTTATCAAAATCTGTTCAGCCGTAACGAAAATCACCGCAAAATCCAAAGACTGTAAATTTTTATGTTTTTATAAATATAGTATTAACTGTAGCTTTAAATGATATAGCTTTTATATATCATAGTTGTGCCTGCGACTTTGCTCGCGAGGAATGTTTTTTTTAAATAAAATCCTAACATCAGCTATCATCCGCCCATGAAAGTCCTGTCAAAATCGGTCCAGCCGTTTCAGAGGTTAGCCGAAACAAACTGACAAACATACATAAAACAATTTCATATATATGCTATTGGTCATGGTTCAAAGTACAATATTGCGATCTAATTGGATGACTCAAGAAATGTGACTCCGAAACTCAAACATAAATAAACTCAAACACAACTACATTCCTCCTGTTTGAAAATATTTCTGTTTGAGAGATAAGATTATATTAGTCACGTGAAATATATAAGATAATATCTTGAGATCTTTTGAGTGCACATGGTTATACAACACTGTGATAACGGAAACCAACCTAATCCAACCAAATCCATCTAAAACATGGTTGAATTACGACTGTTTATATTACTAACTAACTATATTTTTGGAGAAAAATTATCTTCAAGCGCTTTAAGCTATTTCAAGCAATTGATAAAAATTACAAAATAGAAAGCGGTTTTTTATCACTTATTGCAATGAATTTATTCATTTTATATAAATATTGTCAAACAAAGTTTCTCTTTATTTAGTGACCTACATCGCTCTTGTCGCGCTCAATGAAAACAACTAAAACAACAAAAAAGATAAAACAAGGTAATAAAAGGTAAAACTTAAGAACATCTAATTGCATTTAATAAGTGCTATTAAGTTAATTTAAGTGAATTAAAGTTATTATTACAAAGAAGTTGGAGTGTTTGTTTGTAATTTCAAATTAAGTAAAGTATGTAAGTACTTAAAATAATTATATATTAATTTGTCTCTGTCTGTCTGTTTTGCCCGGCTAATCTTTGAAACTGCTTGACTGATTTTAACAAAACTTTTACTGGCGGATAGCTGATGTTGTAAGGAGTAAGTTAGTACATTTATTTTAAAGAACAACGCGAACGAAGTCGAATCGAAGTCGAAGCTAATATATAATATAAAATTAACATCAATATATATTTTAATTTAGATTAAATATTAATATTTTTTTTGTATAATTGTATTTCCGTCGCAAAAACACAGTTTCTTAGTTAACATAATAACAATTGTTAGAAACAAACGAGTAATAAATTACGATGATTGGATGTCGTACAAATAATACTTAAAATATATTGCTATAATGATCTATAGAATATAGTTAGTAGTTAGGTTTAGGCATTTGTTTAAAACCTAATTAATACATAATTAAGTCTAAAGTAAATGTAATTTTACCAAAAAAGTAACTTTTCTTCAAGTTGTCAATTCCTTATTATCCATACTAAATACCTAACATTATTTACTAATAATATTTAATTGAATATATATGTATTGTAGGTGTGATTAATTATAATATATATATATATATATGTATATATTATAATTAATCATATATATAATCACACCTGGAATTATAGCGAGATAAATATTAAACAATTATGTAAATAATAAAGATACTTACATATGTATATGCATTTATATATATATATATATATATTTATATGTATAGTTTAATATCACAACACAAGTAACTCCCATTAACGACACGCAGCGAGACGGGCGACGGAGCGGAACAGACTGACTCGCGAGTCACAACTCACAAGGCATACAACGACTTTACAGGGGTCAGGGTTACCAACTCTAAGTTTATAATATAATTTTTCTTATAAATAAAAAATAAAAAGAAAACAACAACAACACAACAAATATACTACCGACCTCTCAGAGCTAGGTCAAAGGTTACAATTACCAAATACAAAAGGGAATTATAACAAAAAAATGACAAACATATGACAAGTGACAGTGACAGTTGAGTGATTTTTTTTTATGATAAGGGCAAAACCAGCTTGAAACACGAAACTAGGACTGGGACGCGTTTATAAAGGGATACTCTATACTCGGTATTTGGTTTCAAAGTATCGATACAAAAAGTATTAAATCGTCCGTCTCATCCCTACCCTTGATATTTCAATTAAAGATAACATAAGTAATCATTTAACAAGTGTTTGAGTTGAGTTTGAAGATAACTATCAAGTAGATAAGAGAAGACAAGAAGAGAGTCATTCAGATGAAGATACGAACACGGATGATGATGATGGGTGATGGTGGGTGGGTGATGGTTTTAGGCTTTCTTCAATTATTAAATATATATTTACGAGGTACACGCCAAATATAAGATGTATTGTTTTAATTTCAAGGTCATATCATACCAATTGTTTTTTGCTTCTATTTTAAAATTCACAATGTGAAGGTCAAAAATATATTCGTTTAGCACAAATCTTCATATTTTATCTAATTGAATACGTTTTAAAGGAATAACTAAATGATAAAATTTATTTTATATTTTATTATATATTTTATATTATAAAATTTAAGAGCAAAAACGACAGACAAAGAAAAATAATATAAAAAACAAGGAAAGACACGAAGCATTAGAAAGTTATTTCTGAGACAAATTTAAAAAATAAAAGATAAGTTTATCTTTTCTCTTTGTAATACATATTTATATATTTTTTACAGTTGTAAAAAATCTTTTGTTCTATCTGAAATATTAATATAAAAATAAACAAATTAAATTTAAAAAAAATTAAAAAAAAAAAAAAATATCTATAAAGTGACAACCCTAAATCTTCAAGTACAGTCATGTGGTCACAGAGACCCGTCTGTAATACACTGATTGCAAATAACAATATCTAAGATACAAATATTTACATAATAATAATAATAATAATAATAACAAGCGAAGGACGCTAATATAATCTAATCACAAACCTCCCCCCTTTTCCAAGAAGGGGGGAGATTTGATAAGGGAACTCATATACTAACATAAAATCTAAAAATATAAATAAAATTAAAAAGTCTATTTGTATACAAATTAACAGCTTTTTACTAAATCCATATGAAAAAACCCGTTACTTGATAAAAAAAAATCTCTCTCTGTTTGTTCCCGCTAATCTCTGAAACAGCTAGACCGATTTTAACACGACTTTCCCTGGCGGATAGCTGATGTTACAAGGAGTAACTTACACTACTTTTATTTTAAAGAAAACGAAACAAACGAAGCCGTGGGCACAGCTAGTATAATAATAATAATAATAGTGATGTATTCAATGATCACGGAAATTCACGAAACAACACGAAACATCACGAAAGATTATTCCTTAAATTTTAAAATTTTAGTTAAAACCAAATGCGACAATCGTTTAAAAAGGAATGTAGTTATCTGTATATTTAAATGTCATTTACATCCAAAATACAATACAATATCGACAAAATACAATACAATACAATACAATACAGTAATTTCCGAAACACAATAATTCCAGAATTAAGCGAAAACAAAAAATATACCTAATGCAATAATAATAGCAATGGTTTTTGCTTTATTATTTTTTATTATCATTTTCGATACTATACAAAATTTGAATTTATTATCGAAGGCGAGTTTAATTACCAGTAATAAGATATTCGAAATTTAACAGAAAAAATACATTTATATTTAATGTAAATTTTAATCCTTTGTGTATTTTTACTACAACCGCTTGCTTTATAATTTTATAGTTTCAATTCCGTCATAAACGAGTTCTAGAAACACACACATATGTATAAACACACACACATGTATAAAGACACACACATAAAAACACACACACATATAAACTATGCACGTCACGGCAAACAACAATCGCTTTGAAAAACGAACCCTATCAACACTTTGTTTTCTTACGTTACATTTCATACACTACCAACTTAACGTTCTTTAACTTTCCAGAACATTCTAGAAATATTTTAAAATTAAAATTATTTTTGTTCTATAATAAATATATATTTATATTAACAACAACTTGTGACATTAATTTGGTAACGTATTAAAAACAATTCCATAAAGTATCTCTTTATGGATAAAAGAAGAGTCGTGTTACTTTTAAATCAAACGTTATTATGGTATTGTTTACAAAATAATTATTTAACCTATATGACTCAAATTAAAAAATATGTATCAAAATGTACGCTTGGTAATGGAGGGAAAACATTCGTTTAAAAAATAACCTAACCTAAATTATTATATAGTAGGTATAATATTTTTTTTTTAACACTAGCTGCGCCCACGACTGTTCGCGTCGAATATTTTTTAAATAAAATTAGCCTTATATACTCTTTATAACTTCAGCTATCACTGAGTCCTTTCAAAATCGGTCCAGCCGTTTCAGGGATTTGCCGGACCAAATAGACAGACAGACACGTAAATTTTATTTATATGTGATATTATTTTTCGAGTGCCAGTGACAACAGTCAAGATGGCTGGCGCCTGAGAAACGTGATCCCATATACACATTACAACCCATGGTTTGTATTAGCATTTTTATTAATACTACCACTCCTTATTGTTTATAAGATATAATATAATAACATACATACATATTATTTATTATTTATTTATAATATAAATAACTAAGTATATTTTCGTATACATCGTATTGTATAGTGGTGAGAATAATTTATTTTCTTCTCTGTATACACATACTAAATCCCCTGACTCCGTTCACAGAGAGTCCGTTCATCATTAGATAATATAAAAATACGATATTTTAATTAAATATACATATTTTTACAGCAGACTCTTATTGCTTTGTCTATGAATATAAATTCCGTTAAAAAAAATCTCCTAATATGCATGTAAAACATCTAAGGAACAATTATAACTATTCATAGGAACCCTAACACTAACTAGTCTATCAAATAATTTTTATTACTAAAACGATCTAAGGTCAGTCTTTCTATATCTATATATCTATATTTATACACAACATTATAATTGACACTAAATATTATACTTCAATCAATAAAATTTATTAATTTACAGAAATTAAATATAATAATTGGTCCGCCATAAGCCATGATTAATAATTCCATAACTGTAGGCTTCCTAGCTTTGATACTGAATTTTGAGTTTGAACTTTAAGGTTTTCTCCCTAAAAACCTTAAATATATATACGTAATTATAATACGTGCTTTGGAATATTTCAACATTAATTGAATTATAAATGTTTGAATTAAACATAGATTAATTGGTTTGAATGATAAAGTTACATTTACACTCGGTACGAGGAAAAACCTGATATTCAAGGGAAACCCACTTCATGTGGTTATTAAAATTACATAAATCGATTCGTTCAATACATTAAACTTACTACTGCAACGAATTAAGAAAGGTCATACGATAAGAAAATAATATTTGGGAACCTACGACAACTGCACGCCAGTGATTGCTCGTCGTACATTTATCATAGCTTCCCAAATATTATTTTTTGTCAATTTATTGACCGTTCGGGAAACTTCTTTTTGAAGCAACTTCACCTAAAAACTACTGAAGCGATTTGAATGAAAATTGGCAGAGCTGTAGAGCTTGGGAATAAACATGTTTAAAAAAAACAGAATTAAAATATTTCATTCCGTTCAGAAATGATGGTCAAAAATCTGTTTTTCCCATTGACTTAACGTTATTAGAACCTCCGCGCTTGCCAATCGTCAACCTAGAAATACGCTTTTATGCAACATCACATAAAAATTACTAAATAAAATATATATAGGTATATATTTATCATTATGTTTTATTTAAACTCGGCGGCGGATCCTAGTATTTAAATAATAAGATAGTCAAATAAAATGAACCAATTAACCACTAGTTCCTGATAATAATGAATAATTATCACAAATGTTCAATGAAATAGAAATTAAATTTAAAAGACTATAGAAGTACAACGGTATTAGAAACCCTTCAAGCGGGGTCAATGACCGGATCACGACAAATATATTAACAGCTCGGCAATTAAGAACACGGTTTACTTGTAAGGGATAGGGTACTACTCGCTGGTATGCAATGTAAGCTGAGTACACATTGATTTTATATATGATGCTTTAAATACATACTCTCGCTTTCTTTCGGTCTCTTTCTCTCGCTCTGTTTCTCTCTTTCGCTGTTTATCTCTCTCTCTTTGTCTCTCTCTCTCTCTCTCTGTCTCGCTCTATCTCTCTTTTTCTCTCTCTCTCGCTCTGTTTCTCTCTCTCACTCTATTTCTCTCTCGCTGTGTGTTGTGTGTGCGTGCTTGCGTATGTTTGTGTATTCGTGTGTGTGTTGGATGCAAAATTGTTTGATTGCACTTTTTATTATTAAATAATTGCTACGTAGTTATTATCAATTAATGACAATTACGATTCAAGAGCAATGAATTAAGCTACAGCATTGTTCACTCGTGTGTGACTTCTGCACACACACACGCTAACACACATTCACACACGCAAACACACATTCACAGTTCATCTTCATCACTCAGTTGAATTAATTAATAGTAAATTGAATGAGAATGAACGTATAGCAATTAATAGATACAAAAACCTTAAATATCATCATGTCTCCTGTCTCCGTCTGTTATTTTATAGCTCGCAAACCAATAAGCAAACTTTTAATTCGTTATTTTATGTTAATGCTGGCTTAATTAAAGCAGTTCTTATATCTGAACACTTCCAATGCAAATCGTATAAATATTAAATTTAATATATACATATAAATAAAATTAAAGTGTCCGTTTGTAATTCCATATTAACAGCTTTTCACTAAATACATATTATATACAGTATTTAGATGAAAAAAAAAAATCAGTGCCTGTCTATCTGTTCCTTCCGGTTTATCTCTGTAATGGCTGGATTTTCACTGGGCTTTCACTCGATAGCTAAAGTTATAAGGAGTATTTTAAAAACATTCCGCGCAAACAGAGTCGCGGAAACAGCTAGTATTATACATACTACATACTATATATATATATATACAACATTATATATATATATATATATATATACTACATACTATATATATATATATATATATATATATATATATATATAATGTAGGTTCTGAATAATATTACTGCATGGTCGTTCTAAAATTAGACTATTTATATAAAATCTACTAACACGTTAGTACGAGAACTGTTTTTGCTATTATTACGCAATCAGAATGACTTTGCAAATACAACACATGGTTAAGTATCACAGTTCCCACACATACCGGGTATTGAAATATAGGTAGGTATTAGTAGCCACGGATTTCTTTTTTTATTATTATTAATTAATCATTAGGTCACTATAGAATTGATTGCTATGGCTCTAGTTCGTGCATTGCTCACTAAATATATTGACGTTTGTGAAACAATAATCACAATAGAGAAATATTTGACTGACTGACTGAGCCTCCTAACCTTATTTTAAGTCGGAGAGTATACAGAAGGACTTATTTCGATATGGTATCAAAATAGTCCCATTTGATACACGAATGATCAGTATTGATTCAAAATGGTAAAAATATAAATAAATAAATTGTGTTTAGATATCAGTTACCAATAAAGCGAAGTTCATGACCAATACAATTAATTTATAATAATATATAATAATTTATTAGAGCCTTCTATTTTGAGTAAGTTTTAGAGTTGCCCGAATTTGACGTGTGCCTACCACGTATTGCACAATAACTGTGCAATGTTTAAAAATAACAAACTAAAAAATCCCTAAAAACACTTACATTTTCAATGAATATCTCAATATACTTTATATTAGGTGCAAAATACTTTTTTTTACATTATTTATTTAGAAAGCACGTGTCGCAACTGCAAAGCAGTGGACATAAAATTAATATTATTAGTTTATTATCTTCCACAACTAAAACCAAATACCGGGATAAAATGGAGATATTATAATACATGAAGCATGTTTATTTATAGCGACACTTTTCTTAAATAATACACAATTTTATCCGTTTACCTTGAAGTGATTAAAATGTGCGGCGAGTGTGAAAGGTCGCCATTCTTATACATAGGTAGATCACTAATATAAAATATTATTGATAAATAAAACGTGTACAATTATTTTATTAATATTTACCTCATTACAAAATAATTGTAATAAAACATTATTTAAGTATAAATCAATCATATTTTATTTTTATTATTTTAACGCTTTCACGTCAAAGGTAAAAAATATTATGAAATCGAAAATTTCTTCTATTTAATATGATAGGTAATTATTTTGTTAAACTAAGCTATTAACTACATAATATAGATAAAATTCGCAAACCTGTTTGCTGCAGTAGGGCTGCCGTGTTGTCATTCGGCATTTTAATTTACCACAATGAAGTACGAGTCTACGAATGAACATATGTCGGTAAATCGTTGATTTTAATCAAAAAGTATTAATAAAATATGTACTGACTTTTTATTACAAACAGGCGTGTCAAATCAATTTACTAATAACATTCATTTGAGGTCCACTGACCACTGACCACTGACCGTTCAGAACTAAAATAACATACGCTTACAATGTTATAAGTCAGTTAAATTGACATTTAATTCAAAGCAATTAAAATAGACAAGACTAAACACGTTTTTATGTCACTAATTCGTTAAGAGACCACATATAATTTAAAAATAATTATTTCAATAATAATATTAATTATAGCAAGCATATGTTTACCTGTATTATCGAGATTAATTTAGTCGAGATGCCAAACCACTGGGCAACCCATGATTATCACTTGTTTGAAAATAACAGTATTTTGAAATACATATTTTTTATCTCAAAATAAATAGCATTTTTAAAAACACAAAAATACATCGATATCACTGACTTACAGATATGATTCAGTCACAGATGAGCAAAAACAGTATTACCAGCAGTAAACCTAAAACCACAGTGTAGGCAATTATAAATTGATTGTCTACGACACAAAAATTTACTTACGATCGTAATTGATATCAATTTTTATAATCAAAGTATTGATGATGATGATGTATTTGAATAATGTTATTTATCAAATAAAAAAATCATACACAACAAATATATTTTATGTGCATTTAAGCACTTGTGCTGTTACTATTTATTAATTATACACAAATCAAAAAATATGTAGTTACTATTTATTAGCTATAAAGAAAAAAAATATTTCATTAATAATTATTTCCATCTTTATTGTATCATAAATTATTATTGTTATTATATTAATTCTGAACGTTATAGTAACTTCTGAAGATCGATTGAACTGACAAATGACAATTGTCAATTCAAATAATTTTTAATTTGGTGCGCAATAGAAAAAGTCAATACAGTAACAAAATTCGTCGAAGCTCAAAACAAACTTCTAGATTCTGGCATAAGTATAACAAATTAAATCTCTGAGTGTTGTCAAAAATGTCAAATACGTTTATGGACAGAGTGCGTTCCTTTTTCGGATTTCAACCAGAACCTCCTAGAAACGATTTCCGTAACCCTATTTGGGCTTCAGATGACGATGACGATGGAGACGAACTTTACACCAAACATCAAATGGAAATATATAAGGACCCACTCGACCTACACCTGGAATTTGCCAAACAAATGCAAGACATGTTTAAAAATTTGGGATCCATCTTTGGTGATATGCGATCATTTTTTGGCCCCGGCGATATGAATTCATTTGGAACTATGACTGATTTACCGATGCCAGATCCAGAAACTGACAGATTTGACAGCAACCGTATTAGAGATTATTATTTGAAACCCGGTTACCATGATTATAAATATGAGCAACCAAGAGACAATGATTTGGATGGGAAGATCTCTTCCAATGAAATATCTGGGCTCTTGAAGAAGAATGAAGAAGGCCATATTGTTCCTCAGCAACCATTCAACGATTCTCTACGACCTTCTCGGTCTTTCTGTCAAACAATTATTACCTCGAGCATAACAAAACCAGACGGCACCATAGAAACCCGTAGAATTGTCAAAAATGGAAATGAAGTGATAGAAGAGACAACCACATCCACTGGTCCTGACGCAAAAGGTCCGTTTAGTCCCATAAGCCCTATGGACACCACCCAATTAATGTTTTCACAACTTTCATCTCTTTTGAAAAATTTCTACTAATCAGTCAATCAATCAATGTTTGATACTAAACTGATATTTTTAAAGACTAATTTATTGAAACTCCATGTGATAGTTAGTATTAAATTGCCATAACACTTTCCTTTTTCACTCGTAGGTTATACGGAGTAGTTCATATTTTTTCTTATTCAATTTCCAAATCTGTGTATAGAATTTATTTTTAATATCATTAATTTGGTTAAATAATTAGTTTACTATTCTGTAACTTCATTAAATTAAATAAAAATTGAAATATTTGGGCTTATTTTTTTTTAGCTTTTTTAAAATTTTACATTTTCTTAAAAAATATATATATTACATAATTTTAAGGAAATTTCTTATAAGATATGAACAATATCCTACTAATATATGCGCATAAATTTTATAAACTAGAAGTTATGTAACTGAAAAGTTATTAATTAGCGTCAGAATAGTTTATAGAACTCTGATCATGACTAACTTCTGTTTATCTTTAAATATTAGTAGCTAGTATAATATATTTATCTTTGGTATCTTTTATCTTTAACCAATTTATTTCATTTATTATATTATTTTAAATCCTATAGGGAAAAAATTTAGTCAATTTTTATTTTCAAGTAAGCATATACAGCACCAGGTTTGGTCGCAGACAAAGCTTTGTTTGCCTATAGATTTTATTTTATCCCTTCCCCCCATAACAAAAAGTAAAGTTAGAAATTTTATTAGAAATGTTATTTAGAATTTAGAATGTCAATATAGTATGGTATGACAAGGATGGCTAATGCTTGAAGTTATTAATTTGTTACAATTTGGTAAGTTGCCTATATTCACAAGGTTTGCCCATAAATGTATACAATTTAGGGAACAGCGCTTGGACTGCACTTGCGAAAGGTTAGACTAGTAAGTACAGTTCTAAAGGCGACCATGAAGAACTGGTAAGAAATTCCATGATCATCCTTTAAAAAAAATTCTACAAACAACACTAAATTACCATTTCCCCACAAGTTTAAATGTTTGATGCCCAGTGAAGTGGACAAGGATCAGCTGATGCAAAAATACATATAAATACATATTAATTGTCTATCAGTCATGACATACACATTCAAAATATTATATCTTAAATATATACTTTAAAAGCCATAGGACAAGGTTGAAAAGTGTGTGTTATTTAAAAATAGCATAAATTAAATAGATTTATTGATTGATAAATAAATATTTGTCAATGTTAAGGGCAATAGCAGGCATCCCTGGTGTTGCTCTTGATCCAGGTCAAGTAGCGGTTGACACGCGTGTACACTCCGGGCTTGTTAGGCCTGGCGCAGCCCTCGCCCCATGACACAACACCTGGAATATTATAACAATTCTTTAATTTCTTTCATCCTCCATTTCCTCCCACTTGTGAGGCCCATTTTCTTCTCTAATCCAATCTTAAATTTATTGAGCGAAGTGGGCGGAACGTTCTACTGGAGACTTTCTCACATTCTTTGTCACGAATAGGCTCGAAAACTACTAGAGGGAAAATTAAGAAATTTTGCAATTAAAAAGATACGGTATTAAAAAGATACGATAAAGAACGGCACGAAATTGAGGGACTGTTCGCGCCCCTAATTTTCCATCACCATTCCAACACCCTCTCACTATCAATTTCATCACCTCTTCTACCTATTCCTTGGAACCGGCTAACTCATGGTAATCATTTTATCTCTGTTTATAAAATAGTAAAAGATAAGTACAAACCGACAATACTATGTTTCTCAGTGGAGTTGTTAAGTACATGAAGTGGTCCACCCGAGTCTCCCTGACACGCGTCCTGCCCCCCGGACTCCTTTCCCGCACACAACATATTCTCTGTAATACGCTGCTTATAATCCGTCTTGCGGCACTCCTCGTTCGATATAATTGGCACTTGAACCTGGAATATAATTGAACTAGAATATAAAGTTAATAAATGAGACATCAGATCTCTCAGTCTCTGTACGAGAGAAACATCAAATTTTAACAAATATGTAATATTTGTGAGTTCAAATGCCTAATAGGACCAGTCCAAGAAACATTACCGCTTGCAGCGTGTTAGAGACACTGCCGCCCTCCTCTGTGGTGCCCCACCCCGCGACCATGGCCGACTGGTTGCTGTAGGAGAGTCCTGCGGCGGGGAGGCACCCGGGGCGGATCCCTACATCCTTATCGTCCTCTACCTCCTCACGAGCACGTTTGAGGGCGGAGCTCAAATCCACCTGAAGTTTGATTATACATTTCACAATTGATATACCTTTCCTAGGTTCTATATTTATTTTAGGTATTTTTTTATTATTTCGGTGATTTTGATTATTTCAAATAATATATATAAATATTATTCCCGTTGCTAGCGACTTTGCTACTTAAACTATTTTACAATATATTATTTCATATATTATTAACACCGCCGACTATTGAACTTAGAAGTGAATTAAACAATTTTAAGCTGTCTTTTAAGCTGGACCAAACAACAGATATCTACAAAGTTTATTGAAATCAGTTCAGTGATTTCAAAGATTAGTGCAAATAAAAATTGTGACACGGGATTTATACAGTAATCCCTTCTACAACATGGTAGATACATTAACGTGCTCATATGACCGTATAATGCATTATGTAACATTTAACTTTTCTCATTAAAGGTGGTTTAAGTTTAATATTAAGATAGAACTTAATTTAATTTTTACTTAATTTAATTTTATAAAAACACAATTGACACAATGCGCAAAGACAAGCAAAATTAATTATAAACTTTTAAAAATCATTATAAATTTCATAGTATAGAAATATTTCTAGGAAAATGCATGCATTAAATGGGGGAAAATACGCATGACAATAAACTGAAAGAGCATTTTAAGAGTGTCGTGTTAAAGGGGATTACAGTATATAGTTTTTTAAAATTCAACAAAAATCAATACACAAGGGCTATATAAATGCTTTAACAGGTATTTAATCAAATAAAAAGGCACTTACTCTTTCATCAAGCTTCAACAAGGCAATATCGTTATCATAATTGCTCGGGTTGTACCTCATGTGACGGATGATAGCAGACACCTTCCTATCCACAGTCTTCGTCTCATTAGCAGTAGACCGATCGTGTTCTAAGAAACGAACGGTCATTCTCTCCTTTCGGAATCTGCAACCATAATTAGCCTTAGCACTGAGACTTCTTAAAGAGTTTTAATAACTTAACTTTTACTCAATAAGTACAACTTACCCAGACGTGCAATGAGCAGCTGTAAGCACATACAAATCATTGATGAGCGATCCTCCACAATAAAATCTACCATTGTACATCAAAACTACGATCCATGGTATTTCCAGCTTTTTAGTTTCATATCCACCGACAATTCGTCTACGAGTCCTAGCGATTCCGCATTCTGGTAAAACAATAGAAAATTAATATTGATATATTTAAAAATCACTAAAATATACTTAAAATTGTTAGTTTAATATTCAAATTCAAAAAACTTTATTCAAACAACACGAGAAAGTAAAACAATAATAAAATATATAATATAAATATAAAAAAGCAAAAATTTCATATATACGAGTTCTAGTATAAATCTTCAAAAGCTAATAATTTTGGACATACGGCAAGTTGGACAGTCATCTGGAGGATCATGGACGGGTCTGTAGGTGGTCGTAGAGGTCGTGCTTAACCAGCTATTAATCCAATCTATGATGCCCTTTTCCTGTCCCTGTCCACTCAATTTGGTGTCAGTTTGACAGTTCGCTGCATAGATACAAAATAGTACTAATAACCACCGCATTTTCCTATAAAAAAAGGAATTATTATAAGACTTAGGCTTAGTAAAGTTTAAATTTTAAGGTAAGAATTGTTTTATTAATAATAATATATCATGCCGTATTTATTACATTTTTAAACTTATAACTAGTTAATAACGATCGTTCGATAACGCGAAGTTTTTTTTAATTAATATTTGTAACATACCGACATACAACAACCGGAATCAATAATTGAACTTGATCCGATTTTATTGAGCGAATAGGCTCAAAAACTACTTGATGAAATTTTGCAATCAAAAAGACACACATTAGATGAAGGTTTAAAAAAAAAGAAAATTGTCATGTCGTTGAGAAATAATCGTCAAAAAACTGATATCCCATTGAAATCAATGGAAAACGATGAGTCATTACACTGGGCTCACTTCGCTCAATATGCAAACGGCACCCGAGATTTTGGGAGCGCAGCGAGTCGAAATTGAGGGTCTGTTGGCGCCCCTAGTTATAATCAATGTTACAGGTATTATAAACGTCTGATTAATTTTGTTGGTAACCTAAGGCTGACATAAACCTCGGATTGCAGAACGATTATTAATTTTGGCAGTTACAGATAAATGCATCTTGAAGTTAATCCTGAAACATACATGCATATTTATTAACTGACCTTATTACCGTCATCGTAAATTTATCCTATCTATTAGCTTTTTTATGGCTCCATAATACAATTAACATGTACAGCAATTGTGCTGCAGCCATTACTGCAATTAGGTAATTTATGAAATGGCGATGGAAAATTAAAAAATAAATATATGACGTAATATTTTGAACCCAATAATACATACAATTTAAATTTGAAACCAATAATAAAAACATTTGTTTTCATCTAGCTCTAAATGAAAAAAAAACGTTGACACCAACAATAAATATAATTTGAATTTGGAACTAATAAATAAAAAAATAAATAAATTATTGAGTGAAAAATCAAAAATAGTTTACAAATGCTGTCATTATGAGAATTAATAAAGAGAAACAGATAACACTCGCAATTTCATATAAATTACTATCATTAGCGAGAAATGAATTAGCTACTGCAAAATCAGTTCGCGAGTAAATCAAGGACACGGAAAACCGGTAAAAACCGGTTTATTGTACCGTTATATCGATCACATATAATTTACACCTCGACATGTTTTTTTTTTATTGAATTAGCGGATTAAATACAGGAGATTGGTTCGGTATTTTTTATTAATAAATGACATAAATAAAAAAAAAACAGTTTCAATCGTTTATCTGAGAAAATACAACTATTTATTTCAAGTACAAAACATTTATTGTTATAATTAATTTCTGAAAATGAAACTTCGTGAATAAAAATGAAAGAATTCAAAGCGAAAACTGTTTAAAGATTTGATTTTCTTTTTTTTTCAAATTTTATTGGAATGTTAATCTATTTCTAGACCAAAATTTTCGAACTTCAGATAAATAATACAATATTCGTTATTTAAATCAGTTTGAATAATATACTCGTTATTTAAATCTTCTGGTTAAAGACTTTTGATACTTTGCCAAATTCAATTTAAATGCTTAACAAGGCCTAACAAGACCATTTATACGAAGACGTAAACTTGTACTCAGTAATAATAACGAAAAGTACAAACAATACTTTCGAATTTAAAAAAAATATATGGTTTTTAATATAATATTTATAATTCATTGATTAAAATTATAATGATATTATTTCAAGTTTTCTATCATATGAAGTTGAAAAAAATAATAACTATATTTGAATTTAGAACAAGCACCGAGAAATTCTGTGGCGTTTTATACAAAGTATTTTTATACGTCATTTTTTTTTTTTATAATATGAATCAAAGACAAGTTTGAAAAATATGCAGAATATATTGTTGACGTACGTACATTAAGAAATGCCGCGGAGTTCCGTACAAAAAGTTTTTATGTTATTTTTTTTCTGTAATAGTTAGCAAAACCCCTTTTGAAAACTTGATAGACTATATTTATTTGAATTTGGAACAAATACTTGAAAGTGCCAAAGAGTTCTATAGAAAAAGTTTTTATACATTTAAATTTGATTTAATTTATTATTGATAAACACGTGTTCGTGAACATACAAACAGTCACGTTCCGTTTGTTATTCTCGCCACACTCCTGGCACTCGTTCTAGGAGAGAGCTATATGTTTTCCTGTTCCCTTATAAAATACTGTAGAAAGTTACACTAATATAAATGATTTTTGCAATTCTTATATTAAAATCATTGTAATGTTCAGCGCCATTTACGGGATATGTTGATTTGCTTTCATTAATTATTTTTTTCAATAAGTAGGTACCTGTTATTAAATGATTTTTTAATGTAACTTGTAATTTTAATTGAAATGTTAAATATATTTGCCATTTTTAGCAAAAAATACTATATTATTTGTATTGTATTTCCAAATACCAAATTCACTTGCAGTAAAATATATATGATATATATTATTTTTAGTTATAAATACTTACAAATAAATAATAAATTTAATTTATAATATAAAAAAAGTAATAAACTCATATATATTTCTTTTTGATAAAAAAATCACTAATCACTATCACTAAATAATAAAAAAAAAACTCACACCAAGTCGGGTCCGTGTTGTTAAAAGAAGACGAGTGAGCGCTTAAAAGCGGACCACTCTAACGTTAAGAAAGAGACAGAGATATCTTCACTCTCACTCTGGTTACTCCACTTATCCTGACAGAAGCGCCTCTGACGTTAATTCCCTCGCGCACTCCATTTTATTGAAATGCAATAAATTCCATAACAGTTACAAGGTAATTTCAATGGTATTATTATCTTTTAATGCAATAATTATCATATTTTCCTCTCATGTGGGACTCTAATCTCTTATGACATGCAACCATAAATTAATTTAGCATTCACTTATTAGATTTTATAATCTCTATGGAGTTTTTATATTCAATTTTTATTCTTAGGGTTCAGAGATTAAGTTTCTTATCAATCTATAAGCAATATATTATTTATATCAAGCATTTAAATATTTATCTTATTTTTTTAATATTTTAATATAATCTGATAATATCACTCCATAGATACATATAATATTTCTATCGAGTAATATTAAATATCTAAAATTAAAATAATAAAATTTTATTCTACAGAATATATCCTTCAATAATAAAATATACATTTAATACAATAATTAGCAATATATTGCGCCTGTCTAAATATTATGAGCAATTACACCAATATGTGTAAAGTAAATATTCTCAGGCGTCAATGTAATGTTAGCTAATATCTTAACTTAAAATACTTACAATAACCTTTTAAACTTTATGAAACTATCAATGAAGTTCAGTTTAGAGTTCAACTTTAACTAAAAATTTAATTAAGGTACTTATAATAAATAACAACAAAGTAATTTTACGAATTACTCATGTGTTAAAATTTCTTAAGAACTTCGCCTTACTTATTTACTTAAGGCTCACTATATATTATAATATCTCTTAAATCTTACTATAAATTTATATTTACTTCAGTATACTGTTTTTATATATCTTATCTCAAAAGTATCACTTTAAATTACTCATAAATTAACTTTAACAAGTATAACGTTACGTATAAACAAAACAACAGACAAATAATGAACTATACGGAGTTATTACTTGAGACTTTTATTACATTTTTACGCCCCCGTACTGCGTTATACAGTTATAAGATAATTAGATCATTTTTCCCCAAAAATTCATTAACTTTCAATAAATTTAAGTACTTATTTTAAACTGTTGTGTCAATTATCAATTTCTTCTCATTCGAATGACTTAATTAAAAATATACGGTTTATAAGATGTTATAAACAAAATTAATTTAAAACATTATAAAAAGGTACACCTATAACTCTTTTAGAATATAATCTTATTGACCGTGATTGAATATTATATAATATATATATATATATATATATATATATCAGTACTACAAAACTCTAAAACATAAGAAACATAAGTCAATTTCAAAGCACTTCAACAATGTTAGAGATATTGAAAGAGAGGACAGGAAAAGAAAGAAAGAGAAGGATATGTTTATAATATGTAATGCTTAATTCATTCTAATAATGATATTTAATTTAATCATTTTAAAAGTATAGAGGAAAAATATTTGACTTTATAAGTATACTTGCTTATTCTCTCCCGCTTCGCTGGGCACACTATTAATTTGGATGTGAATTTAGATTGCTATGGTAACCTTGGTCATATTACCCGTTGTCGTCGTAACCGTTGCCTTAATAACTCTTACCCCCCCCCCCCCCAATAAGTGTATAGCTCCTACAGGTTTAAAAAATACAAAAAGTTGAAATCCGTTTTGATAGGATTTCCGTAAAATCCATTCTTAGTGGACGTCTGCGTCACAAAAGACGTAACTATGTAAAATTTTAAGTTAATCGGACAGATAGGTTCGGAGATTTCCTGATGATTCAGAATTATCTATATACTCGTAGAATACAGATTTACTGTTTACTTTTAAGTTTCCGTCTCCTAGTACGGCCCGTCTGTTTGTCAGTACAAATCCTACAATTTTATCTTACAACCATGAAATTTGATGATAAACTTACAAGGAAAAAAACAAAAAAAAACCTTCGCATTGTTGTCACAACAACAATATCACCTCGCACTTGACCGGTTTTTGTACTAAGGTGATGAAATTATGATTTGTGGAAGATTACCTATTACTTTATACTAAAGATATGAGATTCGACCTTACATTGAAAAGGTCATGTAATAACTCTTGTAAAGAGAGATTAGATGACAAATACAGTGTTACAAGTGTGTATAACAATTCTTGCGAGTATCCAAATACCTCTCTTGTTTCTTCCAACAAGTCATCTATCTCTTTCACTCTTTTTTATTATTTAAATTATCATAATCTTATATTTGTTAAAATTTTACCATTATAATACATTAACTACAAACAAAAAAATCATGTGAAGATATAAAGATAATTGAATAAATGATAAACTTTTACGAAATATATACACCATATTTTTCCTTTTCTGATCCCTTCCTTTATCCCGTCCCGATTGTGAAGCAAGGTTCTGGCCTTGCTTTGCAAGGGAAGACCGATCCTCAAGGACAGCAATCACAACTTTATATAACAAATAAACATGAAAAATGCTACCACTTACCACGAGGTGTTCCTAAAAAGGACCAGGTCCTTATTCATTCTATCCCGTAAAAATAATTATGCTATAAATGTTAAATTACAAAGTTAATATAATTATTTTCTAGAATCTTCATAATCCAAATAAAACAATTATTAATTACATGTATACATATTACATGTATTACATATCATGACCGACCTTCATAATCTTCATAGCATCACAGTTTTGCAATGTTAGTTCATAGTAATGACACACGGTCAGCGTTGCATGCTGGTATGTTATGCATACGTAAATTAAACAATCCATCCATTTTATTATTAATACGTTTTAAACAGTCAATATGCTTTTTCACATTGAAACAATACCAATGATTTGTGTATCAAATGGGAGTTTCAGGACTATTTTGAAAGTTATCAAAATAAGCTCTTCTGTAAAGACTCTGCAACTTAAAAATAATTCTAAACGAGCCCTGGTATGTTATGTTTATTATAACAATTATAGTATTATTTTATATAATACTTAAATTATCAATAAAGGTTTAAAAACATTAGTTTAAATTTTGTCGATCTAATTTTGAAAGTAGGTCCTATGTTAAAACAAGTAAGGGTTCTGTTAAGTAACTATTTCATGGTATTTTGATACTAAGATAAGCAAACATAAATTATTTAAAAGTTATTAATATATATATTACATAAATATACTTAGTAATATTATTATATTTTTCAGTAACAGTCCTTTTAAATAGAGGTTGAATTTTTTTTTATAAAAACTATGTTACAATAAAAATATTAAAACATTAACTTTACTAAGAGTGTCCTATTTAACCATGGTGTGGCGTAGAAAGACATAATTATTCTCCGTATTCTCCGAATATTATAAATAAATTAAAAAAAAGACTAAAAACAAGAAAAATATATAAAATACATGATTTCTTTATAAATAAAAAACTACAAACAGAAGACCAAGACAAGATAGTTTAAAGTTCAAAAGTAAATAAATTATATATAAGTGTTCATCTCAGACCTCGTAGCCTTATTTTAAGTTGGAGTAAAACCTATCTGCTTTTGATAAGTATGGTATCAATAGTCCTGACATTCCCGTTCGATACACAAGTGATAAATTCAAAGTGTAAAAGATGTAAACATAAATGAATAGCCACTAGCAATGGTGTTACAATGGAGGTTGTTCTTATCACCATACGGGCCTGTAGCCTTGGCACGGATGCCTCATCCACTTCATACACCACACCCACCAAACCACAAGGCCACGTGTATGAACTTTTCCGTATTTATTTTCATGGTATTCTTATCTTCGTACACATTCTTATCAATTGGGTTAAGAACGTGACCTTGAACTTAAATTAAATGGATCTTTCCTATGATACAATAGAAAAATATGGTCCAAAAAAATATTTTTATTTACGGACAGTTCATTATATTAACAACTTTTGCCCAAAACTTCGTTTGGGCGGAATAAAATATTTAAAACAAAAATTGCCAAGTTGCTCCTAATAACGTCAGCTATTCGCCAGTGAAAGTGCTTTTAAAGGTTCAGTCGTTTCAGAGATTAACCAAACCATACAGACGGACAGACAACAATTTTTAAAATGTTTTTTGTCCGTAAGTAACGTAATACTTTCATATGCATTCAGTGAAAAGCTGTTAATTTGGAACTACAAAGAGACACAATAACTTTATTTATTATTATTTATTGTGTATAAATAAAGCTTTTCAAACACAAATACCATAATGTGAAAATGTTGAATTATATAATAAAAATGTCACAACTCTCACAAATAATTGCGGGGCTTTCTCTTTAAAATGTTCGTATATTGTCTGTGGGTGTATGAGAGCGATACTTTTAAATTTTATGGTAGGTCAGGTATATGTAATTGAATAACGAAAATTGCAAAATATTTAACATATATCGGGTCCCGGCTTTACGTAAACAGTTGGGCAAGATTGTCCAAATTCATGAGTAAAACTCAACGGTCAGAACAGTGTCAGGTGAGTGACGCGCGTGTTACGTAATAATGATGTAGCTCTGATCTGCAAGCATGTCCTTCTACTGATCAAAATAAGTAAAGTATTATCAAAATTATCAAAATTGCGGTTTTTGTACCATGTTAAGACAAGAAATCTAAATTAAAAATTATTTTTACTTATAAAACTATACAAAAATCACTCTTTATGTATTAAATAACTGTAAATAAATATAAATAATTACATTCCTATTAATAAAACAATTTTGAAATTTTCAAAAAAAAAATAATCGTAAAAAATTTTGTGCCTCAAAGACGTTAACCAAGATTTCCTTGAAACGATTTTTGTTTATTCAATTTTATTTTTACGATTATTTAATATGTGTATACAAACATACACATATAATGTAACTATGTAAATTTATGAGTATTCAGCAAATACAATAATAAATATTTGATATGATGGTAATAGTCCAAAAAATTGCAAGAAAATATGTTTAATAGATCAGGCAGTCAAAGGAAATTGTTTATATATTTTCCACTTTGAATTGATCACTCGTGTATCAAATGGGAGTGTCAGGACTATACCATACTTGTCAAAAGCCCTTCTGTGTACATTCCAACTTAAAATAAGGCTTTGAGGGTCATTAAAAATATATTAGAACATCTAGGTCAATTGCAAACACTGAAGGATGCACCAAAACAACAATTAACACTTATGTAATACTTTTAGAGAAAAACAGGTTAGATCTTAGGAAATGAATTAATTGATTTGCATAACAGAGATTTAAAGAGATTTTTCTCAAGACCGGAATAAGAATGTGTCAGCGCATAACGATGCCAAGTGACGGCGATGGAGCGCGGAACTTGTCTAAATTGTACAAATCCGTTATTTTGTACAATTCGACTCATTAATGGCTGTATTGCAAAACTTTATTTAGATCTGATGTAACATGAATGGTATATAATAAATCTTTGACTTTAATAAAATCAACCTAACCTTATTAACGGCGCGATAATTTAAATATAACGAAACTTTCCAACAAATATTATCCTAAAAAAATTGTCAACACAATTGACACTTCAATAAAACTCAATCTTACCGTTAATATAACGATAATTCAAATGGCAAAACTTTCCAAAATAAACCAAAAAAATTGTAAACTCAAAGAGAATAGATATGAAGGTCAATCTTTCCACCACGGAGCCCTGAGGTGGGGTTCGCCGCTGCGTCGCTCGCTCAGTCGTCGCGTATCCGTGAACTTGGCCTGATCTGATCACCCTGGCCTTAGGCCTTATCGGAGGCGCCGCCCGCGGCCTATAATAGCTGGGCCGGCGTCTCCCTTCGCCTCCAGATCGGACTGCGCCTCCGGCAGACATGTTTCGCTTCTTGTGGCTACTAGTTGTGCTTGCGACAGCCACCGCTTGCAGGCCCTGCAGTGAGTTTATTATAATCATTTAATTAGGGATCGAATATCAACGTTTGTGTGCGTGTTCTCTTTACGTTGTGTTTGTGTATGTATGTGTGTGTGCAGGTAAGGATACATTATAAACGGGAGATTAATTTAAGATTTATTTTATTTATTAACGAACCTGGAATTGATATAAATATCGCGGATTATTTTGAAATATATAAATATATATATATTTACAATATACATATATTATATGTCGTGACCCAATTAACAAACGGACTGTATGTCTGTGTTACCAAAACGAAAACTAAATTTGAAGATATGAAAGCCTATGATATAAGTGCACGACACTCGAGTCACTCGACGTACTTCATAAAAAGCTACACTTCACTTCCTCGTTAATATACAATATAAAAAAATTTCTAACTCTTCAGATATTTTCAACTCAGCGTTCCTAGAGTTATATAATTATTGTTCCATAATCTTCAAGTGTTTTTAGAGAGGTTGTATAAACACTGGTGGTGTCTGTGTGTCAATGAAGTTAGCATACAACGTGTTATATGTTACTGTGCTCACATACATAAATTAACAATTAATTATTATTTATTAATTATAAAATATGAATTTAAAATTTAAGTAGCCAAGTATAACATCAATAGTGAATTAATTTCAGAGATAAACAACAAACAGACAGACAGATGTAGAAAAAATGTTTCAAATCAAAATCACAATACATATATACAAAGAAAAAATGTAACGCCGGTTTTATTGTATGTGGAATGTCCCATTTTGTCAAAAAATATTACAGAATTTATTACTATGGTAAATAATATATATATATATATACTATAACTATAGATATTATTATTAGTATTTTCTTGTCATGCGGGCGTACATTGATTTTGAAGTGTTCAATTCATAAAGATAAAGTAAAATTAGCTGTAAGTATTACATGCACATTGCACAGATCATTGTGAATTGTTTGTGCAAATTACAAATTACATTGCACAGCTGAAACAATCCCCACTTACCAACTTGTAACCTGTAAAAGTATAGTGTTATTTTATCAATAATCAATTAATAATTTATTTATAAATATATATTTTTTTATTTATTCGAATATTAAGATTAATATTATTTTTAAGATTCACAATAAATTTGATTACATTCTATTTTTGTAATAAAATATATATAATATATATATGGAGTATCAAATATATAAACAAATATGAAAATATAAAATAATTAATCTTAAATTTGCGCACTTAACAGCGATTTTTGTAGATTTTTTATTAATAAATTGTGAATCAAAGTTAATTATTATTTTGTCATCGCGTTTAAGTTTTCTCGTCATCTTTGATGTTTAGTGATAGAATTATTAATTATTATTAATTGAAAAAATACAAAATAATAAAACACTTCCTAAATTGT
Organism: Melinaea menophilus ssp. n. AW-2005; assembly: GCA_918358695.1. Classification (NCBI taxonomy): domain Eukaryota; kingdom Metazoa; phylum Arthropoda; class Insecta; order Lepidoptera; family Nymphalidae; genus Melinaea; species Melinaea menophilus. Next base: position 15,744,059 of record OU911040.1, on the reverse strand, counting down.
TTCTATTATATTTAAAGTATCTTTACAATAATACAATAAATTTAAACAGACATTTTATTTATTTATTATATCTTTATTGTACAGAAAAAAAAAACACAAATAACAATAGAGAACAGACAAACACACAAAATGTATATATATATATATATATATATATATATATATATATATATATATATATATACCAATACTAAAGACAAATATAAAACAAAAAAAATCTTAAAAACTATTAAGACATTCACCTATGTACATTTCATTTAAAAAACAGTTTTTTCTAAATAATTAACCTAGTTCCGATGTAAACAATATTTACACTGAAATCCGTTTTTTTTGTCCGTTAAAACAAAAGAATTCACAACTCGTCTCAAATAAACTGTAGCAATTCAAATATCACATTACGGATCTCATTAGCATTCAAATAAATGTTTAATATTTTAAAATATTATTTTGTCTATTATTACGTGTTTGAGGGAAAGTTTCATTGTTTTACGTCACTCTCATTTAATTTTACTTTAATTATATATTAAACTAGCTGTGCCCACGGCTTCGGTCGTGGAAAACGTTTTTTAACATAGAAGTATATAAATCTACACATATAAAAAATTTAAGTGTCCGTTTGTTATTCTAAATTAACAGCATTTCACTAACGCACATGAAACTGTATTCGGTACTTACATAAAAAAAACATTTTTTTCTCTGTCTATCTGTTTTGTTGGGTCCGGCTGCTTTTATTCAAAAATAGTATATCGGCGAACGAAGCCGTGTTTACAGCTAGTATTATAATAAAAATCTAGTGTCACTTTTTTTTTCGAGTGCCACTTAATAAATAGAAATTTGTTGACAGTACGATTCAAAGACACACTAAAGAATGAATCACCAATATATATATAAAGTTATAATGAACTTTTAGTTTAAACCTTTTTTACCGTTTCAATTCTCGTATTTTGTTTATTTTAATTTTAAACCATTATAATGATTAAGTTACATATCAGAGCTGCAAAGTATAATAAGGTAAAAAAATCTGTTTCCAGCTTGCGGGGTTGCTCGTGGGGCTCGTGTCGTGGGGGGAGGTCCGGTCACTGCTGGAGAGTTTCCTTGGCTCGCGGCCGTGAAGAGAGACGGCAAGCTGATCTGTGGAGCCACTGTGGTGGCTCGGGACCACCTCATCACGGCCACGCACTGTGTTTATGAGTAAGTTAGCATATTCTTTCTTTTTCCTTCCTTTTCTACCTTATTTTTTTTATTTTTCTTTCTATCTTTAATCTTTCATTGCTGTTTTTTTCTTTCTTTATTTAACCTCTTAACCGTTGTCGCTCACATCATTGCGGTACAATGTACACAAACACCAAAAATTAATGATCTTTTTATCGTCCTGCGACATTGCACCTACTTTCCGATGCCGACTTTATTTCCATATTAAACTTACAATAAGAATTTGGGTCAGTATGCTTAAATATCGACCGAGATTCGAGATACCCGGCTAACAAATTGCCGATATAAAGTGTATAAAATAATTCATGAACCATAATCTTTTTATCCCCGGGACACTAATGGCCGGGGCACACCAATTTTAACGGGTACTAAATAATACCAACCGACAGACTGATTTATCTGATATACACTTATACTGTAATCATTAAATGTATGTATGAAACGAGTTTTTTATACTCATACATTTTTGAGAACGGGTCACGTATGACAAGATATCCAATTTCATTATTAAATCAATGATATTGTAAACTTTCTTTTATATATTTAATGTGTATTGTAAGATAAACGGTACAAATCATTTACGAGTCGTTAATTGTCCTATTCATGTGTTTAACACCCGAGTCATTCTTGTCATCAGCAAACAATAGTATCTAGGCGAGGCGGCATGTGAAAGTTCTATAATTATTGACTAGAGGATAAGTCAATAGATTAATGGATATTTAAATTTAGCTATTTCAATTATTCATAATATAAAAAAACAGAATGACTTAAACAAATTCATTAATTCATATGGGATTTGACGGGATTATCTTTTAACAGTTATTATTAGCTAGAAATATGTAAAATTAGACAAAAAGAACCAAAATATAGTCATTAAATTTATAGTAAAAACACATATCAAACAACATAATACATTTTGACAAAATTATATTATGTCACGTCTTGAACTAAACAGAAGAAGAAGAAAAGAAAATATCTTATTTACTTTTACTTTAAATATAATATAAGAAATAATATTTATTTTGAAGTATTACGTGTTAGCAGCCCTTTTAGTACGTCCCAGTTACTGCAGGGCCTGAGTTACTGAGTTACGCAACTGACCTAGAGGTACACGAGCTGCATACACAATGTCTCAAGACATCTTGGGTAAAACAAACTATCTTAACAATTGCAAAACCACCCACCATCAACATCACCATTGTGGTATTAATTGGAAATAATTTGACGTAAACACTGCTATAATTACGTTGAAAATTTTATGGAAATTGAAGTTAATTTGACGTAAACATAAATATAATTACGTAGATAAATTAGTGGAAATTTTAATGAATTAAAAATAAGTTGACGTAAAACAGATGTAATTACGTAGAAAAATTAGAAAATATGAAATTAATTCGAAATAATTTTACGTAAACACAGATAAAATTACGGAGAAAAATTAGTGCCATTTGAAATTAATTGAAGTTAATTTGACGTAAACATAAATATAATTACGTAGATAAATTAGTGGAAATTTTAATGAATTAAAAATAAGTTGACGTAAAACAGATGTCATTACGTAGAAAAATTAGAAAATATGAAATTATTCGAAATAATTTTACGTAAACACAGATAAAATTATGGAGAAAAATTAGTGCTATTTGAAATTAATTGAAAATAATTTAACATAAACACACACTAACATTTTCTTTAAAATATAAATTCATATGAAATCGTTGTATTTATTATATCCCGTATTGTCTGTATATCATACTTGTAGGTCTATCAATATATTGTTATGTAGTACCAAGGTCACATTTGTCAAATCGGGTCTAGGTCGGCCATATTGGATGTGCCTTTTCTCTCTTTCGTCACACCTCTCAGATGTCTTATAGCAAATGTATACCAAGGTTGTTTAAATATTAACAAATAATATAAAAATATTATTCATTAATACATTTTAGAAAGTGAAAGCCAATAAATAGCTTTAATATAACGTCACCTGCATCTAATGCGTAAATGTTTAATGGTCTAAAAGATTGTAAAATTTGCGAGACTGAATGTGGGTCACGATATTTAAATTATTATTGGAGATTCTGTTTTAGTGTATTCTATAATTCAGTGACGAACTTAAAATTTTATTTTAGATAATATTAAATATCTGTAATTTCAATCACAATTTTTATTACAGTCCATACAATTTGTTAATGACTTTTCTTTCAAATGATATTCATATTTTGTTTGCCCAACCTAGATAGAATTATTTATGTCTATCCTAGATACTTCTGTCTAGGATTGATGATAAAACTATTTTGTATATTAATATTCAAATATTCCTTCTTGCGGAATATGTTTTTAAAATAAAAGTCGCCAAGGTACTCCTTATATCATCAGCTATCCGCCAGTGAAAGTCCGCAGGTCCTGTTAAAAACGTTCATTTCAGAGATTAGACGAACCAAATAGACAGACAGACAGACAGAGATTTTTTATTTTTTTGTAAATATCGTATATACCTACATATGAAATTAGTAAAAAGCTGTTAGTTTGGAATTACATACCGACACTTTAACTTTATTTATATGTATAAATATATATTTTTTTGTTAGAGTGGAAGCATCTCGTCTCACAGTGCTGGTGGGAGAATACAATGTGAACAAATCTCAGTCAGCGGGCTACAAGGTATCCCACGTGCTCCAGCATCCCGACTTCAACAGATACACATATGACAACGACATCGCTGTGCTCCGACTGGCAGAGCCTTTACCATATAATCTGTATAGACCTGCTTGTTTGCCTGGTACGTAAACATAATCCAATTTACCAAGCGCTCACTAACATCGCTTAGTGAAAAGACTCTAAATGAGCTGTTAGCCATGTACATATGTCATTACAATATCCAATCTAACAAGCACTAACTCAACTAGAACACTAACATCACTTAGTGAAAAGACCCTAAGCTGTTGGTCGTATACCTATGTCATTACACTATCCAATCTACTAAGGGCTAGCTCAACTAGCACACTAACATCGCATAATGAAAAGGCTCTTGGTGAACTGTTAGCCGTGTATATTTGTCATTACACTATCCAATCTACCAAGGGCTAGCTCAACTAGCACACTTAAGTAGTATATTGAAGAGGTTCTTAATGAGCTGTTAGCCGTTTACATATGTCAATACACTATACAATCTACCAAGCGCTAACTCAACTAGCATACTAACATCGCATAATGTAAAGGCTGTCAGTGACCTCCAGCGACGTTATAATCGGTGGACACATTTAAGTCACTATATTTGAGCTCAAATAGCGCAATAATACAAATGAGCACACAAGTCTGTAAACAGTTCTGTTTAAAAGCTTTTTTAAAACTTGAGTCATATCCTATAAATATTATAATAATTATGTAATAATATTCAAGAGGATTTATATTGTTATTTAATTGTTATTCTCACATTATATATATCTTAATGTATTATAAACAAGTTCGTCCGTGTAAATTTATGACATAATAAAATGACTTTCCTGTTTAATTTATTATTTATTTAATTACGTTTTAGAAAGTATATATTTTACATATCATTAAACCTTTTTGAAATATATATTATATGTTACTTTTCTAGATGATGAAGATACGTTAGCAGGAGTAGATGCTATTGTTTCCGGATGGGGGAGTACGGTTGAAAAGGGACCTCCTTCAGATATTCCTATGAAAGTGAGTTTGTTTGATGTATTTAATTAATTAATGATTTTCTATTAAAAACAACATCACTCACAACTAGGGTTGCCACTATATAATAACGTATTGTACGTTATTTCAACCAATTCATCATATATTTTATGAGAACAATAAAGCCCTATCTCCAAGGCCGGCAGCGCTCTTGTGAATCCTCGGATGTTGCAAGAGTTCATGGCCGGCGGTGATGACATATCATCTGTGACCCGCCAGCTCGTTTGCCCAGCTCTTACATAGTTTTGAATTTTATAGATTTCGGTTATAGTAAATCGTACACATTCGCACCTTCAGTAACCCACGTATGGAGTACACTCACCATGTCTAATTCATAACAGGCTGAAGTACAAATCTGGTCTCAAGAAGAATGCACGGGAGCCGGTTACGGTCGCAGGAAGGTGACACCTCGGATGCTGTGCGCGAACGCACCAGATAAGGACTCCTGCACCGGTGACTCCGGCGGACCCTTGCTGATGGCACAACCACATTATACTATTGTTGGTAAGTGTACTTGGAGATAACGAAATCTAAAAACGTGACAGTATGTTTTAACCAATTATGAGTAAATTTTACATATTACAATATTTTGCTAAACATCATGCAATACTTATCTTAAAGATGTCTATTGCTTACAAATTCTATATAAATTAGTTATTTTTTATAATTTATTAATTTCCTAATCATGAAATCTTGTCTCTAAAGACATATCCTTCACAGACTATTTATGAAACATAATTTTAAAAAATGTTAGACGTTATAAAAAAAATGCTAATACCCTTGAATTCCAAAAAATATTCATGTGTTGTTATGTTTTTTTATAATACCTCATTAAAAAAAATCAGGGATAGTATCCTGGGGCAGAGGATGCGCAAGACAAGGATACCCGGGAGTATACGCACGTGTAGATCACTTCATGCCGTGGCTAAAGGTGGCGCTCCGACACGCCTGCTCATGTCAACCGCCTAACCAATTATACTAGAAATGAGGCTTTAGAAGCTTTTATAGGTTCTACATACGTTTATACAAAGTAATGTCTATTATTAAATCACAAGCATTGTATATCAAATGCACGGTCTTGTCAGTGTCAAAGTTTCCTTTTTGACATCTCTAACAATAAGAACTTTTCTAAGATTTGTACCAGAACTATTGCAGTTTAATTGATAAGTTACCGTTATCCCAAGTAATATTGCCATTCAAACCAAAGTGATATTGCAAGAGGAGTCTATTTTTAATCACTAGGTTAATTTGTTTATATTTTCATATACCACTATCAGTATTAGGATAGGAAATATTCAATTACTTATAATTAATAAACCAAAGGCTGTGACTTATTTTAATTAGTTTTAAAATAATGTAAAAACTGTTTTGTATTTATTTATTTTTAATAAACCCCACTATTACTGTTATAATTAACTATTTCCAGAATTATAGATAAGATAATATTACCGTTATATATAGCTTAAGTTGATGCGCCTTATTAATTGTATACAATATTGTTACCAATTTTAATCAAAAACGTATGTTACCAATTTTCGTTAAAATATAAATAAATTATGTTGTTTCGATTGTTGGAGAAAAAATAAATTGAAAAATAGCATAAGTGTTTTTTTTAATATGAGAGTATTCCATATATGCCTATAGTTATTATCATTTTTAAACCTGATATTTTTTTATAAGTAGAACTTATAATTTATTGCTTAAATGACTAGTATCTACGTACTGTCAAAACTACAAATGTCACCAAGGAAAGTCCCGCGAAAATACGACATTTGACGTTTGAGAATTGAGACGCTATTTGCATGCCCTGCTGATAATATTATACGTTAGCATCTAAATACAATATAAAAAATACAATAAAAATTTTACTGTGGGAATCGTAATTATTACTTTTATACACTATTTGCATTAAGGATTGGAAGACACAATATGAACTTTTCAGACAATGAAGCTGTGAGTACAAAAATAATTAACTTCTTTGTCAACCCACAAAATGATTGTTTTCACATACAATATCAAATAAAAAGAAAAAAAATGAAATCTAATAAAATTAGTTTATATCATTTCTTTATTTTTTGTTGTTATTTTGCCACAGGATGATACTTCTAGCGTAGAAAGCACTTCGAATACAGATAATACTTCGCGCAGTGAAACTCCAACAAACACCCGCGTAAAAAAACGAAGACGAGGAAAGAAGAAAGCTGTTACTAAACAAGTAAAGCCACCATATAAATTCAAGTATGTATTTAGGACTAGTAAAAAATATTTACGTGTGGTAGCTTACTAAAGGATGATATAAGGTTTATATTTTATTTTGTGACATGGGAAGCTTACAAACGAAATCACGTATTTAATTTATTTTATCTAAGTCCATTTTAATAATTTGATATTGATCATAGAAAAGAATCATTATTGATCGGAATCTATGCATAACATTCTAAGTATTATTTAAAATAATTAATGGCGTCTCAACATACTGTTTTCTATGACAAAATCTTGTTTCAGTTGTAGTGCAAAAGAAGATCACGGCCAGCCCCTTTTTGGTTGCCAATTTAACCACCACTTAGGTGAGGGAGAACCTCAAATATTTGCTGTGGTTGGAAGCAACAGAGTGTCTATTTATGAATGCCCTGAATCCGGAGGCTTTAAATTTTTGCAGTGCTATGCAGATCCTGATGTGTGTAATATTGTGAACAATTTAATATTATCAAAATTTAATTTGTGGTAACTTTTTTAACTACTTTTTCTTAGGTTGATGAAACATTTTACACATGTGCTTGGTCATATGAAGAGGAAACCCACTTGCCTCTCTTAGCGGTGGCAGGCTCTCGGGGCATTGTGCGTATTTTCCACCCGGCCACTCAGACCTGTATAAAGCACTATATAGGCCACGGCCACGCCATCAATGAGGTCAAATTTCATCCTCGGGATCCTAACTTACTTCTCTCTGCAAGCAAAGACCATGCTTTACGACTGTGGAATATCATGACAGATGTGTGCATTGCAATATTTGGTGGGGTCGAAGGTCATAGAGATGAAGTTCTGAGTGCCGATTTTGATCTGAAGGGCGAAAGAATAATGTCCTGCGGTATGGACCATTCACTTAAACTTTGGAGGCTGGATAAGCCTTCAATGAATGAAGCAATAAAACAAAGCTATAATTTCAACCCACATCGAGCTTTGAGACCTTTTAACTCATTAAAGGAACATTTCCCGGATTTTTCCACGAGAGACATCCATAGGAATTATGTAGATTGTGTTAGGTGGATGGGCGATTTAATATTATCAAAGGTAAAATTAGTAAATTAATTAAATAACTTGCAACATTTTATACAACAAAAATAAAAATTTAACCTTTCAGTCATGTGAGAATGCCATCATATGTTGGAAGCCGGGTCGATTGGAAGATACCGAGCTACGTCCGGGAGACAACTCGGTGACAATTGTTCACAGATTTGACTACAAAGAATGCGAAATATGGTTCATTAGATTTGCAGTGGACTACAGCCAAAGAGTGAGTTTAGTTATTTGGTATTGCATTTATTAAGTACTGTATTGAGCTGTAATCTGTTTGATTGTATCAGGTGATAGCGCTGGGTAACCAGTGCGGTAAGACGATGGTGTGGGAGCTAGGCGCGGTGGCGGGGGGCTCCCGGGGGTCACTGCTGGTGCACCCGCGCTGCGCCGCTGCCGTCAGACAGGTTGGTCTCCAAACACACTCACCTTGATCGGTTTGACAAATCTTATAAATGAATGTTAAACATGTTAATTATATTATTAGAATACTTAGGGTTTTTTTGCACTTAGTGACAGCATCTCACTATTTCTATAAATGTGAGGTTAGGTTGCCGACAGGGCATTTGTTGGCTGACTCTAGTAGAGAGGTTTTTATAAAATCCGACTTCTGAATCTAAAAATATGTATATAGTCAATATATTTGTTTTACAGGTTACTCTGTCACGGAATGGTAAAATATTGCTGACTTGCTGCGACGATGGCACCATCTGGCGGTGGGACCGCGTCGCCAATGGGGGATAAGTGACATTTATAGGTACTGAATATCTTTAACACTTGGACTCGATCTAAATTGAAAGTTAACTGTGAGTTAACATTTCATACAATTTAATATTTTGTACTACAATAGAAATAAAATCAAATTTTAAAAATGACTTATTTTTATATTCAACCAATAGTAGAAAAAGTTGTGTGGTCATGGGACCTCTGTCAGGAACGAAGTCCCTTGCGTTTCTACTTCAACTCTGAATGTAATTCAGTAATTGAAAACTAGTAAACTTCATATAGTAAAGTTTATTAAATTAATCTTCTTAATCTGCAGTAGCTATAGATACCATTTTTCAAAACTTAATTGCAATAGTGTAACAATATTCACTTAACACAAAAACAAATGTTTTTTTATAAAATTTTCACGTGTCTATAACGTGTTGAGGGTATATGATAGAAAGAGTCAGCTGCAGAGAGAGATACACGTACGCACGCACGCACTCAAGCACGCTTACACACACACGCACCGAGATAAAAATAAAAATACAATATATGACAAATCTCGTTTAATGATCAACAGTTAGTTTAATCTATCAACAAAATGAATCACAGGGACCAAGGTGTTATCTCCGACTACTCGCTCTAATCACGTGTTCATCTACTCTACACCTCATCAGCTCTATTACTCAACTACAACTTCATAGACATAGAGCCAAAAAAGGTGCTCTTATTCTATATCTAATATCTTACACTATATTGTACACTAAGAGACCTCGTTACAAATTAACAACTTAATTACACTTAATATAAATGACAGTTTAATTGAATTTACTTCATTTTTTGATTAAAGTCAGTCTTTAAAATTTACTAATTCATCGAATAAAAAGACTGAATACAAATTAAAATATATAAATTAATTTACAATTAATTATTATTATTCTACAAAGCCTGAAATAAATAGTCGCTTTACATTTATACAAAAAAATTTAAAATATTGTTAGAATTTAATAAAAAAAAATTATATTTCTGAATGTACAAATAAAATAACTTGTATTAAATAATTAAAATTTAAAAAATATACAGAATTTATACATTTATATAATATTAATATTTAATTATGAAGGCACACCACTGTAAATAAATTATTTGAACAATATAAAAATATAAATATACATACTATGTAAATAAATTTTTAATGCATTTCAAATAAAATAAACAATAATCAAAATTAAAGTAAGCTAATGATTCCCGGTTATTGTATTTAGAGAATAACTGACATCAGATTCCACCCTCGAGAGCTTTTCATATACTTATATATTTCTGTCCGTCCGTAACCAACAACTTTGAACACCGTTCGCACCAGACTATACTCGGATATTTTGTTTATTATTCTCACGCTTGCTATTGTTACCGTCCAACAATACCGGAAATAATAAAATAATCCTATCATGATAAACAGATATTTGAACTTTTTTAAACTTATTTTTTAAAAAATAAAATATCTTTATATATCATATCTCCAGCTACAATTACCATTCCTGTACCTTTCACTAAATATTTACATTTTCCCACCGGGATAGTTGCAATAATATCCTCTAATAATAGAATCATTTTACCTAAACTGACCAAAAAATTTATTTTAATACATTGACTTCTGACCAAAAATATCAAACCGCTGTGGAGATACGAAATTCTGACGTCATTCAAATATATGTCAAAGAAATAAATATCAAAATAATAAAATTAACTTTAAACTTAGAAAATTATATTTACATAGTACGTATATGAAGATATGCAAACAAAATTTTTATATATATATTACACAAACGGACCGTCTGTTAATTATATATTTAAGTTAAAGTAACAAATGTTTCTATGTATGTCAAAAAAATTCGTTTTTTATATAATTAACAAATGGCTTACAAAATTGTTATAAAGTGTTATGGAAATCCTGTCTTCTAATACAATGTAAAAATCTTATCAACCAAATCATACATCGATCAGTGTTATGCCTTTATGTTATTATTATTTTATTTTAAATATCAAAACTCAGACAAATATTTATAGTACAAAAAAAATAAAATAATATAAATAAAAAATAAAATATCTGAGCGTTGCAATAATCATGTATTTATTAATTAACATGAATTACATGTCGCTGGCACGTTGCACCAATATTATATATATATATATATATATATATATATATATATATATACATAATTTTGTCATGTAATACTTTCTGTTCGTGTTTAACATGTATTATTTAACATTGTGGTGATTTTCTACAAAATATGCGTTATCTATAATAAGATTGGGGCGGTATGAGTATTATGAGTATCATTGTAGTCAATACAGACCTCGCACTAAACTAATCTATACTTTTACCCTGACTAAAGTATCTCATCTAATACTTATTTTCAAATTCGATTATATAATATTAACCGGAAGCCAACTGTCATAATATTTAAAAGGTTACCATATTTTTTAGATCCACCTTCTACTCTAGCTATCACAACATCGAATAGGAATCTTAAAATGATTTATTAGTCGTTATTATATTTTTATAAGAGAAGAAATCAAGCTACGCCTCACTTTTCAAATTACTCCTCATTTTTTATATTACCCTCTCACTTTTTACATTACCCCTACTTTTTACATTACTCCTCACTTTTCAAATTACTCCTCATTTTTAAGTTTCTCCTCACTTTTTACATTACCCCTACTTTTTACATTACTCCTCATTTTTTAATCACTCCTCACTCTTTACATTACCCTTCACTTTTTAAATTAGTTCAATTACTCCTCTCTTTTTAAACTATCCCTCACTCTAAATTATTGCTGTACATATCATATAAGCGCCATCTACTGGGCGATAGTAGTAGTTATTAAAGATCAAAGACTAGGATACTTTATAATATCATAAGCAGATGCGATTCGAAGCTCCACTTTAGAGTTGTGCATTTATATATACAATTGATATATATAAATATTTACATTGTATTTGCAAAGCAACTTTTAGGCTCATTAGACCTACTTTAACACTAAACCTACCGACAATTCTTGTATACTTGTTCCTACCGCACGCCGTCAAATTGACCGGTAATTAAAAGTTATTTTATTATATAACACAGGTAATAATGGAAATAACTAAAAGTAAAGAGTGAAGAAATAATTATATACATATTCTAATAATCGTCATGTAGTTTGATGGGAATATTATAACGTTTAAAAATGTGTAAGTTTTACAAAAGTTTAAGAACGGTCAATTTGACCGGTACTTGGTAGGTTTAGTGTTAATTTGTAACAATATGCCGTATATTTTATATATTTTTTATCATAAACGTTATTAGAATGTGCTAAATTGAGAACACTAAGAGCTCTATAGATTAGAGTATCGAGTAAATTTTTATTATTTTTAGTTCCTAATAGTTTGAAATATAAGGTTAGGATTTAAGATTTAAAAATGGTGATTTTTTTGGCTTTTGTTTGAAATTACCTGTCTTATTGCCAAATTTAAAGTACCTATAAAATTATCAAATCTAATATAATAATATAATTTGTTCGCCATCTTGTTTTGTTTGGTAATTTTGACAATATTTTTGTGTTTTTTTTTGTTGAGCAGCATTTTTTTATTAAACTCATTATTAACAATTTTTCCATTACACAAGGTAATACATGAAAACTTGTTTTTTACTCCCTGGGACTGCGGTTATTCAAAACTAAAATTTATTAATTGAATTTGTTTAACAAATTAAAATAATATTAATATTATTTTATTATTTAATCTTTTAAGTTATATATTTGTAATCCTATCCATTTGACTACTCGGCAATGCATTCAATACGTGTCTTACTAAAATATAATTAATAGCATTTTTAATAGGATATATTTTGTAAACAAGAAAAGGTATCAAAGTAGTAGTAGAAAAGGTATCAAGTAGAGATTTTTTTAAAAGATACTTTAAGAAAAGTGCAATCTGACAAAGAGGTTAAAATTGTAGATATCTCGATCAGGTACAATTAACTAAAGTGTTCTTGTATAATAATTTCAATATCTTTGAATTACAAAACTTATAATTCATGAAATTCAACTATATTTATCATTTCTTTTTAAAAAAGTGTGATGTTAATTGAGAAAGAGATCAATGAGTGAATGAGAAGGAAATCATTGGGAGTGAGAAGACTCATTGAGAGAAAAGAGAATCATAGAGTGAGAAAAGAGAATCACTGCGATATTTATAAAACTATTTTTGTATTATTTCTTTGTGATATTAAATTTGTTTACAAAAAATATCCTAATAAGTTGTATGTATGTCAACTGAAATATTAATTCAGTGTGTCAAAATTTAATTGACAGTAAAAGTGACACAAAATTCTTCGAAATAGGTAAATTGAAATTAACGGACAGACAATAACAATTGTCCGTTTTTTTGCTATTATCGTGTTATTATGTATGTATGTATGTATGTTATGTATATTATCTTTCAAATATAAGATTATTGTGGTTATTATATATTTTTGATTTGATAATATAAAATTTATCGACTTATTCAAATTTCCGTTACTTTATTGTTCGTATTAAATATTTTGCTAAGAACTACTGAAGAAAGTCAATTCGTTTATAAAAAAATATATCGTTTATAAAAACCGTTTAACTATATTGAGATCAAGATGTTTTGACACAATATAAAAATGAGATAGAGAGTCAAAGAAATAGAGAAAGCCATCAATCAGGAGAAGTAGGAGTATTTAAAATAATAATAATGATATATATATTAATATATATACATACACAAGACTAGATTCCTTCACTACAACCGTGTTCGTGGTCGAGCTCCCCTCCCGCTGCTTCTTTACCTCCCCCCTCCCGTGCGTCCCCTCCCCGTCCCGTCGGTCACCGGACCCGTCCCGACGGTGATCGCAGATGTGACCGTATGTACCCGGTGCGGTAGTCCACGGCGTCCCGTCTCCGACCCCCCGCGGCTGACGTCTGACGGCGACGCGACCAGCTGTTCGGAAATTTTGGAGGACATTGAACCCGAGATTAGGCATTAGTAACCTCTTAATTAAGATTAAAAGCATAAGTAATGTATCTAAATCGTGTGTCAATATATGTTTTTCTCACCGAAGCAACCTCATGATGTAATCCGGCCAGTTGTCAGGAAACATGACCAGGAAGAAACCGACCGTTATCAGGATGATACCGGACAGCTTCATACCCTCGAACTCCACACCATACAGCACTACGTCCAAGGCTTTAATAAAACAAGCTCGTTAGTACACGGACGGACGGTGATTAATAATAATAATAATAATAATAATATAGTTACCGGCAGAAACAGGAACAGCCGCTATGAGTCCAAGAGACACGAAAATGTTGTAAGTCACGAGGTTGCCGAACTGGAACACCAGGTGGAATACTGGAACAATGTCATAGTATCATTATAAATTCGATGAGAGAAATTACATTTTAGTTTATTCCAAGCAATAATTTTTTAACCTAATGAAATCTTCTATCGTCCGACATTTTGCAAATATAAATTGCCATATTTTATAGAGGGACAAGGACAGGGAGATCATTCTCACTTCTCGCACTCAACGTAGCTATGAAAGCTATTTTCAATATTTATTTTGTAAGAATTTTACACCACCCTGATCCAAACACCTCATATTGACTGTACCAAAGTCTTAACAGACTCTATTATAAAGTATTGTAAAGCGCTTCGATATTTATTACTTAACAAAAACCAGTTATTTTGAATCTTTAATTTTATTAGGTAACTAACACATAAAATACATTACGAATTGAAACTCCAATAAGGGTGTTTTAACCTAAACCTAACCTTTCTTTTACGTTCAAAAAATCCGATAAGGATACTCACCGGCCAGTTATGTGGGACTACCCGGCGGCATAGAGGACGCCGCCATTTTTAAGGCTACACACTAAAATGCATGTATACATGCAACCCTGACATATTTGGTCATAAATTTGAATATTATGGTTACTATTATGTAAAAACCGAACCGAAAACATTGAAAAACACAAACGCGCACAATAAACAAAGAGAAAAAAAAGCACCTCACTCCAAAACAAAAAACACTTAAGAAAAAAAGAACGCCCCACGCCACAAACAAATTCATTAACAAGGAAACAAAACTTCACCAAAAAGAAAAAATGCAAAGACTCACCGAGCAGTGCAACACTGGCCAGCAGCAGCGGCACCCAGGGCATCCTCAACGCGGGGAGCTGTTCTGCGCCCGTGAGGCACAGCGCCACGCTCACCGGCCACAGCAGCGTCGCGTTCACCACGCCCACCATCGAGAAGAACAGCGCGCGCTGGCCGCTGCTCACCTCGCCCATCACCTTGCGGAACAGCACCTGCACACCGGATACCATCACCTCCAAGACAAGGCTCTACTTATAACATTTATTTGGTAATATAATATACAATATTATATTAACAATGTCACCTGATAGGTGATGTAACAAGGAGTTAGGCTACTTTTATTAAAAAAAAATACAAAACCAACGAAGTAGACGGCTCAGCTATTATATTATAATTTAAATTTGATTGGTCCTTTATATTGATACAGTATGTTTGTATGTATGTACATATATATATATATATATATATATATATATATATATATATATATATATAAGTCCGTGTAACACGCAGTCCACAATGTTATTTTGTTTAAATCAAAACATCGAAGCGTATATTTCTGTACATTATCGGGGCGCAGTTAAAAATTCTTAATAAGACCGATAAAAACGTGCCCCAAATACAACATGTCACGCGATTACCGAACGTTACACATCATTTAAATTTTATTTACCACATATAAGAGTTTATAAACTGAGAGACAAAACCAAACTGATAATAAATAATTGTAACAAGTCTGTAACTATTTTAAACACTTATTTTAAAAAATAACGGACATTAACGGAATTTACATTTGCAACACGATACAGTATATAAATAATTGAGTTAAAAGTATGTTATTATCACTAATTATTATTAAATGTCGAATATCAATTTTCACATTACATTTTTTATTCTGTAAAAAATATATATAATGAAATTCGAAATATAAGTCAAACACGCGGTTTTTATTATTATTTTTTAAAGACCTTCAATGTTTATTTATCACGCCATGCCTTTCGTGTACTGATATTGTTAAAGATTATGAATTAAAATAACGTAATTAATCTGTTCAATGTAAGCTTAAATTAAATTTTAATTATCGCAAAGCCAGCAACAGACAAACACAAATGCACCGGTCAAAATAAACTGGGAACACTGAAGCTGGCAAACCAATTACCTTAATAAGCACAGATGAACACATAAACAAACCCAAGACACAAGTACAGTTTCGTACGCTCACGGACACAAGTACGCACGAACATACAGGCGCAGGTAAGCACATGCACACTCACGTACACACAATCATACCTTGAATATAGCAAAGCCAGCGGCTGCGCAGGCGGCCAGCACAACGCCGCCCAGAGTGGAGCTGCCAGTGATGCCGTCCATGTACGCCAAGAGAGCTATCCCCGTATCACACAAGATCGCAGCCACTATCTGTGTATAAAAAAAACACTCTGTAAAGATTTCTATTCTATTCAATGGTATCAAGAATCTAGTATAATTAACATACCCTAACTCCCACAAACTGCTCATGCAGTATCACCCAAGAGAGCAAGTACACACAAGACACGTTGGTGGCAAAGAGCGCCACCACGTCAGTGGAGAGGAGTATTTTTAAAGCATATGTGTACATGTAGATGGTCACCACCCACAGCAAGCAGAATAGACCACAACGACTTAGAAAGCGGGCTGTAATGAAATTAGTATGCCACTTGTGAAATTAGTACGCCACTGTTCAAATTAATATGCCACTAGTTATGTTAGTATGCCACAAGTCAAATTTCTTTGTCATAGGTTAAGTTGAAGATACCTGGTGATCTTGTTGTACAAAATTAAATTTCTCTCATTCGTGAAATACGTAATAATAATTTATCTTCCACAATCAGTTGAATTTAAACAGAGCATATAAAACTATGTTTATAAAATGCTTTAATATTTTTCTATTATATTTATAATCCTGTTACTTGATTATATTTAATTCACATTTATTATAAATAGAATTGTATTACACTTATAAATATGTGAATGTGAATGTATATGATAACTAAATCATATTTTTATATTATTCTAATGTTGTTAAATGATTTTTGACAAATTCATTTAGTTAACTGATCAAAGCCGCACTGAACAGAAAATTCAACCGACACCAACATGCAGTGATTAAAAACAAAATGTATTAATTTTTTTATTAAATGATTACATAGACAGTGTACATATATAAAAATGGTATAAAAAAAGTATTTAACCGTCTGTATGTATAAGTTTGTGGGATTCTGGATTAGTTTGAGATATATATATAAAAAATGGATAAAGCTTAAATATAAATATAAAAAATGTATGACTTACCAAATGTGAATCCCTTTTCCTTAAAGTCAGTGAAAGCATCACCCACAATTGTATTCGCCGACTTACACTTATTGTGAATTAGCATTATTATTAAGTATAGAGGATAGAAGAATATAAGCCAGTTTGTACAGAACCATGCAGTGAAGAATGGGGCATTGAAATTGTGCTGAAACAAATCAACGGGACATAACTCTTATAAACATTTTATAATGATTTAAGAGTTTTTAAATGCATTTTGAATAAAACTAAGAGGAACAAAGATTATTTATTGAGAAATATTTTGGTTTAATGTTTAACTCATTTATTTTACTGGTAATAAATTTGGTAATAAAAAAATTATTTAACTTTATATTATCTTTGTACACATCCTGGTTATCATAAATCTATCTGTTAAGATTAAGATTAAATTAAACATCCGATAACTTAAAACTCATATAGTACATAAGTGATAACAGTGATTTATAAAAATATAAATAAATTTACAATATATAAATCTAAATTAAAATAAACTTACAAATGTTGGTATTCTAGATGTATAATTATTATTAATTGGTGATTCTGTACTGCCCAGAAAGATCTCGGCCGGAGAGTACTTCTGGAGATACATATATTTGATGGACTGAATAACAGTCACCCAGGATGCAACAATAGTTGTTGTAACACAGAGGCCATAGTAAATCTGTAAATAAAACATAAAGTATGATACCTTATAAATGCATTTATTACTGCATTGCTTTTAATATAATTCTTATTGATAAAACTAAAATCAAGCAGATTAAAATACAACATTTTCTTCACCTTTTTAGCCACTTTTGAACAGCACGACCGAGGGCACTTCTTGTCGCGGAGTTGTCGCTCTTCATCTTGACTACTTGCAGCGGACTCGCTGTACGCTTGTTGGAGGGAAGGCTGCGTGGTCAAAGGAGGAGCTGAAGATACAGACGTCTGGGGAGTTAGCGGCGCTCGCGGGCTTAAAGGAGTCGGCGGCCCGTTTGGACGTTCGCGCTCTACATCGACGCCTTGCTCGCTCTCCACTTCTTCGCTAGTTATTATAACAGAAGGCGTGCGTACTCTCTTAGGATTAAAAATAGTAGGCACGTCCCCATCTCTTGCCATATTTCTTATCAGCTCACTATGTTAACATTTTTATAAATATGATGTTTTACTCCAACAATACGTGGATTCAGTAAATTGAATTTACAACGTTACCATTGTGATGCGTAAAAACTACGCTATTTACATAACTTGACCACATTTCGTATGAATGTGGAATCAACACTCACTTCCTAATAAAAAATAATCGCTGAAAACTGACGTTGCTTATCAACTGAACGTCTGAAATACAAATATTTTCCGACCATTTTCCACTTTTCCATACTTCATAATATCGCCTATCGGTGACAGAAAGAGAGAGATAAACCAATTAAAATTTCGTTTAACATGCTATTTTAATTTTTATTTAAACGTGTTAAAGACTATGGTTGATTAAACGTAACACTGATTTAGCTACAATACTAAGTGGATAAAATATCTGTTTAGAATTTTTATTATAGCAACCCTTATAAAATATTATTTTTATCTACTCTACTAGTGGACAGAGTTAAAAAATCTGTAATCATAATATCGCAACAAGGCCAATAAAAAGAAAGTAAATAATAATTTGTTGTGAAATTGCATTAAATTATAAATTTAAATTAATGTGAAATGGCATTAATATATCCATTGATGCTAAATTTAAAATTCTCTAGTAAATCTAGTCCCATTTTACTTTTAATTATCTTTTTACTTTTTATTTTATTTTTTTATTATCATCTTAAGGCACGTAGATTGTATAATAGTAGGTTATTTTAAACGTATAAAAATAAGTATTATTAAGCTTATACAGAATGTTACATAATTTTACAAAAGTTACATAACGTAAACGTTTATTTTAGAATTTGCATATATTGCAATATTATATATATTTAAAAAACATGCAGTAAACATATAAAATAATAATAAAATTTAAATTATATGTAATTAATTAAAATATTCATAAAGTAAGAAGATATCAGTGTCCACTATTCTTAAGATTCCGATGTATATTTTTTAAACTTTTTCGATAAATAATTGATCTGTAAAAAAATTACAAGAATTTTAAAAATTGTTAAAAAGAAAACCAATTCTTCATCAACCAAAACAGCCTAATGATATATTTATTATTAATAGTTACTTTGTGATATTTTTTTTTCTTAATTTAGAAGTAACTAAGAAGCTGCAAAAGCCTAGATTCTCAGCGTATTAAAGAAAAAAGTTGTCTATACTTTAAATATTGCATTTTTTACTGCAGATGGCAGCACAAAAAAGTTCACTATTTCGTCGCCAGAGGGAGATAATTGGTTAGCCTACTTGAAGCATCCGGGAACCTCGCCATAGTAGTAGACATGGCGGGTATCAGCCTGGCTAAATGACGAAATAAATTTGTTTGCTAATATAAGAACGTGTTAATTTCGTAGAAAAAGTGTTGATACTGAAAGACTAATTAAGTTATATTGGATTAGGACAAAAATGCAGAATGTCGGACAGTCTGAAATCCGAAATATCGATAAGGTGAATGTGCAACTTGATGTGGTAAAATCGTCCACTCCTCAGAGTTCGGCTTCGAGTCCGGCCAAATCTGAAACCGAAACGTATTCAGGAGCGCCTGCCAAATACATGACAGACTCTTCGGAAAGCGAGGATGACTCTGTATCCGAGGTAAAACGTGTTTTGTTTTCGGTAGAGGCGGTGGCAGTAGTAAGGGATTGTGATTATCTGTACCGCTAAATGCTGCAAGGGACATCTTGTACATGACTGACCATACAATTTCCTTTTTTTATCGTTATTATCTTTGCATCATTTATATTTTGTTATAAATGTAAAAAGCGCATTGCATAGAAATTTTTAACCATTCTAGTTACGGTACAAGTTGCTTGCCAAATATTCCGTAAAACGTCAGAAAGTCAAAGGTACATACGTCTTACTGAGTAATGCATGAAATTATTTATGCCAGCCGCTCCTAGACGATATTCAATTGATTCTTTGTAATTCTACGATACGGGCTCAATTGCCGTAAGACACTTTGCATTGTCTATTTGTGTTTTGGAGAGGGCTCATACTACGGTGGCCATGTTTCCTAAATCACATGCATAAGTCAATGCGAAGTGCTGAATATTGTGTTTTAGTGACGTTATTTCAACATGAATTTGAGAATTATATAATTTTTGAGTGGAATAGTTGCATTTATCTCAGACGATGTTGTGTTTTGTGTCGTCATGCGTACACGAGTCTTTCACTGTGGCCGCTACTATTCGCGCAAAAATGTTGGTTACTGGTGAATTACAAGGACCATTTTCAGAAACTATTAGCCGTAAGCTCGCCTCCAGGCACCACATTGTCAGTATATCTTACATTTTTCTCATTGGTGTTATAGATCTTGCTGGCTTGTTTGTGCCTTAGCAGGCCAGACCTGTTGGTAAGTGGAAGACAATACTGGGTGCAAAGAGCTTCACCGATATCAATTGCTGTAGCAGTTTGAGTGGTTAACCTGCATAATGTGTGTGCCTTGGAAGAATTACAACATCACACTGTTTTGTTTTTAATATTGAATGGTCCTTGTGATTCTAACATTTCTATGTATATGCATCATATATCCGCTTATTTAAAGTGCTTGTTTTTACCCTTACATTATTATTAACTGTTATTTATTGACAATATTAAGTCGTGACATGTTGGGTGTTTGTTCAACAAACCTACGTACAAACTAACCTAAAATTCTTATATAGTGATTTTATCTTCTTTAACCCAAAAGATTGTTGATCATTAAATCAACAAACATAAAATCATTTGCATAATTTATTATATTTGATAAATTAACCACAAAACAAGCTTGTGTATATATATATATATATATATTTTTTGTGACATTTAATGCTTTGTATGAGTTTGCATTGATGCATCCCGTTGAGAGAAATAATAAACATGAT
Organism: Melinaea menophilus ssp. n. AW-2005; assembly: GCA_918358695.1. NCBI lineage: Eukaryota > Metazoa > Arthropoda > Insecta > Lepidoptera > Nymphalidae > Melinaea > Melinaea menophilus. The sequence goes on along the minus strand of OU911040.1, from coordinate 15,722,636 downwards.
TAAATAATTACAAAATAAAATAAATATTGTTATTAAATATAGAAATCCTTTATTATTATGCAAAGGCGGAGATGGAAGAAGAAGGTGGCGGTACAGAGTCATCTAAGTTCCTTCTCTCTCACGATGACCCCGAACGGGCCGTTGACCCCGAGATGCAGGCACGGCTAGAGACCCTCCTAGAAGTGGCCGGTAAGTGTGTATACTTTATATCATGATTAATAATTACCATTTACAATTCAGTACCGGTTTCTATTAACGGACCTTTAAATATATGCAGTGACCTTTGAGACAGGCCTCATTTTTATATTGTAATTAAAAACTTGTATGCTTGTATGTATACTTTATACACAATATATGATTATAATGACAAACACAAAATACGTGTACGTTAGTATTGTTATTGTCTATAGATGTATTTTTATTTGGGTATTTCAGTTGTCAGTATTTATACTTTATGTGTTTTGCAAATCTGTGCTTGTTATTATCAATACAGAGAAAAAAGTAATATGAAAACAAAGTTCATTGAACTCTTACATCCACATCTTAATATAATTATAATTTTTTATTAGATAGTAAGTAGTATTCAATACTATCTGTATTAAGTTTTTGCTCTCTGCATTTTTACCTAATATATATATCAAGTAAATTTTAAATGTAAGGATATGTGTGCTGTTTATTTACATATACGGGGAATTTGTAAATCTTATCTATTCTACATATAATTTGTTGGTTTGACACATTGAGATACAGATTAAAATTAATACAAAAAAGCTTATCTCGCTTCACCTGAGTGTACTGGTCTTTGGCAGAAGTAGTGTTAAAAAAACATATATTAAACAACAGTCTTAAATTGTAAATTAAAATATATGTCTTAATTAGTATCTTGTTATAAAATTATAAACGCCATTAAGTATTTTAAAGTGCTCCATATAATTAAATTTTATTGTTCTATCCGTGTATATAAAAATAACTGATATTTTAACACATTAAAACAAATTAATGATTTGAACAAAGACATAATAATGTAAAGGTATTTTATACATAATTATTATGAAAATTAAACCCCTTCTGTCCCACTGAATAATCTCCTCCCACCCCTACTGAAATATCTCACCGAATACCTACTAGATGACATATGACCTGCATCTCATGTGACTTGGAATAGATTCATCTCACTTACAAAGGTCATTTTTGTATATAAAAATATTATTAAACATTGTATGTAACATTGGATAAAACTAGTTATAATTAATACAAAGTATTTATACTCCTCTGTTAGGTTAGATTTATTGACGTGACAGAGTGCAACTTTGCCGCGGAGGGAAAAATTTCGTGTTTGGTACAAGTAAAAAAAAAAAAATTGTTTTGTTTTTTTTTTTTTTATAAAGGCAAAACACTGCTGTCTTATAATATATATTCAATCTTTTTTTTAATTTGACGTGACATAGTGCAACTGTGCCGCGAGGTAAAAGTTCCTGTTTGGTCCAACCAAAAAAAAACTATTCTTTTCTTTTTATATACATATATATAAAAGCAAAACACGACAATGTCTTGTTTATATATAACCTTTTTGTTATTTCAACACTACTTTTTTTTGGTAAATTAATAAAAAAAAATAAATCTCTAAACTCGTTTAACGTATTTTACCTACACTATGAATAAGTTAATACTAAAAAACTGCCAAACTATGTGTAATATGACGATTTTTTTTTTCCACTTACCGTCCCCCAAACTATACGTTCTACTTACGCGACTCGCCGTCCAGATGTTACAACGCATAGCGCAGAGTAAACAACCATATTTTATATATATATATGTATATATATATATATACGAACACATTTAAATACAATACACCCGTATAAATGCTTTATATATATATATATATATATATATATATTTATAAATATAAATAGTTGTATAGTTTTGTATACTTTGTATTTGTTATTAATTAACATTTAGTACATACAAAACATGGAAATGTCTAATTTTATTGTCAACTACTATGTGCCCGCGACTTCTTTCGCGCGGAATATGTTTTCTTTAAATAAAAGTAGTCTACGTTACTCCTTATAACATTAGCTATCCGCCTGGAAAAGTCCCGTTAGAATCGGTTCAGATGTTTGTGAGATTAGTCCGACCAAACAGACAGACAGAGACAAATTAAAAAATGACTTTTTTTATATGTATGTACCGTATATATTTTCATATGTACTCAGTAAAAAACTTAACTTGGAATTACAAACAGATAATTAAATTTTATTTATATGTATAGATTCAAAGTGAATGGACACATTTTTTTGTTTTATATTCTATTTAACATTATAATGAATCTAAATAATTTTTATATTTAGTATTTTAGCCATTTTCTATAATGATGGCGTTCGCCCTACCTTGACCTTTTTATGCAGTTGCAAACACTACGGTCTTCTATTTACTGAAGTCTGAAATCGATCGCTAATCCATATGTTCAAGAGTTTATTATATTATATTTAAGGAGCTGGCTGTTTCCACGATAATCAATTATGAGCTGGCTGTATGTTATTATTATGGTGTCTATCTAATAAAAAAAAAAAAAATGTTTTGCAATCTTGCCGCCATTTTCATTTATTTATTAACTGTCAAATGGATTTGCTCTAAAAATGTCAACAAAAAAGAAGTTTTATTTACGCCAATTAATTACTTGAATTTATCAAAGCGGATTAATAACGTGCTACGCATTTATCAAAATCGATTTAAACTATTAAAATACTAATTTATTTACTCAATAAGGTCACACAAACGCGTCCTTAACTTAATTTGTTATATTTAAATAAAAAGGAAAACATAATTTGTTGTATGTATAAAGAACGTCTATCCTTTTAGGACATTTTACTGCCATTGTATGATTAAACGATTCTAAACTCTACGTCACTGTGATTAGTTTTAATATTTAATATAGTTGTTTGTTATGCATACGCATAACTGCATATCTTTATATAGTAGAATTTACACACAAGTGATTTCTAATCCGCCCCACTTTGGCACAACCGCGAGACAATATATTTGATGTCAAAGAAAACATTTTTTTTATTTATTTTTTTATTTTATTATGGTATAAGTGGCGTATAAGTGTAATTTTTAAAATAAGTAAACAAATTCCTTTATTGTATTTTGATTATTTTGAAGTAACCGCTCTTGGTTGTTTAATTTTTTGCATTGTAAGTGCAATATGCGTGTAAGCAAACAAATTTTAGAATATATGACTATTCTATGTGTATGTATGAGTATTCTATGTGTATACATGTACATATTTCGCGTAGTAGTAAGTACATTTGTTGTTGTAAATGTCACTTTTGTGTTTCGGCAGTAGCTTTTCTTTTATAAATTAACTATTTTACATCTATCTTCTGTCAATGATACTACGATTAAATTCGAATGACTTAAATTCGAATTGAATTTTAATTTTAAAAACTTAATTTAATTTTTCTTTTACATTAAACGATAGATAATGCTAAATTAAATAAGCAATAAAATGAATGATTGAAATATTCCTTAGCTAAAGAATTTGTGAACGTCAAGTGAGGGTGTCAGGACTATTCTGATACCGTACTTATCGAAATAAGTCCTTCTGTGGAGACACTCTCCAACTTAAAATTAAGGCTACGAGTGTTCCAAACGTGCCCCGTTCCGAGAAGAACAACACTAAAGTTTTTATGAACTCTTCACGTATGCTGTTCCCGGTGACTTCATCTGCTGTTCCCGTTCCATCTTAAGTAATAAGACATTTATCTTTATGTAATCATATAAATTAAATTAAAGTGTCTGTTTGTAATTCCAAATTAACAGCTTTACACTAAATGCATATGAAAGTATATATGCTAATAACGTAAAAGAATCTTTTTTTTTTTTTTTAATACACCTGTCTGTCAGTTTGTTCCGGGTAATCTCTGAAACGGCTGGAGCGATTTTAACAAAACTTTCACTAGTTGATAGCTGATGTTATAAGGAGTTGGGCTACTTTTATTTTTAACAACATAATCCGCGCGAAGTCATGTTCACAGCTAGTATGTGATAAAAAATGTTAAACATGATTAATTGGTAAAAAATTTCGTGTTTCTCAATGCGACATAGTCTCGGAAATGTCCTTTAGATTTAACAGCGATCTGTAATATCTCGATAGTGTAGTGATTGTACCCACAAGGGCGAAACTTATAATACGCGTTTATCAAACTTAAAAGTTAATTTTGTTGTCCGCTGTCTGTAGCATTACTTTCTTAATAATATTACGTATACGTGTGTGTATATATAGTTATATTTAATTAATAATCAAAGGTCATATACCAGTGGTATCAAATGGGGCTTATTTTTCAAATGTCACTCACTCGTGACATTTGCAATCATTTGAGTTGAGGTTTATTATAAATGCGGTGATTTATTAAGAAGGCTATACACAATATCGTTAGACTCGTTTAGTTTTGATAGTTTGTGATTCAATGGGAGTTTCGGGACTATTAAACCGCACTTATCTTAATGAGCCCTAAGAAAGAAATATCTTTTATTTTACAAGGCATAGGCAAGCTGTCCGGCGAGGGCAAGCACCTGGCGGACCCGGAGGTGCTGCGGCGGCTGACCTCGTCGGTGTCGTGCGCGCTTGACGAGGCGGCGGCGGCGCTGACTCGCATGCGAAGCGACCAGCCGCCCGCACACCACAGACACCACCACCAGGACAAGCCGTCAGTACCACCCATAATATACTAACTAACGCGACGTGTTCATAAATGATGATATTCCGAGATTGAGTCCTCCATCTCTCTGATCGGTCGCGATTGAGTCCAAGATTCTCGGACCGATCGGATCGAGGTGACTGTGATTTTTTAGAAGCTTTGATCTTATCTGACATCCTCTTGTCTCGTTCGATCGATCGATGGATGAAGTGTTTTGTGTGAGCGTAGAGTTCATCTTGCAGCACTCAATGTGGGTCGACGGCGACGGGGACGACCCCGACGGTTGCATCGTCGGTGGGCGCCGACGGAGCCCCGTCCCTGGCGGAAGCTTGCTCCGACGGGGACGTGGGCACCGTCCGGAAGCTGCTGACGGAGGGCAGGTCGGTTCACGAGACCACGGAGGAGGGGGAGTCGTTGCTGTCGCTCGCTTGCTCCGCCGGCTACTACGAGCTGGCGCAGGTGCTGCTGGCGATGCACGCGAGCGTCGAGGATCGGGGGATAAAGGGCGACTGCACCCCTCTGATGGAGGCGGCGAGCGCCGGACACGTGGATATCGTGCGGTTGCTGGTGGCGCACGGGGCCGATGTCAACGCAGTGTCGGGCTCCGGGAACACACCCCTCATGTACGCCTGCGCGGGTGGCCACGAGGATTGCGTGCGGGCGCTCCTGGACAACGGCGCCAACGTGGAGGACCACAACGAGAACGGACACACGCCGCTTATGGAGGTCGGTTTATACTATTTTGTGTATATCGAAAAACTTTAACGTCAAGGTGATTTATTCTAAGTGGAAAAAGGCAATACTATAACTTCACACTTTCATAAGCCCACTGTGACACTCAAAACTATTTTATGTATAACAGGCTGCGTCCGCGGGTCACGTGGGCGTCGCGAAGATACTCCTGGAGCATGGGGCCGGCATCAACACCCACTCGAACGAGTTCAAGGAGTCCGCCCTGACGCTGGCCTGCTACAAGGGCCATCTGGACATGGTGCGGTTCTTGCTGGCGGCGGGCGCGGACCGGGAGCACAAGACGGACGAGATGCACACGGCGCTCATGGAGGCCAGCATGGACGGACACGTCGAGGTCGCAAGGCTGCTGCTAGACTCTGGGGCGCAGGTATGTGTGCGTGAGATGGATTATTATTATATATATATATATACTCTAAAATAAACAAACGGATTGGAGTATGTTGTTATGTGTTCGATAAAATCTAAATATTTAATATTCTATCGGTGAGCAGGTGAACATGCCCACGGACAGCTTCGAGTCTCCCTTGACGCTGGCGGCGTGCGGCGGCCACGTGGAGCTGGCTATGCTGTTGCTGGAGCGGGGTGCCAACATCGAGGAGGTCAACGACGAGGGCTACACGCCGCTCATGGAGGCAGCTAGAGAGGGTATGACCTGCCACTATAGAAAAAAAAAACAAACATATATATAATACGGCTTATCTATTAACGCCCTATCCGGCAGGTCACGAGGAGATGGTGGCCCTTCTCCTAGGTCAGGGCGCGTCTATCAACGCGCAGACCGACGAGACGCAGGAGACGGCGTTGACGCTTGCATGCTGCGGGGGCTTCCTGGAGGTGGCCGACTTCCTCATTAAGGCGGGGGCGGACGCCGAGCTCGGGGCCTCCACCCCGCTAATGGAAGCCTCGCAAGAGGGACACCTGGAACTCGTACGGTTAGTAAGATCTCGTTTTGTAAAAGTCCGTATTCTTTTTTTATTTTTATTTTACTCTTTATTGTACACCACAATACAAATGAAATAAAAAAAAAGTTACAGTTACATGTATAGAAAAAAAATTGTACCGTACAAAAGGCGGTCTTATCGCCTAATGGCGATCTCTTCCAGACAACCTTAGGTTTAGGAAAACTGCAGGCACTTAGGTAATGGATGGTGGTGTTATTATAATAAACATACTTACCAATAATTACACATAGATACATTTCAATAATACAAAAATATCAATATATATATAATACATAACAAACATACACTAATAAAAACAATATAATAAATATGATATATGTCTAATAAGAAAAGGTGACTAATTATCGTCAGAAAGGTAGTATTCTTTAACAGATTCTTTGTGATTTGTGGGTTCCGTTTGTGATTTGTGGGTTCCGTTTGTTAAACTTTTAGTATTATCACAGGTATCTCCTGCAAGCGGGGGCGGAGGTTCACGCGCAGACGCAGACCGGCGACACGGCGTTGACGTACGCGTGCGAGAACGGACACACGGACGTCGCGGATGTGTTGCTGCGGGCGGGGGCGCTGCTGGAGCACGAGAGTGAAGGCGGCCGCACGCCGCTGATGAAGGCCTGCCGGGCCGGACACCTCTGCACCGTGCAGTTCCTCGTCGGCAAGGTGAAGGGCAATGTCATTCTTTGAAACGGAATTTTCTAAATCTTATCTAAGTGCCCTCGCTTGGGTGCTCGCTCTCAGTCGTTTCACATTTCCTATCAATTCCCATTCATCTGTGAAGATTTGTTTAATGTAAACTTTACTAGCAAATCGGTTTTATGTTATTTTGTAATATTAATTTTAGAATGATGCTGTTTGTTTTTCTTAATAAAATCATGTTTTTTTACTTTTGTAATGATTTGGGATGTGTGTTAATTACATTAGGGTGCTGACGTGAATCGCATGACGGCGAACGGCGACCACACGCCGCTGTCGCTGGCGTGCGCGGGCGGACACGCGGACGTGGTGAAGTTCCTGCTGGCGTGCGACGCCGACCCCTTCCGCAAGCTGAAGGACAACTCCAGCACCCTCATTGAGGCGGCCAAGGGCGGACACACCGCCGTCGTGCAGCTGCTGCTCGATTACCCCCACTCCGTCATGTTGCCCAGAGGTCGGTCCCATTCCACCACGTTTATCAACACGTTAAAGTGGTGGTAGATAATAATATATATAATATAATTTGTAGGTAACACGGACACGGAAGAGATCGGGGGTCTGAGCTCGGCGCAGGCGGCCGCGCTGGGGCTGAGCCACGCGCCCGCCCCCGGGGCGCCCAACCAGCGTGCACTGCTCCCCGCGCACGCCCCGCCCGCTCACCCTCACGCGCATCCGCATCCTCACCCCCACCCGCAGCACCCTCACGCCCACCCGCCGCACGCGGTCGCACCCCACGCCGCACACCCCGCGCCGCCCGCCGCCGCGCCCCCCCAGGACATGCCGCCCAACTTCGCCAAAGTCTACCTGGACGGTGAGTGTAATTCAAATTGATATTTATATATTTTGAACGTTCATAAATATAAGTATAATACCAGGGCGAAAGAAACAACCCGGCGGTAATGGCACGGTGCAGGCGGGCGCGGCGGTGAACCCGGCGGCTGGGGCGCCGTCGGGGGCCCCGGGCCCGGCGCCGGGCGCAGCCGCGGGCAAGCACAAGTGCGGCCGCAAACAGCGCCCCGCCGCGCCACACTCCGACCACCACCTACCGCCGCCGCCGGATATACTGGACGACCATGTACGTATCCTCTTACACATTGAGTGGTGCTTACAATTCCATTTGTGTTGTTACAACTCAGCGCGTGGTGAAAAATGACAGTCAATTAAAACATTAATACGGTTGCTTTTACTTACATTAAGATTATAAGTGGAATTTTGACAAAGAACTATTAGTGATACAGCATTACAATGAAACATCAAGTGAGGCCGTAGGTGAAGACTAGTGTTATAGTAAACGTATTATACCGAAGCATTCGAACATAGACCATTTATTATAAGAGTTACCGCTTGCTTTGTCTCATCTCTTGCACATGGCACGCATGAATTCATACGCATTAGTACAGTTTTAAGAGTTTACATCGGCTCCAAGTTATCATCGGGCTTATCAATTAACATATCATGCTTTGAATAAGAAATTATTAACATATCAGACGAGTGGCAGTCAATTTGTATCAACTAAATATTAAAATACTAAAACTTTTTTTTTTAATTGAATTTTAGTACATTCCTTTAAACATGTAATAGTTTAAATTCTAGAAGATATTGTTTTTGTCTACGGCTTCACCTGCCTTCCATTATTTTAATAACTAAATTGTTACCGCGTTTGAGTTTAATAGCAATATTAATTAATATTTATGTTTTAAAATATATATTTTATAATATGTAAGTTGCCGTTCGCGAAGTACTTTATCCATTAATAAAATAATGATACATATACATATATATAAAACATACAAATTGACAACCGCTCGTCCCTACTCCTATTGGCTTAATTTTAAAATACTATCATTTTGTGCTTGCTTTCCACGGTGTAGATGTGCAACCACAACATGGTGCATAAGCATAAGCTATCCCTCCCGCCCGGCTTTACGTGGAAGGATGTTAACAAGAAATTTAAAAATAAAAACAAAATCGAAAAAAAATTCAACGTGAGTGGAAGCATTTATAAGAATATCATTTTTGTAGTAGTTTTTTTTTAACGAAATTATTATTTAACTACGGACAACATTTATTTAATTATTTATATATATATATATATATTATATTTAAAGCATGTATTAATCGTATCGCTTTATCGTTGATTTTTAATTTTAACCGTGATCCTTCTTTTGGTTGTCATTTCATTAGCTCTCAATGGGAATATTATTAGTTATTTTTATAAGTATGATTGTAGTTGTATTGTAGTGTTGCATTCTCCGTTTATATAATTATTAATTTGTTGTTCTTTCAGAGGACTGAGGCGCTCACGGGTCAACCGAGAAACGAATCACTGCCAGAGACCGAGAGGAACATGCTCGAACTCGCTGAAGCCTCAGGTAAAGAACGACAATCCTATATAACTATAAAATAATCTTAAAATATTCAATATCAATGCTAAAATTGTTGAAATAAAACGTGATTAAACTAGTATTGTTGTTCAAAGGTCCCCCCACACTCGCTTCGTCGGCCCTCCACGCTCTAGACCTTCAGTTCTGTGCTCAAAGCAAGTAGCCCTTTATAATCTATTACTCTCTCCAATTATATCTTTTCCAAACTCCAGTTAAATATATGAATAAAGTGTTAAAAACATCAAGATTATAATTATTTATTGTTGAATACATATGATTGAAAATGATAAAATCTGAATATAAAATATAATATTAATGTGTGTGTGTGTGTGTATGCAGCGTCGTCGGTGGCGGCGCCGGTCACGCCCCCCTACCCTCCCCCCCAGCAGCTGTTCCCGGTGCAGCAGCTGGCCACCAATCTCAACCAGGTGTTTAGAGGACATACAATTACTTAATTGCTGCATATAAAAATATCCAGTCGGTGGTTAACTTGTCTCCTCTATATATATATTACAAAGTTATGATTATAAATAGAACTTGATTCAAGACCGTCCCCGAGTTAAGGCGAATCGCAAGTCCCCCAAGTACGGATACAAGTTCTTTCTACTCGAGGCTCTAAAACGTCTCGGGGGACGTATTAGCGACGTGGCGGTAAATGACGCCGTTGTAATACCATTTGGTTGTTTAAAAACAATCGTAATTAGTGTACCTGATTAGTGCTGTAAAGTAATTTTGACATCAAAATAAATACTAGAAATATAATGGATAAGTAGAATCACATCGACCACGTCAAGTAAAGTCACTTTTTTTTGCATATTTTTATTCCATTTTTGGTGCAATAAAAGAAATTCCATATTTTATAATATAATTTTAAAGTAGTCGAGAATATAATTTATATTTGCAGTTGATTATAAATTCTAAAAACTATATCTTAATTAATTATTTATTATCTTCTTATATATTTCTTATCTTATTATTTATTGTTCATAAAGTACCTATTAATATATATTTATCATTATGAACCAGCAACAGCTGCAGGAGCTTCAGCAGCAGCAGCTCCAGCAGCTTGCAGCTCAACAGCAACAGCAGCAAAAGAAACAGCAACAGCAACATCAGCAATACGTGCAAGATATGCAGCAGAGGCCCGAAGCGTATGTACCCCAGGTATGTTATAATAATAATAATTTTATTATACTACTATTATGGTTTATTATAGATTAAGGAGTTTTTAATATAAATATTCAAATGATTTCTGGTGTATGCAGCAGCCGGAGGAGGGTGGCTCCGTGGAGGCCCGAGAGTTGGGCGCCGTTTTGGCCTACCTGCAGCGAGAGGTACCCTCGCTGGTTGCGCTTCCGCCCAACGAGCTGAGGTCCCTGGTGCTGCAGGTATAAACATTATCATCCGCTTATTCTCAAAACGCGAGAATCTGACTCCAAAAAAATATATAAAATTTAATTTCGTTACAGGTAATGCAACAGAAGTCCCACGAGATCCTGTCCGGCAAGTGTGGGTCGGAAGGCGCGGAGGGGGAGGGCGACGGAGAGGGGGACGCGGACGAGGCAGAGCGCGACGAGAGACACGCGCGCCGCCTGCTGGCCGCCGCCGAGGAGGCGCTCTCCACAGACTGGCCCGGGGTGCACGCGGAGGTCGCGGTACTGGATAATTATTAACACAGTCACAGTGTTTGTTTGTTGTTTGTTTCGGTTATATTAATTGTAACATTGTTTAAAAGGGAGCGACTGGGTGTCAGTACCGCGCGAGGCCGCCCTCACCGTCGGGCGCTCTGGACGCGTGCTCGCTCGGCCTGGCCCCCGCACCCGCGCCCGCGCCGGCGCCCCTCGACCCGCAGCCGCACTTCGCGCTCCCGCCTCCCACGCTCCCGTACACTGACTACAGGTAATTTTTTAAAAATTATTGCACAAAATGGTACATGCACCAAATAAATGCATTAATTTGCGTATTCCCACGTAGATCGTCAACCTTCGGTCCGGCGGCAGGCGGCGTGGCGGGTGGCGTTCCAAGGGAGTTTGTGAGCGGAATGGCGGCCGGCATGGCGGCCGTCGCAAGCATCGCCGCCCGCGGCCCCGCCGGCTCTTACACGCCCGCCGGAACGCCGCCGCAGACGCAAACCCACTCCAAGAGAGAACAACACCACCACGCCAACAACGCCGCACTCAAGAAGAAGGTAACTATACAACTACTACACTGTCACGTTTGTCAAGTAAAATATTAATGTTAGAAACATCAGGGCCGATTCTCTGGGGGCTCGCGGAACCGCGCGGAGGCGTCGCACGCCCACGCGACGCCGCCACAGCCCGCGCCGGCTGCGTATTCCGCCATGGACGTGGACGGCGAGACGGACTCCAACCACGACACCGCGCTAACGCTGGCCTGCACCGGCGGCCACGAGGACCTAGTGGAGCTGCTGCTGTCCCGGGGGGCGGACATCGAGCACCGGGACAAGAAGGTGTGTTATTAACCTGTTTTAAAATTGTCGCACTGCAGAGTCGATCCTGTTCCACGGTTATTAAATGTGATAATCTTCCTCCACAGGGATTCACCCCCCTTATTCTAGCGGCGACGGCGGGTCACGAGAAGATCGTCGAGATCCTCCTAAACCACGGTGCGGATATCGAAGCTCAGTCGGAACGCACCAAGGACACTCCCCTGTCGCTGGCCTGCAGCGGCGGTCGCTACGAGGTGGTGGAGCTGATCCTCAGCCGGGGAGCAAACAAGGAGCATCGTAACGTCTCAGATTACACTCCGCTATCGCTCGCCGCCTCCGGCGGATATGTTAACATCATACGACTGCTATTGCACCACCAGGTAATGTTTGATGAACTAATTAAGTAAACGTTATACCTAAGTCTGTCTGTTATATTTAATGACAAAACTAATAATAATTATCGATAGGCGGAGATAAACTCCCGCACGGGGTCCAAGCTGGGCATATCCCCTCTGATGCTGGCGGCCATGAACGGCCACACGGCGGCAGTCCGGCTGTTGCTGGACTGCGGCTCCGATATCAACGCTCAGATCGAGACCAACCGGAACACGGCGCTAACGCTTGCTTGCTTCCAAGGTTGTTTATTGTAGCATTTTGTAACATTTAATGGGCCTTTATGTACGCATATGTAATAAAGTTCCACAAGATATCTTAGACCTTCCTTCCTTCTTAACTAAGTATAATAATAAAATAATAATATAACTAAAATTAAAAGTATATTTTTAAATTAATCTTATTATAACATTCAAGATTTTTTTAGTTCATGGGAATGTGTGGAACTTAGGTTGTTGACTTGTTTGCAAGGTTCAAATATTGTTAAATTTTATTTAAAAAGAGTAACTGTTGAATTTCTGGGCGGCTCCTCTCAGCAGAGCAGCATTCCGGTGGTATCTTACTAACGAACCGACCATTCTGACCTTTTTAATGTAATAATTGATTCAAAAGTGCCTGTACTTGAATAAAGATAATTTTAATTTGAATCTGTAAGATTGGCTTTGAAATCATTACCGGGATTGGGAAGTACCGTTGATATATTAAATAGATATAATAAAATTGTAGGTCGGCACGAGGTGGTAAGCCTGCTGCTGGACCGCAAGGCGAACGTTGAACACCGCGCCAAGACGGGTCTGACGCCACTTATGGAAGCCGCCAGCGGGGGCTACGTGGAGGTGGGCCGTGTGCTGCTCGACAAGGGGGCGGACGTCAACGCCCCCCCGGTCCCTTCCTCCCGCGACACGGCCCTCACCATAGCCGCCGACAAGGGACACACCAAGTTTGTTGAGCTACTGCTGCAAAGGTGAGTCAGAAGGGCGGAAATTAATTAATTAATCTGTACTACAGGTACAAAAATATGAAATTGTCCATTGCCATTGCCATTAAAACCAATACACAAAAAAAGGTATCTTTACAGTACAGATACAAAGTATACAATTGTCCTCTGAATCTACTATGATTGCGTTTTTATTTTCCATAGCATTGTCACTTTAATGACTATTCAATTAGTCAAAGCTTTTATTATTTTATATTAATATTATTTATTATACAATAGATCTTGTATCGATTAATATTATTTTTTGTTTATTTAATTTAATAATACTAAATATAATAAAACATTATGTGTAGACGAGCTGCGGTTGAAGTGAAGAACAAGAAAGGAAATTCCCCTCTTTGGCTCGCCGCTAACGGTGGACACCTGGCCGTTGTTGAAATGTTGTACGCAGCCGGAGCGGACATCGACTCGCAAGATAATAGAAAGGTAATTAATATCATGAAACTAAATATAATATTATTTTGAATTTGTTTTAATATATTCCTTTATATATTCCTTATATCCAGGTTTCCTGTCTCATGGCGGCCTTCCGTAAGGGTCATACTAAAGTGGTCAAGTGGATGGTGGGAGTGGTTACCCAGTTCCCTTCCGATCAGGAAATGACTAGGTTTGTACTTTGGAAATAAAATTCAGAACAAACTGATATTCAACATTTTTGGCTGCCATTTTAGATCAACCAGCTTGATATATACAAATACATATACCAATTTTTATGAAAATCGGTTAAGTTGAGTTTTAAAAGCTACCACGTATTATTGTTATGTACGTTGTTTATGACGACATATTGAATTTTATTCCATTTTAAAAAGATTTACAAGATGAGGTTTAAAAGTAGACTTCAAGACCTTTCCATCAACTACGTATAAGCCTTTAAGAGATTAAAGAGATTGAACCAATTTTGGTTTGTGTCTGGTCATTTGTCGATAAATAACAACTCCTAATATATATATATATATATATATATATATATAATCATAGTTAACGCCTAGGTTTCTGGCTCGTAGCATAAATCAACGAGAGCCGCCAACGCCGCTTAGTTGAAGGAATGTAAACAATACATAAAATATTGTCATAAAAGCACTACATGTTTTTTAAAATCAGGTATATTTGCACAATATCGGACAAGGAGCTCCTGGAGAAGTGTCAGGAATGCGTGCGCGTGATCAGGGCTGCGAAGGAGACGCAGGCGGCGCGAGCCAACCAGAACGCTACCATCCTGCTCGAGGAGCTGGACGCCGAGAGGTGCCGGGAGGAGTCGCGCAGGCAGGCCGCCGCACGACGCCGGGAGAGGAAGAAGAAGAAGAAGATGGAGAAGAAGGTATTCACAGCCCTCTAGAGACCCTTAGACCACGATGCCGACGGCAAGACGGCTCAGTCCCTCGTAATATCACGTAACGCGTCATGTGATTGTGATGTCAGGAGGAAAGGCGCAAGTTGCAGGCGGAGAACGAGAAGAATACGCTGTACTGCGAGAAGGCGCTGGGGGAGTGCTCCGAGGGAGGGGAGCCCGACGACGAGCCCGCCGCCAGGGAGGAGGGAGACTCCGGCATCGACGCCAACTCGCAGGTAACGCGACCGCACTACCACACGTACACCGCTTACCATCGACGCCAACTTGCAGGTAAATTAAATAATCGAAACAGTGTTTGCAAGAAAAGGGGCAGATTGTTATTGTTTGTGTTATTTTTCAGCTTTATATTATTAAACTGTAATATCTAATAGTAATATTATACAAGGAAACTTTTTGTATTTATTCAATTATTGTAATATATCTATTTATTATACTGACGTGATTTTTTTATTGTTTATCAAAGCCTTGACTAATTCAGTCAACATAATAGAAGACTTTACAAAATTATTAAACATGTCTAGGGCTCCTGTTCCTCCTCGGACGTCAAAGCACCTCCGGCACAGAGCGCCAAGTGCAAGAAGAAGAAAAAAGAGGAGAAGGCTGCCTCAGTACCTCAGCAGCCTCCTCCTAAGAAACAACCGGACAAAGTAAGCATGTTAAAAAGTTCAATTATATAGTGAAGTTTGTGAAACTGTCATCACAATTAAAAAATACCTGCCTGAGTTTGTTGTGTGGGTCTTCTCAAAAGGCGCGGTTGAAACAAACATAGCCTTGTCTTAAGTTGGAGAGTGAGTGTCTTTACGGTAGGACTTATTTCTATAAGTATGGTATCACAATAGTCCAAAAACTCGCATTTGATATACAAGTGATCACTGGTATTGTTTCAAAGTGGAAAAAATATAAATAAATAAATTACGAATCATTGAAATCATAAGTATAACATTTCATAACTAATTCCATATTTATATATAGGTAAAACCGAAAATAGAAACAAAAGAGAAGGAGATCCCAGCTAAGACAGATAAAAAGCAAGAGAAAGAGAACGTAGCTCCAAGTTCTCCTCCCGCCACTCCCGCCAAGCCCGTACCCGAACGACGCACGGACAAGAAAGAAAAGTAAGTTATATATATATACATAAATTATAATATTTTGTAAAGTATTTCGTGCTTGATTAATATTAAATAAATATAGTTTTAAGCTACAATTACTGTAGTAGTTTATTGTTACATAAATGTTGTTTTGCGATGTGGTTTTTATATAATATTATTTTGCATGCATGCATTTGTATGTAGTTTGTGTTTACGGTTGTATGGTGAATGGTAAGTAAATTTTGGGGCTAAAGGAATGAATGTTGTTGCAGAAAAACGGAAGACGATGCAAAGTGCATCGCAGTACAGAGTGTTAAATACGGAAATAACTCAAGAAAGAGTCAAATATTTGAATCGAGTAGACTCAATGTGGATAAAGATGATGACGCGACTGATAAAAATAAAAAAACACACGCAGCGCTCCAGTAAGTTGTACTAGATTGGGGGGGGGGGGGGAAGGTCACTGAACTTAGTCCACATACAGAATCAAGTACTGAAACCTATATAGGAATTTACGAGGGCATACTGACACTCAAAAAAATTAAATATATATATATGTTGTAATATTTTTTTATTTGCATGATATATTTATTTGTAATATTTATTATAGTAGTACATGAGTTGGTAAAGGCATGTCAATTAATGCATCATTTTATAAGTTTTTATTAACCATTATATTTTATTCTAAATAAAAATATATTTATTTCGTTTTTCTATACATTTATTCATAATTTTAAAACTTAAAAGAAAACAACTAATGTATTATCGGCACAGATGGGAGGCTGATAAAAGTACATCCCCGAAGGCCGCCAGTGCCGGTGTGAGAAGAGAGGAAGGCTGGAAGGAAGTCGTTCGCAAGTCGTCCGTGCAAGCCCTTTCCACCCTTGAACCTGGGTTCGTACCCCCTTTGTCATAATACATACATTACAATTTAAATTCAGGTTTAAATGTTGTTTATTATGTAATTTTACAGATGCAAGAAGGTATCAGTTGGCGCACATGCAATATCAAGAGTCATAGGACGCGCTGGAACAAACATAAACGCAATACGATCAGCCACAGGAGCTCACATCGAGGTCGACAAGCAGACCAAGGGACAGGGCGAGCGTATCATCACCATCAAGTATGTTAAACACGTATTTATTTATATACATGTTATCCACTTTGTATCAAAACTAATCACTGTATTGAATGGAAAGGCCAGGGTTGTTTTGATACCATACTTGTCGAAATAAACCCATAACTTAAGTCTACGATGGTTTCAAATGCGCTCTGCTTTGAGAACCATACAACAAATTCATTCGGTTTTTTAATATAACTAGAACTATCGCAATCAACTCTATAATGACGTAATAATTAGTTAATAATAATATAATGTTTTATTTTTATTACGTATTTTAATAATACTTTTATTATCTCAGGGGCTCCTCCGAGGCTACTAAGCAAGCGGCGAGTCTGATCGCGGCAATGATAAGGGACCCTGAGGCGGATATATCCGCACTGCTCCCTCGAGCCAAGCTGCCGCCCCCCCAACCTGCACCCCCCCACCAGCCCAAACCTAAACAGACGCCTATTAAGGTATATACATAACTATATATACATATTGCAAAAAAACTATTTTGTTATGTTAATAATACCGTAATACTTTAGATGCCCATGACCGTGAGCTCGGTGGTGGGCGGCTCCCGCGCGACTCCTCCCAGTCGCTCCAAGCCGCACACGAGCACGCGCCCGCCCATGCCACGTCTACATGCCCACGGTTCGTAACTCTCTCACTAACTACTTCTTAGATTTTAACTTGCAGTGTTACAATGTCAATATTGTTATGACTTTACAGCTATACAACTGCCGGAAAAACGCGTATCGAGCGCCCCCAGCGGCACCGTGGCGTCGAGTGCTGCGAGCGCAGTGAAGAGCGGCACCCTGTCCTACACCGGCGCCATAGTTGGCGCCAGAAGCCACACGTTTGCCGCCAAACTCACAGCCACGCCCCCCGTTGACACCAAGCCTCGGCCCATGCCGCAGGTGAAGTTTTAAACAAGTTATATATACACTAAGCAACAGCGCCCTTTAAATACAAATTTATATATTATATTGTTTAATTCGACAGGTGGTTCCGAGCAGCCCGGCAGCTAACAGCAGCAGCAGCGTGGGTAGCAGCGGCAGCAGCACCGCCGCGGCATTGACATCTCCTTTGAAGATGCGGGAGTCCAGGGAGGTTCAGGCTCGCGAAGCGCGGGAGGCTCGCGAGGCCCAGGCCCGTGAGACCGCGGCCCGTGAGTCTCCTCCCGAAGCACACAAGGTGGAGGAGGAACCCAGGATCCCCCGTCCTCACGCTGATGCCTTACAAGTAATATTCCCTTTACGTGCATTGTTTATATTCTACAAGTTATTTCTCTCCATAAATTTTACCTGTACATTTTACTAATACATTTTTGTTTGTAACAGTTGAGCCCAGATAACTCGAGCACGTGGAGTAATGAAGACATACCAGTGAATACTTCTTCTGCCCTTCACATTAACACTACACCAGTATGAACAAACATTTATAATATACACCTAAGTCTGCTTTTACACGGTAGATTGGTTCCAGAAAAAACCGTCTAAAAAAAGACATTGATCTTATGCAAAAATAGGTGATTGGTCTAATCTCTAAAACCTATTAAAATTAGTGAAAAACAAGGATTTTTTAAGAACGAGTACTCATGTTTATTTAATTACATCACATATACAATGTTTATTTTTACAAGCATAGTTATTGAAGATTATTCACAAAATATTAACACATTTTAATTGCTTTGACCAGTAAATTTGCTTGTATGCACTAAAAGGGAATTCCCCTAAATTTGTGATATGAACATATTTAAATTTGACAAAAAAAAATTAAGCCCAAAAATTTTTAAATCATGCTAAATGGAATAAAATCGTGTAAAAAAATTAAAAATATTTTATTTTCAAACCGTGGTATATCAAAACCGTGTAAAAACAGACTTAGGTGTAATTTTAAAAGAAGGATTAGTATATATATAATGATAATGTACACTCAGCAGGTAGGACCCGGAGTGGGGGTGGTGTCCGGGTCTGGTGGTGCTCAGGAATATTCGCTGTTCAAGGATCTTTCTGGAGGATCAGTTGCTATGTGGGCAGATCACAACGTGGACATGCCACCGCCGCAGGTATCTCAAATGGCATATTGGCATTAATGTCTGCGAGATTGGATAATTAATGAGCTCAATTGAAGGGAACTTTCAATATTCTGATAGCGGTGCTGTTCGCAGGTGGACGCTAGCAAAGCTCCAGGGTACCGCGGCGGGGGCGGGTGCTCCCCGTGCTCTAGGACATCCTCGCACGGCTCCACGCCCCCGCCGCCTCCGCCTCCGCCCTACCACCACCCCATGCCTATCGGTAAGCACCAGTGATTGATAAATACCATCATGTAGTGCCTAATGATTAATATAATATGAAATATTTTTAGGCAATACAGTGAATGCTATGGACATGAGCGGTTTATCTAGAAACGGACCCATATATCAAGACAACTCACGGAACGGACATAACATTATGGCAAGTACATTATAATATCAACAAGTAGCTTAACCCTTTAATGTAGATTTTTTAATCAATTCCGAGAATGGCAATAATCTTCCATCCAACGTGACAGATACGGACTTAAAATATTAAAAATTATTATTCTATATTTAAAAAAATATATTTCTACATTAACCGTGACCCATACGGAGCTGTAATATTTTGAGACATAAAATAACAGTAACCGTGACTTTCATGGAGCTGCACAATTCTGCCATTAAATGTTGCCCGTATATGTCATGGAGGTGTGCATTAAGTGGTTAATAGAAGGTAATTAGATCGGTGAGATACGTTTTATAGTTATTTATCTATTCAATCGTTTGTCGGATAGTTTATTAAAAATTATTAATTTTGCATATATAGCAGGTGGGTATGTCGGGCGGTGTGTCCGGCGTGTCTCTGTCGGGGCTCGGCTACGTGGGGGTGGAGAGCGTGTCCCGCCTAAATCCCAGAGCCCCGGACTTCGCCCAGCGACACCCGCTGCTGCAACATCAGCAGCACAAACACGCCGCTCAGGTACAACAAGATGGATATACAAAAACTTTTGTATTTCATTTCATTGGTCCTAGTCTTGAATAAGTCTTCAATAATTTTTTTGTGCTTTTAACAGATTTAATTCACTACACTATCAGCTTAATGATTTTAACATTAGAGTTAGGTAGAAGCAAAATAAAATATTAAGTAAAAGGTTTAGGAATTTGGGTGCAATTTAATTGCATAAATCATATAACATAACAAATAAAGTCATGCATCGTGCTTGCAGCAGCTGTTCCCTGGTGGGGGCGGCGGCGGCGGCGGAAACCTCAGCTCGCTGCTGATGTCGTACCAGCAGGGAGCACCCAAGATGCAACACGCGCCTCCCCACCACCACCACCCTTACCAAGTATGTTTAACTAAGTGTCTACATTATTGCTTCTCTTAATTCTTATTATATATCGAAATAATCGTTCTAAATGTATCGTTTAGTCGCTTCTGGATCGTGGCGTGGGCGTGAACGTGAGCTCAGTGGGCAACGTGAGCGGCGTGGGGGTCGGCGGGTGGGGGGAGGAGGAGGAGCGCAAGCCGCGTCCCATTGGCACGGAGCGCGCCTGGAAGCTCACCGCGCCCGACGACTGGCACCACCACCACCCCCACCACCGCACTGACCACGACAGATACCAGGTATACCTTCATTAAATGTTTTATATATTAAATTATATGATTTGTAGTATCTATACACTTAAATATTATAAATGCGCAGCAAGGAGTAAACATGAGCGGCGGAGGAGCGGGCGTCGGCAACGTGGGAGCGGAGGCCGGCTACGGCGCGGGCGTAGGCGGCGTGGGCGCGGGCGCCGGTGGAGGCGCCGCCACGGCGGCCGCGCTGTCGCTGATGCACGCGCTGCCGCTGCACTACCTGCCCCCCAGTGCGCTACCCGACCACCACCACTGGGACCAGCCGCCGCACCACGCCACTGATAAACAGGTGCGGATCACCCAGCGACTGATATAAATAAATAAATAAATACATATATATTTATACATACATATATTGATTTAACTATTATTTATCACATTGCAGCAGGCCTGGAGCAAGTGGAGCCACTAGAGCCGCGCGTCTCACTGCCCGCAGACCTTCCCACGAGGATTATATATAATTGTAACCCTCGGAAACGGTGTAGATATTAGTGAGAAAGAATTATATTATACAGATTATCTATATAAATAATAGAGAAAATGTCCTATCGAGAAGAGAACTTATACTGTACGATCGACTGAAGTGAGCATTAAACGATTCATTATAATGAGACTCGTGAGGGGAGCCGGGTGTAGTTTTATTTGTTACCGCCGTCGAAGTCGCCAGACTAATTCTATAGTTGGTAGTCGGCGAGAGTAGTGCGCGGCCAGTAGTCGCTTGGAATGTGATTCCGACCGCGAGCCTCTAACACTTTATAGCATAATACGATTATAAACGTGTATTAAAAATTAAAAAAAATTGCTTGTACATGAAGATTAAATATCATATATTGATGCACTGTAACCACTGGTGTTTTTAATGCCACCTCCGTTTGATTTTTTTTATTAGGTCTATTTGGGTAATGTGTATTTGTAAGTAAATTATTACCGAGGACTTGCTATGTCTCGAATATTATAAAAGCGATAAATGCGGTGAGTTCTAGGAAAATAAACCGTTATTAAAACATACCTGTCTGTTCTTGAATAGGGCTCTCGGGGACACGTTCAATTGATTTGTTTACAACATGCTCTTTTGAACTTGTCCTAATAAGAAAATTAGAAACACCTTCCAATTACTTTTAGTATTTTCTATATCAATTGAATCGACAAAATAAAAAACATATTATTTTGTATTATATATTGTAAAACATATCTCAGAGATTCATGTAACCGTAAACAAAGCCAAAATATTCTTTGGAACAAATATAATCTAATAATTATCAAAGTTCTATTAAATTAAAACTTATTAATAAAAGGTATATCTTAATAATCTATAATAAAATTTACACATTACATTTAATTTTAATTATAAAAGTTGCTCTAGAAGTGGTATTTGCCACTTGTCTATAGTTCAGTGTGGCGGCTCATGATCTTGCTCTCAATATCCTGATGCAGCTTCTCGACCTTGAGGGTGTGCTTCTTGATCATCTGTTGCTGGTCCGCGAAGTAGTCCATCTTGTCTCCAGCCGCCGCCACCTGAGAGATCATCATCATTATCATCATATGAGGGACAACGTGAAACTGCACCATTAATGGAGCACTAACACAAAAAACTGGAGCGAAAACTTATTATCGCTTAAAATTATAAAATTCCTTTTCTTTAAAGATATTTTCAGAGTAAAACTTAATCTTGTACTTAATGTTAAAAAATTAAAGCATAAAGTAACTTAGCTCAAAGTTTGGCCAAAATTTTATCAGTCACTTCCATTAACAGGGAATCTAACATACCTGTCCATAGAAAACTCGCATTGTTAGTTCTTATAGAGCAAGGTAAATATTCGAAAGATACATGATAAAAATCAATTGAGGTAAAAGCACGATATATGTGTACTAAGACTAAAAAAAACACGTATATTGACAATAAAAAATGTTAACATTTTAATTTATAGGTTTAAAACGAGTCATGGTAATGAGTCGGCTTTTTATACATAATCCTCACTTATTATGAGAAAAATGTAATACTGTAACACAAATAGACATTATAGAAATATTGTTTCGAAAATTTAATTCATTGTGATTGATTTTTGATAATTTTACATTGATGCAGGTACTATGTATTTAATATTATATATCCCAATAAACTTGCATTGCATTATTTGCAATTTTTAACAATACAAAAAGGTCAAATAAATGTACATAAATTGGTCCAAATCAAAGTTGATCCACGTAGCAGTTGAATATTCACTTTCCTTATAATAATTATTAAGGAAATCTTCAGATTATGTACTGTTTAAATTTCTTTCAACTAAATAAGGAAGAGAGCATTTGAAAACATGTATGTATGGAGTGAGATACATTATTATGTGAGAAGCAAAATAAAAGAAAAAAATAACCTTGCTATGATGTTTGCCAAGATTGCTTACATGATCAGCGTGCAGGGTGCGCAGTTTTAACAAACGATTCTCATAGTGCTGAAGTTCCACCTGAAAGAAATTATAACATATCAATTAATTTTTAATTTGGTTATTTTGAACTGAATGTTTATTACAAAATAAAAGTAAAAAAAAAATTCATTATGATAATGATTCACTAAAACAGATTGACATAAACCAAATACAATATTGCAGATAAGACTGACCTTGAGTGAAGCAAGTTCATCTACAGTGAAATTTGCAGCTGCTGCTATCTTCCACAGTCCTTGCACCTTGGGTTCAATGAACTCTCTATTAGTTGGACCTACAAATAATAACAAATATATACATTTAAATAAAGGTCATAATTTTGATTAATAAGTATACCTCTTGCAGCAACTCTTTGTAGTCTATCGTATCCATCTCGAAGACCTCGGTGTTTCTCTCTTACTAAATTTGCTTTATCAATAAAGTTTCTACTTAAGTTTTCACCATTATCTTTTTCATAATTTATTTCATTGAACTGTTCTATTTCTTCATCATTTACAGCGTCTGAAACAGTTGATTATTATGAGTTTTATTAAAACACTTATCCATTATAAGTATATTGTATTGAGATAATTACTACCTACTTTTATAACCATCTTTTTCCTCAACATCTATATTCACAAGTAAATCATAGTACTGATCAATTTTATCCTGATGGTGCATAAATTCTTCTTTTAATGCAGTCAGCTCTTCATTTGTAAAACCTGATGCCTCTGCCTTCGCCCACAGTATATTTAGTTTCTTGTCTTTAAATAGGCTCTTGTTTAAGATCATTTCGTCCATTGCCGAGTTGTAGGCCTAAATAAGATTACATATGTAAAGGATAATTTCTTACTTTCATATAATTTTATACTGAAATATTAAGGCCTTATAATATCAAAATCATGTTGAAGTTGTGTATTATAATGATATATACAATATTTTGTCACCAAATTAATAAAGACAAACAGAGTGGTCACTTTTATATAAAGAATAGTGAAACAATGGATTGCACTAAGGTATATTTAAGTAACTTACGGGATGCTCAGCTTGTTTGCTTGCTGGGACATCTTCGAAATGATGCCTAAGTCCATATGATTGCATTATATTTGTGAGCTTACGTCTCAATTCAGCCTCTTTAAGACCTTCTTTATCGATACCTTCACTTTTAACTCTTTTATAAGTTATTTCTGCTTTGTCTTGAATCATCAAATCACTGTAGAGCGACTTCAGTTTGGGTTCTGGTAAGCGCTAAAATGCAAGACGTATTAATGTAATTATGAAATAGAAAAAATATATATTAATATAAATATGATCCGATCCAAATAAATATAAGTTATAAGGTCCGGCTATTATACTCAGTAATTGTACATTGAAAAAAATATAATTATGATACCTGTTTAGCTTTTGTCCACAATAGGTTCAATTTATTCATTCTAAAGGGCTTTTCTAAGGCTCTAAAATCAACTTCATTCTTTTTATCTTCATTGGCAGAACGGCTATATTTATTTTCGGTAAAAACATTACCGATTAAGAATGTTATAATAAAAATAGTGTATAAATTCATTATAACAATTTATTATAAGTCACTGATAGTATGTATCGTAGCCTGAACTGTATATCTATGTATTTATAATAATACATAAAATTGTGATTTAAGAATCTTAGTTCATTAGATTTCAAGTATAATTGACACTATAATAATACACGTCTGACAGTAATGACGTCTGTGGAGTGTAGAGAAAAGGAGTAGGAGCAGTTTTCTGTGTAAAATTGAAATTGACGGCCCAACTGTACCATTAAGTTAAATATTAAACTTAAGCGTTGTGCAGAAACTATAACGGTACCAATTAATATTATTGATAAACTGCAAAATAATGTTATTGTTCACTTCTTCATATATTTTTTTTAATATAAGGTTAGCAACTGAAGACACAAAGGAGTGTGCTGACAGGAAATCTTAAGTATCAAAAAAATATCCCTGCTCCACTACTTTACCAAAATTAACCTGAAAATGCAATTTTGTGTGCGATCCTAAAACCATTGTTCAATTTATTGTTAAATATAAATACTTTTAATATAAAAAAATCTGAAATTATTGTTGTTTGTTCAGTATTTATAAAAAATATATTTCATCAATTTGCATACATGTGGCCCATGAGCTAGTAAATGACATATTTCCGAAAATAAAATCTTATCTTCAGAAAAATACTCTCTAACCATTTCTACATATTTATGAGAATTTTCTTTTGTTTAAGCTTTATTTTTTATTACTACGGTGTTTTGATGCCGTTGGAAGGCAATTTTTGATTCACTATGTACTGATGTACGAAGTACCCTTTTCCTCTACCTTCTCTAGTACCAACATCAAGCTGTCATTTGTATTTTTTGTTAAATTGCTATTTGCTGTTCGCTGCTCTAAGTCTACCGAGTTCGGGCTGCACAAGCTTCACGAGAGTATTTTATATCTATACTATATGTAATAAATGTATAGCTTGCACAAATAGTGTTTCGGAGTGTTCGTTATCGCGCTGTTGTCGATTGCATTTTATTTTGATTAAAAAGTCTTTGTGCATCTAGTTACCTTTATTATATTCGTTAATTCTTACGAACTTATTAGTAATGTAATGTTTTTTGGGGCTGAAATATTAAAAATTATATCTAAATAAACGAAAAAATACACAATGGGGGCCTACCTTCATGTGTAAAATTGCATCTTAAATTGTGGACGTGCACGATTCTGACCATCGGCACTTTCTCTCGTGATGCGTTGCGAGTGAACTGTTACTCAACACTTGGTTGTGTAAAGAAGTCAGCGGAATCATTTCTGATGATTTGTAACGGTAGTCTGTCTTTGACTTCGGACGAAAGAGGAACGATTTGATGAATTTTTGTGTTGTGTGATGATCATAGTGTTGTGATGGTTGAACGTGAAGGAATGAGGCGCGGAGGCTGCGGCTGGGGCGGCGGTGTCCTCGGACGCTGGTCGCTGCGTCGTTTGCTTCTAGATAGCCCTTTAGTGGGAAGGAGACTGGCACACTCAGGTATTTTCTTATTGATTTTAAATATCCATTACTTGTACATATGTCAATATTATTTCGTTTGTTTGAAAATCATCTAACTGTTAATTAATACAGTTATAAGAATGTAAAGTATTATCTTAAAAATAATTTAATTGGTTATAGTTAAAAACGTATTAAGTGTACATTTTAAAAATGCATTCAAGACATTGTAATATGAAGTGCCGTTGTAAATTTTTATGTACCATAACCAATTGTCAGACATTGAAACAATAAGGTCTCCAATCAAATAGGTCATTGCCATTAGGCTGGTCTGACTATAGTCGAAGCAAGCTTTATTTGATACTATATAAGACTGACATTGTCACTTAGAGACCCTGCAATTATACTAAATATAGAACAACAAAACTCACCCAATTTCTCAGCTATGATAAGATATATATTTGTCTCTATCCCTCCACATGATGTGAAACAAGGATAACATATGTTTACAAATAATGTACAGTAATCATAATATTGATTTAAGTGTAGCAGTTTCCTGGAGGCGAGTTTTCTTAATTGTTAAAGCAGTTCTTATCTCTTGGTAATTCCCTGTGGTTATATTAATATCATTTCACTATTTAAGTGTCATATTTTTAACTACTATATTAATTTATTATTTAGAGACGACAATGATAAATGGGTTTCTTATTTTCTTAAAACAATTGATAAAATACAAGACTGTGATTTTTTCTAATAGTATTATGGCATAAGTTTGGTTTGGTATTCTTATTGGGAGATGTATTCGAGTTTAATAAAGAGTATGTAATTCAAGTTTTATTGGGACAAATGGAATATATAAAAAGAAAAAATCTTTAATAACGTATAAAAGCAATAGTGTTATATAAATTTTTAGTTATCTTTGTTTCTGTACTGTTGAAAAGTATATATTTATATATATATATATATATAAATATATGTGTATAAGACATGTCATTCATAATTATCATGTATAATACTTGGTGAAGTGTTTGTTTAACATTAAAGCAGAATTGATCTAATCTATATTGATGCATTAAAATATTATAACAAATAACATAAGTGTGATGCGGCAAATACAATAAATGTCATTTAACAGAAAAAATATTATCATAATGACTGTTCACTTTAGTTTTTTGTTATTCCGAGAAATGTCAGATTTTTTTTCATAAGTATTACAATGTACAAACACACACACACACACACACAACTATTATTCTAAACATGAGTCACTTATACAGTGTAAATTATAAGTCATTGTTCCGGAGAAAACAATTATGAGAAATTACATGATTATAATAATTACATGTTTTAATTTGTGTAAAAGATATAAATGTAATTATATAGTGATTTATATTTCGTAACGGTCTCGTTGGACGAGTATTTTATTAAAGGAGCATCACAGTTACACGTAATTGTTACTGTTTTAAAAGTTATGGTTTAAATTGTGATTGTCTGATATAAAATAAAAGGATTACATTGAATATAATTAATTTAAATAGCGTACATATATTTAGTTTGCGGCCAGTACCTTAACCCAATTCACGGAGGTCACTCGTTTATTTGAGTATGTTACTTTTTAATTACAAGGCTATAGTATAGATGATACCTCAGTGTGTTTCCTTCTTTAATTTTTTTTATCTGTTTTTTTAATTAATATCAGCTATCTACCAGTGAAAGTCCTTTTAAAATTGGTTCAGCCATTTCAGATATTAACCAGACCAAACAAGCAGACAGACAGAGACAAATTAAAAATATATATATTATGTTAAAATATATACTTTCATATGCATTTAGTGAAATGTTAAGTTGGAATTACAAACGGACACATTAATTTTATTTATATGTATATATAATGCATTATTTGAAGTAAAAATTTGTGTTTTAGTCCAATGATTGAAGTCGTTGACAAAACTATTTTATTCTTTTAATAAAATTTTGTTGCTGCAACATATAATTGTATATGAATAACATTATGTAGTGTTCTTAAGACTCAGTTAATGTAGTATTGTAAATACATTACTTTTTCTTTAAAATAAATTTTACATGCCCATTGTTGTAGTTAAAATAGAATTTAAATTGAGGCCGACTCCAAAAATACTGAAACTATATACATAATAATAGTCTAGAATTTTCCGCTTCCATAATTAGCATCATTATTTTATTTTAAATATCTTTTTCTTTACAAAAGTAAAGAAATATGGAGTTGGAAAATAATAAATTATAAATACAAAAGATAATGCAGTCGCTGCAATTATGGTATTATTATAAATTGATATTAATTATTAATTTAATCGCCATTGATCCCTTTCTTATTTAACGGATAGTTGAAGTGTTCATTGTATCTCGTGACAGTGACCGTGACACTTTTTTTATTATTGATTTATATATACACAAGCTGTCCTACGACTCTGTTTGCTTTGCATATGGTTTTTGAAATAATAGTAACCAAGTTATTCTATATATCGTCAGCTGTCAGTCAAAGTATTGTTAAAATCGGTTCAGTCGTTTAAGAGTGTAGCTTGACCAAACGGACACAGAGAAAAATTTTAAATGTTTTTTTTATGTTAATAACATATATACTATAACATATGCATTTAGTGATAAGCTGTTAATTTGGAATTTTCAAACTCCAACTCCAATTTTATTTATATGTATATTATGTAACGTTATTTATATCTTTTCTACTTTGAATCAATACCAGTGATCACTTATCTACGTCAAATGGGAGTGGCAGGAGGGTATATGTTGATAATTATCAAAATAAACCCTTTTCCAAAGACAAACTTCAACTTAAAATAATGTTACGAGGGTTCCAAACACGCCCTGCTCTGGGAAGAACCACATAACAAACTCAGGTTGGTTGTTTTTTATTGTGATTTGAATATGAATATGATTTTTTTCACAAACGTCAATATATTTAGAGAGCAATGTACGAACAACCAGAACCATCGCAATCAATTCGATAAGCCTAATGAATAGTTAATAATAAGAAAAAAGAAATCCGCGTCTAGCAAGATTATACATAAATATTCGTTATACATTAAATATATGTTGTTTCGAGGTGAAGATATATTTGGAGCTTTGGCCCCTGTCTAATAAAATGTCACTTTCAGTGTTGCCTTGGTAGGGTCACACACACACACAACGTTCCTTCTCTAGGACTCTAGAATTATAGCTTAAAGCCTATGGATCATCAAAATTGATTCCTTTTTAATGTTTCTTTTTAATTGTTGTTTACGGCTAGGGATGAAACGTTACCACTGAAGTATCGATACTTTTACTCGATACAGTGTCGGTCTCAAAGATCGTTTTTCTATCTTATTTTCTTTGTAATCGTTTGTAATATATATTTTAATCTATATTACATGAAGTTAGGTTAGGTGGCAAACAGTTATTTTCTCGGGCATAGACAAATTATCTTGCCAACATTATAAAACCTAGACTAGGATGCGTTCAAAAGGAATCAAGGTACTATTGATCGATATTTAGTCGATACTTTGTTTAAAAGTATCGATACAAAAAGTACTCTTATTTACTCGTATAGTCTCATCCCTATTATGGTAAATAAAAAAATACCTATACATTTTTAGGCGGTTTGTTAATGATTTAGAAATAATTCTCCATATATACGTATATATGTATATGTGCATAAATTAGTAAACAATTATTTTAATTGATATCACTCTTATGATACGTACGTGACGCGTACGTGACTTTGAATTGATTGAAACGTTATACGTGACCTCGAAGTTGAAGAATTTAACTTTGATTATTTAAACGTCACGTTCTTCAATGTTTTTTTTAAATTCATCTCGGAATTTTTAAAAAATGTTTCAAATACAATTAATTTATGGTTTAAAAAAAAACATATCTCAATGGGTGAAATTATTTAGAAAATTGCCGCTATTAATAATTATTTAGTTTTTTATCGTTTAAATGCTTTTTTTTTCCGTATCTCAGTATAGACAGACGGAAGTCCGCCTCATATGGAAAGATGTAGATTTAATGAATCAGACAGACTATTAAGTGAATATTTTACATATCTAAGATGGTAAGAGGGTATTATCATAATATAATATGAAGGCGTCTCGTGATTCTGTAAATCTTAATAACGTTTTCCGTATGTACCCAATGAGAGGATGAAGCTTTTAAATTTATCTTTATTTGATGTTTTTAGCATACTTTTTGTTTCTTTGTGTGTGCGAGTGTGTGTGTGTGTGGGTTTAACATACTTTGTGTGTGTGAGCGCGTGCGTGTGTGTTTTTAACATACTTTTTGTTTTATATATATATATATTTTGACGTGGTGTGCAATGAAGTAAATTAATAAACTAAAAAACTATCCTTCCCTCAACGTTCTCGACCCGATCTGTTGTCAACCGTTATATGTAATGTTAAAATGCGAGTGTATGATATCATAATTCCAGCGGATATATTTACCGTTAGCGCCTCGTTAATATTAAAACAGGTTATACAATACGGACAAACCCGTGGGCGGTTTACTTGTATAGTTATATCTCTGAATCGACTTAAAACGTGTTCGCTAATGAAACTTTTGCTAAATCTTTTGATATTTACATAAATTTTTTATCAAAACAGAACATACATTTGGTATATAGATATAAGAAAAAATGTTAAAAAATTACTTGTTTAATTTTTGAGTTTTTGACTTCAATTTGTTGATCGTTTGAGATCAAATTTTGACACGACATAGGTACAGCCCGTTTTAGAGATGATTGTTGTCAATCTTATCTTATCTTTATCTATATTTTATTGTAATCGATTCAATGCACGAGTCGTTCAGTTCAGTTCAGTAACAGTTCAATAATGTAAGGTATGTTATGTAGATACAATGAAGATGATGATAATGTGATTATAACATAGTTTATAACACTCTTACACGTCTTGTTTAGTCGATCATACACACAGACACGACTGATATCACGTGCTACTACAGTGAGATACTGTGAGGCGTGCCGGGGTATATTAGTAGTATATATTACCCAAAACTATCAAATGTTTTTAAACTATTTCATATATTATTATTATAATAATACACTTTACTGTTATATTATTATTTAGTCCGTACGTAAGTCGGTTTGTAAGGTGAGTGATGTGAACGTGAGTCTGGGTAAGCGACTACGTACGCACGTACCACTATTACTACATATATGTTATATATAGTGGTGTCATATACTTGTATATATTGTGTAATATTATATATGTCATGACATATATATAATCGTATTGAATTAATTACTTGAATACTTAATTGAGCGAAGCGAACGAAGTGAGCGGAGCGTTTTACTGGAGACTTTTTACATTCTTTGTCACGAATTGGCTCGAAAACTACTTGACGGAAAATTATGAAACTTTGCAATCAAAAAGACACATATTAGGTTATGGTTTAAAAAAAAAATGACCTAAAAAAAATTTTATTTTTTTAATATAATGTCAAAAAACTGATATCCTATTGAAGTCAATGGGAAACGATGAATATATATATATATATATATATATTTTATATATATATAAATGTCGCTGCGCCATATTGGCTGGTTTTAAACGGAAGCGTCGAACAAGAATTCTTTAAAAGTCGGTCGCATACTAGATTTTAAATTCAAATAATTTGGATTATCATGTATCTATTTGGTCATGATAAATATCTGGTGGATGAAAATCTATAGAGAAGAACTTCATGTTTTTGACGAGTTTGTATGTAAATAAGAATGATGGTTGGCACACACGCACACACACGCACACACACACACATGTAAAAAATATGATATATCCTGTTTGTTTCCAAAGTTTGAGCACTGAATGTAATTTCATAATTGAATTGTAAGCTTACAATTCGACCCTAAAAGTAGCGAGGTAACACATAGGTCCTTCAATCACTTTTACTCGACTCAAAAAAGTGAGTAATTCTTTTACGTATAAACTTTTTCAATGATCTCCCAGTAAACGTTCAGATTTTAACCATTTAATAAATTTAAAAAACATGTCAAGGGACGTTTGTGTGCTAATGTATACTGCAGTATTGCCGATTATCTAGACATCTGTTTTATGGGTACCAAGCTACCCTGGGTATGAACCCTGGGTATGAAGCTACCAAAAAAAAAAAGGAAGAAGACAAGCTGAGCTTCTATCGCCAGCACCTCTCAGATCTGTCAAATAACCGAGCTGGTGGTAGAATGAAGGAGAATTTTTTTTTTTGTATAGAACTGACTTTCAATAAAGATTTTGATTTTTTATTTTGATTTTTGACCAGCCACCTCCCCAACAGTCTCTTCACTATGCGATGTTAGTGCGCTAGTTGAGATATCGTTTGATAGATTGGATGCTGACTGCATTAGTTATACGTTTAACAACACTTTGTATTAATATGTAAATAAAATAATTTTATATATTTAATATAAAAATGTTTAAATATTTAATTTAAAGGTCACAATAAAAAATACACATCGTAAAATAATTTTATATTTTTATATAAATATACATAATAAGTAAGCTGTATGTAAATAAGTTTGTATTTTTACACATGAAAATAGTGAAATTATTTAGTCAAACTTATATAACCGGGTCACCTTAATTTGTTTAAAAATAAATCTCCATTGTGAATAAATACACTTACTTAGTCACCGAGAACTACTTTTTCGTAGAGTGAAATAAGATCGCCGCCTTCAAACCGGATCTCTCTTTTCTTTATCCTCCGTATGCGTTGAGTACTTTTACTGCATATTGTAATATAAACTGACACACATACACATTATATATATATATATATATATAGTAATAACAATGAAAGGTCATTTAAATTTACAACTCTAAGGACAAGGACGTATCATAATTAGTATCAAGACAACAATGGTATGATTTATTTATTTTTTTAATAATTCACATTCAATCGTGACACTGCTATCTAGAGTTTGACGATCGAGATTAATAATCGATCTGCAATCCAAGATTGAAGTCGAGCTTATCGATCTCGACATATCGTATTCAGTGACTTGTTTACTCACTCATTCTGATTATAACTGCGATCTTTTTATAACAGAATATGGATCGCGATTGTTTATTAATATCGACGGTTAGAGTTTGAATTAAAAATTTATGTAAGTAAAAATTGATAGAATAAAAAAAACATGCAAACTTTAGTTTAAAAGTTAATTATTCATATTAAAGAATTCGGCTGCGCTCTTCTCCAAGATTATTTCATAAATAAATAATATAAAAATGAATTTATTAGCTACCTAGTATCTGGGTCAAATATTACCTAAATATCTTATTTTTTACTCCCATACCACCGATAATGCTTCTACAGTTCAGCGGTCTTCTACTATATGGTAATATTTTGAGCTGAGATCTTAAAAACTGGGTCATCTCGGTTCTAACAACCGTTCTTACCGATGTGTTTTATGTTAGTAATCTTTCTAAATATCCTACCAGATCTATAGATTAGTAGTGTCACTTTATCTATAGATAGAAACCCGGACGTGCGTTTCGAATCATCGTAAATTTAATTTTAAGTTGGAGTGTTATTCCTGACACTCCCATTTGATACATGAGTGATTAGTATTGATGTAAAGTGAAATATATAGTGAAATATATATATAAAAATATATATGAAATATACAATATCTATATAACTCTAATATATATATATATATATATATATATATATATATATATATATTAGAGTTATATAGATATTGTTTTTCTCCAGAATAATTGTATTCCAGAGCAACAAATATCCACGTAAATCTTTTAAATCTAAATAAACGAAACTATAACAGGTTTTGTAACTTTAGCAGACATCTTTTATCCGATCCATCAAACATTAGATCATTTAGCACACTAACATCGTATAGTGATAATACTGTTTGCGATCGTATGATTGATGGACACATAATTCGCTATTTTTTGGATTCAAACAGTGCGCTAACAATTGGATAGTGAAGACATTAGCGAAGTCTTAGCAAGACCTAATCATAAAAATCTCCGACTATAGTATTAAGTTTTAAGATGAAACCATATCGAACTAAATCGCTCCCTCGACATTGTACATACATTATATTTACTTTTAATAAATATTTAATTAATATTTCCTAAGGTTATAACTTCCTCCCCTCTCTGTATATATCTGTTGAGTAACGTCCTGAATATCGGACTTGTATTATAATAATTATAAAATACGTAAAAAATTTCTCAACACCGGTTTCCGACAAGTTATGTTAATTCTAATCTATATTATATGTTAATATTATATTAAAATTAAAAGTTTTTTTTACGTAATATTACTTTTAATATACCCAAATGCAATGTACCTACGCTTTCATTATTTATTTGTTATAATCCGAAAACTCTGAAATGGATGGAATAATAGATCATCCACATATTCCCGAGGTATTCCCCGGTGGTGGGAATTTATCACGAGTTTGATAAGGTGTTGTATTGTTGGTGCATTATTTATTAACATAGTACGTTTATATGAAGTTTATTTCACATATGTGTATGAAAAATAATATTATACTAAAGTTATACTAATAATACTTTTGCCTCCATCCATCCATCCATCTATCCATCCATCTATCCATCCATCCATCCATCCATCCATCCATCCATCCATCCATCCATCCATCCATCCATCCATCCATCCATCCATCCATCCAGTCATCGTATATTTCTACTTATTCCAACAATCACTTATCGGACAATTCTCGTTAAACCATCAATATTTATTAATCCGCGAGAGCTTTCGTATATAATCTGACCTCGCTATCCATTAAATATAAACAAGTATACGCACAGTAAGTATTACAAATGTAAAATAACAAGTATTACAAATAAATGATGTAATACTATACCATACTCCGCTGCTAACAATTCACATTCAGCGCCACCGTTATTATGAAACACACGAAGTATTACAAAATACTTTATTTTTAAATAATATTTTATTAATATAAGAAATTGATACGGCCTATCCGATCCGTTTATATTATTTTGTTATCTGTCCGTCTGTTGTTATATAGGCTTAAAATATTTCATCATTGATTTTTGTTATATATATAATATATAGGATTGTTATAGATAAAATTATTTTAATATTCTAGAACTATCTTGATTAATCTTGATTATTTTTTTATTTTTTACGATAAAAATATATTTTTATATCATTAGGTTCGTATTTTTGTATCTCAAGATAATGAGATGGTATTTATAGATAATATTAATATATAAATATATCGATATTTCTAGAAATTATTTACATATTATATTATGTCGCTGAATATAATTTTTTTGTATAATTTTTATTATCGTTAATCGATTAAAGAATTATATAGAATTATATATATATATAAATGATTCTAACATTTTTATACTATACAAGAAACTTTGTATTATTATTATTATTTCGACAATTTATTATACAATTTTAAGCACGCTATTTAATAAATAGCTCGCTAACAGCTCTCTAACACTATTTTAAGTATGCGATCTTAGAACACTAGTTGATTTAGCTTTAATATATTAGATTGCCTAATTGCTAATTCATAACAGCGACTGGCGTGTTAGTTGTAATCAAAACTAATAATCCGCGAGTTGTTGACAACTTGACAACTGTTGCGTCCGTCTGTTCATATCATTATGTTATTAGTTGTGTTATATCAAAGCCAAAATATAAAGTATTGTACACACACTAATTGGTTTCAACGTCATCTGTATTTAGCACATTTAAGAACGGATTTTCCTGTTTTTTTTTTTTTTTTAATATAATATATTTTGGGCTCTCGTGACTCACTAATATGTCGGGTTTAAAATTTAAATATCGCATTTTGGAAATACCTTTACCTAACATATTGATTTATTTATATTTATTAATTGATTTATATATTTTTAACATTGAATTGATCACTCGTGTATCAAATGGGAGTGACAGGACTATTAACACCATACTTATCAAAAGCATTTCTATATACACTCTAACTTAAAATAAGACTACGAGGGTACAAAAAGAACCACACAACAAACTCAGAGTATTTCTCTATTGTGATGACTGTTTCAAACGTCAATATATTTAGTGAGCAATGTACGAACTAGAACCATCGCAATCAATTCGATAAGCCTAATGACTAGTTAATAATAAGAAAAAAGAAATCCGTGGCTAGCATGACGACCGGTCACCTCAAGCAGCACCCCCTGACGAGCATAATGCAAGGAGCAGCACCTCTTAACGAGCATAACACAAGTAACAGCAGCCTTTGACGAGCATAACGCAATGAGCAGCACCCACCCACGAGCATAACGCAAACAGAAACACTCGTTCGAGTATAACGCAATGAGCAGCATCCGTTCGCGAGCATAACGTAAGGAGCAGCACCCGTTGACGAGCATAACGCAAAGAGCAGCACCCGTTCTCGAGTATAACGCAAAGAGCAGCACTCTTTCACGGGCATAACACAAGGAGCAGCACCCGCCCACGAGCATAACACAAGTAACAGCAGCCTTTGACGAGCATAACGTCAATGAGTGCTGCTCCTAAGCTGCTCCTCCTCCTCTCCTCCTCCTGCGCTAAGATCAGCTATATAAGTACAATTTAATATTACTTATATATATATATATTATATATTAAAATTGTCTACATGTATTCCTTTTCCTCCACGTGTGACCTCGATATATAAGAAAATTGAAATGGCGCCTCAACTATGTATAATGTAATAGTTTGTGCGTCTGTTTGACAATATCATTTGACTGGGATACTTATTGACTTATTGATTGATTGATTCGAACGTTTCGTATTGATTATTCATTGAATAAATATTATTCTCGCCATAACATAACTGGCTCGCGTGTTATTTTAAATGTATACAAATTTATTCACATTACATGTAATGATTGAATAATTAGTTTTATTATTTAAATGCAAGAAATGAAACGATTACGACGGATTCGGTCCGTAATTTTGTTAAACGTGATTTCTTTGTTTTACGTAAAAATTAATGTAAACACGTGATCTTTTACGTAACAAATAATAT
This sequence comes from Melinaea menophilus ssp. n. AW-2005, assembly GCA_918358695.1. Taxonomy (NCBI): domain Eukaryota; kingdom Metazoa; phylum Arthropoda; class Insecta; order Lepidoptera; family Nymphalidae; genus Melinaea; species Melinaea menophilus. Next base: position 15,685,603 of record OU911040.1, on the reverse strand, counting down.
AATTTAGGAAAGATATATGTATATATTTATTCAAGAGAATAATTTTAGATTTTCTGATCCCTTTATTAATTTCTTATTCATGAGAGTTGTGTTTCGGTATCCTTCTCTCTCTTACTCTATCTCTCTCTCACACACACACACACACACACACACACACACAAATGATTTTAGGTGCCTATGTCCCTCTTTCTCTCTCCCTCCTCCTCTCTATCTTTCTCTCGCACACACATGATCATAGGTGCAGATGTCCATGATTGTTACCATCTGCAATACGCTGTCTGTCACCCGTCTTTGCCTTAAAAATAAAATAAATACATAAGAACAACGTTTGATTAGTTAGATTTCTTTATTATGAATATTTAAGAGAGACGTTTCTAAAAATATATTATATAATCTGGGACGCTCTCTCTTAAAGATATTAAATTAATTAATTTTAATACCTTCTTGAATATCTAATATGTATTATTTATATATATATATATATATATATATATATATGTACTACTTCATTTTACATTTAAAACCGTGTGTTGTCTGTTGAACTTCATTAAATGAAGTTCACGGCTGGTATATATTGTTTAATGATTCATTACATAATGATTCATTATATAATCGGGTTTATATATTAACCCGCTGTCGTTCAACTGATGATAACGTCCCTTATATCTTTGACCTTATATATTTTTTATGATAAATATTTATCTTAAAAGATATATGTAAAGATTCCTAGGCTTTCATTACTAGAGTCCTAATTGTTTAATGATAATTTTATCACAATATATAATATATAAGAATTGTCCTACAATTTGAGTTGAACCAAACAGTATATAAATACAAAAGTTTCATTAATATCTGTTCAGTCGTTTCAAAAACAAATTGAAATCGCTATTTCAGAACCTACAATATTATAGAAAAGATAAAAATATATCTTTGGATATCTTTCTTTATTAAGTACACTTAGAAATATAAGTAAAATGACTATAAAAATAATATTCAGTCGGTCTGTTTATTTTCATCGATTCCATATAGGAATAATATAAATCCAACGATCAATTCATTGGAGTATTATTATAATAAAATGGAGTTATACTTGATGGTATTATGACGTAAGTTGATCGCATGTGTTAGTATTATTTGCATAAGTATTTTAATTATACATAGATTTTATATTAAGTGAGATATTTGTATGAGTATATGTTTTTTTACATACTTTACATGGAGGTATAGCTTCGTGTTTTATATAAAACATATATATATATATATATATACACTTTGTATTTGTTACTTGATAATGTATAAAAAATCATTCACACAACTTGACAACGGGAACGTGGGAGTGTTTATATATATATATATATATATATATACATACATATAAATATAATCGAACCGTCTGTATGTAATTTAAAATTAACAAATTTCCACTAAATGCATATGAGAGTATATAAAAATAACAATTGACGGAAAGCCGATGTTACAAGTAACTTAGGATACTTTCATTTTATAAACATATTAAGGTTGAACGAAGTCGGGTTCACAGCTAGTATATATATAAATGCAATGTCTATGTCACTAAATATCACAATATTGTAAACATCTCATTTAAACTACACGTCCTCTTATAACCTTGGTATGTGGAAACGAGAATTCGCAGAGATAATGTATATATATATATATATATGTACTAATGCGTTATTTATCTAGTCTAGACTTGCATATATTAATATATTATCAGTATCATTATATTATTTTTTTCGAGAATTAAATTATAGATATGAGTGAATCATATTTTTGTTAAAATTCATCAAAACATCGACACACGTCTATCAAGATAGCATTCTTGAGAAGTCAGTTAAGCCCCTCAATAACCAAGAATGATCCCTTCAACAAGAATCCGAACTTTCCGGGCTTCATCAGAGCTGAAGACTGACCGTCGTCTAGTCCTGATCTTGACCTACTAGATTATGTTTTATGATCAGTTTCAGAGAGTAAGTCTTGCTCTAAACGCCATGATAATTTGGAGTCCCTAAAACAATACCATTACCAGTGAAGGATTTTCCCATAGATAGAGTGCTGCTATTGATAACTGGTATCAAAGCAAAGGACTGTATTGACAGCCAACGGAGACCACTTCGAATTAGCTTTATATATTTTTCATGGTTTTACATTAGTTTTTTAAACGGACACCCTGCAATATATATATATATATATATATATATATATATATATATATATAAAATTTAAGTGTTCGTTTGTAATTGTAATTTCAAATTAACAGCTTTCCAATAAATGCATATGAAAGTATATACGATACTAAGAAAAAAAATTGTCTGTCTATCTGTCTGTGTAATCCGCTTAATCTTATTCACGGGCAGATATTTTAAAAACATATTCCGGGCATGCGAAGCCGTGGGCACGGCTAGTATTGAGTATGAACAAACGTCCGTGAGAACCGGCCTCACTGAACGTATGCGTCTACGCAATGACATTATGTATTCTTTGTATGTATCTATGTATGTGTGTGTGTGTGTATGTATCTATGTATGTGTGTATGTATGATAGTTTCCAACCCATCGCTAGGTTATTTATTTTCTATGATATTGATTTTTACAATGTTACATGGTAAAGGGTCAAGGCCGATGTGTACAATGGTTGCATTGATCCTTTAATTATAAAGAAAGTAATTTAATAATAATTATAGTTCAGATAGTAATAGTAATTCCTAGTTTTTGTTAATAAATGTATTACCGAAATATAATTTTCATTAGAATTATTATTATTATATATGTACTAGCTTATTTCCCTCCAGCTTAGTTTGTCACACTATTAATTTGGATGTGATCTTAGGTTGCTATGGTAACCTTTGTCATATTGCCCGTTGTCATCGTTACCGTTTCTATGGTAACCGTTGCTATTGTAACTCTTACCCCCGCGTTAAGTGTATATCTCCTAAAGCTTAAAAACTTGGTGAAATGCAAACAGTTGAAATCCGTTGGGATAGGAATTAGGGATAGGGATTGGAATTCCGCAGAATCCGTTCTTAGTGGACGTCTACGTCACAGAAGAAGTAACTATGTAAAATATTAAGTTAATAGGACTGATAGTTTCGGAGATTTCGTTATAAGTCAATGAGTGGTAAATCGCTTATATATATATATATATATATATATATATATATATATATATATATATATATATATTATGAGTTTTGTTTTTGTTGTTTATTCAAATCGATTACATGTAAATCGAATGATATCATGAGATAGGTATTTTTTTTATCAATCTCCGTCTGATAAGGTTTTATGGAAAACAATTTTTTTTTAATAATATTTCATCAAAATATTAAAATCTGATAAGCCTGCACCAGACAAGGTCGTTTGTTCAAATAAAAGGCTACCGATAATATATTAATTGTTTATTATTTTATTGATTTTAAGTAATTTCACACGTGTATAATATTATTTTATAAAAAAAATGGATTTCCTCTATGTAGATCAAATTAAATTGTTAATAGGATTCTTATACATCGAGGGGCGGAGATGTGAGTATTTTTTTCTACTATTTCTTTAGTTATATATAATTTGTCGTGACCGCGTCGTAACGTCGGATCCGTGTCGTGACGGGTGCGGTACGATCGCGACACGACACGACCGATCTCTTTCATTCAGACAAGGTAGATTGGTTATAGGAAAACGCGTTGTAGGTATGTTATGTACTCATAAAGCGCTAGCATGATCTCATATAACGTGTTCTATATAAATGATTCACGTTTAAGTTTTCTCGTTTTATAAATGCGTATTAAGATATAAATAATTAATTTATAAACAAATCATTATAAATTTTACAGTACAGAAATACCTATAGCGAGAAATCCCCTCGTTATAGAGTTGAAAACGCGTTATACACCTGAAAAAGCGTTATAAGATTCCCACGTTATAGGATTACTGTATTTTTAATATATCCTCTTACAATATTTTAGATATATTCTTTTTTTTTTTTGTTTTTTGTCCGGTTCTTGTTACAATTGTCAAATCCACGAAATGACAAAATTTTAAATATCTATTAGGTGCCGTCATGCACATAAAAATGTAAAGTCCGTCTCGTCCGTGAGTCACGTGAATAAATTAACATATATAATAGTTATTTGAAGCAAGAGGCGGATACATCTGTTTGTTTGTGCGACTCCTTTGTTAAATATATATATATATATATATATAAAGAATCCTATTAGATACGAAATGAATTTTAATATAATCTTAAACTGGAATTTATAAAATGATGTTTTGAAAATAGCATATACTATATTATTATTTGTAATATATATATATGTCTGTCTGAGAAAAAATATATAGATTATATATATCATAATCAGTATTTTTATAATTTTAGATGTTTTTGTAATGTTAAGTTAACTTTTGGTAAGGTTTTGCTAAAAGTTAACTCGCCAAGTTGCCTATCCCACTGCAACATGTATCCCGATTTTTTGTTATCCAAATAATCCGATGTTTTTTTAAAATTTAAAATACTATGAACCTAAGTGCCATCGACGAGGTCACTGACCTTTATAACAAAATTAACCAGACAGAAAAATTTTTAAACATGCTTTTTTATGTAGGTATATATATATATGTAGTATAAGCTTTAGTGAGAAGCTATTTATTTTGAATTACAAATAAACAGGACACTTTATATATTTATATGTGATAAGAAAAGGTAAATCTGAATAAATTAGCATTATTACAATTATTACCTTTAAACCGATGAGAGGTAATAAAATTATTAATTAATTGATATCATATGTTTGTATATGTTACTGTCATGCTGAGACATTGCGATCGTATTCTATTACGTATTTATTATTTAGCGTGTTCATTTACGTAATTAATTACGTAATTATTTACGTCAAGCCAAATGAAGGAGGGAAAAGTGTATAATAAATAATGTCACTTTGGATATTTTCATTATAATATAGTTTAATGATCAAAAAATGACATTATTATATGTGACTAGTACTTGTCGGTGATTTCGTCTGTCTCATAACTGTTTTAAATGAATAGAATTTTTTTTATAAATTGGAATTTAAATCTTTTATGTGTGTAAGAAATCTTAAATTCGCAATAATATAATCTTAAACGATATAAAAACTATCATATTTTTTTAATAATACCTACCTATAAAGTTTTATTGAAATTGGTTCAACAATTTCAAAGATTTGTGCAAACGGACATGTCGACATGCCTATTTAGGTATACATATAAAGATATTACTTATATTATTGTGGATAAACGTATATATATAAATATATATATCTATTGCTGTATGTATAAAATCTGTAGACAAAAAAAAATACATTAAATTTGACCCATTAGCTGTCCACTGCTCGTCATCATGTTTATATACATACCTATATAGTTAATAAAAATGTTATTGTTTTATAATACTCCACTTATTTACTAAATCCTAATTTATAGGAATCGTTGTAAAAACATGGTATTCCCGTAGCGAGAACAATGCCCGGTCAGCGGGCTGCCCCGCGAGTAATACTATACCAACTTTCCTCATGCCTCCTGCCATATTTGTTTACTGAATGAAGTTGCAATTATTGATACACTTAAAATTGCAACAGCAATATATATTGTTACGCCTGTCTTTACTTGTTCTAATATAAATTATGACTGATTTACCATTGGTAAATGATTTACGTGTCGGTTTCCCGTTGAACTTGGAACAGTCGAGTGCACCTGGAGTCCGATGTTCCACAATGGAGAAACCTTGATATTGATAGTATAATTAATTGTTAACGAAGCGATGCAGTTAACATTTTAATGTGATGTTAATGACAATTTAATAGTCGGTGAGATTCTTTGGTGTCTGTGGTGAAGGAAATAAGTAACACACACACGCACACATATACACACAAACACACACACACACACACGCAGCAAAGCAAAGGCCCCCAACTAATAATCACCTTTATCAATGATAACTCTCCTTTACCTATGTTTATCTCTGAAACTAGAAATCTGAATGATAACTGAACCTTATGTTAACAATCTTTTGTGTGTTAAACAGTATTAAAGAAAAAAAATATTATTTTAAGAAGTACTTAAAATAACTATCTTAAAATTTCGATCCAGTCATAAATAAATACTGTCGAATGACTTCACTTTAACCACACTGCGTTCTTTAAACACACTTTGAACTATACAATAAAAAGTATATAAATAGACGTTAATTATGCATTTTTTACACTATCCAATATATCGAACGCTAAGTCACTTAGCGCACTAACAGCGCACAGCGAATATGTTATAGCGACATTGCGATCAGTGGACTTTGCTTCGCTATTTTTAGAGTCAAAAATTTGATAATCCAATAGGCTCATTATTGATTGTAATCTCATATAAAATTGATAACACTTAAAAACTAATATTATTTATATCTTATCAGTCCGCGCCCTTTTCTATATATTTATCTATATACCAATTTTTATATAACAATAATTATATATATATATATATATACATATACATATATATATATATATAAGACGTATTGATTTATATCAATATTTTTTTTACTAATTAACAAGACTAATTAAATGTGATAAAGTTGCAGAATCAAGTCCGAAGTACCTACACGGTCGGGTCGTTGACCCTTTATAAAAATGCAATAACAGTAACAAAGATTGTTACGTATCTCAAAAAATTTAGGGTCAGATATTAATCTTCACAATAAATACGTGATAGCCATCTATCTGTCCATCTCGCTGTATTTTTTTATCTTATCTGTATTAAAATAATAAGTCCATATTATTTTCTAGTGTGTTTTTTTCCTGTTTAAAATGTATAGTTTTTTTTTAGGAAATTAATTTAGTTCGCATTCAAAATAACAGATGGCGTTGTTTTAAATGTTTTGTATTACGCATCGTTGTAATAAAATATTAACACGTGTACCATTGATAACATTTTCTCTCTCTCCATTCTAGGAGATAGTAGTAATAGATATTAATATATAATTGTATTTTGTTAAGGAATGTGGTATTGTTACAGTATTGGAACAAGGCGAGCGACCGGTCAGAGTGGGGACCGAGCAGGCACAGGCCCGACCAGCCGTGCAGTATATCACGGAGGACGAAGAGGTAACAAATACACACACACACACAAACACACGCTTTTATGTTGGTTTGAGTTAACCTCAAAAATTAAAAAAAAATGTTTTTTTTAAACAGAGGTTTTTTTAATATTAGCTAACAACAACTATTTCACATATGCTATTAGAATGTCAAAGAGCGAAGCGTGGCAAGTTACAGTTAGCAATTTAATAAAATCAAATCAATGTATATAATATATATATATATATATATATATATATATATATATATATATATATAAGTTATGATTGCCCCATGTATGCAATACGAAGTGTTGAACATAAAATATGTATATATATGTATTTATGTATGTATGTGTGTGTCGTTACGACGTCTAGACGGGGAGCGTCTGTCCAGATCTTTATCCAATTTTATGAAAACGTGCCTCTTCACCAGACGTGTGCAGAGAAAGAGAGCTTTAAGGCATTATCATACAATATTTTACTTAAATCACTTCATATTTCTTATCTTGAATACGTTTATACCTCGTTTATTTAAATATTTTTACATAAAAATATAATTTATTATAATTATATTGTACACAAATATTATATATATATACGGTATATAAATATATATTTTATATAAAAATGATAAAACAAAAATAGTTGAATTCATCGCTTGAAATTGGAGATCAAAGTTTGATGATAGTTTGGATATTATCTATTAATATGTCGCATTAGATTAACATTTTCATCGACCTTGACCTTTGACCTCGTATCCCAGGGGCCACAGTTTCAAGTCACACCCGTGTTTGTGAATTTTTCAATCCCGTATCATACAAATATATTATAACAGACATTGTGATTTAGTCTTAAAGTTAAATATATATATTTAAAGATATCTCTCCGTATGTATGTATATGATAATTATTAGTAATTTGAATTCAGTTAAAAAGTATAACGCCTCCAGCGGTCGCCCGTTACGCCGGCCTTGACGAAAACATTTTTTAAAATCTTTTTAGCAACGAAATGCACACTTGAAAAAAAAATATATATATATATATATATATATATATGTATATATATATATATATATATATATATATATATGTATATATATATATATATATATATATATATATATGTATATATATATAAGTACATTTAGATAGGTACGTACGTACATATATAGTGATCATATTTTTTTTGTACTGTAATTTTTTTTATTTACTTAATTTATTAATATTATTAAAAACTGATGTTTGAATTTAAGTTTTTTTTTTGTCGAGTAAAAAAATTTTTTTTTTCTATTGTAATATGTAAATATAAAAAGCTAATTATATTTTAAGGGGCATTAAATTAATTGTAATGAATATATTTTAGGTCGTGACGTCAATGAGTGCGTCACAAATAATTTATTATTGTGTTTAATTTGAATTATTTATAATGAATTTGAAATTAAAATATTTTTTGTTTTTTCCGCCAAAAAAATAGGGTTTTGGTAGAGTTATTTTTGTCGTCGCAAAACAGTATGCAAATATGCAAGTCTTGCTGCAAAAATATCAGTAGGTAGGGTTTTTTTCTTTTTATACAACACCTGACCCCAATACCCGGTACCGATATAGTAGCTTTAAAATAATATATAAAATATATACTATCTGTATGTCTGTTATTTTGTTCAATAATTCTGAACAGTGTTAGCTTCTTATTTTATTATAGCCATACTTTCATACATTTGCCATTGAATTATTATGAAAATGTATGTATGAATGTTTATACTGCGGATTTTGTATGATAATAATGAAATAAGAAAAGTTTTTTCGTTTTTTTTTAATTTTTTAATTACCTTTGCTATGCAACTTAAAAATTTTATTGATCAGTGTTCGGTATGTATTAAAAAAAATATCAGATTCAAATTAAAATTATCTTTATTCAAGTGGGCATATACACGCAATTTTGAATCAATTATTACATTAAAAATGTCAGTGTAGTCAGTCAGTTAGTAAGATACCACCGGAATGCTGCTCTGCTGAAGAGCCGCCCAGAAACTCAACAGCTGCTCAATTTAAATTAAATTAATATCAACCCTGAAAATGAGTCATCAACATAAGTTCCACACAATTCGATCAACTAAATACTCTCGAATGCTATAATAAGATTTATCTAATAATACACATATATATATATATATATCTTGTGGAAGTGTATTAAATATACATATAATCGTGTATAGAATATCAAAATGTGATTAATTCTTCACACATATAAATGAACACCTATCGCCATGTTGTTGAAAACATCACTTTCTATCTTCACAGTGATGCGAGGAGGCATGTAAAGCGAACTACGAGAAAGTGATCCGATGCACGAACACAATTATCTATTAAGTTTGAGTTTATATATATATATATATATATAAACAACTCAACTCAATAAAACTTAAAAATAAACTCGTAAAGCCTAAACTTCGTCCTCAATACTTACTTAGAAATAATTGTTATATCTTTTGTTAATATTTATGTATATATATTTTAATAATTTTATCTTTAAAGATACTACTAGTATCTTATGTTGTTATTAAAGAAAAAATATAACTTAAATGATATGTTTTAAAAATAACTCCAACAGTATAATTTAAGAAATATATAATATGACAATTCTATGGCCATGAAAACATTGAAACTAGAATAGAATAAGAAATTTCATAACTAAATTAATATTTGACAAAAATATTATAAATTAAATTAATTATATTATAAATTAAAAACACATTACAATGTAAATTTTGGTGAAACCGATTACGAAGATAAAGAAGTAGTTTGGTTTATCCAGGTTTTATTATTTTTTAAATATTTTTTTAACGTTTACAGATAGTAATTTTTATCATATTTACCATATTTTAATGTATTTATAATAATGCCTACTCAACTGTAGCCAATAATACGGAATCGTTATTTTTTTTATCCGTTTAGAAAGTTTCAAATTTCTCTTTTAGGCCAAGTCGATCATCAGAGAAAAAAAAATATTTTTCATCCGTAATGATTCGTCGATTTATTTAATGATGTTACAAAATTATCTTTTTTTTTTCTTTTTTTTTTTTTCGGTTTCGTTTTCTTTTCTTTAATTATCTTTTAGTGGCTTCCGTTCTGTTATTTTATTACAAGTATTAGATTTCGGTCTTGTAATGGTACTCCTTAGTTTTTAAGGGTTCTTTAAAATTTTGCTATATGTTATTTTCATGATTTTTTTTTGTTATTTATTATAATATATACTACTAACATATCCCGGCACGCCTCGCAGTATCTCATTGCAGTTGCACGTGATATCAGCCGTGTCTGTGTGTATGAACGACTAAACAAGACGTGTAAGAGTGTTATAAACTATGTTATAATCACATTATTACCATCTTCATTGTATCTACATAACATACCTTACATTATTGAACTGATACTGAACTGAACTGAACGACTCGTGCATTGAATCGATTACAATAAAAGATAGATAAAGATAAGATAAGATAATATTAAGTTACCCAAGCGTCACAGTTCGTTGGTATTGTTGTTCACCTTTACGTGTTGTAACTCGTAACCGAGACTCCTTTCATTTTCTATGTACATACTAGCTTTGCCCCGCGACGTTCTACGCGCGGAATATGTTCTTTAAAATAATATTAATGTTACTCCTTATAACATCGGCTATCAGCCAGCTAGAGTCCGGTTAAAATCGGTCAAACCGTTTTAGAGATTAGCCGGACGAACAGACGGACAGAAAGATTAAAAAAATGTTTTTTTATGTATGTATATACATTTAATTTTTTTGTATGCATTTAATGAAAAATTGTTAATTTGGAATTACAAACGGACATTTCAATTTTATATATATATATATATATATATACGCTTCATTAGTAAAATTATATCACTTTAGGTTATACAATTATGAAAAAAACAACATGTTATGCTATATGTTATGTTATGTTATGTACATTATATAACGTTAAATAACAATTGCACACTATCCTTTAACCAGGGTTAATGCAATTAAATTCATATTATAATTAATCTGATCTCGTTACAGTTTAAACTATAATTGAATTAATTTTGAATAATGAGAATTTAATTAGAGCTGTATAGAGAAGGTCTGTATAAAATTATTATCAAAGAAGTCAGGTGAAAAACTTGTCTCTCTAAATCTCATCTCAATGTTGACTGAAATTGACTTTGAGGTGAGATTGAAAAAGTCAGCCGACTTTGAGGTGAGATTTAAAAATTCAACCGACTTTGAGGTGAGATTTAAATGTACCGAAAATATATTAAGGGCACAATGGCTGTTTTATTAGAGTGTACGATAAAATTATTATTTGATTTATTGATTACACACAGATCGCTGATTTGATAACCCATTGACACGCTTCCATTACACCGCTAAGCCGCAAACCGACAATCATACTATATACATATATATATACATATATATATATATGTGTGTGTGTATGTAAATTATAAATGAACTAGCGAAGGCGGTGAAAGGTTTCGTCAAGATTTTATCCTCCCTTAACTACAATTGTAAGGGTCAAAGTTGAAAATATTTATTTTACATATACATATAATAAAAATTTAAGTGTCCGTTTGTAAAAATTAACATATATTCATTAAATGAATATGAAAGTATATACGATACTTAGATAACATATATATATATATATATATATATAAAATTTTTCTTTATCTGTCTATCTGTTCGTTCCGACCAATCTCTGTATCGGCTGCACCGATTTTAACATAACACTCAATGGTCACTAGCTGATGTTATAGGGAGTAACTTTAACTTTAAAAAAAACCGATCGAAGTCGCGATGTTAGATAAGATTGTGAAATACTTGAAGTGGAGAAATGAAATTGTCATTAGTGAAAGCTTAGTTATGCCTTTGATGACTTTCTTTTGACCTTAGAAGTGTTGTCTTTGGTATTTATATTTTTTTTTTTTTTGTAAATTTTTAAAATTAAATAATAGGAGCATATTTAATTGAATTAAATGCAGAGATTAACACTAAACCTACCGACAATACTTGTATACCTGTTCCTACCGCACGCGGTCAAATTGACCGGTAATTAAAAGTTATTTTATTATATAACGCAGGTAATAATGGAAATAAATAAAAGTAAAGAGTGTAGAAAATATTATATGCATATTCTAAGAATTGTCATGTAGTTTGATAACGATATTATAACGTTTAAAAACGTGTAAGTTTTGCAAAAGTTTAAGAACGGTCAATTTGACCGGTACTTGGTAGGTTTAGTGTTAATAAAAAAATGTAATTAATAAATTATAATACGATTAATTGATCTTAAATTTCTTATCTTGTCTATAATATTTGTAACTCTGTTACACCATCAGCGATTTCTCCGTTACAATAAAACTACTACTCCTAGTCCTACTACTCCTACTCCTACTACTCCTGCTAGTGCTACTACTGCTACAACTGATTTTATTAATCTCAACATAACGTTGGTACTTATCTACTTACTATCTTGTAGCGAACGATTTTTACTAATAATTATATATATATATATAATTATTAGTAAAAATCGTATATATATATATATATGGGTAATTCTCATGGAATCTCGAAATTCTTGTCCTTTTAGTTTTTACACAGTTCGAAACTATTCATGGTGGTATTTTTTTTTTTTTTTTTAAAGAACATCACTTAGGCTAATAATTTTGGTAATAACCTTAAAACTTTATGTATATCTGTAAGGAATAATAAATATATAATACCCTTAAAATCATTCCCTCACTATGTCCCAAACTTTAAAATAAAACATGTTATAATTTTTTAACTAGAAATTGCTTAAAATTTATGTTTGCGCGTGTGACTATTTTATTAAAAATACATCAAAATTTCAAAAATTCTTCGAATTTAGGATTATAGATCGTAAATAAATGAGGAAATGTTGATTTGACATGTGTCCCTTAAAAAATAGTCATTCCCTCACACCATTACCGACAGTCGATAAGTTAGCGTACTTGAGATTTTTTATTGGAACTTCTATTAATTTTTGATAGTTGGTGACACTAACAATTGCTCAGAATGGCGAAGTTGTATTAAAATTGTCGGAGTACTTGTTGGAAGAAGATTAAATTACAATTTTTCAAAGATTACATTTCAGACAGTCATTCCATCACTGAGAAGAAAACAAAGAGGTAATTACTATATTCGAATATAAATTTAAAAATAAAGTATGTTTTTAGAAGCAGTAAAATCACCGAAAAATTTACATACAGCAGTTTACTACATTTGGAGATTTTTGAGGTTATGTTTTATTTTGTCATTCCCTCACCGTCATTCCCTCATTTCATTTCAAAATGAGGGAATGACAACTAATGAGGTAATGACGTCTAGACTATTTTAACTTAGTTTTTTTATGAACTTGCTTATGTCAACCTTAAATTTACTATTCTGTTTTGTTTTAGAGCTAAAAAATGGCACGAGGAATTATTAATTAAGTTTCATGCTGCAAAGAAAATGCAATTAATATAAAAATGAAAGCAAGTTTTGCTGTAAGCAATTTGAGTCACTTTCAGAGCTGTGTTATTAGATAACTCCAGAATTTTCATATATATATTACCTACTAAAGTTATAAATGTGTTCAAAAAATAAATAATTAAATTTTTCATAATAAACTAACATAAACATCATTTCCTCACCACAGTCATCATTCCCTCACTTTTAAAGTTTATCAATATTGATTTACTTCATTTAAAACTCGTTCATTCTGGGGACCACTATATTCCCTAAAGTTACTAACACATATAGTACAAATTTAAGATAAATTTAATAGATATTAACTAAAATAATTCTGAATAATTTAATTTACATTTTTTCGAGATTTCATGAGAATTACCCATATATTATATTTAAAAGTTAGTTAATACTGTACGTCTGTATCTAATTATTATTGTTAATATACCTTATGTTTTTATAAGTAAGTAAAATTTGTTAATTTGAGATAAACAATACATTGTATTAATATTTTTTTTAAATGATTCAAAATTCGCCATCTCTTGTTGGAGGTTTTTGGGGATTTAGAAAATTTGATTAAATTGAAGCAATCCTTACGTTAACATTAAACAGTATATAGTATATACATATAATTAAATAAAATTTAAGTGTAATTTAATTTAAATATAAAAAGTTACATATAAAAATCTATTTACAAAATTTTTATCTGTCCGTTTGTTCCGGTTAATCTCTCAAACGGCTGGATCGATTTTAACGGGACCTTCACTGGCTGATAGCTGATGTTACCTGGCATCTTTAAAAAAAAATTGAACGAGAACAAAGTCGCTGCACCAGCTAGTATGCACAATAAGCGAACAATGGTTGATGTTAATTAGTATTGTAATGAGTTGTGTTCAGTTCAGTTCAGTTCAGTGTTAAGGTTGCACCGCACAGCGCGACCACGTGCCCACGTGACCGTGAGCACTGCGCGGCGCAACCTATTGTTATATTTTAATATTTTATATAACACGTTGACGTAGGTCAGTGTTTTTATATAAAAAAAAACAATAAATAAATAAAAATGATAATAAAAGGTAAACAAGTTAATAAAAATAAAAAATGACAATATTCATATGTATATATATAAATATACTGACATACACACGACATTAAAAGTTCCCATTTCCGCAACTTCGTTCGAGTTGAATATGTTTTTTTTTAAATAAAAGTAGCAAAATCACTCCTTATAACAACAGCTATCAGTCAGTGAAATTTACGCTAAAATCGGTCCAGCCGTTTCAGAGATAAGCCGGCTCAAACGAATAGAAAATTACAAAAATAATGATGTATTTATCTAAGTACCATATATACTTTCATATGCGTATAGTGAAATACTTTAATCTCGAATAACAAACGGACAATTAAATTTATATATATATATATCGCTTCAATAACGGTCCATGTGAATGTATGTATGTCTCGTATCGCTAATGGATTCGAGTTATTCCTGGAAAGCTGGTGATTTTAGATGAGATGAGATGACTCGTGACGTCACCACACTCGGACGCGCCGAGCGACGTGTACAATGTATAGAGAGATGCTCACGAGCCCATCTCGAGCTGATATATCGTTATACGATTTATCGGACGCTAGATCAACTAGCGCACTAAAATTATAGAATTAGAGTTTTATGGAATCTGGTAGTACACTATTTTTGTAGTAAATTCGTGCACTAACAATTCTAACTAATTCCGCTCGTTTAATGTGAACACAGCTTTATTAATATGTCAAAGTTTTTAGACAAATATATATATAATACAAAACAAATATTATATTATATATATAACAAGTTACGTAAGTATGCTGTCCGTGGGTTTTACGTTTACGTGCTTTACATATAAGGCTTCGAATACTTACAAGGCTTTCACGAACAAACATACATATTTATAATCGATTATGATACAATTATTATTCGGTATATATCGATTATGATACAATTATTTTAATAATTAAGAAAAAATGATTCATTAATATTTTGATAACCTTATTATCATTAAATAAATAAAGTTAGTTATTTATAGTACTAGCTGTGCGCGCGACTTTATTCGTGCGTAATTTTTTAATAGTAGCCTAAATTATTCTTTATTCGCCAATCAAAATCGGTTTAGCAGTTTCAGGGATTACCCGGACCATACAGACAGACAGAGTTTTTTTTAATATAAATCACTTATATACCTACTTTCATCTACTTAATGAGAAGCTGTTAATTTTATAATTACAAACATACACTTCAATTTTATTGATATGTATTAATTAATTAGTTTATATAATTTATCCAAGAAATCCCCAAATTAACGTACAAACCCGGGGTCAATAGAGATAATTTCGTTTATTACTGCATCGTACATTATCTTATATATATATTGTCCGGAGTAACGAAAGTGTAAATATGAATCTCCAGAGCTCAGATATACCCACTTAAATTAAATCTGAAAAAAACATATATTAAATTAATTTTATACTCAAAGATTTGTTCCATCTAGAGCTTAACGAAATTTTATTTCGTCTATTTTATATCTATTATAATCGTTCCAGGGCGAAGTCCTAGACTGTCCGCTGTGCCTCTCAACCTTCACGTCGTCGAGCACGGTGAGGCTGGCGTGGTGCTCGCACCGCTGCTGCGAGCCCTGCCTGCGCCAGTACCTCGGGATCGAGATATACGAGGCGAGGGTGCCGGTCAACTGTCCCGTCTGCCACGAGAATATGCACCCGTCCGGTGAGCGAGCTTCCCTCCCTTTTCCCCTCCCAAATTGTACACGTCAAATGGGAAAACCCTAAAAATAAATACTACACCATACTATACAAATATATATAATTTATATACATATATATATATATATATATATATATATATATGTATATAGAATTAAATTCCCCCCCTCCCTCCTAAATAAATGTTTAATGAACTCTAAATATGTCTCAGTGTTTATAAGAGTATTGTATGTATAAAAATCATCAAATGTATTTATTATTCGTCATCTTTGAATGTAGATTCGGAGAGACGCCTTCATATTTATAGTTTAAGCAAATAATTGATTAAATATTAATAACTTTATTTATTTGATCATAATATAATGAACAACTGGACTTGTAATACTAATATTAGTTCTGTGCCGATACCACTGGATACGATTAAATAATCGATACTATCCTTCCGATACCGAGTGTTTGTATCGATGTTTTGAAATAAAGTATCGACTTGGTATCGATCAAAAGTATTTGAAACTTAATTTTATTTATTTATTTTTTGTATTTAATGAGTGTAAATGATTTCAATCGATCGATAAAAATAGGTATCGATACTTTGAGATCGATAAAGTATTGATACTTTTGTTGTATCGTTCCATCCCTACAACATACCTGAGATAAAATATATGAAAACCTAACTCACACAAACACACACACACACACACGTACATGTGAATAAATTTTATAGTGATAACTATAATTAAAATTAAACCCCAAATAGGTGTTACTCAATCAAGGAAATTATTTTAATATATATATATATATATATATATATATATATATATATATATATATATATATATATATATATATATATATATATATATATATATATATATATATATATATATTTTAAAAATGTCGCTTGGTTTTTTTCTCTTTAAATTTTATTTATATTATTATAACTTAACAAATATTAATTGATTCTATTTTCCTCATATATATCAATTAAAATATATATATATATATATATATATTATATATATATATATATATATATATATATATATATATATATATATATATTAATTTGTATATTAATATCAATTATACATTTTCCTTTACAATCAATACTAATCACTCGTGTATCAAACGGGAGTGTCAGGACTTGACACCATACTTATCAAAAGTCCTTCTGGATACACTGCAACTTAAAATAGGGTTACGAGGGTCTGGGAACACCAAACTCAGGGTATATGTCTATTGTGATGACTGTTTCAGACGTCAATATATTTAGTGAGCAATGCACGAACTAGAGGCATCGCAGTATCGATAAGTCTTATCGTCATTTAACACTAAACCTACCGACAATTCTTGTACACCTGTTCCTACCGCACGCCGTCAAATTGACCGGTAATTAAAAGTTATTTTATTATATGACTCAGGTAATAATGGAAATAACTAAAAGTAAAGAGTGAAGACAATATTATATGCATATTATAAGAATTGTGATGTAGTTTGATAACAATATTATAACGTTTAAGAATGTGTAAGTTTTACAAAAATTTAAGAACGGTCAATTTGACAGGTACTTGGTAGGTTTAGTGTTAAGAACGCATTAAAATAATCTGCATCTTTAATAATAATCAGATTAAAATAAAATTATATACCTATCTTTATATAAAAATAATCTGAACAAGTATTACTGAAAGTTGTACGAAAATAAATACGTAAAAAAAATATATATGAATATATAGTTATTTTTAAAATACAATTAGTTATTTTTATATAATTGTTTATAATATTATCGTTAATCTATTCGTAAACTATTACTTTATAAATATATAAGGTAAAAGTAAGGAAAAGATACATAAAAATATATATCAAATGATTTCTTTGTACACCTACAATATTACTTTGACTGCCGTCTGTTCATAAAGCACTGATATTAGTTTTTATGGTTGTAATATTTTTTTACGATTCTCTTTTCAATAAACTAAGAAAATATTTATTTGATTGTATATTGTGTGAAAAACAATAGCAAATTTCATTTTTATCTCGTGCGCTGAGATTAAAGATGTAAGGATGGAGAGATATAGATTACTATCTATAGTTTTCTTTAGATATCTCATGCTGGTGATTTTTTTAATTTTTTTTGTGTCTATCTGTTTGTTCCGGCTAACCTCTGAAACGGCCGGCCCGATTTTGATAGGATTTTCACTGTCAAATATTATAAAAAAAAACATTCCTCGCGAACGGAGTCGCGCTCACAGCTAGTATATAATATAGTATTATTATAATGCTTTTAACTTTATAGTGAAAGTATAATTGAATTTTAGATTCTTAATATTGATTGCGTTTTGAAAGTCTCTTTGTTACTATCGGAACAACGAACTCTTTAACGACAAAGGTCGAAACATCGAAAAAATATAATCTTCAAATTAAATATGATAAGCAATTAAATATATATATATATTGTCATGTAAAATAATATTTAATAACATATAATTATATTTATTACATCTCGTTTCGTTTAATTAAAGTCTTGAGCATTTTTTTTTTCTTTTTTGTAATTTTGTTAATTTTAATTTAATTGTCAAAATAATAATTACATTTTAAGATCATTTCCTTTTAAGATGACAGACATGTTTATTTATTTAAGAATCAATTAAAGTTTAATCCTTTGACTTTATAATTTATTCAATTACTATGGGGTCATTAAAAAGTTCCACTTGGTAGTATTCGTTTTTTTTCCTTTTAATTTTCTAATGTCGAACCGTTCTTCTCCACAGATGTTCGTCGGATTGTGGACAATCCAGGATTATATGACAAATACGAGGAGTTCTCGGTGAGACGGGCTCTGGCGGCCGATCCGGATACCAGGTGGTGCCCCGCGCCGGATTGCAGGTGATTTTTAATATTCATTTGTCCTCCAGGTGCTATACTTTGTCCTCTAGACAATCCATTTTGTCCTATGTATAGTCCACGGGATAATGCATTGTGACCACAAGTTGCAAAACTTCACTAATAGATACTCTATAAATGTCTACACTTAGTCCACTATTTGCTAATCGTTGTCCACAAGTTAATCCGTTTTGTCCTTCAGATACTATCCTTTATCCTCTGGCTACACCTTTTTGTCCTACGAGTTGTCCATGGGATAACGTACTCTGTCCACAAGTTGCAAAATATAAGCCAATAGATACTGCACGTTGTCTACGAAAAAATACACGTTTTACAAATGTCTTCACTTTATCCACGATTTATTAAGCATTGTCTACGGAGTGATCCGTTTTGTCCAACAATTATTATCACATAATTAATTTAAAAAATACATTTACTATTATTTATTATTTTTATTATTTATAGATCAATGGTTACGGCTTTGCCCCCTCTGCCATGTTTATAAATTTCTTAGCAAATCATTAACTAATTCAAATTAAACCCTCCATAGATGAATTGTTAATTTAATCAATTAATATCGTCTCTCTAATCCAATTAACGTTGTCACTTTAATTATAAGAATCTGTAATTATAATGAAAGTGACTGTGCAGGTCAGTTGCCATTTAATTTGTCGGTGTCGAATAAATTTTGAAATTATTGAATTTAAATAATAATAATAATGTAATTAATTTGATATCTTATAATAAAAGTTTAAGGAAATAAGTTGTTTATCAAGGATTAAAATAATTACACTTGTACGTGGAAGGTCAACGAGGGCTTTGAACCTTTAATATTTTTTTTTTAATATTTTAATTCCGGTTTGTTAAATTAATTTCTGATAATTTCCTATATTTTTTATTATATTTTATAAAATATTTATTTTTGTGTATTACTTGTCCATTCGCACAGGTCAATAACCTCTTATTTATCTCTAGGTAATAATATTTTTTATAGTATTTTGTCTTATGTAGATAATGTTATATGACCTCACGTTGAGGTCAGCCATTATAATCAATCTAATGATTCGTATTGACCCCGGAAAGTTTGGATGATACTTTATTTTCGGTTACAATTGTTTTGACCCCAAATTTTACCGCACAAATATATCAGTAATATACAAATATCGAATAATATATACATTAACTATGTTGGTTCTGGTCTTAAGTTGGATTCACAGTTTTCTCTCCGTTTGTCTTTAGTTTCGCGGTGGTGGCCAGCGGCTGCGCGTCCTGTCCCAAGCTGACCTGCCTGTCTCCCGGATGCGGAGCCTCGTTCTGCTACCACTGCAAGGCCGCCTGGCACCCCACGCAGACCTGCGACGCCGCCCGGCGCACCCGCCAGCAGCCCCAGAGACAGCCGCAGCCGGCTCACGGCGACATGGAGCAGGGTAGGGCTCCGAAAGCTATCTTCTCAAGATTTTATCCATCCAAAATGGCGGTCAGTATTTGATGTTAATTCTTTTCTCTGTTGCAGGCGAGGTGAAACCCTGCCCGCGCTGTTCGGTGCTGATAGTGAAGGTGGAGGACGGCTCCTGCAACCACATGGTGTGCTGCGTCTGCGGGGCGGAGTTCTGCTGGCTCTGCATGAAGGAGGTGTCCGATCTGCACTATCTGAGGTGAGTCCATCCGACCACTGACATACTTAGTTTCGTTTGAATTAGTTATCCTTAATAAGTAAAGTCTTCCACAAATTATTTTTGTTATCTGACAATTAAATTGCCCTTTTAGTCCGAGTGGATGTACTTTCTGGGGTAAGAAACCCTGGTCCCGTAAGAAGAAGCTCCTCTGGCAGCTGGGCACGCTGGCAGGGGCGCCACTTGGCATCGCGGTGGTCGCGGGTGTCGCCCTGCCGGCGCTCCTGGTCGGCCTGCCGCTGTGGGCGGGGCGGAGGGCCCACAGAAGGCTCCGGAAGGCGAAGCCCGCTAGACGCAGAGCTGCGGTCGCGGCCGCCGTCGCCGCAGCGGTAATTTTTTTAATTGTAACAATTTATATATATATATACAATATCTTCCCAACTCTTAAATCTTGACTCTATAGAGGAAATCTCTTCCCCAGTTGATTGTGTCTCCGCTGGTGGCGGGGCTGGCGGTGGGCATCGGCGTGCCCATTCTGCTGTTCTACGTGTACGGCGTGGTGCCAGTGTCGCTGTGCCGTGCAGGAGGCTGCGGCGGCGGCGGCGGGGAGCGCGCGGAGCCTCCCGAGCCCGCCCTCGACCTGGACGCCACCTCGCGCCGCCTGGAGCCCTCAATCGGGGACGCATCCCTGTCGGCGGGGTCGGCACAGGCTGAGGCGCGCGCGGCGTCCCTGGCGGGGCTGGCGGGCTCTCTCGGGGGCCCCGACGCCGCCTCGCCCGCCGCCCAGCGCCTCGAAGTCACCGCGGACGTATTCTGCGCCTTCGCCTCCGACTCGGCCAGCGCCGCCAGCTGGCCCGACGACCTCCCCTCAACCTCGGCCCTCAGCTCGGCGGCGCGCCTCCGCAGCTTGTTCCTGTACGGGGCGCCGCAGCCGCCGCCCGACCCCGAGGCGGGCCCGGCGCCCCCCGCGCCGCCCGAGGCCTCCGCCCCGCCGCCGCACGCGCGCCACTCGGCTCTCTCCGCCGCCTGCGAGACGCGCCCGCTCAGCTCGCCCTCCCCCTCCCCCCCGCCCCCCGCCTCGTAGCGATCGCATTGAACCGAGGGATTCGTGAAATGACAGTGTCGTGATCGATCGCGACGTGAAGTGCGTCGGCGGCGGGATCGGACGGGGTCGCGCGGGGTCGGACGGGGTCGGGCGGGGTCGGTCGCTCCTCGCCGCTAGTATTATTCGACGCCGACTCCGCGACGACTTAATTAGTTTTAAGAATCGCCAAATGGAAGCAGTAGACGCTTCGCTATTTCGGTGCAGTTTAATTCTATCCGATGTTTGTGATACTTTGAATAATGAATACTATTAATGATGTAAATTATTTAATTTTTCACGTTTGTAGGCGGAATGTATTTATAAGCGGTAATATGTTATGTGAATTATACGAAGTGTAAAATATTAAAATGTGATTAAAACTTACATTTGTTTTATTTCTGTACATAAATATTCAGTAAACGTGCTCGGTGTTACAAATATTTCATACAAAACGTGTCCACTATCCTGTTTTAAGAGAATATCGTTAAAGTGGTTTTAAAATTCTACATTTAGTAATAAAGTTATCCCAGTTAGTCTTCAATCGCGATTTATAGTTAAGATCTAAAAACTTCATTAAACAAATACTTCTTCCACAAGTGAATTCATTATTTATTTAATTCATTATATAAAATATATACTAAAAAACTTTAAGGAAACAGTAATATGAATAACTGTCATAAACAATAAATACATGGAATATTTTTCACGTCACATCTACAACAAGGATCGAAGGATGTATGGGGTTTGCACGTCTTTAATTATAGTAAATGATAATTGATTTGCTTGATAGTTGATTTATTATGGCTATAAAGTAATAATAGAAATGATAGAAAGTATGTCGTTTAAAACAGTGATTTATATCAAAACAATTAAAAAGCTGATTTGGCGAAATATACGGTGTTGCACCGCAACCATACATTTCATTCCAATCATTCATATTATTCCATTCCATTAATTCATTTCATTCTATTCATTCATTCGTTTCATTCACCTAATAAAACATCTAATGCAACTCTATGTTTAGTCTCCTAAAACTATCTTGCAATAACAATACTAGCTTTGTGATTAAACATGGATCTTTACTTGACTTGACTCATGATAGATATCACCTATCCTCACATATTATTATCTGTATCGCCATCGTATTTTTTACCATACAGCTAATAGTTTGGCTAAACAAACTGCTTCTATATAGCATTATATCAGGGGAAGCTTTTGCTCGTGTTGCGCCCGTGTGTAATGAAACC
Source organism: Melinaea menophilus ssp. n. AW-2005 (assembly GCA_918358695.1). Lineage (NCBI taxonomy): Eukaryota > Metazoa > Arthropoda > Insecta > Lepidoptera > Nymphalidae > Melinaea > Melinaea menophilus. The sequence goes on along the minus strand of OU911040.1, from coordinate 15,662,408 downwards.
CTGGCGCCCCCTAGGCCTGCTATGATGGTCCAAGACGATGCTCTTAGCCGTCTCAGGGAGCGCCCCGGCGCCCATGTGCATTGCACACCCTGCACCCTGCACCCTGGTTAAGCCGCCCCTGCATTATATAGATGTAAGGCAAGTTTGAAAGTTATTCCAAACAATATTGGTTTAAACTAGATTTCAAGACAGAAGAGATTGTAGCGTATTCCCACCGATTATTAAAATAATAAATTTTTATTACACATCTATATTTTAGTTTATTTTAATCGTTTTTAGAAGTTAAAATGTTATTATTATCCACGTTTTTATTAGACCGTTAAAACTAATGACCGCTACCGAATAATTAAAATAAAAAATGACTATTACCATTAATAAAAAATTCAAAACCCATTATTATGTATACTATCGTCCAAGCAGCAGCAGCAGTTGAAAGCAGCAACAGAAAATTAAAAATTTAAGAAAAAGTAATTTAGACCAAAAAGAAAATTAACAAATAATGGGAAACATTCAATTTAAGTTTCATCAAAGTGACCACCTTTTTCTTTAATGATTTCAGCACAAATTTTAGACATTCTATTAATTAATTTCTTAAAATAATCTTCATCTCACTTGTTCCATTCACTCTAATAACTGCCTTAAATGCTCTAAGCTAGTAGGAAAGCAATTATTCATTCTCCTATCGAGTTCATCTCGGACAAGTTCTATTGGAGACAGTTCAGGTGACTGCGATGGCCATTTCATGATTTTTAAAACCTTTTCGTCTGTTTTTTTCTTTAAAAAGTTTTGGCACAATTTGGACGATTACTTAGGATCATTGTCTTGCTGAAAAGTAAATTCAGGACCAACCAGATTTAGTCCACAGGGTACGGCCATATCCCGAAGAATTTTTAAATAAATTTCTTTGTTTAGTTTTCCAGTTATTCTCATTGGGTTTCTTTAATGGGATTTCTGGGTGTATTGTTCCCGAAACATCACCAAACCATCACACTGCCATCTACCATGTTTCACTGTTGGCACTATACACGCTTCGCAAGTTGTTTCTTCTTTTGATAGTTTTACAAACACACGTCTTTTGGATCCGATAATCTGAAATTTCGATTCAATACTTCGTAGAACATTTTCCCATTAATCTGTAGTCCGATTTTTATGTATCTTTGCTCATTCTAGTCTATTTTTCGGGTGTCCGATTGTTAATTTGGGCTCCTTAGCAGCAACACATTCTCCTAGACCCACAGCCAGAAGTCGTCGTTTAAGAGTTGTAACTGAGACGGTCGTTTCTCGCGTGCCATTCACTGTTGCAGTAATTTGTGGCACTGTTAATCGTCGATTCCGTGTAGACAGAACTCTGATGAAGTTATTCTCTTGAGTAGTTGTGGTCTTAATCATGCCTGATTTTTTTCTGACTGAGTTTGTCCCCGTTTCTTGTTTTCTTGCAAGAGTGTACTGAACACCTTTGCAAGAAATTCTAATCCTTGCTGTAATTTGACGTTCACTGTATCCTTCCTCTCGAAGCATACACATAGTACTTCGCTATTCAAGCGTAATTTGCTTGCGTTTTGCCATTTTCAGAAGAAAAAATGCGGGAAAAGCCGTATAACTTTAGAACATCAATAATTTTCGAATAAAATTAATCTTAATGTCACAACTTGCGCGTGCCAATACTCAAGTGCGACTAAACAGGACCCAAAAAGTTAAATATAAAAAATAAAACCGACAGCAACACTTCAAACCACAAAAGTATGCAATGCAACGGCAGTCCTAGGTCACTAGGGGCGCCAATAGACCCTCAATTTCGACTCTCTGCGCTCGCGAAATCTCGGGTGCCGTTTGCATATTGAGCGAAGCGAGCCTAGTGTAATGACTCTTCGTTTCCCATTGACTGCAATGGTGACAGTTTTTTGACGATTATTCCTCAACGACATGACATTTTTCAAAAACCATCACCATTTGATTGCAAAATTTTATAATTTTCCGTCAAGTAGTTTTCGAGCCTATTCGTGACAAAGAATGTGAAAGTCTCCAGTAGAGCGCTCCGCTCGCTTCACTTAATAAAACACCTGTTTCGTCAAAATCTAAGAAATTGGTAAACCATGTTTAAGGAGAGCCGACGATCCCTTTGTCAATACTCGTATGTAAGCAATAGTAAAAAGCTGCAATGATAACATTGCAAATTTTTACCGCCTGTAGCAGATGTTGTTTTGTTTTGGCCAATAACAGATGTGGTTACAAACTTTTGGACGGTAGTGTATAGTGATAATATTTTATTAAATATTTTTTATTCAATTACCTAAATCAGTATTTAAAGCGAAATCTGTCTTTATTACTAATGCACCGTTGTGAACAAAATTTTTTTTAAACATGACTGATACGGAATTCGGTTCAAAACTATTTTATTAATTTTATCAGTAATCTTAAAAAGACACTCCTATTTCGATTTTTGGGAAAATATAAAAAAAAATGGAATAAAAAAAACAAATTTGATTTATTTATCACATTATGCTTATAAATAATATAATATACATTTAACATCATACATACAAGGAATTATTGCATAAATGCATAACACTATAACTATATTAATAATATCGGCAAAGTCATTTGAACTCGGAGTAAACAAAAAATACACTTCACAAATTAATAACCAACTTGACATATATAAATACAAATCCGAGGCATTCAAAATTTTCAGAATATTACTTTTTTTTTTCATATATTTTTATGTTTTTAATATAAAAAATATTAGAACAAGCAATCTCTTATAATAACACTTATTAAAAACGTTTGTTTGTCCGTACGTTACATTCTTATATTAATATAATTTGTATTGTCTACGTTAAAGACCATCAATTACATGTTATATTATAAATTCAATTCATTTATATAATTTTTTTTTAATTTTATTTACATATGTACAATTGTACATGACAATTACAATCATTCATTCGTTCATTCATTCCATTCATTCATTCAATAATGAAACATACATATAATATATAAACGGCCATTATTTTTATATAAATATAATAACATATATATATATATGTGCTTATTTCAGATATTCTTGAGCAAGATTGCCGTTAAGTGGAGAGCTACAGTTAATATTACATTGACATGGTTATTGGGTTAAAAACATATTAAATACACATACATACATACATACATACATACAGCATTCCTGATATATCTAATTTAATTAAACATACATACATGTAACGACATATAAGATAATTTTTTTATCCATGACAAACAAGAGTTTCCAGAAAACCATTCCACTTATACTGTTATATATATATATAGTTTTATATATGTTTGTTATATAAATACAATATATTATGTTAGAAACAGTTATTTTTAATAATTTACTCTAGCGTTCCTTAAAATGTAAATATAATAAGAAATGGCAGTTGTATAGTACGTCTGAGTGCCAGATTGTTTTGTTTAAAATGAATATGCATTTAATTACATTGGCAAATAATTCTGCTGTTTTCATATAAAATAATAGTAAAGTAAATAAAATTACAATATGTTGAATATTTCTAATGAACATAAATTTTAAAGCGACAAATGAATTAATCTCTCAAAATAGTAATTTTAAGATACATGCTGTATCTACCTGCATGTATGTCTACGAGCCATTATAGACATTGTTAGAGAGAAATATTGTTTTGAGAATATATATTTGTAATTTATTGTAATAAAGAGAGTGATAGGTTTCAATGTTGGGTGATCGTTCCGCTGACATCCCAGTAGTAGTCTAGTAGAGCTGGAGGTTGTAGGTGGTGGAGCCGTCCCTCCAGGTGGGCTCCTCGGCCACCTTGGCCCGGCAGAGGGGGCAGGTGTGGTCCCTGTCCAACCAGGCCGCGATGCACAGCTCGCAGTAGATGTGGCTGCAGCCGAGCCTCACTGGGGTGCTGTAGTCGTCGTGGCAGATGGGACAGGACTCCCCGGCTGACAGCATCTGCTCGCACGTCGGCTTAGTGCCCAGGTTCTGAAAAAATTATTACATATACGCCATTATCATTTTTTATATATTTTTTTACTTATATCTATCTATTTTTTTTGTTTACACATTTTTTGATACTTTAAGAGGTAGAAGGTCTATTAAAAGATCTGTAAATATTACATGTAATATAAAAATCTTTGTGTTTTATAATATATTATATTATTAAGTGACTATTTACCTATTTCTTTAAAAACATTCCCCAGGGAATCTCTAGCTTTTAAGTCATAAATAATATTTTTTGTAAAATAAATGTACAATTTATTCCCATAATAAAGTACCATAAGACAAAATACTATGACAATAACTAAAACAAACATGTTGAGCCGTAACATCCGTTAGTTGTCTAACTTTTTTAATTGCAAATACGGCAGAGCTGAGTTTGCTTGTGAGTGCTGAGAGAGGGACCTTCCCCTGGGGCTTTTTATTTAAAGTTGTACATAACAAATTTGATGAGTCAGTCAGTTCTAACACTTCATTTTAAGGAGCAAGCTACAATTTTGACTGTTTACATTAGGAAGTGTAAACTCCATGCTTATAGTTTTTTCAGCAAAAAGTACAATGTCACATATATCTTTTACGAAACAGGACAAGTCATTAATATAAAGTAAAAATAAAAAGGGTCCAAGAATAGATCCTTGTGGAACACCCATCTGTAGATTAGAACCAGCTGATTAAGAATTTTAATTACAATTTGTGTTAATTTTACAACCTATTAACATACCAAATTAAATACTTACAACACTCTGCAGGAGCGTCCACGTAGCAGTCTTTAACAGGTTCAACCGCACCAATATCTCCACAATCTTGACGATAACATACACGGAGGTCAGAAACATGCCCACCATCCTCTCGGAGCCTTCGTAGGACTGCATCAGATAGAATATCCAGGGTTGGATGGTGATCAGAGAACGATACAACTGGGACAGTGCCTCAGTAAACAGATAGACCTTTCCCTGAAAGTTTAACAAGTAATTTCCTTTAGTTAAATGTTACAGAGAAAGGGATTGCAGGAAAAATTATAAAAAATTCTCAGTTTCTCAATAATACTAATACAGTGTTACTAAAATTTTCACATTTAATAACCTAAAAGTTGTAATTACTTTTAAATTATTTATTTAATGTTAGCCACTTACCCTCTTCTGAAATGGTAGTATAAGAGCTGGCATCATAGTAATCAAAATTTTGATATTAACGGTTATAATCTTCACAATTAGATCCGTCAGTATGACCAGCCATAACAGTTCCCATACATTGATAGGCTCGGTGTAAGCCGGAAACATCACCACATTGGGTAAAAGCTTCCCATGTCCAAACAGAAAGTGGACAATCAGAATACAACTAGTTGTAAATGAGAACTCACTAAATAGAGCTAATATACTCCTGTTCATTTGTCTGCCATTTTCTCTGAAAAAATATATATAAAACAATTCTTATATAATTATATATACCTTTAATCTATCTAATACTTTAAATTAAATCAATATTTATATCTAATTTGTTGTTTTCAAGAAATTCTTTAATAACGCTATCATTAAATAATAATTTTAATTGATAACTCACCTCTGAACAATACTATTGCTGTGCGAAAAAGTACAGAATAACACAATAAATGTGAAGATTCCTTCTCTGCTGTCATACATATACTTTATGAAGAGTATGAAGTAGAAGGGTGCGTAACGAAACAATAAGTTGAAAGTCGATCTGACATCTACCGCCTGGAAATATTGCAATTAACTTGTAGCCTATTACATAACGATCTAGACAAATATCCAAACAAAATTCTAACCTGCTGTGTTCCGTCATCACTAGTGCTATCATTATCTCCATTGTCATTTATATTATTATTATTAGAGGGATTCACGGATATATTTATATCCACTTGTTCCTGAGATTGTTCAGATATATTGGATTCATTAGAAGGACTATTGCTCATTCCGTGACTTATCTGCCGTTGTGTAGGTGGGACCCCTCTTTCTGTTACTATATAGGCTTGGGCACCTGTTCCCAGGTTTACGTGAGCAATGGAACTCTGTGGTCGTTGCATTGCTTCAACAGCTTGATGGGTAGCTGGTGGATTTCTCGGCAGCCATGTTGGTAATGACAATCTTGCATTGTTACCCTAAATAAAGATACTTTAATTATTAATATATTTAAGATATAATTGATAATAAGAGAATTTATAATAAGTGTTTAATTAAAATGTCTGTTCCTCAATAAAAAATAAATGCCAACCTTTGACTCTTTCAACGTCATTCCTTTCTGGATTATCATGTTTATTAAAATATTTATTTGTAACTTACAAGCACAGACATATTTTATATAAGGTTCTGTTTCAAAAGAATAAATGATAATGGTTTTGAATTATATATAAAAATATTTTACCAATTTATCATAAACAGGTTCGGTTGCTTTAAGTATTTTTGTATATTAACTTAACTTGTGTATATCAAAAACAACTATTTTAATTATTCACAGTTAAGTTCCTAGTTGCGTCATAATAAAAAAACCTGATTTACCATTCTTGCATGTTCCACTAGTGGTCGGATTTCCCTAAAAACACTATTTAGTCGGTCTCCGAGGCCTAAATTACTTCTATTTGGAACCAACGGCCTGGAGACAGGGTCTGTTCTTTGCAGTGCATTATTTTGATGACCGTTTTCCACTGAGGATGAGGTCTCTTCTTCTATGTTGAGGGTTACTTGACTCGACTGAGCCATTGTATATCAAATATCTTTTTTAAACTATGATCTTTTCCATTTCCTCTTAAATAAAATTTTCACTGAAGGTCAATTTAGAAACTTGACATTAGTATCTTTTTGACAGGTTTTATCATTAAACATCCAATAAATGTTGTTTCCCAAACTGACACTTAGCTTTGCATTGGATGAAAACTATACAGTATACAGATAAGATTATTCAAAGAAAATGAGAAAAAATCTGCTTTCATGATAAGGTTAGAAAAAAATTTCGATCGTTTTATAGACATTAATTAAATCTATACAAAGGTCTTCATTTCCTTTTCAAAATATTACCATAACGCAAAGGTTACAGAAAATTTAACTGCTACAGAAGAAGAAGGGATCATATTCAAAATAAATTAAATTTAATTGCAAGAGAAATGTAATGAAAAATTTAATTAATAAATGCTATCTATTGTACTACGTCTGCGTTTAGTATGTTCACAAGGAACGCTTTTTCGCTCCGATTATTTGTTAAAAAACGTTGGACATTGGGCACACCAAGCAAAATTTTTATAACAAGATTATATACCTCAGCCAAAAGCTATGTTATGTAAAAAAATTAATATTTTTTGTAACATAATCTTATTATGTTACAAAAAATTATATGTATGTGTAGCAATAATTAAAAAATAATTTCATTCCAAACTCTTATCTTAGGCTTTAATCTGTCTGGTCACAAATCTATGGACTTGTGCATTATTTTTAAAAGAAATAACTCATAATTTTGCTCGTATCGTTTTGAGCAGACCCTTTAAAATAACTCCGCTATTTATAAGTTTAATTTAAGTTTACATTTTTTGTAAGACTGCAAATATATATTTAGGACGTCAGGGATTATCTTTGTGTGGTATTTAGAAGACTTAAAACTATCTGCCTCACTCCCAATACACCTATGCTTGCTGTCAAATAAGATTTCATACGTAAAAAAATAATCTAACCGAAGATCATTTAACAAATCTTACGATTATCTTGCAATGCATGAAAAATATACCCATTTTTACTCTTTAACTGTTGTTTACGTCATATCTAACTAAGCTATAAATAATTTAATGTCTTTTTTACTATTTATTACATGTTAATAGCTTAAGTACATACAATTAATAGAAACTATCTTATTGTTAGGTGAGTAATGAGACAATTATTAATAGTCGTATATTTCATAGTGCTTATAATAAAACAAGAATTAGATACCAATAATAATTTAATTTATTTCTTTAAATCATAGTCAATAGACCGAAATGTTTCGCTTTTGATTAATATAATGAGCAAAGGTATACCTACAATCATGTTAACCACTTTGATGTAGTTCTCAGACGTGATTTCATTAAGTAAATTCAGTCTTTATTTAGGCATCGCTCCACGTTAACATTGGCGAGCATCGAAATAACTGATGTGACGATAAATATGACAAATAATCGACAAATTACTAGTACATCAATATATTTTTGTGCTTTTATTGAAACGAATAACTATATGCTATTGAACTTTGGTTAATAAACGGTTATTTTGAGATATCTATTACATTCTTGATTGGCACATACTTCATCACGCGTCAGTGTCGGGTTTCAGAGCAAGGATTCCCTGGGCGTGTAAGTCGCATACGGCTTCAAGCAATCGTCTTTCAGCTCGGGGCTCGCCTAACGCCACGTCTACACTACCAGCACATAGTAACAGAGCTCGGAGCGCAGCCCTGGGCCAGTCTGGTTTTAATCCTTTTCGTACTTCCACCCCGGCTGAAGAAGCTCCCAGTCTTGCACACTCAGCTTCTAAACGGTTGCCGTAGTCCTCTATCAAGGACTCCCCGTGAGTTCTCCTCATGTCGGGCGTTAGGGATGAGAGAAGTAAAAGCGCAACGTCATCCATGGGTCTTCCGAGAGACACCATTTGCCAGTCCAGTGCAATACATTCGCTATCACCATCCTTTTCCCTAAAGAGGAGGTTACCGCTCCAGAAATCTGCGTGAGCCAACGGTGCCGGTTCAGCCGGTCGGAGTAATGTTTCTAACAGCGACGGAGCTCGTGCGCTCAGGGCTGACACGGCTGCCGCTTCTTCAACACAATCAGTGCGACCGCGTAGAAACGCTTCCAGTTGTGGCAGCCCTCGTCTCACTAATCTAAGGTAACCCGCAGCAGCTCTCTCGCAAGGGAACAGGAAATCGAATCTCTGATCGAGTGGGCCTTCTCTATCTCGTAAAGCTAGGGAGAGAGCGTGCAGGCGTGCTGCAGCGTATAGCGCAGACCGAGCGCGTTCTACCGTCAACCCTTCAGCAAAATCAGCCGATTCAAAACCGACAGCAGTTACATCTTCTAAAACCAGTTCACTGTCTCCACCTATTTCATCTGAAATTAATTAATAGTTATCTTAATATATTATAAATATTCAATCATTTAGATGGAGAAATGTGAATAAGTTAATGCTAACTTGATTGTAATATCGTTAACATCACTTAGTGACTAACTATTACGTACATTGCGACGTTAATTGGCTCCAGCTGTGACATTCACGTTGACAAAACGTGCACGTTTTCACGCTATAATGACTCATATTTATTGTTCAAAGCAATTACAGAAGATCTTAATTTATATTTCTATATTTAGTATTCATAATTCGGTTCCATATGTATTTAGTTGTGAAGATGTTAGTATAGCGAAAATGAGTCTTAGGCAAAATTCTGGCAATTATTTATGTATTGTTATTAAAATAACACTATTTAAAAATGGTAATTTTATATTAATTAAAAGTGATCGTACGACGAGATGTAGTTGTCTAAGACACAAAAAAGTGTAAATTAATTTTATTTAATTCAGAATAAATTTATTTATTTGTTTTATTATTTCGCGATTCACGATTATTTTTCATAAAAAAATTCATACATACCTGGCAATCTGGCTTTTATGCATTTGGGTACAGGCAGTCCCTGGCCTGGACCGAGAGCTTCTTCCGCTAATTTATTAAGTGCTGGTGCTAGTTCAGTATAAAATAGAATTTCTCGTGTGTCGAACTGAGCTTCCGCGACGAACAGCCTACCAAATGGATCTCTTGGTGGCAGCTTTACTACGAGTGGTAGAGCCTGACTTTCACCTGCGCTCTCATATCGTACTGTAACTGCGAGTACTCTACTTAGAGCTCCAGCGACTCCGGCTCGAGATTCCACGCGAATCTAAAAAAGATAAAATATCTTTGAAGGAGACTAAACAGATTCTTAAAATATACATACTCTTATGCAGCTAAAGGAAACCCACAAAGCTGCTTTTATTTTATTTTTTTGTAAATTATTTAATTGGAGTCCTGTTTTAGGACACATACATTTATTTATTAATTTTAAATGAAAACAATCCTGTCGGCTTCACACATGTAAAAAATATCAGGGTGAAGATATATGAGACATCTTTTTTTATGAAAATTAATTGCATATTAAATAAACTTACTTCTAGAGGAGTGACCACGCCCGATGCCACCAGCAATTCCCTTGCCCACTCCTCAGTCAGTGCTGCATCAGCGTCCCCTTCGGGGGCCTGCTCGCAATCCGATTCCTCACTACCACTACTGGGGGCCTCAGAGACCGCAGTGCTATCCGGCCCCCCCGCCTGCATTTTTTACTAGTACTTTACCTTAATATAACACTTTCATAATATGATATTGTAAAACCTCCAAACGGGTCAGAAATGTTCTTATATCGCGATTATATTGATAAATGGTGTAGCCGGGGGGTAATGTAATAGACCGGCAGCTGACGCATGCGCCTTGTAAGCGTCAATTATTCAGAGGGACTACCGGACTAGTGCCCTGTCATCGCAATCCCTCTCAAAAGCGAAATTGGGATCACTATATACATATACATGTACTATGTATTCTATACTTTATGCTATTCATTTGTCGCTTTCGGTTTTACTTGTTCCCGATTCAGATATGCTCCACTTTCTTATACGCTATTATTATATTTATTATATTGTGACCTCAACCTCTGTTAATAAAAAAAACTATTTCTAGGTTTGGCATTACGAGTAAAATTATTAATGAGCGAAAATCTTTCCAATTAAATTCTATTCGATATTGAGAAGTAATTATTATTTAGTCAATAACTTTTTTTGAATTTTTTTATACTTAAACACTATTTGAAATATGTTATTGTGCCTAAATATCAAAAATATATATATAGGTATATTTGTGTTATAATTTATTTATTATTCAATATGAGCATTAAGGTTTATAATTGTACTGATTTGAAAAATGATTTAAATTTCGTGTTTACATATATAAAGTTATCTAATACTATAGTATGAAGCTCCAGCTCGTGTCCGCTAAAAAGATTCGAGAGCAAAGCTTCTCCATAACATCGTCAGCATGGTTATAAATCCTTGCATAACCGTTGTGATAAATCGTGCAGAGATGTGCAACAAATTACATTCATAGTTCAATAGAAAATAATGATTTCTCTGGGACTTGGACTAAATTCTTCTTACTGAGTAAATTACTTTCTATCCGACTTGACACAATGCTCCTGGATTTCCCATTCCCACTGAAATCTGACATTCAAATTGTGTTCAACCTTCAAAACTCGTTTGTAAAACCATTTCTTTTACGTAAAAATATAATATTTACGTAAAAATATAGTATTAAAAATACAGTGATAGTGAGTAGTTATATAAATTATTTTTATCCCACGTCCGCAAAAATTAACCTTTCTCCAAAAAGTATCTGTTAGGAATTGCTTTAGCAATAGGATAAATGAAACATTTAAATTAAGATATTTAAAATTACACGAAAAATTTTAACTAATGCTGCAACAGATTTACTCTAAAAATCTTCCCGCCGTTATTCCAATGTTGAGGTCGGCGCAGTATGTTTTTTTCTTCCATACTCTCCTGTTACTCGTCATCTCTGTACACACTCTAGGGAGTGTGTACAGATATGACGAGTAACGTAGTGTTACGACGAGTGAAGTAGGCTTCACCATATCGTCTTTCACGCAATCCATCCATCTTTTCTTCGGCCGTCCTCTACCTGTCCATCTCTCCACTACCATACCCTAAACTCTTTTGGTTACATGCCTTTCATCTCTAAAAATTACTAAAACAATTAAAAAATATAATTTTATGTCGGTAATATATATTAAATTAGAAGTTGTGTTTTATTGTAGTTTTAGCTCAATCTCTTTTTATATTTTTCCCATAATAATAAAACCTTTTGCAGTCTATTGTATGCTGTAGCAGGACTCCTTTTGAAATGGAAGTTGAAAATTTGAAGTTGAAAATCCTTCCAGTAATATTTACGTGAATCAAGTAAACAAACAACCACATTTTTAAAAAAACTGTTACTATTATTATTATTATAACTATATTTATAAAAAAATATTACATTTTTTTTTTTATTTTAAAAAGACGAAGGAGAAATAAATAATTATATACTAATTACTACTTAAAGATTGTAATTCAACATAATTTTACATTAGTTTAAATAATATTATGTAATAAAGTAAACCTATAAACGTTTTTGTATTTGGATTTTCAAATTGACGTTTCGTTTTACATAAACCGATTCTTCATAATATTATCATTATTTTGCTTTGCTTTTTCTCGTTTGACATGACATTTCATTGATCATTATCGTTTTAGTGCATATATATTTTTCGAAATGTAAAAATCAAGAAAGAACTAGGAAACGTGATTCTAATATTAGAGATACTGCTGTAAAATATAATGGGTAAAGAAAAATCTAAAAAACGTCGTTGCTCGTCTTCAGAGAGTACAAGTTCGAGTAGTTCCTCCGACTCCAGTCGGGAAAAGAAAAAACTACGCAAATTAAAAAAGAAATTAAAGAAAGAACAGAAAAAGACCGAAAAAATACTGAAGAAAAAGCTTAAAGAAGAGAAGAAGAGAATTAAAAAGAAGCAGCGTGAGGACAAAAGTCAAAGTCTTGAAGAGGGACGGAAGGAAGAGGCATCGGCTGACATACCACTTGGTACATACTTGTATTAAAGAAACAGAATAGTTGATTTTTTTATCAGACGTAGTAACTTTCGATTTCTTAAGATGTTCATTTAGTTCTTGTACAAAATAAATATTCTTATCTCAGAATTAATGGAGAAGTCCAAAGCAATGGCACCTATGACCAAGGAAGAATGGGAAAAACGGCAAAGTGTGATAAGAAGGGTTCAAGACGAAGAAACGGGAAGATACAGGTTATTCTATCTTTCTGATAAACTTAATCTCAATTTAACAAAATTATTTACTAACTCTAACATTAATAAATTAATTGCGTATTATGTTTGGCAACTATAGCAAATAATAAAATCCAATTACTGTGCCTCAGTTGGATATTGTTTTCAGATTAATAAAAGGAGACGGTGAGGTATTAGAGGAGATTGTGTCAAGAGACCGTCACAAAGAAATCAACCGACAGGCCACTATGGCCGATGGGGACTTCTTTCAATCTCAAACCGGTCAAAAAAAAGGGATAAAGTAGAAATTTCCCTTCCTCCTTTCAAATGACTACTTGTTGCATATTTCTTTTATATATCTATTATATATAACATTTTATTTCAGGTGAGTCAAGGTAATGAATATAGTATTGAATATTATTTTCTGTTCCTTAAATAAGTTGTTAATTTAATACTAAGTTATTGTGTGAGAGGTATCTTATTTTATATATGTAACCTCTTATAAGAGCCAGTGGTATTACAAGAGCTGTCTATATAGTTAAATAAATATCAAAGAATAAAACCTCTTTCATTTTATCCTAAGTAATTTTTTAAAATTATATTTAAGTTTTTTGAATAATATTGAAATTATTCTTTTAAAATTTTGACCCAATTATTATAATACCATGATAACAATCCAAAGATTAGCGTAATTAGTAATGATAGTAACCTCTGATAATTTATAACAAAAAAGCAAATCATATAAAATATTGGTTTTAATTGTTAGTTTCCACATATGACATTATTTTACCTTTAGTAACTTTAGCTACGACTAGACTATTTGGTTATGAAATAAAAGATATTATTTTCATAGCTTTTAATAAGGAATTAATTATAATTCGTCCTTATTTTGCAAGGTTTCTTCAGTCATTTCGATAGTCCCATTCTCATCTGTACTTTTGGTATCTTGTAAATGCTCGTTAACCAAAGTTATGAGACTTTCCAAAGGCATTCCTCCGTGCTCTATATTCATGATATTCTTGTTCTTGTATAGAATTAGGGTTGGTAATCCATTTATCTAAATAGAAGTCACTATTTTAGTTTGTATATAAAATATTATTGTATTAAATAAACATTGAAATACCTTTTCAACTTCGCAAATCGTTTTAGACCGACCACAGTCTATATCTGCTATTATAACTCTACTTTCGTTCTGGAACCTTTCACCTAATTTCAACCACAGCGGACTTAATTGCATGCAGTGGGCACACCTATACAATATAGTTATAAGATATAAAAGTGTATATACATATATATATATACTTTGTATGGTAGTTATAAATGTATATATACATATCTTGGAAAATTTTTGAAAGTTTGTACATGATATAGAGAATGGAAATATATATTTTTTTAAATTTTGTTCTTAGGATATTTCACAAAAATTACTCAACGAAATTTGTGTTTCTTTTTACAATTATAGTAGTACCTTATGGTCCAGGTCAATAGGATACTCTTTACTGCAGAAGAATTTCTCAATTCTATAGGAATTAACAAGCTTCATTAAGGTTTTACGGGAAATAAATAGCTTTAAATAAAAGTGTCTTACCAGGGTGCAAAATAGTTGACATAAACTAGGTCATTCTCCAAAAAGGTTTCAAATGTTTCCTCTGTGATCCTGGCGACCGGTAAAGTCTTTTTTTTCTTAATAAATTTCTCTGGATCATGATTTTCAGCCAGTAACATTTTTTCCACATATTCTTGTAAATCAGCTAAAGTCTCCACATCGGCTCTTCCCATCTGCAACCATATTCATCTAGATTAAGATCAAAATATGCTGATTATTGCTAATTAAGGCGTTATCATCAAATTATACACTAAATTAATTTATAATTTTCTTACAATTCTTCCATTTACGATCCACAGAAGGAATGGATATTGTTTGATGTCAAAGTTCTTGCAGGTCATTTCATTTTCTTGACAATCAATTCTACCGATCTGTAGATATTCATTATTGGCATATTGTTTACCGAGCTCTGCCCACATACCTGCTAATTTCTAAAACATATAATATTAAGCATTTTAAATTGAGTTTATTCACTTTTTTATTAATTTGTGACATTTTTGACACTTTTTCTTGGAAAATATGACTAATTGGAATTGTATAATTATTACTGAAAAAAACAAAGTAATAATTAAAAAAACTTAAATTTATATTACTTATGAAGTAAAGTCAAACAAATTCTTAGGTACCTTTAACTCTACTCTATTCTCTCTCTACAAATAAAATTTTATTGAATTACATAAATTATAATTGTGTGAATATATTATGTGTATATACAAAACGCACACATACCTGGGACACTGAACACCATGGGACATAGAATAAAACGAAGTGCTGCCCTTTGGATACAAATTTCTCTATATTATGGTCATTAAAATAGGCCATTCCACTGAATATTTCTACCTCCGATGACACCTTCACATTTTCCTTCAGTAAAAATCAATATTTTAATATAATTTCATAGTACATTAATACCCCGCTTTACGCGAGGGATACGTTCCAAAAAAAATCGCGTTACCTGAAATACGCGTATAACGAGGTTTATGATTAAACATAGTCAAAAATTATTACAAAAAATACAAATCATTTTAATCAATCACTTTAATTCTAGGAACACTTTATGCAATACATACTCTTATTTTTTACGGAAAAATACATCTATCGTTGATGACTACATTATATTTATACACACTCTTTCGCGTAATTTGAGGCATTTGAGTGCGAAATTTGCGTCCGCGTTATAGTGAAACCGCGTATATCGGGGTCGCGTAAAACGGGGTATTACTGTATATATAATTCATATACTATTATAGTTGCTACAAATCTTACCTCTAATTTTCTAGAGTATACTTGGGTTAAGAAAAATGTAAGGGACGGCAAATCTCTTGTTCCTTTATATTCAACTGGTGTGAATGTATTCTTATGATAATATAGAAGTGTTGGATATCCTGGATAAAAAATATATTTTATATATAACTATAAATTACTACTTTACAATGACAATACTGTTCTAACATTATTATTTCTTGAGTTTTGTTAGTGTACATTTGTAAGAAACGTTACGTCTTCTCTAGTTCACAGATATATCTATTAAAATTTTATTCGTAAAAAAACAATCTTATAATTATACCTGTTATATCATTATCGTTACACAATTTTACGTGTTTGGTACAATCAACTTGAGCGATTGCAATTTGATAATTTTTTGAATTAATAAGTTCACCTAATTCCGTCCAAGTTGGATGGAATTCTGTGCAATGACGACACCTGCGAATAAAAATAACTTTAAATAAAGATCTCAAAATGCCTCTTAATTTAAAATTGTCATTTTTTTAAATGCTAAACAGATAAAGTACTTACCATGGTGCATAAAACATAACAAAATTTCCTTTCATTGATTTTATTCGGTAATCAAAATCATCTGGATCATATTCAAATACAGTTCTATCTTCAGAAGCTGCATTAAGGTGTAAAAGCAAACAAGTAACAAGCAAAAATTTTATCATTTCAGAATATATGAATAAAACTGATGTTATATATGCGTGTGTTATAAACTTTTAGTTATTTAATAAATTAAAGGTTTATCATCATTCACAAAATTGAAATGTGTATTTTTAATAAATAAGATTAGGGATCACTGACAACAGCGGCAGTTTCAACATTTTATTTGACATAGACACTTGACAGTTGACGTTTAAGAGATGTGCTTCTTATATGTTGTTCAATTCTACCTATGGGTTTTTATTATTCATTTGGTCGTGACATGTACATTTGATGGTTCAAAGGAAAATAGTTCAGTATTTGTCTATTTCCATAGTTTTATTGCAACTACGAAGGTTAGAAGAAAAGAGTACGAATACGTTTATAAAAACTTTAAATAAAGATTACTTAATTAATAACGCTACTGGTACGTTGAGTTATTAGTTAAAAAATGTGTTTAGGCAATAAATAACTTATTAAATTAGGAAATAATTTGGCTACTTATTTATAAAAATAAATAAATAAAAGGATAACATTAAATGTACATGTTTAATTGGTCAAATTAAACTAAATGACTTTAGCGATTTTTTTCGATCGCATTCCTTACACGCATTTTAAAGTATATTTAAGATACAAATTGAATATAAATACATTTCAGAAAATTGTTAACCATCTTAAAATAAGCTCTATAAAATAAGCTTAAATCTAAAGCATTGTATGTAATGCCCCGTGTAAATTATGAAACCGATTACTTAAAAACTAGATTCGCTATTTCAATAAGAAAACCGTTATTTTTGTTCGGTATAATTTATATTTACAATTAAAAAGAGACTTTCTGGAATACAAGTTAAAATATAATAAATAAGAAGACAAATAAAGAATATTTATGTGTTTATATTACACTTTCAATGTTCTTTAGTTTATTTATTGGTCTGATTAAATTATTTTCATGTATGGAATACGATTAAAATACTAAAGTTACATTATGGTCCATGAATTCTATTTATATCGATTCTTATTTCAATGTTATAGTTTGTAATAAATTGATAAAAAGTATAATTTATTATATGAATCGTAAATGTCACTTTGGCGTAGCTTTAAGTTTTTACGGACACACTATGGAATGTGGTAATTCTTCAAAATGGTCGCTTTGTATGGTTTGCCAACTTGCATGTCTGTGTTTTAGATTTCTTTGTTTTCGTTATTTGTTAATTATTATCGAATAGCAAGGCCAAAACATATTTTAATTATTATTGTTTCGTATATGCATGAATGTTCATTTCATAATCTATATTTGTGGAGTGCAAGAAAGATGTCATCGGTAATGTGAGAGCATTCTACTAGCATTTTTATTTTACGGGATTATGACGTCTAAGAATCTCACTTGGATTTGCAAAGCATAAAGAGTATCAGGTAATTTGTTTATATTATATATCTGCAAAGCCGTATTTGTGCTTACCAGCACTGTTAATGAAAGCCAACTCTAATTTTGGCATTTCCTAAGTCTGTCAGATTGAATCGTGTCGAGTGTTTCAAGATTTTGATTTAATTTCTACATATTCTATCAAAAACAAACAAACTTGCTTATTCAAATTATTTATTAATATGCCTCTTTTCATTAGAAATATATCATTAGAAATCTTTCATTACCTTTGTATTTGTTCTATAATTAAATAACAAACCAAACTGTTGAATAATGTTGAAGCAAAATTCTTATAAGTATGTATCCAATATAAACAATTTAAATTTCTTTTTCAGCAAGCTTAGTTGAATATACAATGTCATTAAAAGTGGAACATTAGTTGGGAACCAAATATAGTACAAGGACTATAAGACTTATATAGTGCAAATATTAGAGTACAAATGCGAACTGTAAGTGTGTGTGGGAGCGTGATGCTCATGTGATGGCAGGGGTGGGGTGAGAAGTGCGGCGCACGGGCGCGGGCGCCATGAACCCGCCGGCGCCCGGCAAGACGGCCACGCGCTCATCAGGGTACAACCAGAAAGCGCTCGCCGAAATCCGAAACTCTCTACTCCCATTTGCTAATATTGGGAGTTCGGAGCCCCCTGGCTCATCTGCTGCCAGTACAGTCAGTTCTGGAGTCAGTTCTGGCTTCAGCTCAACCTCAGGGAATGGGCTGGATAAAGACTTGAGTGTTCTACCTCAGTCGCTCAATCAGCTAATAGCTCTGGGTTATGATGAAGTAAGTTTTTCATATAACTTTCAGTTTTATTATATTATATGACTTATTTTTGTTATTATAAACTCATTGTATTTTCATAAACTCAAAAAATCTGATAAAAACAAGTTTGATACCCCTGCTATTGAATAATAACATTAACTCTAATTTAAATTCTTAATTATATTTCTTAGTTTTAGGTTTATACAATAAAGTTTAAATAAATAAATAAATTATAGCATCATTCGCAGTTATTGTGCCATAGTACTAAGAATCAAAAACAGGAAGTTCGGAGTTCTTTTAATATATTAAGTTAAAACAGCTTATTTTTTTTAAATTAGTAGACTAACCATTTCTAAGTCCTGTATAGATGTTATGGCATTCCAATGCCAAATATTATCGGAGATGATTTGAAATTTCAATTTATGTTGAGTGTCCTTTGAATATATCAATAATCTTTGAAGTAACAATATTAAAAGTAAAAAAGTTTTTCAATTACAGAATATTTCTTTTAAAAAACTTATAAGAACTCCATAATTATTAATAAATAATAAAATTTATTTCAATATATATTTATCAACATATAATATTGTACTTTTAAGCAATTTGACTTGTGGATACAATTTCTAAATGGTATGAGGAAAATATAATAAATGTAAAAATTATATAATAATTTTGTACCCAACACTGATTATACTTTGATAAATTCATTGCATTTTCTCGTTAATAACTGCTTGGGCTTAAATATTTTGAAGATACATAAAGTGTTATATATTACTAATTATTAGTTGTTGCATGCAACTCTATTATGAGACTGTATGCATTTACACATTTAAGTAACTATTTTAGGACTATTGATCAAAATGATCGGAGAAATAATACAAAAATTGCAATGCAGATAATTCTGTTATCGTCATATCATCATATTCAGTGATCATAATAAAGAAATACCTTCTGGTTTTTTTTAGATCAGGGCATGTTTGGAACCCTAGTAACCTTAATTTTAAATTGGAGAGTGTCTACAGAAGTGCCTATTTTGGTAAATATTGTACAGATAATGGGCTCTCCTGCCACTTTCATTTGATGTATACATGTGATCACTGATGTTGATTTAAAATGCAAAAATATAAATTAATAAATTCCGCAGTAAATGGTATTATCAAAGAAAAAAAAAAATCCTTTAACTGAAAAACTTGATAAACATATAAACAAGTCAATGTTGATTAAGAATATAAATCAAATCATGTAATTTAATGTGAATTGAACTATCTGTTCCAGGATCCAGCAGTCAAAGCGCTCAAATATGCCGGTGGTCGCTTCGACGCGGCACTGGATTACCTCTCAAAGAAGCAGGAGCCGCTCAATGGCGTTCTTAAATCAAGTAACCTGAGCGCTCTCAGCACGAAACTAATAAGAAAACCTAGCCTAGAGCGAGAAATCAATCTCCACAGAGGGAGTCCCGCTCTCGATTCTGGGGCTGGAAGTTCGAGATCGGATAGTCCGAGGCAATCGGACGTACCTCCCCTACCCCACGAGAAGCTAAGTCGGCAGTACTCGCCCTCCGGCTTCTCGGAGCCCCCGCCGCCGCCGCCGCCGCGATGTCCTTCCACACCGCCCGTGCCGCCTTCGGTGCAGCAGTATATGAAGAGGATATCCCCGGCGCCGCCTTTACCCCCCGCGCGAGGCACCAGTCCCGTGGCGGCCGGGGCTCCCGCGCCTCCCGCCAGGACGCCGATGATAGTTCAAAATGGCCCTCAAGTCCAACAGCAGCTGACGCAGCAAATACAGGCCTTGAGCATCTACCAGACGGGGGCGAGTGGGGCGGAGCTCCCCCCTCCCTACCCACTCTCGAGCGTGCCGCCCCCGCCCTCGTACTCCGTCTCAATGCAAAATCGACAGAGTCCGACGCAATCGCAAGATTACAGGAAGAGTCCGTCGTCGGGCATATACTCCGTGGGCACGTCGGCCGGCTCCCCCAGCCCCATTACCGTGACCCAGTCCACGGGCTCATCGGCCGGCATGACGCGCCCCACGCCAATCCAGGCCTGGACGGCGAGGCAGGCGGTACAGCCGCCGATAATAATGCAGTCGGTGAAGAGTACGCAGGTTCAGAAACCCGTTCTGCAGACGGCAATAGCGCCCGTGGCACCGGCTGCGGCGGGCGGCGCTACGGGGCCTCCACCACCGCCCTCATACGCTAGCTCTATCCAGCAGAAGCAGGCACAGACTCCGCCCAGCTACCCCCTGGCACCTAAGCCTGCGTCCCCCGGGGCGGCGCCCTCGCCCGCGCCCGTGCCCACCACGGAGCCGCCCAGCTATGCCATCACTATGCAAGCGCTGGCCGTCCAGAGAGGAATGCATCCAATCCCGCCGCCGCCCTACGGCAATCAGGTCGAGACCACGACCACTGTCAACTCGCATCACTCTCCCCTCCATAAAAAGTTCTCTAATAATTGTGATATTAAAGGTGAATCGTCCCATATGGAATTGAAGTGCCCCAATCAAAACTGTAGTATGTTAAAAGATAGTGCTCCGTCCGGATCTGATAAGAGTTCGAACGGTTCTACGGAGAGGCGGCTGAAGGGCGCGCCGGACAAGATAAGGCATCAGTCGCCGATTCCGGAACGTAAGAATATCAGCAAAGAGAAGGAAGACGAAAGGAGGGATTGTAAAGTTAGAAATTATTCCCCTCAAGCGTTTAAATTCTTCATGGAGCAGCACGTTGAAAATATTCTCAAGTCGTACAAGCAACGCACGTATCGAAGGATGCAGTTGGAGAAAGAAATGAACAAAATAGGACTCAGTTCTGAAGCCCAGGATCAGATGAGGAAAATGCTGTCCCAGAAGGAATCCAATTATATCAGACTAAAGAGGGCGAAGATGGACAAGTCCATGTTCACGAAAATAAAACCAATCGGAGTTGGAGCGTTCGGAGAAGTGACGCTGGTTAGGAAGATCGATACTAGTCATCTATATGCCATGAAAACCCTCAGGAAGGCGGACGTCTTGAAGCGGAACCAAGTGGCCCACGTGAAGGCGGAAAGGGATATTTTGGCGGAGGCCGATAACGAGTGGGTGGTGAAGTTATACTACAGCTTCCAGGATAAGGACAATCTATATTTCGTAATGGATTACATACCCGGGGGTGACTTGATGTCGCTGCTGATAAAGCTGGGTATCTTCGAGGAGAACTTGGCCAGGTTTTACATTGCGGAATTGACTTGCGCGGTGGAGAGCGTTCACAAGATGGGATTCATCCATAGGGACATAAAGCCTGATAATATTCTCATAGATCGCGACGGACACATCAAGCTCACGGACTTCGGTCTGTGCACGGGCTTTAGATGGACGCACAATTCAAAATATTATCAGAGAAACGGTAATTTTTGTACTACTTGGCTTCAACAAGTTTCTTTCTTTTATAAGAATAGTCACATGTAAATTTAACTATTTTACATGGCAATAAAAAAAACACATTTATAATAATTCGTTCAATCATTCATTAATTTTTCAGACCACGGACGACAAGACTCCATGGATCCAGTGGACGGCGAGTGGGGTGCGATGGGTGAATGCCGCTGTCACCAGCTGAAGCCCCTGGAGAGGCGGCGCAAGCGGGAGCACCAGCGGTGTTTGGCGCACTCCCTAGTGGGGACACCAAATTACATAGCCCCCGAAGTACTACAGAGGACGGGGTACACGCAGCTCTGCGACTGGTGGTCGGTGGGAGTCATCCTGTTCGAAATGCTAGTGGGGTCGCCGCCATTTCTGGCATCGACTCCTGCTGAAACTCAATTAAAGGTTTGACCATAAAATTATACAATCCCAAAAAAAAGTCAGACAATACAATCATAGAATTATCACATCATGATTGTTTACAAAATTTATTTTAATTTCCAGGTCATAAACTGGGAGAGCACCCTGCACATACCAGATGCTGCAAACTTATCCCGGGAGAGTAAAGACCTCATCCTCCAGCTGTGTTCCGGACAGGAGACCAGGTTGGGGAAGGACGCCAACGAAGTTAAGAACCACCCCTTCCTCCAGAGCATAGACTTCGAAAAGGGCTTGAGAAGACAAATAGCGCCCTACATACCGAGAATAGACTATCCCACGGACACTTCCAACTTTGACCCCATTGATCCAGATAAATTGAGGAACTCAGGGAGTTCAGACTCGAACAAGTCGGACAGCGAGTTGGATAACGGGAAGACCTTCCACGGCTTCTTCGAGTTCACCTTCAGGAGGTTCTTCGACGACGGATACACGAACAAAATTAACCTGGACGAAGACCACCAGGGGCCAGTGTACGTCTAACACCGACTCTCTCTGAACCAGTAGTGGTATAACGAAAGTAACGTATCTGGATATGTATTATTAGTACCGTACTGTTAGTGATCCCGGTGATAATGTTGTAATATGTATCGTTATGTATTTGTAAGTGTAATTAATGTAACAGACGGACGGCTCGGTCGACTTTGGTGCTCTCGTGTCTCCGGCCCGTTCTTGTATACTATTTTTGTAACTAGAGAAATTATTTATGAGATAAGAACAAGATGTGAGTTAGCGAGTGCGTATATTTTGATATGTATTTATAGAGGTTTGTAAAAACTATAACTTATGGAGTCATTAACGTAGTTATACAGATCGTGTGTGCTCGAGGTGTGCGCTTCCGAGGTCTCGGGTACGGTCTGGAGTGCCTTATTCATTGTAGACGCGTTTACAGTGACACTTAGGGAATTGATGAGGATCCCATTTTATATAACTCGACAGTATAGAGTGCAATAAATATTTATTAACAAAAAAAATATTAAACTGCAGTTTAGTTAAAAGTTGTTTAAATTGAAACGTCTGTCCTAATTCGGAAGTATGTAATATAACTAACAAAACCCGATAATGTAGTTGCAAATAACTGAACAGAATAATGAACAAATGTGCGTCGGTCCGCTTGTGTCCGCCTGTGTCCGCTTGTCTCAAGCGACGTGTACAGAGTGTACAGTGTGTATGAACGAGTCAATTCATATTAAATTATGTGTTATTGAATGTATATTGTTTTATTCTAAAATGAAACATGCTTTTAAGTAATGAAAATAAAATATGGGAATTCTGTTGACTTTTTTGTTGAAAACCTTTTATTGTATTGTTTTTGATTACCTTTTCTTTAGCACTGATTTTTTTATTTAAACAGAAAAACAGGTTTACCTACTGACGTTTTAAAGTATTTAGTTTTGTTTCTAATCTATGAAAATATATAAACATCCTTAATTGTGTATAATATACTTAGGAATACGTAATTTTAGACGCAAAATTTACTAATATGTGCATTTTTTAAAATGTTTTAGTAGTTAACCACGAAATTTCGTTTATTACTTTAGGTACCTCATTAATCCTTAATCATTTATAGCAGGCACATTTAACATGAATATGATATCTTTACTACTGGACACTTAAAATAATGTTTTGAAGATGAACTTCTTTGAACTCTTCTGAAGTGTTCTCTTGAGCGTTAATGAGAATACTATTTAAAAAAAATAAGCTGTTTGTCAAACCAAAGCGGTGGAATTTATCAAGAACACGGCGTGATGATGAAAACCGCGGCACCAAAAAGTTTTGATAAATTTGTACACTTGAAATACAGTTCAACAAATGGAGCCTACCAAAACGTTGGCAAGTTATTTTGTCCATCGATATTTCCAGCTGTGGAAAGCTTCTCAAAAAAGAAATTATAGATATACTCATTTTCGCACAGTTACTTAATGTCGTTATAAAGAATCATCTGTTGATGTCATACAAATTTTAGTAGCTACAGTGCTGCTAATCTAACTTCGCAAAGGCAGCAATTCTACGACAGCAAATAATAAATATGCAGATATATTTTAGTACTTACAACATTGTAGCAAATGATCGGAGGTAAAGGCTGAAGGAGGAAAATATCGAGACTACTACAATGCTAGCCTTCATTTAGGTGCCTAGTTATGGTATATAAAACATATAATGAATAATATATGTTCTATATACCATGAGCTTGAGCTTTATAACGAAATTAAATGATAAAGTGACATCGCAACATGTCACCGTGTTTTGGTCTTAATCCAATAATAAGTTTGCAGTAATACGTAACTTATATTGTGTGAATACGTTTATTACTTTCATTTTGATATTCATATTTGTTGTAACAAAAGATTTTAGGATTCATTTCTTTGTTATTTACTGTTATGTTTATTATGTATCCAATAATTTATTCTGATCGCAACAAGAATTCTTGTACTCTGTTGTTAAAATCTTCAGCGTACTGCATGTGAATGTTATGTCTTCCTTCAGGATAAAAGTACGTTCTGAAAATTATTACAAATAAAACTATATTTATTTATATACATTACAAAATTAATATAAATAGTGACTAAAGTAATATATTTTTTTTAGTAACATATGTATTTTTTTAACGAAGGGTCAAGGTATTAAAAAAAAAAAAAAATGTTAACTTACATCGAATTTTTTATCTGTGATTTCAAAAATGGTGCATGTGTTTTATCAACTAAACGATCCTTGCCGCCGTGTATTATCATTGTGGGACATTTAATGTTACATAAAAATTGCGAGCAAATATCTTGATCTGCTTCGAACACAACCGACATACGGTCTATCCAGTCGGTCCAATACTCAACTAGCTTTTCTTCACCGTATTCTTGTATCATAATATCTTTAATATCTTTAGACGGCATTCACAAACCGGGTAAGCCCCGGAATCTTCCATCTAGTTACCGTCCAATTAGTCTCCTTAGTTCCCTAGGGAAAATCTACGAGAGGATTATCCTCAGTAGACTTAAGTCAGAAGCAGAGAGACTGAACATCATCCCAAATGAGCAGTTTGGCTTTCGAGCCTATCATTCCAGTTCCCACCAGGTGCAACGCCTCACGGAGCACATCCTTTCTGGGGCCACTTTGTGCCGCAAGCTACGTAGGACAGGAGCGCTCTTCCTCGATGTAGCGAAGGCATTCGACAGGGTCTGGCACAATGGACTGGTATACAAGCTATACCGGTTCAGGGTGTCGGACAGACTCGTACTAATCATACGGGACTTCCTGTCGAATCGCTCCTTCCGCTACAGAGTGGAAGGCGTGATGTCGACTCCCCGCCCCATCAGGGCAGGCGTACCTCAAGGTTCAGTCCTCTCACCAATTCTCTTTTCAATTTACTCCAGCGACATTCCTAGGCCGCGTTCTAAAGTAGAATTAGCAATGTTCGCGGATGACACCGCAATTTACACATCCTCAAGGGATCCTTATGAGATCTCTCAACGCCTCCAATCCGCAGCCGACTCCCTCGGGAACTGGTTTCGGAAATGGAGGATTGAGGTGAACCCGGAGAAGAGCACCGCGGTACTCTTTGAACGGTCACGATCCACAAGGGGCCCGGAGATTAAACTCTTTGACAAACCGATTCCTTGGAAAAACAAGGCCAAGTACCTAGGAGTGACGCTGGATAAACAGCTAGTATTCACTTCACATATCGAGGACGTTCGCAACAGAGCGGCCTTTATCCTAGGGCGACTTTATCCCCTGTTAGGCAAGCGGAGTAAAATGTCCCTTAGAAATAAGGTCACACTTTACAAAGCCTGCATACGCTCCGTCATGTCCTATGCAAGCGTTGCCTTCGCTCACGCGAACCTGAAGCCCCTTCAGGTGCTTCAGAACAGATTCATGCGGCTCGCCACTGGGGCACCGTGGTATATGCGTAATATCGACTTGCACAGAGACTTAGAGCTACCGACGATCGCACAGTATTTCAAGGGGCTCTCCAAAAGCTACTTTGACAATGCTGTGGGACACCCAAACCCGCTGGTGGTTAAGGCCACAGGATACACGGCCCGTAAGACTCCTAAAGTCAGAAAGAGAAGACCCAAGTCGGTACTTTTCGATCCGGACGACGCGATTACGTTAGGGAACGCTACGTAAAAGCGGCAAAGCGAACATAAATACTACACACACACACACACACAGCGTCTTCGCCGGCGAAGACGAGGTCCCCATCCAAGCACGTTGCTCTGGCGTTCTGCCGTCGGAGGACGTTAGTGTCAAGTCCTAACCCACATCCAACCCTCGCTTCCCACCTAACGGCGTTCTGAGCCGTGGTCCGAGCCTCACAGGAGGCACCCTCAGGACGCACGTTCCCCTGGGGCCCTTCAGGCCCCCCTTTTTCAAGGGCGGGTCTCTGCACCCGTCCATTCCACCGGTGACGCTGTCATGGCCAGTAGGGCTAACAGCAGAGACACACAAAAAAAAAAAAAAAAAAAAAAAAAAAAAAAAAAAAAAAAAAAAAAAAAAAAAAAAAAAAAAAAAATCTTTAGACCATGTGTTCAAGTCTTTTGTTTCTGTCATATAAGTATAGACGTTATAGATTTTTGACATAATATTTATACATATAATCAAATAAAAACAATGCCGAATCTATATAAAGTATATAAATAAAAACTAGTTCAGTACGTGAACTAAAGGTTTTTAAGGTTTTTATCTGATTAAATATAAATTTGTTAACGGCTAAACCATTGCACGGAGTTGGGAGAAAATTGTACAGAATATCATCCAATACAGCATGTGAGAAACTTTTAACTTCAGAAAACGTAATTACACGAGAATATTTTTTTAGTGATAATGTGTTTGCATTTTATTTAAGTCAGCAGCATAGAATGCTTTTTAATACAGAAAAGTCAGAAGAAAATACACATTTGAAGTGTTGAAATATGTTTTTTGATTACAGACCGAGTAGTAACGGGGAAAGAAGTCGCTGGCTATCGCTAGCTACGACATATTTTTGTTATATTTACTTCTATAAGTTTCAATATCTCGTGGTAATACAAACGCGCTGGCTCCAGAGACAACCAGCTTTGTTACGGCATCTGCGTATTTCGAAGCATGAATGAGACTGGCGCTGCCTCCGGCGCTGTAGCCCAGTAGTGAATATTTATTAATTTGTAATATCTGTAAATAGAAAACATTATTATAATTTCGGTGCGGTTTGTTGTCAGTCTGTATATATAAAACAATGTGTCAATCTGTTTTATATAATTCTACTATTTTATTTAATGATTTAAGTAAAATATGTCACCTTCATGAGCTCGGCCCCCACGTCCGCATCATTTTCCGTCCGTATTAATTAGAATTAATTTGTTATATATATATATATATAACGACATTAATGATTTATATTTAGTAATAATGTAAGTAAAGTATGAAATTACTAATATAAATCTATGTATGGACTTCACTCCCCCCCCCCCCCCCAATCTTCCAATCATACCCCGTGGTTCTCAACATACATCAAAATTGTATATTTAATTAAAATCATTGAACGGAGAAAAAACAAGGTAAAAACGCACTAAAAAACACCCCCCACATTAGAAAATATTTTTGTATTATTTTTGTTTGTCTAGACATTCAAATCATGAATCGACTAGTATTAATTAGTGCACAGTACACGTACGTTTTGAAAAGTAGATATCATTGAGCGAAGGGAGCGGAGCGTTCTACAGGAGAGTTTTTCACATTCTTTGTCACGAATAGGCTCGAAAACTACTGGACGGAAAATTATGAAATTTTGCAATCAAAAAGACACACATTAGGTGATGATTTTAAAATATTTTGATAAATATCGTGTCGTTGAGGAATAATCGTCAAAAATCTAATATCCCATTGAAGCCAATGGGAAAAAAAATTCGCGCGAAAATTTGCTTTACAATGAAATCGCCTACATTACCGACATTGTTCACAACGATGATTCATTACACTGGGGTCGCTTTGCTCAATATGCAAACGGCACCCGAGATTTCGCGAGCGCAGCGAATCGAAATTTAGGGTCTGTTGGCGTCCCTAGTAGCGTCTTTCATTCTGTTACATCCCCAAAATTTATAGGTTTATACTCAAGATGACCGAAAAGCCGCATTATTAGTTTAGTTATAATTGTTTATTACATTCTTAATCTTAATATATAAAACACAAAGACACTCACTCCCTGATTCATTCATCGCTCTACAGCCCAAACCGTAATACCTAGAAAGCTGAAATTTGGACACAAGACTCCTGATATATTGAATAGGTCCAATAAGAAAGGATTTTTGCAAAGGTCCAAACCGTTCCAAAGTTACAGCTAAAAAACTGCAAAGTTTACCCTCCGCTCCCTCTCTACTCCTATTGCATTGCAGTAGAAATTAAAATTATTTGGAAAGATGCTGTGGCAATTCAAACAAAATGTTTGATCACTTTCGTTGTCCGTAGCGAAGCACGGGTAACCTGCTAGTATATCATGTCTTTCTTATTGTATCAAACTAAAATGTAAGTCAGTCTGCTTTCTATTCTCTTTCGGAACGGTTGTGCTAAGTCTTAAGTCCTAAGTTGTGTGTGAAATAAATCATTTAAATAAATTAAATAGTTTTTTTTAAACTTAATTCGAAGGACCCGTATAACAGTTCGCAAATTTTCTTTCACTATACTTATTTTATCCTGTGTACTGATTGAAGTTTTTTTTTTATATTTGTAGTTAACGCATTTTTTATTTTTTTCTGTTTTTGTGCACACTTCCTTATTTCTTCTTGTTTATATTTCTCCATTACTTCTTCATAATAAAAACGCTAAAACTATATTCTCTTATATCAGTTATGCTAGTATCTAATAACGTGTTCCTTTTTATACTAGTCTTTATCTTCTTGCTTTTTCCGTTTCTTCTAGTATTTTCTTACCCATAGTTGCCGGAATTACCTCAGTCTGTCGTCTTTTTAAAAATTTTTTTTTGCTTTTCACTTACATTAACTATAGTTTTCAAATGTATCATTGTTGAGATAGTTGGACTTGTGCTGACGATTCAGAGCCTTGTTGGTGACTGACAATATTTGATATTAGTAGTATTTTTTTTTATTATTGGTTTGATTTTATATAGGATTGGAATTACAATCTTGGTTTATTGTCTAGCAATAAAACTGAACAAGATTTGAATACTTGAGACAAACTGATAACGTTTTTTTTCTTAGAATATATATATATATATACGTCAATGCTTATTTCTTTAAATGACTTTTGGTTTTTTGGGTTGTGGGTGTAGTATTTCTGAAATTATATTCTAAAATCTTTTATTATCTTATTCTATTATCATAAATTGATCCCATACCTATTTGTAATCCATTAAAGCTGGCTACTTTTTCCCTCTGATACTCACACCCAGCAGCGGCGTTAGGGCTATTGACATCCCGGGCAAAAATATTTAGGCGCCCACTTAAGGAAATCAATATCGAGTATTTATTTTTTGCTGAACCAAATCATCTGACAGCTGAACATGTGTGAATACGGCACATAGAGCACAGTATTGAGGGTACACAGCGTGGAAGACAGAAGGCCGAGGCCCTAGACCTCAGCGCCCCCCAAATTTGGCGCCCCGGGCCGTCACCCCATCGCGCGCCCCCTTAACGCCGGCACTGCTCACACCAGTCAACATGATATTTACCTCTCCAGTACCGTGGGTGATCCTCGCTCAAGGTTTTTTAATCTCCGAACCATCCAGAACAAAAATAGTGAGAGTAAATAGTGACCCTTACTATTTTTGTTCTGGATTCACACAAGTTCTGGATGGTTCCAAAAACAGATGTTTCATTTGAATTCCAGGGTGAATTGGGACTGGCAGAGAGATTTAAATTTGCTAATGTATGTTAGTAAATCAAAATTAAGCAAAAGGATCCATAATTTTTCGAACGTACAACGAGTACGTCTTCGGGTCTTTTTTATTGATAGTCAGTGTTATTTACGAAAATAATGTACCAGTCTGTACCTGGTATATTATTATTAAACGATTTTTTTGTAGTAGTTGTATATTCGTATACCTACATTCAGCGCAAGCGCCATGATTTCATATCTCTACAATCCAAACCCATATTTGTCCATTGTTCTGATAAATTCTCTAATATCTGTTAGTATATCCACGTTTTTTTAGTATTTTTTTTAAATTGTCATAAAGAGTTGTAGTGGAGATGTTGTACGCTTGCGATGCACGGTACAGCATGAGTTCTACATTTTGTACTTCTCAAATGGCTTGAACTAAATCATTTCGAATATTTTTTTTATTTTTTTATTATAAGTTCGATAATCTATCTAAAACAAAAACAAAAAAGGACCATTTTAGGCCAAGTTATTTACCTTATTAATACTTTAAATTATTACTTTAAATTATTTACCTTATTAATACATTCTGACCATAAGCTTGATGTGAAAGTTTTAAGTACGTATTTATAAAAAACTTTACTCTATAACAAAAGATACATTTGTAAAAATTACTTACCAGAATTCCAAGAAATTGATCTTG
This sequence comes from Melinaea menophilus ssp. n. AW-2005, assembly GCA_918358695.1. NCBI lineage: Eukaryota > Metazoa > Arthropoda > Insecta > Lepidoptera > Nymphalidae > Melinaea > Melinaea menophilus. The sequence goes on along the minus strand of OU911040.1, from coordinate 15,631,455 downwards.
GGGTTATTTCGTGTTGTTGAAAATGGCGCGTAAACCACTTCTTGTAAAAAAAAAATAATAATACGCACGTTCCCTAGCGGCTAATGATCAGGGTGGGGAAACTTAGTAGTAAAATTCTTTGCATTTCAGAAAACGCTCGTGTCCTTTTCTCGGAGTAGTAATGTAATAGTAAAGTATATTTTTAAATACCATTAAATATATAAAAATATATTATTAGCATATTTCGATATAAGTACAGTTTTAATTACGTTTAAAATATATATTTCAATTTACAAAATAAATGAAACATTTTTTTGAGATCTATATTGCAATATATTATACAAAATTATTTTAAGTTGTACTGCGTTATAAGAAACGTATTATTTATTAGTATTTTTGTCAATTTTATTTACATAACGCCATTTTCTGTTTTGAAAATCGAAATCGTATCAATTTTCATTTCACGATACATTTATTTATATAAAAATATTCCAAAGTGTTTAATATAAATTATTTTCTGTTTTATACTTCCAATACCACGTCTTGGCAACCCGGCTTGGATTGCAGACCTACGGTACCTGATTTATAAGGTGTATGATTTACATGGTATATCATAAGATTTATAACTTTTCATATTTCTGTGTTCAGATATCGGCCTGAACGGTTAGATTCTTCTGCAACCTGAGCCCAGCTATCGTTTAAACGACAGGATTCTTTTGCTGCGTGGATCCAGTTTTTAGATCCCATTTCTTAAGATGACCAGTACAAGATGCTGTATTCCAGGATGCATTAAAACTCCAACAAGTAAGCTACAGGAACTTGGAATATTTCTTTACTCATTTTAACTTATTCGCATCTATTGAATTTCATGCTTAATATGTGCATATTTATTTTTCATAATAAAGGTATTGTTAACTATATTTTCAAACTCATTTGCTTGCTAGAATATTGTGTTTAATAAGCTAGTTTGGGTTATAAATGTTTCGGACACGCAAGAGAAGCTTATGTGTGCAATTCTCTTTAAAAACATGTAGACACTTTTCTTCTTTACACATTTCTATTCTTCTATTCTATTTAAGAAAGGTATTGAATCTATATTTTTTAATGTAAGTTTAAACTTCATATAGTTCTTTATGATTATTAAATAATGTCTGGATCTAGTCACTTCGGAGGAATATATTAATTTCAGACAACACAATCTATAATAACCATAGATTGTCATTGTCATTTTGCATCTTGAGGGCTAATTTCTTGCCTGTTTTAATAGTAGTGTGGTTTAAAGTAAAATCTTTTTGTGCATGGGTGACAACTATATAATTTAGTTTTGTGAATATTTATTTTAACTTTAATGGTTTACTAATTTAATGTAATTTGAATAGAACCGAACAAATTATGCATATTTGTTTTAATTGCAAACATTGGTTTAAAATATTTATCCTACAATTAATTATGTACTTGCATTGAAATATGGATTTAATAATTTAAATTATTGTTTATTCAATTTCATAAATATTGCATTTCAGGTCCCAGACATAACACCCCTTTAAGGGAGAGAACCAACCAAACTAGTCTTGCAATTAAGTTACCCAGGTATTATTTATTTATCCTAAATTCATAATATAAAGTATAATTATTCTATACTAATATTAAGGACAAAAGATTTGATTGATTGTTTGTTACAACTAGGCATAACTAGATATATTTTTGGTCCCAAATCTTGGAAATTGTTGTCATGGTGACGTGCAGCTTATTTTTTTTTATAGTAATTATTATTTTGCAGCATATCCAACTACTCAGCAAGTTGGTGAGTCTAACAATGAGTCCTTGTTGGCACCTTATTTTGGGAGAGGTAATGTATGCTTGGAACTTAATTGATATTATTTCAAATATGATTTATTTAATATATATTTTTTTACATTTTGTCACTAAGACGTTAAAGACTAAAGTAATTTTTATTTTGCAGAATATCCAATAGCTTCTTGGCAAGTTGGTGTTTGACAGTGAACCCACATCAATGTGTTCTCTTCCTTTCTCGGTAATTTGTTATAGTATTAGTTACATCAGATTATATAAAATATTAATTATTAAAATCATTTTCTTTGTTATAGGTATTTCTATATTGATTCTGTTAATTTTTTATATGTTTTAATTTCAGTACAAAAAAACAAAACTAATGAAGAACCATGTCATGGTTGAGAAAATTACCAAAATGAAAGTAAAGATTGCAACACAGATTCAGTTGATCTGCAGCGACTAAGATTGAATATCTTGCGGGTACTATTTTTAATAAAGCACAGAATTGACACTTTAATAAGTACATACATTATATAAAAATGGTAATTTTTGTTTTTTTTTTTCAGATAAAGTTATTCTTCCCAAAGAAAGACTGCAGATATCATCCTGTTCTTTGATGAATTATTAGATTCATTGGACGGTGGCTATGAGTTGACGAAGAGAGGATAGAAGACGCTGTTGAGTATTGTGAAACCAAAGTCTATACATCGTGAAGTATTGGTGAAGGCAGAGAGAATTTTATAATATGGCTGCAACATTTTAATAGGAGCCATTTCAATGTTTATTTAAGTGATTTCACTTCTTTGGGTTTAAACTGTGAAGATGATTTCCCATTTGTATTAAATTATTAAACTAGATATTCTTCAACAATAGTCATTTAACTTGTCCTGTTGATATGGACTATAAGAATATTAAATCATTAAATATTGTATATTAATATTAAAATGAATAGTCCATACACGGGCAGTTCTTGTATAATCATGACCATTCTTGCTCTTACATTGAAATTATATAAAATATATCAAATAAAAACTGCCGAACCCATCATGCACTTTAGTGAAATGTATCTCTGATATACAGTATTCTGAATTATTGAAGGTAATTTCATATTACATTAAAACACTTAAGTATTCATATTAATTATGGTTGCAATATCAAATAAATAAATGACAAATAGGTTTGCAGGATTTGTCACCTAACTTTTGTTTTATAATTATTGTAAGGATTAATAAGATATCTGGCAAATACAATAATATAGTTGATTGAGATTGAATTCAATGTAATCCTAACTTATGATTGCCATTTTATTTTATTAATGTATTGTATTTAAAAAAAATGACTGACAATATAATGCACATTGTTACATGTAAAGTGTCTGTATGCTGAATATTCAGTTATTTATTGGATTTGGAAATAAATATTACATTTTAAATAATTTAACTCTGTTGTAAGTTAGTTGGAAACGATTACTTAATCTGATAAACATATAATTATGTACTTTTAAATTTATAACTGTTTATAAACATTATTTCATATTATTGTCTATAAAATAAGTAAAATACATATTTTCTACTATATTATTGTCCCAGGCTTAGTGAGAGTGAAATTGTTCTTACTTATTGCATTGTGTAAATATAAACTGTCATTTTAGTATTATATATGTTGTATTGTTTATTGAGACTTCTGCTACTACTACTACTACTACTACTGCTACTACTACTAATACTACTACTACTACTAATAAAGTTTTATTTGTTATAATTGTCACTAGGTCTAGATTGTGTATCAATATTGTATTTTTAAATATAAAACAGTGACTATTGAGTTTCTTGGCAGTTGTTCATTACAAACAAACCAACTGGTAGTCATTTTGTATTTTTTTTCATTACCTGATAATTCACTATCCCTTTCAATTTTTAATTACAAAATAAAATTATTAGTTTACAATGTCTATTATTTACTTTTATTTTAATTTTTAACAGTGTTTATAAAATAACATTTAAATATATGATTTGATCAGTTTGTTATATTGAATGAAACTAAAATTGAACAAATTCAACTAAAATATAAATAAATGGAGTACAATATTCAGTACATTTACATATAGTACTAGACTTAATAAGCAAATTTCGAAATGCAATGAAACCCCTGCAACGCGTATTACATGCAGCCAGCGGTCGCCGCAAGTGTCATATTTCTAGTACTTACAGAGGACTAAGAAACAAGTTAAAGTACTTAGGAAATTTAAAATGTACCGCGACAGATGTGTTTACGATTGTCGAATATTTTATATATAATAGTGACAAGGTCAAAACTATTTAACTCTAAACCTACCAAGTACCGGTCAAATTGACTGTTCTTAAACTTTTGTAAAACTTACACATTATTAAACGTTATAATATCGTTATCAAACTAAATGACACTTCTTAGAATATGCATATAATATTTTCTACACTCTTTACTTTTAGTTATTTCCATTATTACCTGCGTTATATAATAAAATAATGTTTAATTACCGGTCAATTTGTCGGCGTGCGGTAGGAACAGGTATACAAGAATTATTGGTAGTTTTAGTGTTAATATATATATATATACGTAAAATTTAAGTGTCTGATTCCAAATTAACATTACATACACTTGCATATTAAAATATATACGATACATTTTTTTTATGTATCTCTCTGTCTCTTTGGTCCGGTATTCTGAAACGGCTGGACCTATTTTAACAGGATCTTTACTGGCGGATAACTGATGAGTAATTTAAGTACTTTTATTAAAAAAAAAACGCACGAACAAAGTCGCGGGTACAACTTGTCTTAAAAAGCAAGATCGTAACACGTAACATAAAATATGGTTGACGAAATGAGTATAATATTATTTTCAACATTTCAACTATGTGAAAATATTTAAATCCCACGGGAAGACAAAAACTTTAATTACAATAAAACTGGAACTGTAGTAATATTATAAAAAGTTATGTTTATTAATGGTTTAATACATCGTGTTCACTATAAATATTTATTAAAAAATGTTATCAAGAACTTAACTTTAGTTAATTTTTCAAACCTCCAAAGTATTTTTGATTTATTTTTCTTCGTAAAATGCTTTGAAAAGATTGCTTTGATGACACATAAAGTGATATTTTTTAAGCAGCGATGCTTTTAAAAGCAGCGTTTGATTAAAAAAGCATAGTTAGATATTAGATTTGTTGTGTTTAGTGCACTATCTAAGAATATAAATGTAATATTGACAGAGAAATCAGTATTAAGATATATAGTAACTTTTTTTGTATATTATATAATTATAATAAATAAAAATGTAATCTAATATATACATTGTGGTAAATATTTATTTTCATTACGTGAGTTATGACTTATTTTAGACTATGACTAGACAATTATAAGTGACACGATGTTAAAAGGGCTTCCCGTATCCCCTATCACGTACACACACACATACAAAGCGTAAGTAGGTATTGTAAGCGTCGTTAGTTTAGACTTTCTACTTTCAGCTTACATTAGTGCGTGATGCTTGAGGGTGGCAGGTCTGAAGAGGTATTTCAACATTAAAATGATAGAACTCAGAGAAAGGGGAATGAAAAGAAATACTATCCTTTACATATTGTGTTTTTTAAAAACAATATATGTATAAAAAATATATTTATACTAAATATTTTACATTTCAAAATCTCATAATTGACGGTCAAATTTATATTTAACATTATATGTTTAACAATTGAATAATTTTAATATGTATAATTATTAACCGTTCATCAAATGGTCACATTTTAATCACAACAAATTGAATATACAAAAATAAATCTATCTATATAAAACCTTCATACATAAAAACTGGAATCCGAATAAAAATAAAAATAAAAAAATGAATCAAAAACGTATAATTAAAACGCTTCCGTCGTTATAAAAAGCGTTTCTTCCGTTGGCGGGAATGCTAACTGCATGTGGGAATGTACTAACATTCTGGTACACACCTGGGCCCTCGGTGAAAGCGGTCTAGCCTAGGCGGCCCTTGATAGGGCTTTATAATAACTGGATTTTATTAATAACTAGCCGCCCGCTCCGGCTCCGCGCACAATGCGCTCTAAAGACACGTGTGGAGCATATTGTTGATTTAGAGAAGAGATATTTAAATAATCACGTGACAATGACATTCAAAAAGTGCAGAATGTGTGAATGCGCCGGACGCTGTAACAATTCACAGATATAACGTACCTACAATCTCATTCGAAATCACTCCAGTTAAAGAATAAGATGAAAAGAAGAACAGATAATACATACTTTTTATAAAAAAAATAATGCTTTTTTTTTATTTAGTTCATAACCACCGAGCTTATTTGACAATGGAAATACTAAAAATAATTATTTTAAGTAAATATGATTGCATTTAATTATAAAATATATTATTAAAGTTTGTTAAATATATGAAGCCCTTCAAGTAAATACAGATTTATCATTAAATCTTTTATTATGAACATATAATTATTGTTATGAGGTACATTTTAAATTGCTTTCTCCAATAGTACTATATATGTAGATAAGTTCGTTATTGCCAGACGAAATTTAGCATACAAAATAAAAAACTAAACTAAACTCAACTCAACGCAATATCTCAGACAACTTACTTGAGTAACATCACTTGGATACATGAGAAGCCTCACAATTACATTTTTCATTTTTGTCTCATGGCGAATTCTAAAAATAGTTTTAAAACAGCCTCTAGAGGCGTGCTGCATAGCCTATTCACTACCTATGAACGGCTCTTTGAATTTTAAACGTTTTATTATGACCTCTATTTCAATAGCTATAAAGACTACAGATGTGCACGCGTAGAAATATATACATGTATACAGCGCGACTGCATTGAAACACTGCAATGGCGGAGTAGCGCAGCTTTCGTTCATTAGTTTCTTTTTTGCACCTCGTTACTTGAACCCGCGTAAAAAGGTTTGCTAACTTTTTAATAAAATCTCACGCCATCACTGCCACTGAAAGTCCATGCCTATTTAGAGTTTTTATGTTTTTTAATAGTAGAGGTAATTATATGAATAGCGTTGACCGTTTTAAATATTTCTAGGTCATTTAATTTTTATAAAAAAAAAAATCTGTATAATAAATAGAAAATGTTTTATAAGCCGATACTTATAATTCAGCTTATAAGCTCGTTTAATAATATTTTATAATAATTAACGAGACATATAATTGATTCAGTAAATAGAAGCCTTTGAAGCGAGTTCCTGTATGTACACACGTGGCGCCATCTGGCGAGGCGGTCGGTTTGTTCGTGCGTTCTTTACTTACTTACTTTAGTCACTATTTTATCTATGCGTTACATGGCTTCCGTTGCAAATATTGTTAAATATAACAATGTACTCATCTCGAAAGTTCTACCAAATTGACATTCGTTGAGTGTTTGTCGTGTTAAGTATATTATTAAAAAAATAAACACCAAAATTGTTATTTTTCGACGGAACATGTGTGAAATTAGTTTAAATAAAATAAATAAAAACATCACACGATTTACAATGAAATGATTTACTCTTACGCTTCGAAATTGAGTAAAATTATAGGTTAAAGATGAAACTGCCAATATGTGGAAATGATTATTTTGTTTACTTTTTAAGGTAGTCGGTCGGTTGTGGTCAGCGACCTTTGGCGAAATACAAATCGAATTAAACATCGCGTTCCTAAACACGATGCATATTAAGAATCAATCCTTAGTTGCCCGTATTTCTCAAATAAATGAGTAGTATTTTTATTAAAAATTAATTATCATGTAGATATTTTTATTAAATTTGATTTAATTATTTTCTCGTATAATTAAAAATACAGAGTATTAAGTTACCTTGTTTCTGAAATGAGATTAAATAATTTGAAAAAAAATTTGAGTCCGTGTTGAGTCTTCCATATATATATATATATATATATATATATATATATCTTATGTATTTGCTACGTTTGCAAGGTTAGAATATTTAAGTTTTTTTATATTTATTTTTCAATTTTTAATAATACTGTCAAATAGTAAATAATATAAAATTTCATAAACAAATATTAACATAGTGCAGTAGACAACATTTTATTATTTTTTACTGCTAATATTGGCTGTAAAAATCTATTGAAGTTTTTTTTTTGCACTATTTTTTCCACGAAATTGGTCAGTTAGTTCAAAATGATTATCGAAATAATTTAAACTCTAAAATCATATATGTAAAATCAGCTGTTAGCGAAATTTATGTACTTTTCTTTCTCAACGTAATAAATTTTAATTAAAATAGGTTTTAAAATAATAAAACCTTTTTCTTCGATACTCTAAACCTTAACGAGATAACCGGCTAATTAATTTACATATATTTTTTTTAGAACTGTTACAAGCTCGACTAAATCTAAGCAATCTTAACGCGAATATATATCTAAGCAAGAGAAATTATATTATATAGTAAGTTATTATTAGTTATTTATTAAATCTATATCTAATTTTCTCGTAGACCTGTACCCCAAACTGCATTGCTACAGACTGCAGATATGTTACATAACACACAGATTACAATATAACAGAGACATTCCAGTATACTTATATATAAATATATATATTATCTAATATAAAATCGATTTTATATACCGATTACTAATAAAATTCCAATTTAATCGAATATTGAGACAATTAATTGTAGGTTGCTTTAAAGATGGATAGAAAATGAATCTCTTGTTGTATCAGAAATAAATACCTTGGAATATTTAATCATTTAGATTAAGTTAATATATGTATATACATTTGAAGCATACGGGTTTACCGCAAACCGACCGCAGACTTTCAACTAGCTGAATCAGATCTAACATCATCTCATATTATATATATATATATATATATATATATATATATAATATGAATCTCCTATTATACGTACTTTAGGTATTCTTTGTACACAAAGTTGTAAAGGAATATAATGAGAATTTTTTTCTTATAGAGGCTGCATGTTTTTGTCCGACTTTCTCCATTCGCCCTTAGGAAGACATTCAAAAAAACTACCTCATAAGCACCTTTCACATTCAATATATTATATACAAGCTGTGACCATGGCTTCGTTTGATTTAAATATGTTTTTAAAGTAAATGTATTCCAGTTACTCATAACATCAGCTATTCGCAAGTGAAATCTGTTAAGCCGTTTCAGAGTTTTGTCGGAACAAACAAGCTGACAGAGGAAAATTTAAAAAAATAATTTTATACATTGTAAGTACAGTATATACCTTATTTGCTATTAATTTAGAATTACAAACGGACATTTTCATTTTATGTACATATATATAGATTATTTTGTTATAAAAAGTTATAAACATTGTTATTCATAAAAATATATTATTTAATGATGTATTGACAGTGTGAGAATAAATATTACAAAAAAATAATCCACTATGATTTATTATTTTAACTATAAAAAAGTAAAAAAAATCTTATAAGATATTTTATTAATTTTTAGATCGATTTCAAAATACTTAATTATATATTAATATATACAGATTAAAATTATATTACTCATAAAACTATTTCGTCTCTTCAACAATAAAACTTATTTGCGACCCCATCATAACTATACCCTTATTGATAACACTTAACACATCATAAAACATTGTTTTGTACCAAATTAGTTGAAGTTTATCGCCCTTGGCTTTAAAATAAAACAAAGATTCATGGCTTACAATATTAGGGTTCCGTATGTCAATATTATTTTACGTATATATATATATATATATCGTATAGTGATTGTGAGTATGTATAATAGTGGAGTCAGTTATTTGTTCTCAGAGACCTAGGCATTGCATTGAGTCTAGACTAGGCTGGTGTGAAATTCGCACCGGCCATCGCTTTCGCGTTTTCAATGGTCCAGATTGATCGAAAGGAACCGGTCGCGAAACGGCGTTATTCTGATACGTGAATTTAATTTAATTGTAAATAATAATTATTTAATTTAATATATATATTATTTAAAAAAAAATGGTTTAATGTTAAATTATGATACCTTTCTAATCATTAATAAAAACTTGCAATTTATTATTATACCTGTTGTAATATTATATATACATATAAATAAAATTTAAATGTCTGTTTGTATACAAATTAACAGCGTTACACTAAATGTATATGAAAGTATATACGGTGTTTAAATAAAAAATAATATTTTTCTGTGTCTGTTTGTGTGTTTGTCCGGCTAATATCTAAAATTACTAGACATATTTTAATAAGACTTTTACTGACGGATAGCTGATATTATTGAGTAACAAAGGCTACTTTTACTAAAAACTCCTAAAACATATTCCGCGTGAAGTCGTTAGCGCAGCTAGTATAGAATATACTGTATATATATATATAAGAAGAAGAGATTTTAAACGCAAGAAATATAAAGTCCGAGACGAGAGCAGGCCGCCGCCAGCCGGCAGCGGGCGAGGGGGCGCAGACCGGCTCCGAGACCCTAAAATAAAACATCTATCGAAATAATAATACGCATAGCCGGGACAAGTACGAGTATGACGTTGACCCCTGAATATTCCCATGCATGCTCCAACTGGATTTCTTAATGGGGTGGTGCTACCTGAATGGACCTTTCAAATGTTTAGACTTATTAGCTTTTATTTCTAAGACTAGCTCTCAGGGAGCTCCGCTGCGGTTGCGATGCGCGCCACTTGTCTCCACCTCGGCTCCGGCTACATTTGAGTGCACTTACTTTGTTATGCATCTGCACTTACTTTGTCATGCATCGAAAACCAACCTTCCAAACATTCTCATCAAATCATTCTCAGAACAAAAACAAAATGTATGTTCTGTAAAATAATAACTTCGTTGAATGAAAAATATTTTTTTTAACTGAGTTTTCATTTTCATACAATTAATAATAATCAATTAAATGATCTTTATATAAAAAATTGTATTAAACAGTCATACCTGTCATGTTGTAAATCTAAGATCATTTAGTAATATATATATAAAACTGTATATAAATCCTATATTAACTAACAAGAAATAAGAAATAACTCTTAACATTTCGTTTCATTCATCACAAGTACTTCAGTGTTATTAACAATTAATTGACGAGAATGACGAATAAAACTCCAATATTAAACTACCCTCATAATTAAACATTTATAATCACCGAGTTGATTTACATGTATTTGCTAGTTTAAACTAGAAAGGGTGAGTTTCTTATAAGACACTGAAACCTAACTAGTGCGTGTACATACATACATTATTTAATAATGTATTTGAACACATTAGTTTATATAACCAGTGATAACACGGGTCATAGCTACGTCACACGCAGGTCATTAGATATACATACATATGTATAAACTGACGTGACTTACAAGACGATCGGGATATCTCAACTTTTTACTATATGTTATGAATACATAATCAAGTAGAATATATTTACGTTTTTACTTAAAAATTACAATTATTAAATAAATTAAAATAAAAAAGAATTGAAAACTTAAAAGGACATCACATTGCGTTAATACTAAATAACAATTCAAAATAATAATGGTGACCCTATTCAATATTTGACCTCAAAAAGGTCTTAAAAAGATTATTCTCGGCTATCACAATTTCTCTCATTGTTATAATTCATTATGTCAACTGGTTTGTGCTCTTAGTGTGGAAGGGCATGTTAATATTCAAGAAAGGTCTGTTAAGATGGTAAAGGTGAAGGGTTTATCTAGCGATTAGTTTATGATTCTTTGTTATAATGAATTTACTATAACTGGTGAATTGTATTTTTATATGGAGATTAAATTCTTGTAATCTATTTGACCCCTAATCTAGAGACAAGTGATTATCGTATTTTGTTGTTAATAATTATATTCCCGAAGGATGAAATCCAGAAGACAATAGAAGATTTATTTATAGAGATTTTTTTAATAAATGATATAGATACTCCTTCGTCAAAGGTTGGCAATACTTTTGTAATTCCTCTTCAACTTATATAAATAAATAATTATAAATATATTTATATTTTTTAAGGTTGCTATTATTCTAGTTATATTACTTTCACTATACACTTAACAACGGAAGGTAGTATGATATTTATGAAATCAATCTCTGACGTGTTTCTTTCAAATTTCAGTAAAATAATAGATGATTATATAAATTTTTATTTATAACCAGTTTTTTTAACCAAAAAAAAGTCCAGATTGTTTTTAATTAAATATAAAATAAATACTGTGGTTTCGAAATAAGCTAGGTCTACGGACACAAACTTTTAAAAGTCCGAAGTAGCATACAAATATGGCCGCCAAAGGTCAAATCTAAGTTCCAAATACGGATATCATATTTATTTAATTCTAATACCTACACGTATATCTTTGGATTAATATATAAATAAATGTAAACACTAATTGGAATATCAAACGTCAATTCCTATATAGAAGCAAGTAATATAGAATATCTTATATTTTATAGTATTATAATAAAGTTACCTCAATTGAACAATGTAATTTTTTCTTTAAAATTATACTCCTTCCTGTGATCGCAACATGTTTCGCGCCATATGGCAGGCTGAGAGGAACTTGCTCATTACTAGACTATCGAATTTGCTATTTTATATTCACTTATAATATAACACTTTGTGTTTTTATTCCTCTTAACTCTGTGTCTATATCTATAGTGATTAATGTAAACTTTAAATACTTATATATAATTCTACCATGACGAATAATGTTTGTTGTTGTTTTTTCTGACATTTAACTTTTTTTTTCACGATAATCTCAACGTTTCTTTTCAGTTAATCCTTGAAGATAGCCTCAATATAATATTTATATTTAAAGATTTTAATGGATATAAAACGCAGGAAAATAAATATCATTTACATACTATTTAAATGTTTTAACTTAATTTATTAATTTTGATCTAGGAATAAAACATTACAATCATTTAGCCAGCATTTAGCCTATGACACGACCAGACGGAAAAAAAAACAATCCAATGCCTATTGAATATGCGGCGACGCGCACACAAAGGTCGAGAACCTCGCTGACAATGGGATGAGATGATTCCAAGCTTTAATTGCGATTTTTTTTTTGTAAATCTGATTATAGAATACTCAGTTGACATTTGTATGAAATCAATGAAGAATTAATATAACCTTTGTAAATAATACAATTGACCAAAACAACAATCTTTAAAACATTAGCATGCAATTTTTTTATATGTTTATGTAGAGGTAATGATATTATAACACTAGTTATATTAGGCTATTGACTGCGGTCTGTGCCCTTGAAATAAAAAAAAACAAATAGCAACGACCTCGACACACATGTGGCGTTCGCGATTAGAAATACGGCTTTGCTATTCATAGTGACAGGTTAGATTAGGGCAAGTATTATAATGCATGGTACGCGTTTTTGAATACGGTATTATATTAAATAGAACTAGATTCGGCGGGATGACGTCACGATCATCGGGCCCTCATTTGACGTCAGGTAGTGCAGTGGGCTGAGCGAGACGTCGACCCACAAATCTACAGACACAATAAATTCGACAACGTACGGTGCGAAACCGCGCGGGTCAATGAACTGTTGACGTATTTAAAATACGCATTAAGTGCCTTATCGCGAATGTAGTACGCAGCGCGGCCAGCGCTGTTGTGCTATGTATATTTTTGCAAAATGGATATTTATAGATGTCCGTGGCGGATGATTTGTGCTATTTCTAAGGTCCTTACGGAAATATGTAAGCGGGAGTTTATTTTCTACCGAGTTATGTGTAAGTTTAAAAGAATATTAAATAGTTTTACATTAAACAGTTTGTATAGCCAAAAATTATAGCTGTACGTTTTTTATTCAATGAGTTTTAATATGATGTTTTTTATGTTCTATAAAATTGATACTGGCTATTTTAAAAGGTGGAACTTTTAACTTTAAAATGTATAATAATTGTCAGATTTTGAAAATAGGGATGGGCAAATACAAGTTCTTTTAATACTTTTATGTTTTATAGGTACGTATGTAGTTATGAAATACAATAATGCGTCGTACTATTCATGAGATGAATAAAACAGACGTGTGAGGTGAGCGAAACCTTTCCCAAGAAGACAACCCACCGGAAACTCGGCGAGAGTTCGTTTTACAGCTTGTATTTTAACGCTATTGATATCAAGAAAATGTGAGAAAGGAAGTATGTCTGTCGTGCCGCTACACCATACATACTACATCTTTATTATGCGAGTCCGCTGAGTACTGAGCGATTCTCGACGAAACATAGGCCATGTAAGACTCATATTTGAAAGGCCTCTTTAGAAGTCGCACAAAGCGAGGCACCCGCAGTGGCCGCTCTCTTAGTATCTACATGCATCGCCGGATACAGATCCAAGTCTTACGCATACACGCGAAATATGAAGGCCAGTTTTGTGTGAACACATACGGCTTCAATGATCAGCAGGTGAAGCAAACCAAGGGGGTTATTGCGATTAACTCTTTTATCCCTTCGTTTCCATATCAAAGAGTAATGAACCTTGTTCCACTATTGGACGTTTCGATTTGTAACCATGTGATCTTTTAAATCGTGTTAACAGTTTGTAATATTAAAATTTAAGCAAATAAAATTCATGTTTATTCTTATTTGATTTGTACTCGCAAAAACTTATTTAAATTTCGTTTCAATATTCTTCCGTATCTATAGGATTCTTACTAGATAAGATAATTTATTAGGATGTTATAACAATAAGGTCGTACAATTTTTAAATGAGGGCACTCCGTAATCAAATTGAATTGGCAATTGATGATATCAGTAAGTGTGAAGTTTTCGAAGTTTCTTTAGAAATGTGTTTGTAACAAAGACAAAAGTCTTATAGTGAATCGATTACACGTACAGTGACGAAGGTCAGAGGGTTTGCAAGTGTGTGTGTATGCAAGTATGCAAGCGAGCTCAGTGCGTCGTCGTTGCTGCTGCACGCCTGCACCGCCGGTTGCAACACCCTCCCCCCTTCGCTCCCGGCTTCTCACTCGCCGCCGTCTTGCCGCTAGCCTGTCTCACCTCGCGGCCGGCAGCCTTGCGCGACGCGCCGCGCTCTTTCACATTCAAAATTATTCGCAATCATTGCAAAAACTCTCTGTGCAATAAAAATATCTCATCAGTTGCTGCGGTCGCGTTAATTCTGAAAACAGAGAGATTTTATAAAACTTCTTTTTACAAATTACTTACATCTTTGAAAGTTTGAATGCACTCCTCGTTGCATGTCCCGCGCGCGTCGTTATGAGAACCCCGTACTGGCGGTCACGTTGACGTCGCGCGGTGCCGCCATATCTGTCTCGGCCACCAACTAGCAAAATTAATAGGTAATTATTTTCGTGTACAGTGTTCCTGGTCAATTATGTTGTAAAGTGATTATGTGTTATAGTGATTTTTATCTTCTGGCATCATATGTGCTCATTCCAATTGGATTCTTCTTGGAAATTCAGGCGCGCGCCGGCCGGTTCTTATCTAGTGCAATGCAGTTGCACTCTCAACTTATTGCAGTTTTGCATTTGCCAAAGTTTTATGCGCGGAAAGTTACTAGTGTTTGTATTTTGATACAAAAGGACTTTGAAAGTGTTTTTAAAGTGATTATTCGTTAAAAGTGTTGTGTGTAATAATTTTTAAAGACATTGGAGTATACTCTGTGTTATTTCGGTCATTGACCGCCGGATTTCGCATATCCTTTATGTTATATGTAGTTAGTTGTTGAACTTTTTTTGTTATAATTTCGATTTTAATTTTTAGGCTCAAAATAATAATTTCACATCACTAGAAGAATGCGATGACCCGCGCATTCGCTTTTTGAAATTACGCTTTACCCGGATGGAATGAGGAGTGCACAATCCTATTGTTTTACAGTTTCTTATGTTTGAACATCATTTGTTTTTTTGTTTTTCGGACAATTAGAGAGTTGTCATTTTCTTCCAAAATTACAAAAAATTGTAAAATAAGGTAAATATTGTTGTTCCCTCTTAATAATTACTTATATTAATGGTGTAAGATAACGTTTTTGCGAGAGATAATATTTAGCATTGTCTCGTATTCGTTGCTCTCTGATATGCAGATGACATCATCTGTAGTCAAGCTCTGTGAGGGCTCACTCTGAGAGTAGGCTGGTTATTGTGGAGTTAGTCTGAAAGTATTGCAAGTGAACTTGGGACGTTGGTGCATGAGTGTAGTGCGTCTACAAAATATTAATAATTGTGCAGAATGGCGGAAGGTAATGGAGAAATATCCATTGAAGAGGTCCCTGGGAAGGACTCCGATGCTGGCCGAACACCAGATTACCAAGCACTCATAGAATATGGCTTGGACCCAAAGGTAATAATTACATGTAATATTTTGCAAGCTCAAGACTTAACTTAACTCAAATAAGCAGCATAAGTAAAACTTTCACAAAATTTCAGCCCCGTCGTAGAATATCTTTAAAAAAATTTTAGCATTAAGAGTGAATGCAATATTTCTGCATACATACCACAATTGACAAGTGTGATATTTATTTAAATGTTTTATAATAATTTGTCATTACAAGTTTATACCAAACCAGAATAAGAAATTAAAAGAACGTTAACATTGTGGCCGGGATGACTTGTATTACAATGCATATTCATTCATGTGCAAGTATTCTGTTTAGTATTTATATAAAATGCATTTTAATTGTATATTTAATCATATGCAAATGTCATTATACAGCATTGCAATTATTAATTTGCAAAAAATATAAAATCTTATTAGAATCTTGTTAGAGTTGTTCATCATATAAAAAATGATTATAAAAAAAATGTTTTAGTTTTACTTAAATGGAATATTTTTTTATTATGTTTTATTCTTGTATTTTTTTTTATATATATGTATATTCCTATTTGCTTTCCAAATCTAATAAGATTTTTTGCATTTTGAATTTTGAGAATAACTTTACAATTGATTGAATATTAAAATTATTTTATCTATTATATTGATGAAGAAAACTAGTTGTATTGAGCAAGACAGGAGATATGAGTAATATTTACTAAATAATATTTGTATTATTGCACCTGCAGTTATTATATAAATATTATTTTATCGTGACCTACCTGACTACATCAGAAGATAGATAGCGCTCTCTCCATCCAGCTGACCCTTGATATAATTATTATGAGAGAAATTATCATATGCTGTTGCCATAACAACAATAATATAAAATAAATATTTTTTGTATTAAGTTGGGTAAATGAGCTTACTAGAGCCATTTTATTGAAATCATACTTGTATGAATTACTCATATTATCTGTGTGTTTGTTTGAGTCATCCCTTCTACAGGGGCTATCTTTATATATATTTTTATTAATAAACATAATTATTATAGTTGAATTGAAACACTAATATTGCTCCTGGCAAGGACTATGTTGAAGTGATACTAAATCTTAAAACTTGTTTGCCTTCACTTCCACTTTCCTGTTATATAGAAAAATGAGCCTTATATTACACAGAAGCGAATATAAAAATAAGGCCGCGTACATACTTGATATTTTCGCTAAATTTATTTTCCAAAATTTGTATATATTTTTAATACTAAATTGTGTAGGAGATCGTTATTTTATCGTAAAAGGCTTAAAAATATATTTCGCCCTTATTTGTAAAGGTCATTCGAGTTGTGACAAACTAGTTGAAAAACAATCGTCCCTTTACATGTAGAAATAAGGGTTGTATTAAATTTATCACTAAAACGTATAAGTAAACATTCAAATTCATTCAATTCACGCTACCCCCTTCTTTATTTCGTGTTTTGGATATTTTTTTCTCGAGTGTTTTGGAAGCAACTTCACCTATATAATTTTTATATTAATTTTTTTTTTGGTACATAGTTTGCTCACATGATAGATAATATTATGTATTTAAATATTTTTTTAATAATTACAGGTAGCAACCAAGCTTGACGACATTTATAAGACTGGAAAGCTAGCGCACGCTGAGTTGGACGAGCGTGCGTTAGACGCCTTAAAAGAATTTCCATCCGACGGTGCTTTAAGTGTTCTTGGACAATTTTTAGATTCAAATCTTGAACATGTATCAAATAAAAGTGCTTATTTGTGTGGAGTCATGAAGACCTATAGGTGAGTGTCGCTTAAGTTAACACAACAACCCAACCCCATCCGTCCGGCGTTGGACCCGGGCCAGATCGCCGATCTGTATCTGGGTCATGTTAAAAATTGATTTGACACTTATCATTGCGGGTGCGGATGCAAATTAAATTATTTTTGCAAACGAGTGCTGCCATCTAGTTGTCACGCACTCGACTTGAGCCGATACGGGGTGAGGGGGCGGGGGGGACTGTTTGGCGAAAGAATTTTGCAACAATTTTGCATCAAGTGGGGACATTTGCACCGATGTTCAGATAAGATTAGGCTCTGTCATTATCCTTTCCAAGACGCGTGACGCATATTTGCGAGCTTCTTTCTACCTTGTGTCAACCTTGATGCCGGACCGGCGATCGGAGGGAAAAGTAATAAACCGGCGACATAAATATTCCATTTAAACTACTTTAATTTGAATTTAATTCGGCTAACGATGGCCGTTTCGTTGTAAAGTATTTGGGTATATGTTTCTTGCTGTAATAACGTTCGGACCGGTCCGTTTCAGACAGAAAAGCCGCGCGGGGGTGCAGGGCGCGCCGGCGCTGGCGTCCACTGTCCAGGTCAAGGGGCCCGACGAGGACAAAATCAGGCAGATCCTGCAGCGGACGGGGTACACCCTAGACGTTACCACGGGTAAATATACCACCAATATTGGCCCGTGTTGGCTAATTTGGCCACGGGTAAATATACAACATACTGTCAATGTTGGCCAACTTTGGTCATTATATAACATTATTACATAAAGATAAGTCTGTATGTAAATTTTGGTATAGTTGTTTTATCGCTTATTTAATCTAAATTATAAATCATTATCTCGCATATCTCGGAATTATTTGCGTCAGAAGCACGCCTCTGTATCGAGAAATACACTCATGTAATGGCTATTTGTACTTTGCGATTTACCATCAAAATCAATTTTGTGATGTTTTGCAACATTACAAATACGGCTTAATGCACTGAGTCAAGTATCTTATCTTTGCTTACCTTTAAAGAAATCTGCATTTCATACCAAGTGCTTAACGACACTAAGAAAGAGCAATCTATGGAATAATTTTTTGTAAAACGATTTTATGTATTAATGTGAACCAGTTCCCGTCCAGTTGGATTTGCCGCCGATTGGATTGGATTGCCGTAATCGTTATTAGATTTATATCTTGAGGGCTATCTTCAATATCCTATTTGTAATAAGCATTTTGATGAGTGTCGTGTTCGTCCAGGCCAGCGCAAGTACGGTGGCCCCCCTCCCGGGTGGGAGGGGGGCACGCCGGGGGCCGGCTGCGAGGTGTTCTGCGGGAAGATACCCAAGGACATGTACGAGGATGAGCTGATCCCACTGTTCGAGCGCTGCGGGACCATATGGGACTTGCGCCTCATGATGGACCCCATGTCGGGCGCCAACCGGGGCTACGCCTTCGTGACCTTCACCACGCGCGAGGCCACGCAGCGGGCGGTCCTCGAGGTTGGTGTGGGGGGAGAGAGGGGTGGGGGGGCGAGAGCTTTATGTCCGATCCGACTGTACCGGGATCCGATGAGACCCCAATAGGAACCGGTCCACTCGGGTCGTACGATAATATAACTTTAATGTTGTTATTATTATTATTATTATTACTACTACTATTAGGAGATTGAAAGTGGTATTATTTTTCCATTTTGATAATTATCAAATTTTATTTTCTTTTTCCTAAATTCTCAAATGTTACCACTTTTAAATTACCCTAGGTTTAAGGTCATTTGGACCCTGGGGTCCGAATAGCTGAGCCGAGGTTGGTGGCGTCCCTTGCGGCTTGTGTGAACTATAACTAGTAGTTTATAGCATTGCTTTGTCTGTGTCGTTATTTGCTTTTCATAATTTGGGCCAAATCATATTCCATTTGATCCCTGTGAATATTTAATATATTATTTAACTAACATTTTTTAAATTTGATGTTAAAAAATTTGGCTTGAAATTGCAAATCAGCGTTGAGCTTGCCCGTCTTAACTCTAAAAGAAAATTAAAACAAAATGGCCGCCACCAACCTTTGTTGATATGAATGGATGTTGAGCACATCTGTATCCAAATCGAGCGCATCTCAAGCACAGTGTTATAATAAAACTAAATTACATGTAATAATTGGTAATATCAGTGACGAAATTCTAATTTGACATCTACTTTACAGGTGACTCGGCGATTGTTTGTGTGTAAATAAATAAATAAATAAATGTATTGCAAAAAAGTGATGAAATTGTTCGCCCAATGTTTGGAGACTTTGCTCCGTGTACATAATAATCCTCGGTGAAATCATCAGACGCGCTTTTGATCATCACCATCATCACCAATGATTCTCTTATTACATTCGATGATTTCGCTCCGAAGCAAAGTCTTCAAACCGGCTCTCATCTTGCAGGACTACTGCCATTCCACCGATCAGTAGTTTTGCAAGTCAATTGACCCTCGAATATTTGGGAGATTTAGACCTAAGCTTTCATTTAAAGAGCATGTCATTAATATGCCCTCTGGCCCTGGTCGCACACTTCACTCGTTATGAAGTTCGGTTATGAAGTGTGCGGCCACGTCCGATTAATATAATCACATGTCTAAATGTGCAAACATAACCCGTAAACTGATCTGGCCTCGCTTGTCCCGTTCTTACCGTGCACCTCGTTCAATTAAGTTGCTTTCATTTATTTATTTTAATTTTTTTTGGTCACCATCACACTTGTACTGGCTTTTTTATCATCACTTAAAACGGTCCACCTTAATTGGCTTCGATACAGTTCTCCGGCTGAGAATATAATACATCTCAGGCTCTCCTCTTTGCTCCGTTACACTTTCGGCTCATCATATATACAGTTAACCCATCACGATTGGCTCTAACCGATATCACGCGCGCGACGGAACCGACCCGACCCGACCAGACCTGACCCGACCGGATCCGATCCGACCGGACCCAACCTGACCGGACCCGACCCGACCAGACCCGACCCGACCCGTTTCCAAAGTGGTTACCAACTTTTCAAAATTTCTCCCTTGTTATTTTTCCCACAGCTCGATAATCACGAAATAAAACCTGGCAAGACTCTGAGAATTAAGATTAGCGTACCGAACCTACGACTTTTCGTCGGCAACATTCCCAAGTCTAAAGGCAAAGAGGAGATACTGGAAGAGTTTGGTAAATTAACAGGTAAAGTTTGAATCGAATGAATTAAAAAGAGTTGATAGTTGGGTTTTTGAGTGCGTGGGGCTTGGTGTGGACCGCTGGGGGTGCCCCGCTTGCGTCCCGCTTGTCCCGCGGCGCCGGCCCGGTCCCGGCCTCGCTCCGGCGCCGGGCCGGCCCCGCGTCCCGGTCCCGGTCCGGTCCCGATCCCGCGTCCCGCTCTCCAGTCATGGGCCGGGCGGCCGCCCGCCGCCCTGCCCCGGGCCACTGGCTATTCTCCCTCGAATTGTTCTTGCAGCTGAATGATTATGAAATTCGAAAGGGGAAAAAGATTGGCGTTACGGTTTCCTTTAACAATCATCGTTTATTCGTGGGAAATATCCCAAAGAATCGAGATCGGGACGATTTGTTTGAGGAGCTTACTAGGCACGCACGTAAGTCCTTGTCGAATTCATAATAAGTGGTATTCAGTGAGCGGCGCGGTGGGGGGGGCGAGGCGGGGAGCGGGAGGGACGGACCCTCCCCCGGCCCCCCTTCCCCCCGCCGCGCCGTCGTAGACGCTAAACTTAAAGACATTGGCCTCCGCCTCGAGAATGCTCACTGGTAATGACTGGAGAATCTCGCTGTTGTTCTCTAGACTTCTTCAGTACCGTATATGTTCTCCTGGAGTATCGTTTGATTTGCTTCATATTTTGTAGCGTTGATATTGAATTAAGCGAGGGTTGGAGGGAGCTTTGTATAATGAATTCCGAGCTTTGGTCCTCTGGCGTGCTTTTCATTGGAATTGTATGATTGCAGCCGGACTCGTTGAAGTTATTATATATAGTTCGCCCGATGATAAGAAGAAAAATAGAGGATTTTGTTTTTTGGAATACGAGTCTCACAAGGCTGCGTCGCTAGCTAAGCGTCGACTGGGCACCGGTAGAATAAAAGTGAGTTACAATTTTGTATGTATTTTTTTTTGCTATGCTATATGTTATTAAATTTAATGTGAACGTGTAGGTATGGGGCTGTGATATTATAGTCGATTGGGCCGATCCCCAAGAGGAGCCCGACGAGCAAACTATGAGTAAAGTAAGTTAGAATTTATTATCTATGTTATCGACGGAGACAGATTATTGTTAGACACGCTACAACTCTATAATCAAATAGGTGAAGGTGTTATACGTCCGAAACCTGACTCAAGAAATAACGGAAGAAGCTCTGAAAGAAGAATTTGAACGCTACGGAAATGTAGAACGAGTTAAGAAGATTAAGGATTACGCTTTCGTCCATTTTGAAGATCGAGACTGTGCTGTTAAGGTAAATTATTGTCTTTTTGGTTATGGTTTTATTAAAGATAAGTGGGGGTCGAGAGGGGGGTAAAACTTTGGCAATAGTCAGTTTTTTATACTGATAAAAGATTAATATAGAATCTTATTAAATTACTAATGCAAGTAATCGTCTTTTGAATATATAAGGAATCATATTTGGATATAAGTATTCATATATATTCGGATAATATTTAAATAGTTTAAAAGCAATCCGTTTTTTTCATTTTTGTATATAAACACAAGAGTTTACTGCGAAAAGTTACATTTTAGTACATTTAAAAGTAGTGGTTCCTCAGGGTTAAATTTTTGGATCGTATTATTTTCTAATCTCTACTAACGGCAATTTTGATGCAGGCGATGCAAGAGATCGACGGCAAGGATCTCGGGGGCGCGAGATTGGAGGTATCGCTGGCGAAGCCTCCATCGGACAAGAAGAAGAAGGAGGAGATCCTCCGCGCTAGAGAGAGACGCATGACCCAAATGATCTACGGACGCGGCGGGTAAGTGGGATACCTATACATACATACATTACAACTTTGCAGACAATTTAGTTATTGCTATATAAGTGTCCATTAAAATAATGTTTTTTTTTTAATAAATGTTAATGTGCATAGAGTAGGTATAGTTTTAAATATAAATGCGTTTTGAAATAAGAAAATCTTTTTAATTTTAGATAACATTATTTTTTTTGAATAGCTATCTTCTAAACTAGT
This sequence comes from Melinaea menophilus ssp. n. AW-2005, assembly GCA_918358695.1. Classification (NCBI taxonomy): domain Eukaryota; kingdom Metazoa; phylum Arthropoda; class Insecta; order Lepidoptera; family Nymphalidae; genus Melinaea; species Melinaea menophilus. The sequence continues at coordinate 15,608,387 of OU911040.1, read as the reverse complement.
TTGTTTTATTAATTATCTGTAGTATTTTTTATAATCGGTATAGTACATAAAAATTTGTTACATTGTGTAGATTTTAATAAAGTTAATATTTGTATGCATTATATAGGTAGTAAAAGTATCGAAAGGTAGTATAATACTATTATCTGAGTCTAGGTCTTGGTCGGGTAGGAGTAGTCGTGTGTCTGTAACTTGACTGTGTAATGTCAGATTTGATTGGTGCAGCTGCTCGCCGGTGCACGGAGCCCTGCGGGGACGCACGCCGCAGCCGCAGCCCCGCCCGCCGCAGGCCCGCGGGGACTACGGTACGTATGCACACGCGCACGCACGCACACACATGCACAGGCACACACACACGCGCACCGGGTTGTGATGGATTGATTTTTTTATATTATTGGGCAATATTTAAAAATATATATATTAAAAAAAAACATCTAGTTTTGGCAAATTTGCACACCTTTCAACGGAGCGCGAGCTGACGTAAGAGCAGCCGGGGCACATAACGAGTCACCTGTTTGAACTTGATTTCGCTAGCACCTGCGTCCTTGTAGCGCGTCGTCGATTTGGCCCCTCTTTTAACATTTAAATTTTGTCAAAGGCGACTTAGTTTTGTACTTGCGTGATTAAAAAAAAAACAATCTAACAGATCCACTCGCACAATGTACGATGAAGGAGAGGTATTTAAAAAAATGATTTTACCTCTCTTTCTATAATAAACATTCAATCTCACACGAACACACACGGTGTGGTTTTCACGCGCACACGCAAAAAATTGCTACAAATTCCCTACTAACAAAAGGCTGTGGCGATATATCATTAGTTTAATAATAAAAATGTAATTAATTTTTTGGTATATTTTCACGGCCGTATTCATAACGCTACTCCTAGGCTAGTATTAATGTGAGCTAAGATTTAGGATCTGCATGGTTTCGGAATAAGGATGTAGAAGATTCTGGAGTTGATAAAGTTTGAAAGGGCTATATTGTTTTAATGTAACTCTAACGTCCCGTGCATGCTTGATACATCATTGTCATTACCGCGTCGTTTGGAGGTTACTATTATCTTGTGTAGGTTTTTTGGTGGTGGATTATTAACACGATTATAAAGAAATGTCAAGGAGCATGTTTGTTTGTCCCGAGGTGTGTGAGAGCTATGGAGGGCCGGATTGGCCGCTATCTTCGTTTGTTTTTACGAGAGTATCCCGCGCCGGTAGCTTGTAAGTTAGTTAGTCTAGCTTAGCCCCTAAAAGGCCTGTGTTGTGTGTTTATAGATTATGATTACGACTATTACGGGTACGGGGATTACCGAGGTGGCTACAATGAGCCATTTTACCGGTACGATGAGTTCTATTTTGATTACGCGGGGCCACCGCAACCCTCCGCCGCCCGCCAGCCTCCCAACAGAGCGCAGCCGGTGGGTCCCACACGCACTAACTATTTACATATTATGTTACTAGTCACTAGACGCGCTGTACTACTACATCATTGTCGATTTTTGATTTGCCAAAATTTTTTTTTTCTTCATCTACTCTATTATTATTTTTTTGTATTTTTTTTTGGTTGAATCCCATCCTAGAATGGAGTCAGTGACTCGGTAAACAGTAGTGTGTAGGCCTGACGGTGGTGATCGTTAGCGGCGGCGGCACCGTGGCCGGGCTGGGGGGAGGGGAAGACGGGAGAGGGGGGAGGGCACGGGGGTGGGGGCGGCTGGCGCGCGATTTCACCATCAGGTCTGCACTCTGCGGCCGCTCCGACTAACGCGCCCCGCTCCCTTCCCTCATACTCACCCCCCCTTCCCGTCGTCTGTTAATCACGTTTGCCTCGCTCATTTTCGCCTTGTCATTGTCACCCCTCGTCATGTAGTAGCGCCTGGCTTCGCTCGCTTTTCACTAACCCCGTAACACGCTCTGAGCTTTGCCACCCCCCGCGTCCCCGTTATGGAATGTTCGACCGTTTCGTTTATAACGTTTTTCTCGTTGTTGCAACGAGGTAGAGAATATGTTAAGAAGAAATACTGACCCGCTTGGTAAATGCCCCTCACTCAGGACGACGAGCTCGCCCTCGGGCCGGACTCGCTATACTACGATTTGACCGGAGGCATTCAGGTACCGACCGGATAAAGTAACGGACTATGTAGACTGGCATTGTCCATTTTTGTTGTAGACTTTTGTAGACTGATGTGATTCGTACAGATATTTTTAGTTTAGGTACCTGATTGTTTCTTTATACATGCATACATTTTAATTTACGTCTAGTTGGTACATGTTTTGGCATATTTTTTATCTCGGTTACATATATACATATATTTTTTTTACCGTAGCCCATGCAGCCGTTTGATTTTAGCATGTTAGATATTATTGACGATTTGGACGGAAATATTTATACATTTGTGTTACAAATGTGTATTTATTGTCCGACAAAAAATATTATACGTAAACAAAAATGGAATTGTCTGTCCATGTTTTTTTGGTGACTGCAATGTCGTCTATATAATAAATACTTTTTGACATGGTGATAAAATTACGTATGAAGTGAATGGTAACTGCCGAATGTAGATTTTTATTATTTTGTATTTTTTAGCAATGAGAGGTTATTGTGTAGATTTGGTATATAGATGGCATGCGATAAACTGTATAATAAAAGTGTAAAAGCCCGAGTCCACGACACGGTACTCCTCGATGGGGGGTGTCGTGTCGTGTCGGAGGGCAGAGCGCTGGCACGTTTGCGTGTGTGTAGGGGGCTGGGTCATGTGGGACGGGCGCGCGCTGGGCGCGGCGCGGGGCCGCGGCTGGGGGCCGTGGTGGTGTGCGGCGCGCCGCTCGTGGCCGCCGCACGCCCAGCGCCATGCGTGGCAACCCGCGCGCCAAGCCAAGTTTACCAGGTACGTGTACTGTGTGTACCACACACACGAGTGTGTCATTCAAAGAGTTTTATTCAAGCCATCATCGTGTACTGGTGTTACCACGCGAGTGTGTCGTTGAACGGTATCAATTAAAATTCAAGGTAATTCGGGCACATTTGAATCAATTATTATATTAAGTTACCACCAGCTCGATATGCTGCTCTGACGAGAAAAACGGCCCAGTAACTCGACAGCTTTTTCTTGCTCTGCTTTTAAGTAATTTCTTGAGATGAAATTGAAATAAATTCAGCTGAATAGTTTGGAAACCTTTTTTGCGTCATTCAGTTTCTCAATTCTGAAGTTCACGTGACATTCCCAATATTAACAAGGAAACTATACATCAGTGGTAAAGCGGCAAGAACGGTGTCCAAAATGTCGCGGATTGTATTTTATAAAAAATTTTAAACCGATCTGCAGCTGGTCATTTATATAAGTGTACGTATTTTAAAAACTTGCTAACGTTGCTCACGAAAGATCGACAAAAGGACCATAATGGTTGACCTTGCGTTGAATGGGAAAACCGGAAGTCCTCCCTTCCTCCCCCCATCCCTATGTCCCACTCCCCTGCATCGAGAGCGCATTTGTAATTCTCTTTTGCAAATGTCCAAGAATCAGGTTTCGAGGAGATATTTACCAGACATTGCTTTTAATAAATCTAAACTTAAATTGTATGTAAACACTAAATTCTAAATTTGTATGAAAATTTTGGACTCCCTCTCTGTCTCTCTCTCGGTCGGCCTCTTAATTTACTCTTATCTTATATAATCTTTCTATTTCAGCTTGTTTAATGGTATGCGTGTAATCTGGATTCTTATTAATTTATCGGTAACTATCCTTTCCCAATCCTTTATCCTTTATTCTTTATCTTTACCCAGTGAGATTATCCACAAACTTTGAGAGCTCGATCGAGTTGCGAGTCCACAATTTTCTCTAGTGTCAAAAAGTTTGTGGAAAATCTGTCTGTTTGTTTAAACAATGTTGTAGTTGTTATGAGATGGATGATGATGTGATGTGATGTGATGTGGGGGGATTTGCAGGTAAACGCAAACTGGACGGGGGTCAGCAGTCCGCTGGGGGGGAGCGGGAGAGCAAGCGGCGCGTGGGCGCGGCGGCGGCGGCGGCGCGCGGGTGGGGGGGCGGCGCGGGCCTGGGCCCCGGGGGTGGGGCGAGTTAGCGCCGCCGCGCCCACGCGAGCCCCTGTCCCGGAGGCACTACAAGCTCGCAGGGGGGCACTCGCTCGCCGCGGCTCGAGCGCTCCGCAGCGGTGCACGCGGGGATCGTTTCACCTTTATTTTTTTTTCTATATACATTTGTGTTTTTTTTTTTACGTTTTCGATTCTGTATCGCGACGATTCCGTAAAAATCTTAAAAGTTGTAGTAGGACGTTATGAGATGTTTCTCGATTGTAAGTTTCCCGTTATGCTTTATTTTGTCGGTCGTATATATATGTAATATGTATTATATATATTTAATATATATATATTTTTGTGAGGGCGCGCGGAAGCGGTTGCCTGTTTGCGGCCGCGCGTCGCTGTCTGTCTGTTTTTATTTTTTCTTTTTGTAATACATGTTATTCGATATATTTTATTCCTGCGAACGCATTTTGCGATGTGACGTGTATTTTAGCAGTAATTATTATATTATAAGGAGTTTGACTGTTGTTTTTTGACATACTTACAAGTTAGGGTTACAAAGATTAGAATGGATTGGATTGGAATGATATGAACTGGAACGATTGCGGCTAAAATAAATCGTTGACGTTTCCCGACTGTGTTCCCGCTTTACGTTTTTTTTTTTGCTTTATTTTATTACATTATCCCATTAAAATGCATTAGTGTGAGGAGGTTGTTCAGGTTGTCTGCAATGTTTATTGTCCATCCGCTGTAGCAGCGGTTGTTTATTTTGTATATCTACCGCGTCGTAGCGCGCCCGCGCCGACTTATCAATTGTATCAGTTAATGTGGAATAAATTTGCAAAACTGTGTTTGCCTTATTACTTGTTTGTTTTCTTTTATCTACCTTACAATGGATGCAATGAAATATATTGATTACATTAGCAATCTTAACATATAAAGCACAAAGACACTCATTCCCTGACTCATTCATCGCTCTACATCCCAAACCGTAATACCTAGAAAGCTGAAATTTGGACACAAGACTAATGATATATTGAATAGGTGCAATAAGAAAGGATTTTGCAAAGATAAAAACCGTTCCAAAGTTTCAGCTAAAAAACTGCAAAAAATATAGCGCGCCTGTTTGATACCTCCTAGGTGGTGTGGAAATTCAAACAAAATGTTTGATGACTTTCACCTTCCGTTGCGAAGCACGGGTAACCTGCTAGTGTACAATAAAGCGACATTGCTCATGTATCTATACATATAAATATATATATGTATGTCTGTTATTCCAAATTAACATCTTGACAGTAAATGCATTTGAAAGTACGGTATTTACATGAGAAAATGTTTTGTCTGTCTGTTTGTTTGATTAAAACTGCTGAACCGATATTAAGAGGACTCGCTAGCATATCACTAATGTTATAAAGAGTAACTTACATTAACTTAACACTAAACCTACCGACAACTTGTACCTGTTCCTACCGCACACCGTCAAATTGACCGGTAATTAAGTTATTTTATTATATAACGCAGGTAATAATGGAAATAAAAAGTAAAGAGTGAAGAAAATATATGCATATTCTAAAAATTGTCATGTGTGCAAGTTTTACAAAAGTTTAAGAACGGTCAATTTGACCGGTACTTGGTAGGTTTAGTGTTAATACTAGCCTTATTATATAAAAACTAAACGAACGAAATTTGACACTAATTTCACAAATAAAATCTTACGATAGAATGGCATTTTTAACTACTCTTATAATAAACATTGTGAAGTTTGTTGGTTTGTAACGGATAGGCTCAATAATAACCGATAAAAAAAAATCTTACCGTACTCTTAAAATAAGTTATTTTATAACCAACCCACGAAGTTGGAGTTATTTTAGAAGTTTGTGTTATTTTAAACTACAAAAGTACTGCCAAGAATTGAGTTATTTAGATACCTATTAAAGGTTTATTTGAATCTGAAGTAAAAGTAGAGGAGGCTAAAAATCTATTTTAAGATTGTTTTTCTGTAGGGTGGCAATGCATACATTTACAAATGTTTGTGTGAATGCTTTTATTTGCTACACGTTATCGGGGTAAGATTGTGGGGTCAGAAGGTCCGGTTGAGAGGGCAGTATGTAAGGATATCTACGGATATATTGGGGTTTTGATATGCGTAATTTTAAATTAAATACAGATCGTTATGTTATTGTAGTGTAAAGCATTAATCAATTTATATTATACATTAGTTTTTAATTCCATTATTAGGTAATTAAAAAAAGTCGGGACATCATTTAAAACGAGGAAGAAAATAAAAGTCAATATACATTGTAAAGTGTATTGGGGTCACACGGTGTCTGTGGGCGCGGCTAGTCGTGCGGCTAGGGCGCGAGGGGGCGGGCGGGGAGGGGGGGGAGGGCGACGGGGGCGGCGGCGGCGCCAGCACGCCGCCAGCGCCACCGCCCCGCCCGCCCCGCAGCCCGCCGCCCACCACGCCGCGCTGCCGCCACCCTCCGCCTCCGAATTAAAGCCTGTCGATAATGGTCGATACGATGCCTACGTGATATAGGGTGGAAAGTGTTCATTTAATTGTTATAACTGATTATTACTCGTTTTTTACCAAAAACTATATTGTAATGAGGAAAAAAACCTTTATAAATTCTTATTGAAGGATCTATATTAGAGAGATTTTTTAATAAACTTGACCACTTTAAAAAAATTAAGTTTAAAAACACTTTCCAGCCTGCATAATTAAAAATTTAACAAGTTTTTATTGTTTATTTCACTCCTCATAGAAAATTTGTAGAGAATTTATTAAAACTGCTACGAACGTTCTGGGAGGTAGATTTTTTTGTGTTATAACAATATTTAAAGCAGTGCCCCATTGACAAGAAATAAAGTGAATTTCAGAACTTTTAAGAAGTACTTTTTCTTGAAAATACGACACTCTTTCGTTAATTTAGGTTTTAGTTTTAATATAACATTTATTTTTATGGCTGCATGCAGTTGAAACACTACTTAGTAGAGAAAGCCGCACATGTAGTGGAATGAGAACTACATGACTTCCGAGGGAAGATACCCGAATCTGCAAAGAAAACTTAGACCAAACAAAACTAATAATCCAAACGCTCTAGAAGCAATAAAATAAAATATTGTTTGATGTTATGTAACTTCAAAAGTTTTAAAGATTTGCAGATAACTGATCTGAGAAGCATACCTATTGTTTCGTGCACAACAGAAGCAGTTCATTTCAATTCTCGAAACTTGTATTTATACAGCTCATGACTACGATAATTTAGTTCATAATTTATTTACATACGAAGATGTGATATGAAAGCGGGGTTTAGCGTGCAAAGCGACAGAAGGAAGCGGTGGGGGTGGGAGTGGGGGTGGTATATATAGACTCACGTGTGCAGCGCCCGGTCAGTGCGGGGCGGCGAGCACAAGCGAGAGGACGAAGAGCGCGGCGCGCGGCGCGGCCAGGCCCGACGCCGCAACGCCTGCGCACACCGCCGCGTCAGCCCGGGGCCCGCCCCGTACAACCCGTTCCATACATTTCCACAACAATCGTGTAAATACAGCCTTAGTTGTGGAGAACGCACGGAATTAAGCACTTGATAAATTCAATCACTAAAAAACAAATATTTCCATACTAGTGATTGAATTTGTAAAGCAATGCTATCTAAAATGATATTAAATCTTTTAAACAATTTCAAAGTAAGGGAATGAAACATTTTAGAAGACATATACTTTTAGCGAGTCTCGTAACAGAAATACTTGGTTAAATAATCGTTTACAGGGAAAAGGTCTGTCTAGTATTATAAAGTATTATTTTTATGTTTATTTAAGCCAAGTATTTCGAGTATTGGACGCGGCACCCCGGGCCCTATAGTGCGATGACTCAATGCAAGCTTCGTCCCGTTGGAATCAAATTATTACGAATACAAATTTGCTTATACATATTAACAATTTTATTTTCAACTCTCCTGAGTCATCACAGTATAATAAGAAGAGATAAATATAAATTTATTAGCTATTTAAGTGAAACACAGTTTATGGATGTACAATGAATTAGTATGTTAAATGAAAATTAAAAATAGTTTTAGATGGGACGCAGTTTAAATAAAAAGATCAAGTAATTCAACATCGTCAATATATTACGCTATTTCACCAACAATTTAGATTGAAATTGAAGTAAACACCTACCGACATTAAACATTTAAGAATATCCTCTGAGACAAAGATTGCATTGAACCGTCAATACTGAGAAGAATGTAATGTTATTTACGTTTTTTTTTAAAAAATATTGTTTAACATTTCTACAGTGTTTAAATACAGTATCTTACAGTAATTCATAGAAGAAAGCAGGAGTAAGCAGCGAAGCAATAGCGATTACAATAAATGTAGTTTATTGATTTAGTTTTTATTAATAGATAAAAAATCAAGTAATTCCCGTCGCCATGAAACTAATTCCTCGTACTGCTTACTCCGTATGAAATCTACGTTTTACTTTTTAATTTTAAATAATCATTTTTTGAAACAACAAAATGCAAGTGTAAATACAATGTTATTGTACGTGACATTAAAGTGCGCACAACATACTTATTACAGTAAATATTATGATATTATCTGTTTGATTAGATTATAATTTAGTAGAACATTTTCTTTTTTATTTTTAAGTGGCGCCCAAGGTGGGCCTCCAGTCCCAGTTTGGGCGCCATATGTATTTTACATAATATTGAATAAAATATAGCATTTATAAAATGTCCAATACTAGACAATTTTAAAATATCTTAGTCTCTCTAAAACATCAATATATTTATCTTATACTCATAAATCCGATATGTTACTTATTACACAATACATTGAATCACAAATAATATAATTCCTATTATATTCTACTCTACAACAATATTAAAATTATATATCTAGTTTTAGATGCCGGTTCTCTGTCGTCTTCCAGCTTTATATATATTCTTTATATATTACATAGTAAATGTGAATACATTGATATATTGTGCATGTGTTGGTGTGCTGTTTACTGCAATCGTGTCGGCGTAGTACGGCGCTAAGTCTCAAACAGCGATGCGGTATAATGCGTAAGCTTAAACTGTTACTTGATTAAATAATTTAGAAGCATGTAATCAATTAATTATAATACTGTGTGAAAGCTATTGTTTTAGTGTTGTTTAGCCAAAATGCTTTATACAAAAATAAATTCTAATCGATTTTAAGCTCCGTTATTGAGCTTTTTACAATCACAATGAAACGACGGGCTACCAGTTTTTAAGGTTCAACTCAAAAAGTATTAGATTAAAACATTTGACATTTAGTGAATCCGAGCAGAAAGAAATACGCTATTACACTTTAAAAATTAAATAATCTTGAATATACGTTTGGCACATTTCAATAAATACTGTTCATAATCTTACCCGGCACGAGAAATCTTTTCCACCAACCGCTAAATAATCATTTTCCACGTTTGTATCAGGTATTTACGCGTTGGTACTGCAGCTGCCACACCTAATCCTAGACTTAACAAATCAAATCACCAACGCTAGTACAAAAGAGCAATACTAACAGTAGGATGGCTGGGAGGCGGGCTGACCCGCGCAGTGCTGTAGGCCGGAGCAGGCGGCGCGCGGGGGTAGGCAGGCACCCCCGCACGCCGCGGGACACTCGTCCCCCCCGCCCACCGCCGGACCCCCTACCGGACCCCCCACCGTCACCTCCGTCCACACCGCACGCCAGCCCGCCGCACCCACCGACTTGTCTGCTATTATAAACCTGGAATATACAGGTCAAGAGATTTCAGTTTGGCTGGCAATATTCACGCAACTAATAATGGTTCTAAGTTGGGCATCATTATAAGCATACAATAAAACAGTTAAATCATCCATAGACTTTCAGTTCAGAATGCGTTTAACTCACGACAATCTAATGGAATTCGAGGAGGAGAGGTATTGCCAGCGGTCGGAGGGGGCCTTCTCGCCGCACAGTTCGAGGGGCGGGCCGGGAGACTCGTACCACAGACGCAGTACTGCGGCCGGACAGCCGCGCTCTGCAACACGATTTCAAGTCGTTTGGTTCAAGATATTTTTATTATTGTGTGATAGAAGGTTAATAATTTAAGAAATCAAAAGCAGCAGAAAAGTGCAGAAATTTCTTGCAAATGAGATGTGTGATAATCTTACAATATGGCTTTGGGTAATTTTGGAGTTCATTTTGAAATAAAGATCTATTATTTTTTCAGCTATAGATCGCACCCGTGAGATGTCCCTCTACAGCAAATTGATCAAAGTTAATGAGGAGTCTCTTCCCCGGTCGTGCTGTGATGAACCAGTTGCAGACCCTGGAGGCGGCACCGCGGGAGGGTGCCTCGTAGGGCAGCGGGAAACGCGGAGAGGACACTGCGCCCCAGGCAGAGCCCGACACGTTGCCACCGCAGTCGCCAAAGATTGATTTAGCCGGCTGTTAAAATCGTGTTTGAAAATCTTTAATTTATTATTATCTCATTGAAATATAGACCTTGTAACTTTATGAATTCAAAATTCAAAAAATTCAAAATTCAAAATATCTTTATTCAAGTAGGCATTTACACGCACTTTTGAATTGTCAATTACTACAATACAAAAAAAGGTCAGTGTAGTCAGTCCGTAAGTAAATTACCACGGGCTCGGAATGCTGCTCTGTTGAGAAGAGCCGGCCAGAAACTCAACAGTTGCTCTTTTCAAAAGAAATATAACAATAGGTGATGTACATTATAATATAAATCCTGCAAATGATTCAACAACTTAAGTTCCACATATTTCGATTAACTAAAAACTCTTGAACGTTATAATAAGCTTTATTTAACAATAAACTTTTGATTTTAGATTTAAAACTAAGAAATGGAAGGTCTAAGATATCTTGTGGAACTTTATTATACATGCGTATACTCAAACCCATGAAGGATTTATTAACTTTTTGAAGCCGAAACTTTGGCGTTACGAGTTTTTTTTTATTTCTCGTATTTATCGCGTGTCTGTCACTGTTTTTTATATAACTATTTAAATTTTGACGTATATATAATATGTTATTAAAAATGTATTGGGAAGCGACTGTAAGAATACCTATTTATTTAAAAACATCTCTCAGAGAATCTCTAGCTTTTAAGTTATAAATAGCCCGCACAGCTCTTTTTTGTAAAATAAATATAGAATTAATTTCGACAGCACTGCCCCATAATAAAATACCGTAAGATAAAATACTGTGAAAATAACTAAAATAAACAAGTCGAGCCGTATTAATGTCCGTTAATTGTCTAACTTTTCTAATTGCAAAGACGGCGGAGCTGAGTTTGACTGCGAGTGTTGAGAGATGGGGGTTCCACTGGAGCTTTTTATCTAATGTTATACCTAAGAATTTTGTTGAGTCAATCAATTCTAACACTTCATTGTTAAGGAGCAAGTTACAATTTTTACTTTTTACATTAGGAAGTGTAAACTCTACGCATTTAGTTTTCTTAGCATTTAACACTAAATTATTAATTTCGAACCAATGCAGGACTCGTGACAAAGTACTGTTTACTTCGTCATAATTAATCCTATCACGCTCAACTTTAAAAATAAGCGAGGTGTCATCAGCAAAGAGTACAATGTCACACAGATCCTTAACAAAAAAGGGCAAGTCATTAATATAAAGTAAAAACAAAAATGGGCCCAGAATAGATCCTTGTGGAACACCCATCACCATGAGAACCAGACGATTTAGAATTATTTACGTAAACTGTCTGAACTCTTTGATTCAGGTAAGAGGCAATAAGATCAAGCGCAGCGCTACGTTCACTGTAGTGGTTTAGTTTGCATAGCAACGTCCGATGGTCCACACAATCAAAGGCTTTGGACAAATCGCAAAACACCCCAATTGCATTCTGCGACTTCTCCCACGCGTCGTAAATGTGCTTAAGAAGCGCAGCACCCGCATCAGTCGTTGATTTGCCTTTGGTGAAACCATATTGTTCACTATGTATGATCCCACTGCTATACATAAACTCTGAAATCTGATTTAAAATAATTTTCTCGAAGACCTTACTCAAGGTCGGTAAAACCGAGATAGGCCTATAATTTTCGGGATCCAATCTATCGCCACTTTTAAACAAAGGAACTATTTTACTGTTTTTCATAAAATCTGCAAATATACCGGTTTCGATACATTTGTTAAAAATAAGGAATAATTGAGGGGCAATATCATTTATAATAGTGCTAAGCAATTTAACTGACATACCCCAGAGATCACCGGTTTTCTTCGAATTTAAGGTTCTAAATGTGTTAACTATTTCATCTGATGAAACAGGTTTAAAAGCAAAATATTTATTATTGACTTTAACATTTTTGTTCAATTTCGCGATTGCAACAGATGATGAGGAATTTAAATTAAGTGTGACTATTATTGGGATTTCAGTAAAAAAGGTCTCAAAAACAGCCGCCACCTTTGATTCTTTATTTATTTCAATATTATCAATTTTTAACTTTATAGGTCCATTGGGACTCCTTGCCACCTAAGCCTTGTATATTTTGATGGATAATATTAAATAGCTTAGGCTTTGTCGTATTATTCAGTTTAAAGTAGAAGTATAAAATGTAAATTGCTTTATTTTAAACTCTTTCCATCGTTCGTTCGTTCCAACGAAAAAGTTGTTTCATAATAAAGGTATAAAAACATTTTGTGATATTTTTGAACTTTTTTTAAGTGTCCGTAATATTCTTTACTAATGTCTCGTATTTGCCAAAATTTCATGATATTGGTTCATAAATAAAACCTATATATGAGAACAGCTAGGCATCCGAATATCTACCGGACATACACAGGCACTATTGCTCAAACTAAAACAGAGACGTTTCGCACGTGATTCATTAACGGTTAATGCTAACCTCGAACACATATCTGGCCTTGAAGCCCGATGCGACGGAGTCGTAATCAGTGTGTAGAGCTATAAGGAGGCCCAAAGCTCCGCGCGGGGACTGCAGTGGTCCGGGCGTGGCGGGCCCGCACCAGCGCCCTAATGGCACGCGGGATCCTTCCCGTCCCGTCCACCACGCCTCCACCCAGTCCTCGCTGCAAGTCGCGCCACTGAGGAATATGACGGGAAAACGATAATGAATATCGGTTAAAGTTCAAAAACCATAGTAACAAAAAAATATTAGGAATTGATGACTTGAGATGTTCTCACCCATACAATCCCGCAGTAGCGTTCCAAGTGTCCGCCTTAACTTTAAAGTGATCGAAAACCACCGTGACCTGCTCGTTGGGGGTGGCCACGAGGGTGTAAGTGCAGTTGGTACGCGAGGGGTAGTTGGAGGGGTAGCGAGGTGAATTGAACTCTCCCCTTTTCTTTGCCTCGGATCGATATGTGAACGCGCATTCGCCACCAGGAGCTGCTGTGCCCGGAACTCGATATTCTAAAATTTTTATTTTGTTAAAATTTATACTAAAGACAGAAAAGAAGGAGAGAAAACATGATTCCATAAAGTAAGCCTCAAAAAATATCGCATAATGTTCGCTCACCGGTCTCGAATGTGTACTTTGCTTTGAAACCTCGTCCCTGCAGTTCCCCGGAGCTGAAGACCATGACGAGGCGTGGTCCGTCGGACAGCAGAGGCGGGGGGAAAGCGGGCGGTCCGGAGGAGCCTTCGCCGCATAATTCTGCATCGTGCTTGTCGTACGAGTCCGTGGCTTCTTGACCCCGGAGGTACACTTTAAGATAGCCATCTGGACACGTGCTGGAAATGGGTTGGGTCAGATTTGGGACAACGTAATATAAAATAATTTGCAAAATTTATAGGCTAAAAAATATTCTCACTCCGGTTTTGGATTTTCTCCTTTTGGTATAGAAAAGTTCTGGAACTCTAATCGCACTCTTTCCAAATTTTGTGAATCCTGCATGCCATATATAAAATATCTGGAACAATAAAATATGCGTGTAATTCACACACGGCTGAAATGAATCTATGAAAAGTAGTATACGAGAGATTAAAAAGGGTATAGAGTTTATCATTTAATACTTTATTGTAAAACATTTTTGTTTTTATATAAAGCTCCTTATTTTATGTGAAAAAACTTACCACAGCTAATAATTTTAAAAGTATAAACGTACGTTTAAAAAAAAACTGCATATATGCCTTACTTCAGTGAAAAGATGGAGCAGTAGATGACACTATAACAGCAGTGGACAATATGTTTTCTATCTCATTCTTTCCTATACATTTATGTTTTGTTTCTTTCTCCTGACGCATTTTCGTTACATCGAGTTTTAAATAACAACGATTGTAATGAAGTTTCACTTGAAAAACTTTAATAACTGATATCTCTTTCTAAAAAGCAATTGTTATTTTTAACAAGTGTTACTCACCTACAAACAACTTTTTGTATATAGGGAAATGGATAATTTGGATGGTACACGAATCCTGTAGATTCCTTTTTGCTAAGTATTTTCTGATCGCACTCGGAGCCCCTAATGTGCTCGGCGTCATGTTTACTTATAAAATCTGAAAGCATCGATAGCACAATAGAAAAACATTTTGATTATGGAGATATAGCCATGAAATGGAAACCACACACTCACCTAATTTAACAAAACTCTCTGAAAACTCGAAGATACCCTTGAAACCGCGGTTCTGCGTGTTGGCCGATCGCGGCAAAGTAAAGAAGGTGACGAGCAGCCGCTCGTCGCTGGAGTACAGTACGAGGTTGCGTTGCTGGCCGCAGTACGTGCCTACTGCGGCCGACGAGTTGTCGGGCCCGTCGTACACGCGCACCCAGTCGAATGGGCAGCTGGAAAGGGGGGGGGGAAGAGACTTAAGTATAAGATTTATATAGTTTTTTTTACCTATAGTTATATCTGGAGATCTTACTGGGGACCGCCGAAGAACAGGTCGAAATCTCGGAACTCGAGGCGGATTCGCTGCCCGGGATGGCCGACGAACTGATAATTGCAGATCGTGTCCTTGGGGTAGATGCCCGGGTATGTAGGCGACAGCAGCAGGCCTGTCCTGCGCTTGTTCGCCTCGATCACGAACGAGCACAGAGTGTTCGGCACGGGGGTCCCCACTTCGAATTCCGCTGGAGCGACAATGTTAAATGGTTCTAGTATCCCAACTTAATGATATAAAAGCTGTTGAATAATTAGGTTGAATAAAAGGTAAATGAACTTACAAGCGTTGATGAAGCGATAGGTTCCTGCGAAAAGCATGGGCGGCGTGTATGTATGATCTGTAAAAAATGCGAGCGCGACTGCTCGGTGAAGGGACACGCGGCGGCGTGGTGGGATCGGTCCACAGAAACGTCCACCGAAGGCGGAGTTGACCAGCTCGCCCGCCTCCAGGGACGCCATCTCGGAGTAGATGTCCATGTACTCGTGCATGCATCTGCAAAGTTACTTAATGTTTCAAAAAAACAATATTAAAATATATTAGGGTAATACTGAAGTAGGTGTATCGAAAAGACTTTATAGATATGATTAAAAACACTGCTGATGGATAATTTAATAAAACAGTTGACATCAGCACAAATACATTAAAGGAAATAAATAATAAAAAGATCTTAAACTATCGTTCATTAAAGAAAATAAATAAAAAGATTTTAAACTATCGTTTCATTAAATTACGAAGTATTAACTTAACTAAACTAAACTAAACTAAACTAAACTAAATAACTTCGTAATTTAATGTTTGTTTATTTTTTGCATGTTTTATATTTACTGTTCAGATTCTTTAAAAGTTACGTATTTCTTGATTAATAACTCTGATTATGATATTAATAGATTCTGCCTAGAGATAGTAAACTTCGTCTAACTAGGCCAAAGAGGTAAATATTTGGGTCTCGTTTACTCACGCTGGTAGCTCCCCCACCGCCGCTCCACTAGAAAAACAATCATTAGAATAAGTAATGAATTCCAAGGATTTGTAAATAACTTTGCTAATAGAAGTTGACGTTTCCGGAATAGTTCCGGCAATACATTAGTGTTATTAACGCACTTCCTTATAAAGTTTTCTACCTTTTTGGATTTTGCCTACTTATTGAACATCTTATAAAATGATAAGTTATTATTAAATATTACTTATTGATTACCAACTGTGCTTATATTTTGATAATCTACTCCTGTTTTTCTCAAATAAAATTAAAGTATTATAAATGCAATTAATATCCATGTGATTTCATTGGTGTCAGTTTAATTTGTGATTTAGAAAACAGTTGAGAATTAAATGTGTATTGTATTTAATTGCGGAGTCCTGATCCGTTCGGTTTCATTTGAAACACGTTACGGGACTTATGTTATTTGTTTTAAATTGAATCGATCCCTTGGGATTTTTCCTACAACTATACATGTACAATTATATATTGTATAATAAGATATTAAAGACATAAACTATAATAACAATTCGTATAATTTAGTAAAACAAATGTTAAATTTAATTCGAATGAGATAAGGCAGGTTATGCTATTAATATATCCTATGATAATATCACAAGATTAAGATCGGGTATTGTATCAGTCTCGTGTGCTTACTCTGGCGGCTTCCCCCTCAGGTCGAAGGTCTTGAACTCGACGAGCACGCGCTGGCCGGGCGCTGCGAGGAAGGTGTACAGGCACTGCCTGCTGTGGTTGTTGGGGTTCACCAGCTCCGGGGCGGTGAAGGTGCCGTTGCTGGCTCCGCCGCGACTCACGAATGTACGGTCGCACTCTGCAAGCAGACGGGAGTGTCTAAATAAGTCCGTTTAAGGTAAAATACGTTTGAGAGTTTGGTTTGATTTGATAGTGAATTTACTTCAAGGGAAAAGGTTGATTAAAATCAAAAAGTAACCAACCGAGGCCGGGTGATTTCTATATGTAATAACTACTGAATTACATTGCAATTTACATTCATAAATTTTACATTTGAATTATTGTTTCTTCGTTATTTTATTTCACATCAGTTATTTTGGCATTTAATTTTGTGTAAGTGCTGAAGATATGTATAAATACATATATTCAACAATAAATCATTTTTTTTGTTCGTTTAAGATGAACACAAACAATAAAAGTGTATAAAAACAAAATATATTAATTAAATAAAGATCTAAATAAGATCATTCCTATTCATCATTCTTATCAGATACGAATCTCAGATAAAGAGCTTGATTTCCTTTAATGTTTATTTTATCTTATCTTTTTGAATACTCTTAAAAGAATAAAGACATTGTTTAATCTTTTTTATTCACTTATAATTTAAATAAAGTCTATTTTGTGAAACCGTAAAGATTAGGTTTCAATTATCTTTAGGTTTTGTAATATTATAATAATATGCCTTAATGTCAATTTAATTAGAAATAGTATATGCATTATTATAAACATCTAAAAATATATTAAATATATGTTTTGTATAATAAAACAGTAATCTACTTACGTTTATATAAAGTAAAACAATTGTTTGTTAGAAGGTAACAGTTTAATATAGTCATGAGAGTTAACGCGAGTTAAAAATGTAAACTCGGCCGCTTGCAGTGGATATTAAAAATGTTGGAAACTCGCGAACTAAATGTTCATAAACAAACACTCCTTTTGTTTTGTGTAACTGAGCGGCGGAGATAAAATTTAAACTTCAGAATATGTAATTTATTTAATTTGATTCGCTGCGAGAGGATTAGTGTTTTTGTTATTGGGTGTTCGTTTTATAGTTAAAATATTATAATTTATTATCATTATCCATTGGTAAAGGAAATCTTTACAAATCTCTTTAAGGTTTGTTGTTTACGGTAATTAAAACGGGTTTAAATTTAAACAAAATTCATGCTTTTGTGCAACCGAGCTGTAACTTGGTTCTAACTTAGTTCTTAAAAACAAAATGAATAAAATATAACAAATTAATAAATATAGATCTCTTTAAATTGGTATATTTTTCTACACGTGTACATAAACTAAATATAAAGTTAATTTTATACTAAATTTTCTGTGAATATTAAAACCTTTTTTCACATACAAAAGAGGACTTAATTATTAAGTACGTGCAGTCGGATTAAAAATGTATACTTTTTATTTTATAAGCTGAAAGACCGCGGTCTTGTTTGTAATATAACTTAACGTCAACATGAAAGAAAACTCAATTAAAATGGAATTGAAATACTATATTTATTTATTATTATTAAATAATTATCCCCAAGTAACAAAATAACTTCTGTGATCTACTTAAAGTGCAAATGATTCTAGATTCGGATATAACTGGGCAAGTGCTTGGGAGGGTGCAAAATTATAATCGCAAAACACTAATACTGGTTTACTAGAACAGCTAAAATAAGATCTCTAATTGGCGCTAAATGAACAAAAAAGATAAAAAATCTTAAAAATAACGCCGTATAAACGCCGCTGTATAAAATAACGCCGTTCAAAATGATATTTTATTATTAATTGATATGTTTAATACCGTTCTGTTAATGAGATCTTATTGAAGCGTAATTATCATAAACATACTTGGAAGCTTAGTTGGAGAGGGTTCGGCGAGCGAGGACACGCTCGAGAGCTCCGCCGCCGCCCCCCCGAGGACTGCACAGAAATAATTACCACTTTTATATTGATACCGTTTTATATTGAATTACCACTTGACTTGTGCTTCAGAACATGATTGGTTAATAATTGTATGTTGGTATTACTGTTTATCCTTTTTCTGGTTCTAATATTATCATGTTGGTTTGACTGTCACAATAATTTTATATGTATTTTTTGCATAAATAAAATTTTAAATGGAACGGTCATTTAAATGTTTTATAAAACTTTGGTACAATTTGCGAGTACTCTCAATTCTAGGAACTTGAAAGTTGGCCTGTGTTTCGCTCCGTGGTAACCTATTAATGACAAAGACGATAAATGAAAGATTTTTTTTTATATAATATTTTTGTAACTTCGGCCATATTAACGATTTGTTGGTCTAGTGGTTAGTGGCTAAGCGTGCAGAGATAAAGACAGTGGGTTCGTATCTAAGTGTTGTGTTCATTATTTCTACGTTTCTAACCCCGATACATCATTAATTGTCTAGTACAGAAGTAGATATTCTATTCTACATAGAAAAATAGGGAAATTGTAAAAAAAAAATAACCGTCGTTTTAACTAATATTGGGTACTGTCATAATTACACTTAGATTTATTCTGGTAATACATCAATCACTACAGATTGCAAACACTTGGTTTACTAAGAATCCATCTTTCTATTTTTATAAACGTAATATTCCAAGAGTTATTAAACTATTTGGTTATGAGACTATCTACCTCGCTGCTTCACCAGTTGCTATCTCTGAGAAGAATCTCACGTGAAACTCCGTCTTGTCCAACTAAACATTCACGTTGAAGTTCCGCGATTAAGTAGCGAAGTTTGTTTAAAATTTGGCACTTGAAGTTTAATTTAATGTTAACTTATGCGATATTTAATATAAGTATTTGTAACTGTTTTAGAGATAAAGACAAAACAATAATATTGATTATTGAAATATAATACGCGAATAGATATTTGAATGTCATCAATCATGTCAATCAAAGATATACAATAAGAAAAAAGACATGAATAGTGAAGTGAAGTGAATATTATGTAAATATTTTCAATCTAACACATGTTCAATATTACCATTTCTTTATCCACAGCATCCGACGCAGCCGCTTCCTGTTGTAGATACCAACTAACTTCAAATGTGAGTCTTATCTTATTACAATCAAGTTTAAAATAGAGCGTCAATGAATTTCCCTTTAAATTATTTTTCTCGCATCTAAAACTTCTCAATGATGAAAGATGAACAATTAGTAAAATATCGAAAATGTTGGCTTCCTGGGTTCATTTCATTGAAAACTTTCAGCAAACTCAGAACATAATGGAGTCCAAGTGAAGTATCAACAATGAAGGTCATTTATCATTGAGCTGTATAACTTTATGAAGTTAAAACTGTACCCGCTAATAGAGGGGATCGATTTCATTGATTCAATACAGCCTTCAATGTGGCCACATTTAATTACAAGATTTCTAATAATATTTCATTACTTTATACAAACATGGCGGCCGGATGTGCAGCCATCTTGATTGTCTCGACGGAATATTGGGGGTGGCAAAGCACAGGAGTGTTATTTGAGATATTGGATACAGCTATGTAGTATAAATATAATTTCCGTACCACCTAACTGATAATTAATCCGGATTTATTTCCTGATCAATGGATAGCCAATTTCCTCTGACCTGTTGCAACTTGTTCAACTGGGAATATGTCGTTTGTGTTTTTAATGCCGTGATAATCATTTCTATTCTATCAGTGTGATAATATTCGTTTAATAGTATAAGATAATATAATTCAATATTTTTTAGAGACTGAAATTACGATGCTGCTCCAATATATTAGTAGATTATTAGTCAATTTCTTATACATAATTTGTATTTATTGTCACGTTTTTTACAATAAGTATCGTACAAGATAGGCATTTTTGATAAATGAATCTAAGATACATCTAATTATAAACAATTTGATATGAAATTTTTATTAGAAATTAGACTGATTTAAACCAAATCTTCAAATTTCGAGATTTGAGAAAACAGAAAGACAAAATTCTTTATTTTTTATGTATTTATTTTTATTTTTAGGAAGGAGAAGCTAGGGTATGGTTTTAATGGGATTATCTGGTAATGAGAACGGATTTACCATATAAAGTGTCAAGAAGGGACCTGCAGTACTAGTGGCGAAGTTGACCTGCATGCTAGAGGAGGGCAAACGAGCCTGCGGGTCACGATGATAAGTCATCAATGCCGCAAACGACTCTTTCAATATCCTGGGAATCGCAAGAGCGTTGCCGGTCTTGAAGAAAGTTTGTTTCACATCTTAGCGGTATGTGGAAGATGGGTCCTTGAAAAACATGCATTAGAGGATCGTCACGCATCCAGGTACTACGGATGTCTTTACGCAACATCTGTTGGTTCAACCGTTCACATAGCACCGGGACCCCAAGAATCCGAATGGCTCTCCATTGTACATACTGATATTGGGGTGATCCGGATCAGAAATGAGAACAGTACTCCATGTGTGGCCGGACCTGCACCTGATAGAGCGCTTATTCCAGACCTGAAATACTGCCTCGCTTTATTGATCACTCCCAATTTTATCGAGGTCATCTTGGCCTAGCACTTCACATAATCACGAAACTGCCAGTTGATTCGACTGGAGTTCTTTTGATGAGTGGAGATACAACAATATGGGTTTTTTCTTGTGGTAAAACAAAAGACAGGAGTTTACGCCACTTGTTGTTGCCACTTTTGGGATTATATTGATCGAGATTTAGTGCAGCCCATTCTGATACCAGCCCCACGGAGATCTTTATAGAAGACACAAGTTTCTTTCGGTACTCGTCCCTTAATCGTACTTTTTCCCGAGATTCCCAGTGCTATCATCCACATAACAATATATATTAGAAATATTCAACAAATCATTGATATGCAGGAGGAATAGAGTTGGAGATAACACGCAGCCTTGGAGTACACCAGCGGTTACGGGCTTGGATCCGAGCTTAAACCGTCCAGGACGATCTGTATGAACAACCCAGAAAGAAAGCTGATAATCCACTTGAATAAACTCTCGGGAAGCCCACAGCAAAGAAGCTTTGAAAGAAGCCTCTTGTGCCATATACAATTGAAGGCTATCGCCATATCCAGACAAACTACCAGACACTCTCCCTTGCTTTCAAGAATAGCTACCCAATGATGCGTAAGATGTAACAGAAGATCAATAGCCGATCGACCATGATGAAAAACAAATCATTGATCAACTGGTGGTCCCTTAACTTTAGCTTTAGTTGCTGCTAACGCATTTAAAGCAAGAGATGACTATTCTGCGCTTAAAAATAGGGAGAGAACCTAAAACTGCGAGAATATCGAGCATGTCCACTGACTCCGAGGTGGCAGAAGTTATTTATGCTGAAATAAAATTCTAAACGGAACGACCGTGTAGATTTAATTTTTTATAAAACAACTTTGGTTTAATTTTAGAGTACTCTAAATTCTAATAACTTGTAAGTTGGATTGTGTTTCGCTGCGTGGTAACATTTTAAAGATACAAAGACATAAAAATAACAAAAATCTCATTTTTATTGTGTGCAGTTTACAGTTTACCGTTTACTATTATTAAACTATTTTGTTATGAAACTATCTACCTCGCTGCTTTACCAGTTGCTATCCCTTAGAATAATTTTACGTGAAACTTCGTCTTGTCAAACTAAATGCCTTCGTTGAAGTTTCGCGATTAAATAGCGAAGTTTGTTTAAATTTGGCACTTGAAGTTTAATTTAATGTTCAATTATGTGACATTTAATATTAATATTTATAACTGTTATAAAGATAAAGAGAAAAAAACAGATTTCAATTACTGTAATAGAATACACGAACAGATATATGTATGTCATTAGTTCCATCAAAGGATACACGATAAGGAAAAGAATATCAATAGTGAAGTGAAGTGGATATTATGTAAATATTTTCAATCTAACACATGATCAATATTATCATTTCTATATCCACAGCATCCGACGCAGCCGCTTCCTGTTGTAGATACCAACTTACTTCAAATGTGAGTCTTATCTTATTACAATAAAGTTTAAAATAGAGCGTTTATGAATTTCCCTTTAAATTATTTTTCTCGTATCTAAAACTTCTCAATGATCAAGTTCTTTTAGTTACTCGTTATAAATAACGAGATCGTCTATTATTTAAAACAAGTAAAAGCTTCTACTTTTATTGTATATTAAGCTTTATGATCGAAGAAATAAACGAATTGTAGAAGAAATTATATAAACCTAAATTTTAAGAATGTTAAATAGCAAATAATAGTGTAGTTTTAACGAGTTCTCTAACAATTAGTAAAATATCGAAAATGTTGGCTTCCTCGGTTCATTTCATTGAAAACTTTTAGCAAACTCAGAACATAATGCAGTCCAAGTGAAGTATCGACAATGAAGGTCATTTATCATTGAACTGTATAACTTTATGAAGTTACAACTGTACCCGCTAATAGGAGGGATCGATTTCATTGATTCAATACAGCCTCCTTCAATGTGGCCACATTTAATTACAAAATTTCTAATAATATTTCATTACTTTTTTGCATTTTAGTAAAACTTTTCAATCTGCCAAAAATAACAAATACATATCATAAACCCAAAATAAATAAAAATCAACATTGTATAAATAGGTTAAAAAGGTTTCCTATTTCCGTTAGAATTTTTGAATAATATACTTTAATTTATTTTCTTATAAAATTATATCCTTTTACATAAATGTATGTATAATTACCACCAGCCAGCTGAATATGAGAATTCTTTCCGCATTCAGTAATATAGTGTGAAAACATTAAACAATTTTTTGAAGGTTAAATCTCTACTAAGCAGTGGCAATGATTTTCTAAACCTTAGTTCATTTAATTTAGTCAATAATTTATGAGAAAGTCATATATATGTTATGCGTATTTTTATTACAACTTAAGAAGAAATAAAATCCATAAGATTCAAATAACAATGTGAATAAAGGGTGCAGTCGATCTAAAATGAAAGACTTAGAGGCGGGGCGCGCCATTTGTTTTACGGAATAGAAATAAATCAAAATTTTCTCCTATATGCTCATGGGTTTGTATTATAAGAAAATATTACTTCGGATCATATTTTCCAAACATTGACTTCGACTTTGCAGATCTTTTCGTTCATTTATGATATAAAAATATCTCTAATAGTTATATTTTTGTAACGTAAAAATAGAAAGTGAAATAAATATGTTTGATATTATTTTTTGTTTCCAACAATTTCAAAGTTGTTATCCAACAACTAACATTTAATATTGATAGCGTACTTGTCAGACGCGGTAAATAATTGTTAAAAACAAATTGTTTGTTATACCTATTTTGTGAGATAGAATTTCGACTTGGTTTGGAACCAAGATCGTTTTATGTCAGGTACTGATAGATATGACTATATTTGTTATGACTTATCTCCATACACTCGTCCGGGTGAATAAAGGTTTAAGTACGTATGATTGTAAATTGAACATTCTGGACAAGAGAACTCGAGGGGAAAGTGTGTTTTTATTAATAACTCTTATTCGGATGTGTGTGTGAATGAAATATGAACTGCGGTGAAATACCGTTTTTATGGCTTTGTCAACGTAGTACTTATTACAGCACTTTAGTATATACTGAATAAAATATGTGTATACATTTTCAATAAAAGCCTTGGAAATTATGTGAAAATTATTGTTATTCAACTCCCATATAGGTACGTAAACAGTGTTCGGGAAATCACAAACATGGCGGCCGGATGTGCAGCCATCTTGATTGTCTCGACGGAATATTGGGGTGGCAAAGCACAGGAGTATTATTTGAGATATTGGATACAGCTATGTAGTATAAATATAATTTCCGTACGACCTAACTGATAAGGAATCCGGATTTATTTCCTGATCAATGGGTAGCCAATTTCCTCTGACCTGTTGCAACGTGTTCAACTGGGAACATGTCGTTTGTGTTTTTAATGCCGTGATAATCATTTCTATTCTATCAGTGTGATATTCCTATTTTAATACGAGTATAAGATAATATAATTCAATAATTTTTAGAGACTTAAATTACGATACTGCTCCAATATTTTAGTAGATTATTAGTCAATTTATTATACAAAATTTTTATTTATTGTCACGTTTTCTTACAATAAGTATCGTACAAAATAGGCATTCCTGATAAATGAATCTAAGATCTTTCTAATTATAAACAATTTAATATGAAATTTTTATTAGAAATTAGACTGATTTAAACCAAATCTTCAAATTTCGAGATTTGAGAAAATAGAAAGACAAACTTGTTTATTTTTTATGTATTTATTTTTATTTTTAGGAAGGAGAAGCTAGGGTATGGTTTTAATGGGATTATTATCTGGTAATGAGAACGGAATTACCATATAAAGTGTCAAGAAGGGACCTGCAGTACTAGTGGCGAAGTTGACCTGCATGCTAGAGGAGGGCAAACGAGCCTGCGGGTCATGATGATAATCATTAATGCCGCAAAACGACTCTTTCAATATTCTGGGAATAGCAAGAGCGTTGCAGGTCTTGAAGAAAGTTTGTTTCACATCTTAGCGTATGTGGAAGATGGGTCCTTGAAAAACATGCATTAGAGGATCGTCACGCATCCAGGTACTACGGATGTCTTTGCGCAATATCTGTTGGTCCAACCGTTCACATAGCACCGGGACCCCAAGAATCCGAATGGCTCTCCATTGTACATACTGATATTGGGGTGATCCGGATCAGAAATGAGAATAGTACTCCATGTGTGGCCGGACCTGCACCTGATAGAGCGCAAGTCTTATTCCAGGCCTGAAATACTGCCTCGCTTTATTGATCACTTCCAATTTCATCGAGGTCATCTTGGCCTAGCACTTCAGATAATCACGAAACTGACAGTCGATTCGACTGGAGTTCTCTCGATGAGTGGAAATACAACAATATGGGTTTTTTCTTGTGGTAAATCAAAAGATAGGAGTTTACGCCACTTGTGCTTTTTTTGGGATTGTATTGAACGAGATTTAGTGCAGCCCATTCTGAGACCAGCCCCAGGGAGATCTTTATAGAAGACACAAGTTTCTTTCGGTACTCGTCCTTTAATTGTACTTTTTCCCGAGATTCCCAGTGCTATCATCCGCATAACAATATATATTAGAAATATTCAACATATCATTGATATGCAGAAGGAATAGAATTGGAGATAACACGCTGCCTTGGAGTACACCAGCGGTTACGGGCTTGGGTCCGAGCTTAAACAGTCCAGAACGACCTATATGCACAACCCAGTAAGAAAGCTGATAATGCACTTGCATAAACTCTCTGCCATACACAATCGAAGGCTATCGCCATATCCAGACAAACTGCCAAACACTCTCCCTTGCATTCAAGAATAGCTACCCAATGATGCGTAAGATGTAACAGAAGATCAATAGCCGATCCTCCATGATGAAAAACATATTTCTGGTCATTGATCAACTGGTGGTCCCTTAACTTTAGTTTTAATTGCTGCTAACGGATTTAAAGCAAAAGGTGACTATTCTGCGCCTCAAAAAAGGGAGAGAACCCAAAACTATATCGAGCATGTCCACTGACTCCGAGGCGGCAGAAGTTATTGAGCCTGAAATAAAATTTTAAACGGAGCGACCGTGTAGGTTTAATTTTTTATAAAACAACTTTGGTACAATTTTAGAGTACTCTAAATTCTAATAACTTGTAAGTTGGTTTGTGTTTCGCTGCGTGGTAACATTTTAAAGGTACAAAGACATAAAAATAACAAAATTCTCATTTTTATTGTGTGCAGTTTACAGTACAGTTGACAGTTTACCGTTTACTATTATTAAACTATTTTGTTATGAAACTATCTACCTCGCTGCTTCACAAGTTGCTATCCCTTAGAAGAATTTTACGTGAAACTTCGTCTTATCAAACTAAACGTCTTCGTTGAAGTTTCGCGATTAAATAGCGAAGTTTGTTAAAATTTGGCACTTGAAGTTTAATTTAATGTTAAATTATGCGATATTTAATATTTTATTATATATACCAGATTTCGATACAGGGTGGGCCAAAAATTTTTGCACTTTTGAAACATGTCTAGAAATAAAAGTACAAATGTTATTTTGTTTATGATTTATTTAACGTAATTATCATTTATTAAAATTTATTTTTTAAAAATCTCGAGATGTGCTCCGTCTCGTCGCTGGCACTCCTGCAATCGACTACGTAAACTTTGGAAAACTCGTTGACACATGCTGCGAGTAATCGCGGCTATCTCCTCGTGGATGTTTTCTTTTAATTGGGATATGGTCGTCGGTTTATTAAGGTACACTCGACTCTTCAGATATCCCCACAAGAAAAAATCGCAAGGTGTAAGGTCCGGGCTTCTGGGAGGCCATGGGATATCACCTCTGCGAGAAATCAATTTGTTGGGAAACATTTCTTTGACCACCGGTAAAGTCACGTTTGATGTATGGCACGTTGCTCCATCTTGTTGCATCCAAGTCCGGCTATTGTATCCTTCAAATTCATGCAACTGTGGTGTCAAAAACTCTCGCAACATTTTCACGTATTCCACTGAGTTCACAGTTACGTTATTTCCTTGATTATTTTCAAAGAAGTATGGACCGATTATGCCCTTTGCGGATATGGCAGCCCACACTGTCGTTTTTGGTGAATGAAGAGGCTTTTGGTGTTTATAGTGAGGGTTTTCCGTGCTCCAATATCGACAATTATGTTTATTTACGTGACCATTAATGTGAAAATGGGCCTCGTCCGTAAACAATTCTCAAGGCTAGAGAATCGATCCAGTATAGTGTCAGCAAATAACTTGCGTTGAATGTAATCGTTTGGTTTCATCTCCTGTACAATTTGAAGCTTATATGGGTGCAGTTTAAGGTCCAAATGCAAGATTCGCCGCAGACTAGTTCTTGGTATAGCAAGAGTCGCCGACCGCTTACGCGTAGATGATTCTGGATCGTCCCTTACAGAAATTTCAACCTCCCGAATGTTCTCTTCGCTTCTTCTTGAACGTGGTCGCCCAGTTTGTTTAATATTCGTTGTCGATCCCGTTTGCTCAAAGTTTTTAACCCAAGCTTTAATTAAATTAACACTTGGACACTTATTTACACGTTGTAATCCGTATTCAACTCTAAAGAGGCGTGGTACAGTAACGTAGGAATCGTTGTTTTTGTAAAATTGTTTTACGCAAAAAGCACGCTGTTGTCCCTTGAAGCGCTCCATCGTGACTAAAATTGCATTAAACGATGCACAATTCCCCGCCACCCGCGCGCCACTTGCTCTCACGGTTTTGGAGAAATCAAGTGTTGCTATTTGCAAAAATTTTTGGCCCACCCTGTAGAATACACGAACAGATATATGTATGTCATTAGTTCCATCAAAGGATACACTATAAGGAAAAGGACATGAATAGTGAAGTGAAGTGAATATTATGTAAATATTTTCAATCTAACACATGTTCAATATTATCATTTCAATATCCACAGCATCCGACGCAGCCGCTTCCTGTTGTAGATACCAACTTACTTCAAATGTGAGTCTTATCTTATCACAATAAAGTTTTAAATAGAGCGTCAATGAATTTCCCTTTAAATTATTTTTCTCGTATCTAAAACTTCTCAATGATCAAGTTCTTTCAGTTACTCGTTATAAATAACGAGATCTCCTATTACTTAAAACAAGTAAAAGCTTCTAATTTTATTGTATACTAAGCTTTATGATCGAAGAAATAAACGAATTGTGGAAGAAATATATATATAAACCTAAATTTTAAGAATGTTAAATTGCAAATAATAGTGTAGTTTTAACGAGTTCTCTAACAATTAATGTTGGCTTCCTCGTTCATTTCATTGAAAACTTTTAGCAAACTCAGAACATAATGAAGTCCAAGTGAAGTATCAACAATGAAGGTCATTTATCATTGAGCTGTATAACTTTATGAAGTTACAACTGTACCCGCTAATAGGAGGGATCGATTTCATTGATTCAATAAAGCTTTCAATTTGGCCACATTTAATTACAATATTTCTAATAATATTTCATCACTTTCTACGCATTTTAGTAAAACTTTTCAATCTGCCAAGAATACTTATCATAAATCCAAAATAAATAAAAATCAACCTTGTATTAATAGATTAAAGGGGTTTCCTGTTTCCGTTGTACGTATGTTATACGTATTTTTATTACAACTTAAGAAGAAATAAAATCCATAAGATTCAAATAACAATGTGAATAAAGGGTGCAGTCGATCTAAAATGAAAGACTTAGAGGGGGGGCGCGCCATTCGTTTTCCGGAATGGAAATAAATTAATATTCTTTTCTCCTATATGCTCATGGGTTTGTATTATAAGAAAATATTACTGCGGATCATACTTTCCAAACATTGACTTCGACTTTGCAGATCTTTTCGTTCATTTATGATATAAAAATATCTCTAATAGTTATATTTTTGTAACGTAAAAATAGAAAGTTAAATAAATATTTTTGATATTATTTTTTGTTTCCAACAATTTCAAAGTTGTTATCCAACAACTAACATTTAATATTGATAGCGTACTTTTCAGACGCGGTAAATAATTGTTAAAAACAAATTGTTTGTTATACCTATTTTGTGAGATAGAATTTCGACTTGGTTTGGAACCAAGATCGTTTTAAGTCAGGTACTGATAGATATGACTATATTTGTTATGACTTATCTCCATACACTCGTCCGGGTGAATAAAGACTTAATTATGTATGATTGTAAATTGAACATTCTGGACAAGAGAACTTGAGGGGAAAGTGTGTTTTTATTAATAACTCTCATTCGGATGTGTGTGAATGAAATATGAACTGCGGTGAAATACCGTTATTATGGCTTTGTCAATGTTTTACTTATTGCAGCACTTTCGTAATATACTAAACGATATATCTGTCTGTACATTTCCAATAAAATAATAATTATGTAAAAATGCCTTGATAATTATGTAAAAACTAATGTTATTCAACTCCCATATTGATACGTAAACAGAATTCGAGAAATCGCAAACATGTCGGCCGGATGTGCCGCCATCTTGATTGTCTCGACGGGATATTGGGGGTGTCACAGCACAGAGGTGTTATTTCAGATATTGGATACATCTATGTAGTATAAATTTGATTTCCGTACGACCTAACTGATAAGGAATCCGGATTCATTTCCTGATAGCCTCTTTGCAAGTGCAATGGGTAGCCAATTTCATCTGACCTGTTGCAACTTGTTCAAATGGGAACATTACGTGTGTGTTTTTGATATCATGATAATCATTTACGACTTTCTATTCTATCAGACTGATACCAGACAGACTCTTTTAATAGTATTAGATAATTCAAGTCAATTATTATTGGTAGGAATATATTAGCAAAATAACCGATAACTTTTTTTAAATAATTTGTAGTTATTGATACGTTTCCCTTTAATAACCTGTACACATAGGTATCATACATATATTTAGTCATTTCTGAAAATCGAATCTGGAACCCATGAATCAATCGCTGTGACCAACTTAAAATGATATGTTTATTAAAAATTAAAGTGTTTTGGTTTATCCTTAAGAGTGGAGAGAATAGAAAGGCAAAATTGTAGGTATATATCTTACACATTTATTTTTATTCTTATATACGACTATTATTTTGTGTATATAAAGTTATAGCTGATATACCGGCATACCGCCATCTAAAACTTAAACTGGGGCAACGTTTACATTAATTATTCACGGCTTTAAATCCAACGAATTTATTTTCGGCAATTCGATTGTAATTAACGGATTAAAGAAGTATTTTTAATCAAGGTAACATTTACTTCATTAAATCATTAAGACCACTGTGACTGACAATTGTCTTGGTATTGACAAGTCCCAGGTTCAATCCCTGTATAAAATACTTTGATGAGTCTGGTGAAAGAAAACATTATGATTTAAAAATTTTAGGTGTTTGTTTTGATTCTGTTTATTTATAATTGGGAAATTGTATCCAACGGTCATAGTTAAGGATATTTTTTTTAATAAATCCTCTTATCTTTAAAGAAAAAGGAAAGAAAACCATATAATTTATTTCAGACTTCTCCACTTACTACAATACGGACGATAAAACTTAATTTATCATATAACTTTTTTAAACACATTAACACGGAAAAAAATATATAAAATAATAAATAATAGTTTAAAGAATTATAAAAACACACTTTCATAAAAGCGAAACTGAAAAATAAAAACACTTTTAAATTAAGTATAGTGTAAATAAGAAAAAATGTATTGCAATAAAAATAAGGCGTGAGGTACATACATGGTGTCAAAAGATCAATTGAAAAGCACCCCACGCTTTTTTAGATTGTAATACATTTTTTTTTATTATTTACACTATTCTAAATGTATGTTTATTTGTTACTTTTAAGTTTGGATTTTATAAAAGCGTTTTTTTATGTGTTTTTTTATTTCCTTTTATTTTTTGGCTTGTATTTTTTTATTATTGTTGCAATGTCACCAGTCCTTGATAGGTATGCAAAGTTTCGAATCATTTCGACATCATGAACGTCAAAATCTTGTTCAAAGTTTCCGTGACCTACGACCGAAGACAATAAAAGTGTTGATAACAAAACTAATCTCAATTATTAATATATCAAGACTAGCATGAGTTCTTTTGTAATTTTCAGAATGACGATGTGACGTGACAGAGATAAGGGTAGAAAAAGTGAAATTATACTTATGATATATAAATTATGGGTTTAGTTTTATCTTAAGATGTTACAAAACTGTTTGTTACTACCAAATTTTATTTATGAGTCATAAAGAATACTACTTAAGGTTTAATAAAGTTACGTTAATTTAAGATTACGATTACATTTAAATTCCGGAAACACTTCTAAGAATGTTCCGTAATATCGATTTGGTTCCCAAAAATTGAGGTGACCTCTGAAGTTGTCCTGGGACTGATCCCGGGGTAAAAGCTTAATCTTTACGAGGGTGGAGGGTTACACAATTAAGAAACTTACCGAAATCGCCATTATACTCCTTCAGCGACGCAATTTAGGGGAAGTTTTATTCCCTTTTGTTTTATAAGGATGGTGGACTTTTAGGATTATTTCTATCAAAATTACCTTTTCTTCATACTTGATGAAACAAAGATTTTTCTTATTGCTTTAGTAATGTGGTTGTAAGGAATATATCACTGTAACTTTGAATATATACTTAAAGTTATCAATAATAATGATTGTCTACAAATTATATATAAGCTGAACCTGGCTATTCTAGGAAGATAATTTATTGACTATTCCTACAAATATATTCACAATAATTATACTTACAAGATTATGACTAGATTTAACTTTATCTAGTATAGTTACATCAAGTGTTTTGTATTAGTATAGTTACATCAACTGAATTTTAAACTTACTTTCGCCAACCATTTGAAGTAAAGTTTGGATTCGGTTGATAAATAATTTCGTCTTATAATATATATCAAATTGCCGCCATGATGTCGGATTACCTCTTGTTTACAATTCCCAACTTGATATGGATATCAAATGATGCTTACGAGGGGGGAGCGACAACGTGACGTCACACATCCAAGATGGCGGAGCAACTATTTACTAACAACTTTTCATTTATAGAAAAACATGAATGACAAATAATTAAGTATTTATTTCACCTACATTCCCAAATTAATTTATATTTTTATAAGATTAAGCGTGAGAAGTGTAACATAGATTTAAGTATAGGTTACACAAATATTATGAAAAAGTGCTTATCATAATGTCGTAAACAAAAGGAGCTGAAAGCTGAAGGATCCCGAAGTTTATCTCAGCTCTTTCAAAAACAAACCGCCCCTAAAATGATATCTGATTTATCTCCATGGGGCACCTGCTTCTCATTAATTACACAGGCACACAAAAAAAAAAAAACGTCATGAACCAGAGGGGAGACCCCATTATTCCTAGGTTTTTGGGATCGCTGAAACCGAATATGACAATAAAAACTAATTTTAAATGCCAGTTTTCCCGCTAGCACCCCCTTACTACCTCTTAAGGGGTGAAATATGAAATTGTTGTAAAAAATCAAGATAGATGTGTCTTTCTACGTTTTTTGGGATGCTGAAACCGAAAATGATAACTAAAAATAAATTCATGACCACTATCACCCCCTACCATCCCTTACAGGGGGTGAAAATTTCATTTTTTTCTATAAAATCAAGACAGATGTGTATTTCTACGTTTCTTGGGATGCTGAAACCGAAAATGATAACTAAAAATAAATTTATGACCACTATCACCCCCTAATACCCCTTACAGGGGGTGAAAATTTCAATTTTTCTATAAAATCAAGATAGATGTATATTTCTACGTTTTTTGGGATGCTGGAACCGAAAATGATAACTAAAAATAAATTCATGACCTCTATCACCCCCTTACTACCCCTTAAAGGGGGTGAAAATTTAAATTTTTCTATAAAATCAAGATAGATGTGTATTTCTACGTTTTTTAGGATGCTGGAACCGAAAATATGTGAATTTCTATGTTTTTCAAGATGCTGAGAGAAAAAATGATTATAAAGTATATGGTAACCTTATTGTATGCATATATTTGTTATTATGATACTAAGACTGAATCATGATTTTTGTCCTATTCTTAACAAGTTGTTTCATTTTTTGTTTTTTTTTGCTTTCTATTAAATTCTGTTTATACTGTTATCCATCCGGCAGTCTTGTAAAACGCTTAAAAGATGCTGAACCTAATTCTATGCCTCCGCAATAGAAAGGTTACTATTTTTCGACCAATTTAGAAGACTATAGTGAGGAGCAAGGTGAAAGGTTCCATCAGACAGGATCTTAAGACAATGGAACAGCGCTATCAGGGTAAATGGGATGTCAATATGTTAGCAGACTACTGTTGGAATTTAAAAAGAGATTTGCCAGAACAGAAAAGAACCAATAAAAGGCAACCACTTAGAAGAACTTTTGACAACAAGAGAGTTCGTTATCGTAGAAACAGGTAGACGCTGAATAGTGAGAGGCAAGGGGACTCACTTTAATTCAGCACCCCGGATAGTGAGAGGCAAGGGGACTCACTTTAATCCAGCACTCCAAAAGGGAACAGAAATCTACTACGTCCACGCCGTTGTTCCCGGGTTACGCTAAGAATAGAAGTAAATCATGAATATATATCAGATACTTCTGATCGTTAAAGCATTTGAATTTCTAATATAAGAGCTAAGAGTAACTTCAAACTAGTTTGATAAACATGTCATTTACTGTAAATCGTCAAAATTTCTTCATACATCTTAATTTTATACAAAATTGAAACTACCCCCACCCCCTCCCCCCCGTTAGGGGTAGTTAGGGGGTGGTATTGAGTAAAAGAGCTATCAAATTCACTTTTGGTTGTCATTTTCGGTTTCATTATACCAAAAAACGTAGAAATACACATCTGTCTTGATTTTATAGAAAAAAATGAAATTTTCACCCCCTGTAAGGGATGGTAGGGGGTGATAGTGGTCATGAATTTATTTTTAGTTATCATTTTCGGTTTCAGCATCCCAAAAAACGTAGAAAGACACATCTATCTTGATTTTTTACAACAATTTCAATTTTCACCCCTTAAGAGGTAGTAAGGGGGTGCTAGCGGGAAAACTGGCATTTAAAATTAGTTTTTATTGTCATATTCGGTTTCAGCGATCCTAAAAACCTAGGAATAATGGGGTCTCCCCTCTGGTTCATGACGTTTTTTTTTTTTTTGTGTGCCTGTGTTATTGTTCATTCTCCGAGGATTGGAAATTGTATAAAAAATATATCTAAGTATAAACAGGAAAAGTTAAGACGTATTTAGAAGTTACATTCAACAAAAAGATATCTATTTAAGAGATTATTTACTAATACTATTGAAATTATCATCTTATGCGAAAAATTATCAGTAATTTTATTTTAAACGTCAATTTGGGACTCGAGTTTAATGTGTTTCATTGCTGTAATTAATATTATTTGAGTGTTAAGTGATTTGGGGAAGGTTACGGTCACATAATTTATCAATCTCAATAAAAATATAAAATGTTGAAGTTTTTAATCTTAATATAAAATATATATAATATAAATATATTTTATATTAAGATTAAAAATGACATTTCTGAAAACATAACAATATATGTGTCTTTTAAGATAGTATATAATTGTGTGTTTAATAAACAGATCAAAAATAAAAACCTCCTTTGCTGACGCAGTCGGTTAAACGTAAAAAAACATCGCAAAACAAGTAGTTATAGTTATGATAAAATTATAAAAAGTTTATCTTTCGTATCTACTATTTTAGGGAGTATCATTTATAAAAATGTATTTGTACCTTTTCCAATATCAAAATAATAATCTATTATCTAAAGTTAAGTTTATTTGTTTATTGTTTTGACAGTTGATCTCAACTCTACCGACGTGGAGGCTGA
The DNA here is from genome assembly GCA_918358695.1 of Melinaea menophilus ssp. n. AW-2005. Classification (NCBI taxonomy): domain Eukaryota; kingdom Metazoa; phylum Arthropoda; class Insecta; order Lepidoptera; family Nymphalidae; genus Melinaea; species Melinaea menophilus. The sequence continues at coordinate 15,573,357 of OU911040.1, read as the reverse complement.
TACAAGACGCGATACACGAACAGAATATCAGTTATGAACTATTCTCATATATGGTACCATGTGTCTGTAAAACATTCAAATACATGTAGTTCCGAAGCTACTAAAACATTTAGGTAGTGCTCATACACATGTTTGAGTATATCCACATGTCAGATCTGTGTGGGACTAACTATAAAGAACAATATATTAAGAGTGAATAACAAACAGATATACAGATCACTTGAACTTATAGCTTTCTGCTTTTGTGAAATCCATGTTCTGTTTGTGACATGTTTGAATTTGAAAAATAAAGATAAGCTTAGAACATATTTTTCAAGAACATTATATATTTAGGATATATTAATATAACCACAGATATACATATGTCATTTTATCTTGTCACAGATGGGTAGCTTGTAAGGTTTACCGGTTTCATTAAATAACTTTAATACTGATCGAGAGGGAGAGACAGAGAGACAAGGAAGGAACTCTTGAATCTCCCTTTAAGAAAGAAAGAAAACAAACCCCTTAGTTCTATTATTAGGATAGATGAATGAACCGCGTTAAGTACTTCAGATGTAACAGCGTAGAACCGAAGGAGCGCTGATCAAGCGCTCTCTTTACTCTTTATATCTATAGTCTGCTTGATCTTAGAAATAAGGTCAAGGTCGATTACGGGTTTGTTAAAAGAATATCTATAACAATACAATTACAAAGGTCAATATGTAGAACATATTTTAATAATTATTAAATTAGACTGTGCAGTGACTGTTATTTGAAGTGCACAGCGCGCATTTATTTTAATTACTTCACCGCATATTTAAAAAACTATACAAAAAACGGTACTTACTATTAGTATTATTATTGTAAATACATTTTTTAATTATTTTAATAAATACATTTTCGTTTACTTTATGTCTCTTTCATTTATTTCTAAATAGAACATCAAGTTCCTTCAGTTACTCGTTAGAAATAAAGAGATCGTCTATTATTTAAACCAAGTAAACCTTTAATTTTAATGTGTACTAAGCTCTACGATGAACTACTATGCAGAAATTAACAAATTAAAAAAAAATATGTCTAATTAAGAAATAAATTCATATATTTTTTAGGAATCTTTTAACTCTTAATTGCAAATACCAGTAAAGTTTTAGTAGGGAGTTTCTCCATCCATTAGTAAAATATCAAAAATGTTGGCTACCTCTGATAATTTCATTGAAAACTTTTAGCAAACTCAGAACATAATGAAGTCCAAGTGAAGTATCAACAATGGAGGTCATTTATCATTGTGTTATATAACTTTATGAAGTTACAACTGTACCCGCAAATAGGAGGGATTGATTTCTATGATTCAATACAGCCATTCTTTCAATGTGGCTACATTTAATTATAAGAATATTAGTATGTCATTAGTCACATCGCATTTTTATTTTCCTTTTCAATCAGCCGAAAATTCAATTTATTATGAATACATATATCATAAACACAGAATATACAACAATCAACATTATATAAAAAGGTTATAGAGGCTTCCTGTTTCTGTTCGAAATTTGAATAACAAACTTCAATTAATTATTTTCTTCTAAATTTTTAGTTCTTCAATGAACTATAGAGTAATGTGCATCTATGTATATAAAATAGGCTTTGGATAACAAATAAGCTTTGCTACAAGTTAAGGAAAAGTAAAATCCGTAAGAGTCAAAGAACAATGTGAATAAAGGGTGCTGTCGATCTAAAATGAAAGATTTAGAGGCGGGGCGCGCCGTTTGTTTTCCGGAATGGAAATAAATGAAAATTCTTTTTTTCAATATGCACATGGGTTTGAATTGTGTGTAAATATTACTTCGGATCATATTTTGCAAACAATGACATTCATTTATAATATATATATTTTTTTCTAATAGTTATAATTTTTAAAAGTAAAAAAAGAAAGATAAAAGAGTATAAAGAATGGAGTCATTTCCAACAACGATACCTATTTCATTAAATAATGAGATCGTATTTGTCAGTCGCGATAAATAATTATCAAAATCATAAATTATTTGCTATACCTGTTTTGTGACATAGAATTGCGATCTTGGTTTCGAACCACGAACGGTTTAGGTACTAATAGTTGCTATTAGAGTATATTTCATTCTAAAATAAATTATAAAAAAATAAGTCCGTGTGTGTTATGACTTATCTCCATACACTCGTCCGGGTGAATAAAGACTTAATTATGTATGATTGTAAATTGAACATTCTGGACAAGAGAACTCGAGGGGAAAGTGTGTTTTTATTAATAACTCGTATTCGGATGTGTGTGTGAATGAAATATGAACTGCGGTGAAATACCGTTTTTATGGCTTTGTCAACGTATTACTTATTACAGCACTTTCATAAAATACTAGATAATATATCTACCTGTACATTTTCAATAAAAGCCTTGGAAATTATGTGAAAATTATTGTTATTCAACTCCTATATTGGTACGTAAACAGTGTTCGCGAAATCGCAAACATGGCGGCCAGATGTGCAGCCATCTTGATTGTCTCGACGGGATATATGGTGGGGGGGGGGGCACAGCACAGGAGTATAATTAGAGATATTGGATATAGCTATGTAGTATAAATTTGATTTCCGTACGACCTAACTGATAAGGAATCCGGATTCATTTCCTGATTGCCTCTTTGCAAGTGTAATGGGTAGCTAATTTCCTCTGACCTGTTGCAACTTGTTCAACTGGGAACATTACGTTTGTGTTTTTAATACCGTGATAATCATTTACAGATTTCTATATCAGAGTGATATTGCTCGTTTAATATAATTATATAAGATACTTCAAGTCAATAGGTATTGGTATGGATTAGAACCTTAAATTACTATACTGCTTCAATATATTAGCAGAAGTACAGATAACTTCTTTTAAATTATTTGTAGTTATAGATACGTTCCCTTACAATAACCTGTACGAATAGGTATTATATAAATATTTAGTAATTTCTGAGAATTGGATCTAGAACCCATGAACCAATCGCTGTGACCAACTTAATATGATAATATTAAAAATTAAAATGATGTGGTTTACCTTTAAGAGTGGAGAGAATAGAAAGGCAAAATTGTGTATATCTTACATATTTATTTTTATTCTTATATATTACTATGTGTATATAAAGCTACCCGATATACCGGCATCTAAAACTTAAACTGGGGCAACGTTTACATTAATTATTCACGGATTTAAATCCAACGATTTTATTTTCGGCAATTCGATTGTAATTAACGGATTAAACAAGTATTTTTATTCAAGGTAACATTTACTTAATTAAATCTTTAAGACCACTGTGACTGACAGTTGTCTTTGTATTGACAAGTTCCAGGTTCAATCCTTGTATAAAATACTTTGATGAGTCTGGTGAAAAACATTATGATTTAAAAATTTTACGTCTTTGTTTTGATTCTGTTTTTTAATAATTGGGAAATTGTATCCAACGGTCATAGTTAAAGATATTTTTTTAAATAAAACCTCTTATCTTTAAAAAAAAAAGAAAGAAAACAATATAATTTATTTCAAACTTCTTTCTCCACTTACTACAATACGGACGATAAAAATAAATTAATTATATAACTTTTTTAAACACATTAACACGGAAAAAATATATAAAATAATAAATAGTAGTTTAAAGAATTATAAAAACACACTTTCATAAAATCGAAACTGAAAAATAAAAACACTTTTAAATTAAGTATAGTGTAAATAAGAAAAAATGTATTGCAATATAAAAAGTGTGAGGTACATACATGGTGTCAAAAGATCACTTGAAAAGCACCCCACGCTTTTTTACATTGCAATACATTTTTTTTATTATTTACACTATTCTGAATATATGATTATTTGTCACTTTTTAGTTTGAATTTTATAAATGCGTATTTTTATGTGTTTTGAATATAGATATATTCTTTTTATTTTTTGGCTTGTATTTTTAATATTATTGCTATGTCACCGGTCCTTGATAAGTATGCAAAGTTTCAAATCATTCCGATATCTTGAACGTCAAAATAGTGTTCAAAGTTTCCGTGACATACAAACATACGACCAAAGATAATAAAAGTGTTTTGATAACAAAATTAATCTCAATTATTAATAAATCAAGACTAGTGTGAGTTCTTTTGTAATTTTCAGAATGACGATGTGACATAACAGAGACAAGGGTCAAATGACTGAAATTATACTTATGATATATAATTTATGGGTTTAGATTTGTCTTGAGATGTTACTAAATTGTTTGTTATGTATTTCCAAATTTTATTCATGAGTCGTAAATAATAGTAAGTATCGCAAAGTTAAGGTTTATTAAAGATAAATTAATTTAAGATTACGATTAAATTAAAATTCTGAAAACACTAAGTATGTTCCGTAATATCGATTTGGTCGTCAAAAATTGAGGTGACCTCTGAAGTTATCCCGGGGCTGGCCCCGAAGTTATAGCTTAATCTTTATCTGGATTTGCGAGGGTTGAGGTTTACACAATTAAGAAACTTACCGAAATCGCCATTATACTCCTTCATCGACGCAATTTAGGGGAAGTTTTATTTCCTTTTGTTTTATAAGGAGGGTGAACTTTCAGGGAAAATTTCAATAAAAATTACACTTGATGAATCAAAGGTATTTCTTATTGCATTCCATTAGGTTTATTGTTATTAGGTTTATTGTTAACTAGCTTAATTTTTGTGATAAATTGATTGTCCGCAAATTATGTATAAGCTGAAGGTGCTATTCAAGAAAGATTATTGTCTATTACTACAAATATACTCACAATAATTATACTTACAAGATTGTAACTGGATTTTACTTTGTCTAGTGTGGTAACATAAAGTGTTGGAACTAAATTTTAAAGTAACTTTCTCCAAACATTTGAACTGAAACTTCGATTCTGTTGATAATTTAATTCATCTTATAATATATCAATCTGTCGCCATGATACCGGATTACATCTTCTTTACAATTTCCAACTTGATATGGATATCGAAGATGCTAACGAGGGGGAAGCGACAACGTGACGTCATATATCCAAGATGGCGGATCAACTATTTAATAACAACTTTCCTTTTACAGGAGAACAGATGACACAAAATAAACTATTTGTTTCACTGATACATTTAAATTAATTAATATTTTTATAAGATTAATCGTGAAAATTGTAAAGTAGATTTAAGTGTTTCTTACACGAATATTATGAAAAAGTGCTTATCATAATGTCGTAAACAAAAGGAGCTGAAAGCTGAAGGATTCCGAAGTTTATCTCAGCTCTTTCAAAAACAAACCGCCCCTAAAATGATATCTGACTTATCTCCACGGGGCACCTGCTTCTCATTAATTATTGTTCATTCTCTGAGGATTGGAAATTGTATAAAAAATATCACTAAGTATAAACGGGAAAAGTTAAGACGTATTTAGAAGTTACATTCAACAGAAAGATATCTATTTAAGAGATTATTTACTAATATTATTGAAATTATCATCTTATGCGAAAACTTATCAGCAATTTCATTTTAAACATCTATTTGGGACTCGAGTTTAATGTGTTTCATTGCTGTAATTAATGTTATTTGGGTGATAAGTGGTTTGAGGAAGGTTACATATACATATTTTATCAATCTCAATAAAAATATCAAATGTTGAAGCTTTTAATCTTAATATAAAGTATATACAATATAAAGTAGGATTTTTAATATTAAAACACAATAATTTTTTTCACTTCTTTCCATGACATTTCTGAAAACAGCAAAATATGTGTCTTTTAACATAGTATTTAATTATGTGTTTAATAAACAGATAAAAAATATAAACTTCTTTTGCTGACGGAGTCGGTTAAAAGTAAAAAAATATCGCATAAAAGTAGTTATAGTTATGATAAAATTATAAAAAGTTTATCTTTCTTATTTACTATTTTAGGGAGTAATATGTAAATAAATGTATTTGTACCTTTTCCAATATGAAAATAATAATCTATTATCTAAAGTTAAGTTTATTTGTTTTGTGTTTTGACAGTTGATCTCAACTCCACCGACGTGGAGGCTGATACAAGACGCGATACACGAACAGAATATCAGTTATGAACTATTCTCATATACAATGTTTCTGTAAAACGTACAAATACATGTAGTTCCGAAGCTACTAAAACATTTAGGTAGTGCTCATACACGTTTGGAGTATATCCATATTTTAGATTTGTATGGGACTAAATATAAAGAACAATATATTAGAAGTGAAAAATAATATCAATATATTTTTTATGTTATAAAATAAAATGTGTTATATTTTATTTATTTGAAGTTATTATTAAATAACAAACAGATATACAGATCACTTGAACTTATAACTTTGTGCTTTTTGTTCAATGGACTCTTTATTTGTGACATACTCGTAGTTATACTGAATTTGAAAAATAAAGACAAGACAAGACATATTTTACAAGAACGTTATATATTTGATGACATATTTATATAACCATATATATAAAGATGTCATTTCATCCTGTCACAGGGCTTAATGTAAATCAGCTACATTGAATAACTTTAAAACAAGATCGAAAGAGAGAGAGAGAGAGAGAGAGAGGGGAGAAGGAGGAGCTCTTAAATCTTCCTATTTTACTGTTCCCGTTTGATTCTTTATATTTCTATTATAGTTTACATCGACTCTAAGAATACTTTGTATCAAAAAAAAAAAGCATCATATATTTAGTAAGAACTTCTATCTTAAAGATCCTAACACTTATACTACCAAATGAGAAATCAAATAAATTGCTTGGTTTCAAATGAGCGTTAACAAAACAAAACAAACCCCTCAGTTCTATTATTAGGACAGATGAATGAACCGCGTTAAGTACTTCAGATGTAACAGCGTAGAACCGAAGGAGCGCTGATCAAGCGGTCACTTTACTCTTTATATCTATAGTCTGCTTGATCTTAGAAATAAGGTCAAGGTCGATTAAGGGTTTGTTAAAAGAATATCTATAACAATACAATTACAAAACGTCATTATGTAGAACATATTTGAACAATTATTAAATTAGTTATAAACTGTGCAGTGACAGTTATTTGAAGAGCACAGCGCTCATTTATTTTAATTACTTCACCGCATATTTAAAAAACTATACAAGAACTATATAAACTATAAAAGAAATATATTCATAGAAATTTTAAGAATCTTTTACTCTTAATTGCAAATGCCAGAGTAGTTTTAGCAGAGAGTTTCTCCATCTATTAATAAAATATCGAAAATGTTGTCTACCTCTAATAACTTGAAAACTTTTAGCAAACTCAGAACATAATGAAGTCCAAGTGAAGTATCAACAATGAAGGTCATTTACCATTGAGCTGTATAACTTTATGAAGTTACAACTGTACCCGCTAATAGGAGGGATCGATTTCATTGATTCAATACAGCCTCCTTCAATATGGCTACAGTTAATTATAGGAACGCCTTATATATAGTATTTCATTAGTCTCATCGCATTTTTCAATTATCAAATTATGAATTAAATTTTTTATAAAAATAAACATATATCATAGACTTAGAATATACAACATTGTTTAAAAAGGTTATAGGGGCTTTCTGTTTCCGTTCGAAATCTGAATAGCATACATTAATTAATTATATTCTTTTAAATTTATATTCTTTTTAAAAAGGTATATATAATGAGAGAGAGAATGAGAAAGAGAGAGAGAGAGAGAGAGAGAGAGCGATTACCATCGATCAATGTAAATGAGAATCCTTTTCGCATCTAGTGACATAGTGTGAAAACATTTAACAAAGTTTCAGAAATATAAATCTCTGCTAAAGTAGTGACAATGATTTTCAAAATTTATATTATATTATAGAAAGTTATGTACAACTATCTATATAAATAAGCTTTGTTACAAGTTAAGAAGAAGTAAAATCCATAAGAGTCAAATAACAATGTGAATAAAGGGTGCAGTCGATCTAAAATAAGACTTAGAGGCGGGGCGCGCCATTTGTTTTCCGGAATGGAAATAAATAAAAATTATTTTCTCCAATATGGCCATACTTCGTATCATACTTTCCAAACAATGACTTTGACTTCGCAGATATTTTCGTTTATTTATAATATAAAAATATTTCTTTTAGTTATACTTTTTTAGAGTATACTTATTATGTAATTAAAAGTTTCATGGTTAAGAATGGAGTCATTATCCAACAACGATACCTATTTCATTAAATAATGAGATCGTATTTGTCAGTCGCGGTAAATAATTGTCAAAAGCATAAATTATTTGCTATACCTGTTTTGTGAGATAGAATTGCGATCTTGGTTTCGAACCACGAACGGTTTAGGTACTGACAGTTGCTATTAGAGTATAACTATATTTCATTTTAAAATAAAATATGAAAAAATAAGTCCGTCTGTGTTATGACTTATCTCCATACACTCGTCCGGGTGAATAAAGACTTAATTATGTATGATTGTAAATTGAACATTCTGGACAAGAGAACTCGAGGGGAAAGTGTGTTTTTATTAATAACTCGTATTCGGATGTGTGTGTGAATGAAATATGAACTGCGGTGAAATACCGTTTTTATAACTCTGTCAATGTATTACTTATTACAGCACTTTCGTGAAATACTAAGTAATATATCTGTCTGTATATTTTCAATAAAAACCTTGGAAATTATGTGAAAATTATTGTTATTCAACTCCCATATTGATACGTAAACAGTGTGCGGAAAATCACAAACATGGCGGCCGGATGTGCAGCCATCTTGATTGTCTCGACGGGATATTGGGGGTGGCACAGCACAGGAGTGTAATTGGAGATACTGGATATAGCTATGTAGTATAAATTTGATTTCCGTACGACCTAACTGATAAGGAATCCGGATTCATTTCCTGATTGCCTCTTTGCATGTGCAATGGGTAGCCAATTTCCTCTGACCTGTTGCAACTTGTGCCACTGGGAATATTACGTTTATGTTTTTGATACCGTGATAATCATTTACGACTTTCTATTCTATCAGAGTGATATTGCTCTTTTAATAGTATTAGATAATTCAAGTCAATTATTATTGGTAGGCATATATTAGCAGAATAACAGATAACTTTTTTTAAATAATTTGTAGTTATTGATACGTTTCCCTTTAATAACTTGTACTATTAGGTATCATACATATATTTAGTCATTTCTGAAAATCGAATCTGAAACCCATGAATCAATCGCTGTGACCAACATAATATGATATGTTTATTAAAAATTAAAGTGTTTTGGTTTATTTTTAAGAGTGGAGAGAATAGAAAGGCAATATTGTATAGATCTTACACATTTATTTCTATTCTTATATATTATTATGTGTATATAAAGCTAGCCGATATACCGGCATCTAAAACTTAAACTGGGGCAACGTTTACATTAATTATTCACGGCTTTAAATCCAACGAATTTATTTTCGGCAATTCAATTGTAATTAACGGATTAAACAAGTATTTTTAATCAAGGTTATATTTGCTTAATTAAATCTTTAAGACTACTGTGACTGACAGTTGTCGTTGAATAAATATGCTAATGAGTGAAAGAAAACATTATGGTTTAAAAATTTTATGTGTGTGTTTTGAGTCTGATTTATATTATTGAAGAAATGTGTTCAATGGTGTCACAGTTAAAGACAATTTAATTTATAATACCCCTTATCTATGAAGAAAAAAAGAAAGACCACAATATAATTTAGTCTTCAAGACTTCTTCCATTTAATATAAAAAATTGAAGATTACAAACTAAATTCATAATATTAACTAAATACCTTAACACGGAAAAATCTTAAAAAATCCTCAGTAAAAAGTAAAAAATACATTTATATTAACTATAGTGTAAATAAGACAAAAATGTATTGCAACAAAAAAGCATGAAGTACATACGATCAACTTGGTACATGGTGTCAAAAGATCATTTGAAAGGCACCCCACGCTTATTTAAACTGCAATACATTTATTATTTACACTATTCTAAATGTACGTTAATTTGTTACTTTTTAGTTTGGGTTTTATAAAAGCTTTATTTTTTATTTTTTATGTGTTTTTAAGTATTTTCTTTTAATTTTTTTATATTTTCTTTTATATTATTGCAATGTCGTCGGTCCTGGATAAGTATGTAAAGTGTCAAATCATTCCGACATCATGAACGTCAAAATCGTGTCCAAAGTTTTCGTTACATACAAACATACGACCGAAGATAATAAAAATGCTGATAACAAAACTAATCTCAATTATTAATATATCAAGACTAGTGTGAGTTCTTTTGTAATTTTCATACTAACGATGTGACATGACAGAGACAAGGGTCGAATGACTGCAATTATACTTATGATATATAATTTATGGGTTTAGATTTGTCTTAAATAATACTAAGTATCGCAAAGTTAAGGTTAATTAAAGACAAATTAATTTAAGATTACGATTAATTTAAAATTCCGAAAACACTTCTAAGTATGTTCCGTAATATCGATTTGGTCACCAAAAATTGAGGTGACCTCTGAAGTTATCCTGGGTTTGACCCCGGAGTTATAGCTTAATCTTTATCTGGATTTGCGAGGGTAGAGGATTACACAATTAAGAAACTTACTGAAATCGCCATTATACTCCTTCATCGACGCAATTTAGGGAAAGTTTTATTTCCTTTTGTTTTATAAGGAAAGTGAATTTTTAGGATTATTTCAATCAAAATTACCTTTTCTTCATACTTGACGAGTCAAAGATCTTCTTATTGCTTTAATAATGTGGTTTTAAGGAATATATCATTATTCCATTAGGTTTATTGTTCACTAGTTTAATGTTTGTGATAAATTGATTGTCCACAAATTATGTATAAGCTAAAGGTGGCTGTACTAGGAAGATTATTGACTATTCCTACAAACACACTCACAATAATTATACTTACAAGATTGTAACTGGACTTAACTATATCTAGTATTGTTACATCAAGTGTTGGTACTAAATTTTAAACTAACTTTCTCCAAACATTTGAACTGAAACTCCGATTCTGTTGATAATTTAATTCATCTTATAATATATCAATCTGTCGCCATGACACCGGATTACATCTTTTTTACAATTCCCAACTTGATATGGATATCAAATGATGCTTACGAGGGGGAAGCGACAACGTGACGTCATACATCCAAGATGGCGGATCAACTATTTAATAACAACTTTCCTTTTACAGGAGAACAGATGACACAAAATAAAGTATTTGTTTCACTTATACATTTAAATTAATTTATATTTTTTTAAGATTAAGAATGAAAAGTGTAACGTAGATTTAAGTTTTACACAAATATTATTAAAAAGTGCTTATCGTAATGTCGTAAACAAAAGGACCTGAAAGGTGAAGGATCCCGAGGTTTATCTCAGCGCTTTCATAAAACAAACCACCCCTAAAATGATATCTGACTTATCTCCACGGGGCACCTGCTTCTCATTAATTATTATTGTTCGTTCTCTGAGGCTTGGAAATTGTATAAAAAATATCTCTAAGTATAAAAAGGAAAAGTTAAGACATATTTAGACGTTACATTCAACAAATATATATATATATATATATATATATATATATAATACTAGCTGTGCCCACGACATCGTTCGGAATACCTGTTTATAATAAAAGTGACCTGGTTATTCCTTATAACATCAGCTATCCGCCAGTGAAAGTTATGGTAAAATCGCTTCAGAGAATATCCAGGTACAGATAGACAGACAAAGAAAAATGTTAAAATTGTTTTTTTATGTAAGTACCGTATATAATTTCATATGCATTTAGTGACAAGCTGTTAATTTGGATACAAAAGGACACTACAATTTTATTTATATGTATAGATTTGTGACATGAATCTATGGTTTGATTGATAATCGTAAAATTCATTATAAAGTAAGTGTTTCATGTGAAAACGTAAAGATGAAGGTTTAAAGATAATGTGTTTGTATGTTTGTGAACTTCACGTTACAATTAAATGCCTTACCTCATCAACGTCACTTTGGGACTCGAGTTTAATGTGTTTCATTGCTATAATTAATGTTATTTGGGTGATAAGTGGTTTGGGGAAGGTTACAGTAACACATTTTATCAATCTCAATAAAAATTATGTTACGTTAAAATAATTATGTTTTTAATATAAATCACAATGTTTTTTTCTTTTTCCAAAGACAATCACAATCACAATGTTTGTTTTTTTTTGTTAAAATATCTTAAAATATAGAATATAATTCTTTGGTTAATGGATCGCTTCACGGGGCCACAACGCGCTTACTGTGTGAAACAGTTTTATTTAAACAACTTTTCGCTCATTACTGTGAGACGCTTATTTCGCGTTGAATATAGTTTACACGACTTAAGTCAGTGTCCAAGTGCTCCTTTAATAAAGAAATGGGTGAAGAAGTTCGAAGAGACGGGATCTACGCTAAATGTGAAACAAACCGGCGGCCCGCGGACTTCTCGAAGCGAAGAGAACGTGCAGCAAGTTTCCGCTTCTGTTCGACGTGATCCAGATTTATCGACGCGCAAACGTTCGGCTGAATTAGGATTATCCCGCACATCATTACGCCGTATTTTGAAATTAGATTTGAAATTATATCCATATAAGATCCAGATAGTGCAAGAACTAAACTCGAATGATTTAAATTTGCGTAAGTCATATGCCGAAACAATGTTAACTCGATTCAGTAATTTTGACAACATCTTATTCTCTGACGAAGCCCATTTCCACCTAAATGGATATGTAAACAAACAGAATTGCAGGTATTGGAGCAGCGAAAATCCCAAAGCTAAACATGAAAGGCCACTTCACTCTCCTAAGGTAACTGTATGGGCTGCAATTTCAGCAAAAGGAATCATCGGACCTTACTTTTTTAAAGATTCTCGAGGCCGTTCAGTTACTGTTAATTCTGCCGAGTATGTGAAAATGTTACGGGAGTTTTTAGCACCGATGCTACTGGAATTTGCTGGCTATAATCGTAACACATGGTTTCAACAAGATGGAGCCACGTGTTACACATCGAACGAGTCCTTGCCGGTGGTCAAAGAAATGTTTCCGGAAAAGCTGATTTCCAGACGAGGTGACATCCCATGGCCGCCCAGAAGTCCAGATCTATCCCCAGCAGACTTCTTTTTATGGACTTATTTAAAGAGTCGTGTCTACATTGATAAACCGAATACACTCCGTCAACTTAAAGAAAAAATCATCGAAGAGATGTCGGCGATCTCGCGGTCTCTTTGCAGAAGAGTATGCCAAAACCGAAACGGTGGTCATTTAGACGAAATAATTAAAAAAAAAAATAACAACTAATTAGCTTTCTCGTAAATAAACTATTTCTAAAATATGTTAAATGGTTTTTTTTATACGACTTTTTCAAATGTTAACTAATTCATGGCCCACCCTGTACAACAATCAACATTGTATAAAAAGGTTATAGGGGCTTCCTGTTTCCGTTCGAAATTTGAATAACATACTTCAATTAATTGATTTCTTCTAAAATTTTAGACTTTTTTTTAAATGTATATATAATAGAAAGAAAAGGAGAAAGAGATAGAGAAAGATGCGAAAGAGAGAGAGGGATTACCATCGATCAAATGTAAATGAAAATCCTTTCCGCATCTAGTGACATAGTGTGAAACATTTAACAAAGTTTCGGAAGTTTAAATCTCCGCTAAAATAGTGACAATGATTTTTTAAATTTATATTACATCATAGAAAGTTATGTGCATCTCTGTATATAAAACAGGCTTTGTTACAAGTTAAGGAGAAATAAAATCCAAGAGACCTCAATAACAATGTGAATAAAGGGTGCAGTCGATCTAAAATGAAAGATTTAGAGGCGGGGCGCGCCATTTGTTTTCCGGAATAGAAATAAATGAAAATTCTTTTCTTCAATATGCCCATGGGTATATTCTACGAAAATATTATTTCGAATCATACTTTCCAAACAATGACTTTGACAACACGGATATTTTCGTTTATTTATAATATAAAAATATTTCTTGGTATGGTAACTTTTGTTCAATTAAATGTTTTCAAAGTTAAGAATGGAGTCATTATCCAACAACGATACCTATTTCATTAAATAATGAGATCGTATTTGTCAGTCGCGGTAAATAATTGTCGTAATTATAAATTATTTGTTACACCTGTTTTGTGAGATAGAATTGCGATCTTGGTTTCAAACCAAGAACGCTTTAGGTACTGATAGTTATTATTAGAGTATAACTATATTTCATTATAAAATAAAATATGAAAAAATAAGTCCGTCTGCGTTATGACTTATCTCCATACACTCGTTCGGGTGAATAAGGACTTAATTATGTATGACTAGCAGGTTACCCGTGCTTCGCGACGGACGCCGAAAGTGAAGAAGAGAGGGAGCGGGGGGTAAACTTTGCAGTTTTTAGCTGTAACTTTGGAACGGTTTGAACCTTTCCAAAATCCTTTCTTATTGCACCTGTTCAATATGTTAGGAGTCTTGTGTCCAAATTTCAGCTTTCTAGGAATTGCTGTTTGGGCTATAGAGCGATGAATGAGTCAGTGAGTCAGTGAGTGTCTTTGTGTTTTATATATTAAGATTGTAAATTAAACATTCTTGACAAGAGAACTCGAGGGGAAAGTATGTTTTTATTAATAAGTCGTATTCGGATGTGTGCGTGAATGAAATATGAACTGCGGTGAATACCGTTTTTATGGCTTTATCTACGTATTACTTATTATAGCGCTTTCATAAAATACTAAATTATATATCTGTCTACACTTTTTCAATAAAAGTCTTAAAATTATGTGAAAATTATTGTTATTTAAATCCCATATTGATACGTAAACAGTTTTCGGGAAATAACAAACATGGCAGCCGGATGTGCAGCCATCTTGATTGTCTCGACGGGATATTGGGGGTGGCACAGCACAGGAGTATAATTAGAAATATTGGATATAGCTATATAGTATAAATTTAGTTTCCCTACGACTGATAAGGACACCGGATTTATTTCCCGATTGCCTCTTTGCATGTGCAATGGGTAGTCAATTTCCTCTGACCTGTTGCAACTTGTACTACTGGGAAGATTACCTGTTTTTAATACTGTGATAATCATTTACAGATTTCTATATCAGAGTGATAATAATAATAGTTAGTGATAATAGTAATAGCTCGTTTAATAGTATTAGATACTTCAAGTCAATAGGTATTGGTATGAATTAGAACCTTAAATTACTATACTGCTTCAATATATTAGCAGAAGAACAGATAACTTCTTTTAAATAATTTGTAGTTATTGATACGTTTCAATAACCCGTACAAATAGGTATCATACGTATATTTAGTTATTACTGAGAATTGAATCTAGAACCCATGAATCAATCGCTGTGACCAACATAATATGATATGTTTATAAAAAATTAAAATGATGTAGTTTATCTTTAAGAGTGAAAAGAATAGAAAGTCAAAATTCTATATATCTTACATATTTATTTTTATTCTTATATAATACTGTGTGTATATAAACTAGCCGATATACCGGCATCTAAAACTTAAACTGGGGCAACGTTGACATTAATTATTCACGGCTTTAAATCCAACGAATTTATTTTCGGCAATTCGATTGTAATTAACGGATTAAACAAGTATTTTTAATCAAGGTAACATTTACTTAATTAAATCTTTAAGACCATTGTGACTGACAGTTGTCTTTGAATAAATACGTTATTGAGTGAAAGAAAACATTATGGTTATGTTATTGAGGGTATGTGTTCAATGGTGTCACAGTTAAAAACAATTTAATTTATAATACCCCTTATTTATAAAGAAAAAAAGAAAGACCACAATATAATTTAGTCTTCAAGTCTTCTTCCACTTAATTAGAAGACTGAAGATTACAGATTAAATTCATAATATTAACTTAACACGAAAAAAAATATAAATAAATCCTTAGTAAAAAGTAAAAAATACATTTAAATTTACTATAGTGTAAACAAGAAAAAAATGTATTGCAATAAAAAAAGCGTGAGGTACATACATGGTGTCAAAAGATCACTTGAAAAGCACCACACGCTTTTTTACATTGCAATACACTTTTTTTTATTATTTACTATTATTTTTTATATTATTGCAATGTCACCGGTCCTTGATAAGTACGCAAAGTTTCAAATCATTCCGACATCTTGAACGTCAAAATCGTGTTCAAAGTTTCCGTGACATACAAACATACGACCAAAGATAACAAAAGTGTGTTGATAACAAAACTAATCGCAATTATTAATATATCAAGACTAGCGTGAGTTCTTTTGTAATTTTCATACTGACAATGTCACATGACAGAGACAAGGGTCAAATGAGTGAAATTATACTTATGATATATAATTTATGGGTTTAGATTTGTCTTGAGATGTTACTAAATTGTTTGTTATTTCCATATTTTATTTATGAGTCATAAATAATACCAAAGTTAAGGTTTAATAAAGATAAATTAATTTAAGATTACGATTAAATTAAAATTCCGGAAACACTTCTAAGTATGTTCCGTAATATTGATTTGGTCACCAAAAATTGAGGTGACCTCTGAAGTTATCCTGGGTCTGACCCCGGAGTTATAGCTTAATCTTTATCTGGATTTGTGAGGGTTGAGGATTACACAATTAAGAAACTTACCGAAATCGCCATTATACTCCTTCAGCGACGCAATTTAGGGGAAGTTTTATTCCCTTTTGTTTTATAAGGAGGGTGGACTTTAGGATTATTTCAATAAAAATTACTTTTTCTTCATACTTGATGAATCAAAGATATTTCTTATTGATTTAGTAATATGGTGTTAAGGAATATGTCATTGTTCCTTCGAATATATACTTTGAAGTTATTAATGTTTATTGTTAACTAGTTTAATTTTCGTAATAAATTGACGGTCATCAAATTATGAATACGCTGAAGGTGGCTATTGTCATAAGATTATTGACTATTACACTCAAAATAATTATACATTTAACTTTATCAATTAAAAACTAATTTGTACTAAATTAATTTAAACTAAACTTGGATTCTGTTGATAATTTATTTCATCTTATAATGTATGAAAATGTCGCCATGATGAGGGATTACCTCTTCTTTACAATTCCCAACTTGATATGGATATCAAATGATGCTTACGAGGGGGGAGCGACAACGTGACGTCATACATCTAAGATGGCGGATCAACTATTTATTAACAACTTTCCTTTTACAGAAAAACATAGATGACAAATAATTAAGTATTTGTTTTACTTACATTCCTAAACTAATTTATATTTTTATAAGATTAAGCGTGAGAAGTGTAACGTGGATTTAAGTGTAGGTTACACTAATATTATGAAAAAGTGCTTATCATAATCTCGTCAACAAAAGGACCAGATAGCTGAAGGATCCCGAGGTTTATCTCAGCTCTTTCATAAAACAAACCGCCCCTAAAATGATATCTGACTTATCTCCACGTGGCACCTGCTTCTCATTAATTATTGTTCATTCTCTGAGGCTTGGATATTGTATAAAAAATATCTTTAAGTACAAACAGGGAAACTTAAGACTTATTTAGACGTTACATTCAGCAAAATATATATATATATATATATATATATATATATATATATATATATATATATATATATATATATATATATATATATAATACTAGCTGTGCCCACGACTTCGTTCGGAATACCTGTTTATAATAAAAGTGACCTCGTTATTCCTTATAACATCAGCTATCCGCCAGTGAAAGTTATGTTAAAATCGCTTCAGAGAATATCCAGGTACAGATAGACAGACAAAGAAAAATGTTAAAATTGTTTTTTTATGTAAGTACCGTTTATACTTTCATATGCATTTAGTGACAAGCTGTTAATTTGGATACAAAAGGACACTACAATTTTATTTATATGTATAGATTTATGATATGAATGTATGGTTTGGTTGATAATCGTAAAATTCATTATAAAGTAAGTATTTCATGTCAAAACGTAAATATAAAAGTTTAAAGATAATTTGTTTGTAAGTTTGTGAACGTCACGTTACAAATTAAATGCCTTATCTCATCAACGTCACTTTGGGACTCGAGTTTAATGTGTTTCATTGCTATAATTAATGTTATTTGGGTGTTAAGTGGTTTGGGGAAGGTTACATTAACACATTTTATAAATCTCAATAAAAATTATGTTACGTTAAAATAATTAAGTTTTTAATATAAATCACAATGTTTTTTTCTTTTTCCAAAGACAATCACAATCACAATGTTTGTTTTTTTTGTTAAAATATCTTATAATATAATTCTTTGGTTAATATACAAATCAAAAACATAAGCCTTCTTTCCTGACGCAGTCGGTTAAAAAAAAAATATAGCAAGACAAGTAGTTACAGTTATATTAATAATAATACAAAAAAAATATTTTAGGGAATAATATTTATAAAAATTTATGAAGAGGTTGATGTCTGTGGCCGAAGCGAAAGAGGTATGCAGGGACTTTGGCGCTCCGTCGTCTCTGGCGACCCCGCAAGGGATATGGCGTGAAAATAAATAAATAAAAATATATATTTCATCCTGTCAAAGGGTTTAATGTAAACCGACTCTATTAAATAACTTTAATAATAGGCCTACTACTTTGCTTCCGCCGTTTTTTTTTTAATTTTAAAAATTATTAAAAAAAAATGGTATCTTATTTATGCTTCAAAGTATTGTCCGTCACTTTCCACTACTTTGGCCCATCTTTCAGGCAACAAACAAATCCCGCGTCGGAAAAATTCTTCATCCTTTGATAAGATCCAAGAATCGATCAATACGATGAAGAAATCCTTTTCGTTTTTGTCTTTTAAGCAGCTGTTCACAAGCAAATAAACGTCGCTCAACATCTCTTGGTTTCAACTGATACGGTACCCAGTATCCTTGTTTTTGGATCATCCCCAGCTGTTCCAGGCGTTTTGATACTGCTTGCTAAGTTACTCCCAAGGATTTTGCTAGCTGTTCTTGAGTTTGGCACGAGTCTTCATTAAGTAAAGCCTCCAGTTCATCATCTTCAAAAGTTTTTTCTCTGCCACCGCTATGCCGATCTTCAACAACAAAATCACCGCTTTTAAAGCGCTGGAACTGGAATAGTATCATCACCATAAGTACTTGAAATAACCCGATGAGCCTCAGCCGCCGATTTTTTCATGTTGAAATGAAAAAGTAAAATCTCCCGCAAATGACGTGAATTCGGTTTATAAGTTGACATATTTAATTAAGTATAACTATATGATGCAAACAAAAATTAACTAATATCGATGTAAGGTTATATTTATAGATGTCAAAACTGATGGAAAACAACTGTGATTTATTTATTTGAACTATTACTGGCTACTAGCGCCATCTTTTGGAAAACGGCGGGAGCAAAGTTGTAGACCTAATACAATATTAAAAGAGAGAGAGAGGGAGAGATGAAGAAGAGGAGGAGGTGCTCTTGAATCTTCCTTTTTTAATATTCCTGTTTGATTCTTTATATTTCTATTATAATTTACATCGACTCTAAAAATACTTGTTATCAAAACAAAAACATCATATATTTAGTAAGGAAGTGAAACGAGAAATCAAATAAACTGCGTGGTTTTAAATAGGCGTTAACAAAAGATAACAAACCCCTCAGTTCTATTATTAGGATAGATGAATGAACCGCGTTAAGTACTTCAGATGTAACAGTGTAGAACCGAAGGAGCGCTGATCAAGCGGTCTCTTTACTCTTTATGTCTATAGTCTGCTTGATCTTAGAAATAAGGTCAAGGTCGATTAAGGGTTTGCTAAAAGAATATCTATAACAATACAATTACAAAGGTACATTTGAAGAGCACAGCGCTCATTTATTTTTAATTATAAATAAATGAAATAAATACACATATATTAATTTTGATTTACATTTATTTCTATTTTATAAAACATTGATATTAATATGTGTATTTTAATATATTAAAACAGGTAAATATAAATAAATTTTGATATATCGGTGTACAAACAATGGTTTATGTTATAAACATTTCTTTACAGTCTGTAAGTTTGCATGCACCGTTCATAACGATCGGAAAAAGTAAATTTGGAAAACATAAAATGTGAGATTAATGGTTGTTAATATAAACAAACAGACGGATATATTACATTTTCGTTTAAAATTAAATTAAAGAACATTCCAATCTTATATATATATTTAATAAGTGTGTGTATTTTGTTAATGAGATGATTAATGTCATTATCTTTGACATTTCTTAAGCAGATAAAATACAATGTTTGATGGTAAAAACTTTCTGTTGCAAAATTAACGGAAAACTAAAATTTTCTTTTTAATTTCCACGTTTCCAATAAAAATAAATATAAGAAATTTATTATTATATTTATTTAATACTATTATTGTTATTTATTTATTTACATAATATATTCACCTTATACATAATACCTAGAGAATAAATATATTTTCCACCTGAAATCAAAATCCTGTGCGAATTATCCAGGGAGTCCTTGATTGAACTTTTGATTGGACTTTACGAATATATTACTACTATACATATACTATCTTGTTTGTTAATAAAAATAATATAATATGTAAAAACACAAGTTAAACAGATGTTTCTAAGAATAGATCAATTCTTAGAAACATTTGTTCAAGATTTCCGAGTTTTAAATACAAATTAAAAATATCTTTATTTAATGCATTTACACTCACTTTTGAACTATTACATTAAGGTCAGTGTAGTCAGGCAGAGTAAGCTACCACCGGAATGCTGTGCTGAGAAGAACCGCCCAGAAACAATACAGTTGCTGTTTGTAAATGAAATTCAAATTTGATGTTAAAAGAAATTCATAAAGTAGTAAAATATATATTATATAACTATGCATTAAGTGTACATTTGACTCAAGGTAAAACTATTGTTAGTCTTTTGTTTTACGGCCCCGGCCCTGCGAGAGTTATTAGGTCAGCGCTTTCACAGAGATGTGGTTAACTTAAAATTGAATTAAAATGTATATTATATTTTAGTAAATTTTTACTGTATTTTTAAATTTAATTTTATACAATATGATATTTATTTTGATATATATTTTATTTATGCTATAACAATGTTTATCCTCATTAACATATCTGTCTAAATGTACATTTAATTATCGATTATAAGATTCTTGATAACTTTAGACTGTAAAATAACTGGGTCAGTAAAAAAAAATATCTTGAGAACATCTCGAGGGGTTGTATCAATGGCACTGTGTTCGTCGTTTTGTTTAGCACTCGAGTGGAGGAGGCTCCACCGTCAAAGGAACGCTGGCTTGCTCAATTTAACACTAAATCGGTTAATATTCATCATTTATTACGTAATATTAATGTATCTTTAAACAGCTATCTGTAAACAAATAATATAGCTTAGGTATATATATTTTCATCCACTCAGGATGTAGTGGAGGTGGCATAAGTGTCCCCCCCCCCCCCCCTTCTTTGACTCAGAAGCAATTGATTTTGACATATATATAATATTATCAATTAAATTACTCTATTTGAATCACAAGTTTATTTAGTGGATCCACCTGGATCCACCTGGATACACCCTGAATGAAATCCTGTATCAGGAGTTGGTCAGATAGGAACCAAAAATAAGAAGAATTGCCCATGAAAAACATATAGCGACCTATTCAGCCATAATTACATTTCAATAAATGAATTGTAAGTGGAGATCGTAAACCGCAATAGGTCTTCATTGACTAGATTAGAAGTTATATGAAATAAAAGCCTTAATAAGAAAACGTTTTAATAAACTTTAATGAACGTGTTTTAATGAAGCAAAATTCATTTTAAAGGAAAACAAACAAAAAGAGAGATTGCATTCAAAGAAACCAAGGAAACCACTTCCAAGCTTTTGAAATCTCATTTCATTAGTGTTAAAGCAGAGTGATGAAAATTTAAATTTTACAAAATGGGGGATTTATTCTTATATTAATAAATTATTTTTTTGTGCATTTAGAATTATTTTTGCATTTCTGTATGGACTATAAGAATTCGTTTCAAAGTACTTTTGTTTGAGAACGATCTCGTCTCAAGAATGTTGGAATCGACCACTCGAATGTTGATGGCAAAATACATTTCAAAGCAACAATACTATTGTTTTCGAGTTTCTATTTTTTTGATGTTTTTGTATTTTCAGAGATAAGTATATTTTCAATATCATATCAAGTGTGTTACGTTATGAAGTTTTCAATTTGATTTGATTGTTTGAAATGAAACTTTAACTGTAATTTTAATTAATTGACGCTTTTATATATTGTACGAATCTTGTTTTTAATTTCAGGTAAGACAAGACCATACGTACGTATGATTGGATTTGATTTGATTTGATTGGATTGGATTAAATATATTATAAAATTTTAAATTTTTTGTTATATCTTGACAAATAATATATAAAACCGGTTTTTTTATTATATTTATATAATTATATATTTACAATGTACAAACTGAATAGTGACTCACCAAATTTTATTTGAATTAACATACAATTATGTATGTAATCATGTCTATTGAAAATCTGACTGTCTCTTCGTCTGTTTGACAATGATTTTGAAATTTTGAACGGATAACTTTTAATGTAAAATAGACATTTGTAATTAGCGTCTGAAATTAATCTTAATTACGACAAAGTCGTTTTTTTTTTTCTTTCAAAGTCAAAATTTTTGTTTCTAGAAACTTTATATTACAATTGCAAATGTACGTCTGTAGTTGGTAAACCGGAAAACCAAAAATATTATATAACAATAATAATAATAATAACTTCTTATTAGTATTTTTTATTAATCAGATCAAAACACTCAATATTATCATCATCTGCCCTATCCCAATTTTGGTGTCCGCTCAGTATGTTTTTTCCTTCCATACCCTCCTGTTACTCGTCATTTCTGACCACTCTCCCTTCTCCCTTCTTCTCCATATCGTCTTTCACGGAATCCATCCATTTTTCCTTCGGCCATCCTCTACTTGTCCATCCCTCAACTACCATACTCAGCGCTCTTTTGGATACATGCCTTTCATCTTTCATCATAACATGCCCATAACATGACAGACGACTACCTCTATTTTTTTGTGAGTTCTAAATATTATCATTAAAAAAAAATTCTAGTTATACATATAGTGTAATCGAGAAAATACACAATATTAAAGTCACGTAAATAAAATAATATTAATAGTTGATTTTTGAAGCATCACCTTAATATTCTAGCAATAAATTGATATACCATATTGAATTTGCGGAATATGATCTAATTTACTCTAATCTAATCTAATCTGTTTGTAGAGAACGATTCAGACATATTCCTATAACTGAATTAAGCATTAAATGGTTTCATTTTAATCGAAAATCTTGTTAATAATAGTAATATACAAAGTTAAATTATTTTATAAATATCTTCATAAAATTCATACAAAACTTTTCTAACATTTAATAATAATTCTGTAATACTTTACACATAAGAAAATTACATGTAATTTTAACCCTTATATAGTTAGTGTAATGTCTATAAGGTGTAAAGGCTCTGAGAGGCTTATCCTAAAAGCTATGAATATTTCACCTTCCTTAGATAACATTTTATAATACGATAAAATTACACTCGAGGGATCTTTGATGTCATTTTGGAATATTTGTTAAAATTTTAACGTTTATTTTAAATTACTAGTAATATTATAATAAATAAGGACACAAAGGGTACAGGGTAAAGGTAAATATTGAAAAATTATGAGCGGTTTGGTGACTCACATAATACGAAATCGAGTTATTCGCTTATAAAGATTTTTTTCTCTACATTATAAAGGAATCTTTTCAACAATGTTTTAAATTGGTACATTGATATGTATGACGTTCTTGTGACATCAATATGATGTAACGTTTCATTTCCGGGCGACGTGCTCCTTCAGCTAAAAGACTACTAAGACTTTATATATAATATTAAAGTTATTTTAATCAATAACTATTTGAAAGGTATGTTTAGTTAACAAATTACTTCAGGCAATTGAGTTAAAAATCCGTATATACCACATATAGTTTGTTAAAACCATGATTAAAATTTATTTTTAAGGAAAATCGATACAATTTTCACCTAAAATGAACATATATATTATTAGATTGATAAACCTTAGCTTTATATTCACATACTATTTTAAGTAGCACATATATAAAGATTAATATCAACCCAAGGACGCTTAAGGGCTTATTTATAGAGAGAATCAATTTTCTCCCTAAATGAAGAGATAAATTTATACACATTAAACTAATTCACTTTTCCTTCTATAATTCATTAATAAAATTATTATTACTTTGCTTTTTAATCATGAATAAAAAGAAATATACGTTAATTGAAACCTTGCACTAAATGTTCAGTCGCAAACCTTTTGAAGAACGTTTCAAATTAAAAGTTCATTTCACTAAAGCTTTGGTGGTACGGTGTTATAATATCGCGGCATCTCATTACATTAGCGAATGTCATTATTAATTTCACTGAGTGTACGAATTTAATTTAATATGTGCTTCAAAATTACTGTATGTATGTATTCTGTGTGTTCTTGTCGATTATTTTTTTTTTATTCAATTTTACACGCACTTTTGAATCAAATTATTACATTGAATAGGTCAGTGTAGTGGCCGTGAGTCTACCTTGGAATGCTGCTCTGATAAGAGCTATCCAGAAACTCAACAGATGCTCTTTTAAAAAAAAGAAATGTTCAGCCTATTGAAGCCCATTGCAAGAAGTAGGCTTCTCCCATATATCACAAGAATGACTGGTCTTACGCTGCCCAAATCCAGCTTATTAAATAACTTCTAAAGGTGTGTCAAGGCTGGTCATCCACCAGGACGACATTCAGAAGCTCACCCGCAATTCCATCTTCACCTGGCGCCTTGTTCCTGATCTATTTGAGGGCCAAACTAATCTCGAACCGGATGATGTGCGGATGATCTTTAGTATAGCGTCGAGTCAACCTTGCTCCTGGGTCCTCCTTCAGCCAGATTGGTAATAGGTTCGGACGATACAATTCGTTATCAGTCCTCAGTTTCGTCAGCTGGTTCTGCCCAATAGACAGATCTCTACTCCGCACTATTTCCTCTTTTATACAAATTGTATTAAATTGGTGTAAGTCGCGAGTCGTTTATAAGTCGCCTATAGTTGAACGCATCACCGGATTACAGAATCATATCGCGTCTCTCCTTCATTAGCTTGAAAGTTTTTTTGTTCTATCGTTACCGTGACCCTTAAATGACTTCTAGTCACCCAGTCGCTATACTCGTAAATATCGTCTCCAGGTATTCGAAGCGGTGTTGGAGCTCTAGCTGAATGTTTCCGGGTTTTGGATATGGACAGGTGTTACACAATTTACAAAATAAAGTACATGGCTCAATGCCATAAAGACAATATCTGGAAACTTCTTAGGATGTACGGGAGAGAACTTTGGAAGGCGTATAAAAGATATTAAAATAACAAAAATAGTTTCTTTACTTGGCATTTGAATGCAATATATCCACACGAGGTAAAGAAGATTTAAAATAAAGGATCAAAAGAGCTTGTAGAAAATAAACACGCAAGAGTTACGAATGTCAATATATATTTTTAGGTAAAATTGTAAAATTACAATATAACCTCATAACGTATATACATGTAACAATAAAATATGTAAACTTACAATTGGGAGAACATTTTCTAAATATTATCAATGTTGTTATATTTTCCACTTGCCGGTGACTCTATCGCGAATGATACTTACATATTGCAAATATATTCAAATGGCTATTGCTATATCAATACTTTTTTAAATAATAAAGTTCCGTGATAAAGTCATGAAACATAGTTATGGAATGTATTTTTTTTATTTTTTCCACCTTAAAGTTAAACATTAGGAAGGCTTAAACTAAAAACTTTTCAGTCATGTAATGTTAAACAGTGAATGAACGAACACACGATTTAAATTAGTATATTTATTGGTTTGTTAACCAATTAATTGATAACAATCAACGGATGAGACTGCCTAAGTTGATAATCGCTTGGACGGTTTTAATCAATTTGATGTTTCGTCCTCTTTTGTCTCATTTATCAGGAAAGTATCATTTTATCTGGGATAGGATCAATTTTCTTGACAAGTATTCTAAATAGAGGATGTATTAAAAAAAAATCGTTATTTTTTTGGTATAAGAACGATAATATTAACAAAATAGAAATTTAGCAATATTAACTAAAATAAATATAAGTAATAACATAAAAAGTCTTACCCCTCCGCTGCTACGAGCCGCCCTTCACCTCCATGTTCTGCCCGACTACAATGATCAGAATGATGAAGACGAGCAGCAACACTAGTATGCAGCAGATCGCGACCGCGAGCATGGCGGCGTGCTCGCCCAGCTTGGAGCCGCCCCGCGCGGCGCACGACCGGGCTCCTACTACCCACGCACTCTGGTGCTTGGATTTATAAATCTAAAGTTTCTCACTTTCTTCTTTTCTCATTATATTTTTTTTAATTGCCAGTATTTTTTTATTGTATTGTTTTATGTCACTTTTTTAGTCTTACAGCCAGTATTGTTAATGGTATTAATATCACTTTTTTACTCTTAACAGACAGTATTTTTATTTATTTATTTATTTATTATTTGTTTATATTACTTTTTGACCATTATTATGATATATTTTAATATCACTTTATAATAAATACTTAAAAAAGTATTTACTACACGAACTAACAGGCCTTAATTCAGTCTTTTCTTCTGATATTGTCAAAAACGAAACGTATACGATTTAACTGAAAGAAATCGAAATCCTTATTGCCATATAAAATAAAATATAAATAACCTGGGCACATCATTATTAATCCTGGTAAAAATGTTATATAACAGTATCAATGATTGTTGCCAGATTAAAATTCCGCTCTTTAATCCTCGGGTCACATTTCCGCAGATAATGGCGGCTGGCTGTTCGGTCTACGAATCCAATTATGAACCCCAAAAAAACAACCTAAAGTATTTACACGAAATGTTGCTTCAGTAATAATTTTATAATTCTTCACGCGCTTCGTAA
The DNA here is from genome assembly GCA_918358695.1 of Melinaea menophilus ssp. n. AW-2005. Classification (NCBI taxonomy): domain Eukaryota; kingdom Metazoa; phylum Arthropoda; class Insecta; order Lepidoptera; family Nymphalidae; genus Melinaea; species Melinaea menophilus. Next base: position 15,546,285 of record OU911040.1, on the reverse strand, counting down.
TGATTGTTGAATATTTTATTATTTCACACCAGCTCGAGTTGTAATTTACAGTTTATTTTAGCCTTAATAGTAACAAAAAATGACTTTACACTACATGACTTAACAAGATTTATCTAAATTATAATCATATTCATATTTGTGTAATGACAATTCGGTGTCAAAGTTAAAAAATATGAATTTCTGAGACTCAACATATCATAAAATTAAATAGATTTTAAAGATATTTTTCGTTTAATAGAATTAAAGTCGATCTACAAACGATAAGAGCGCCATCTTTTTTTATAAACTTGTGCCATCTAGTGAATAAAAATAGAACTAAACACGCGTAGTATAAGTCTCAAAGTAAAATTCAATTATTTTTAAATATTTTTTAACGTTTAATCTTACACAGTAATGAAAATTAATACAATTTTTCCAATCTCATCCGACCTTTAATAATAATGATAATGTTAACAATATATACGTTATATAGATTGCGGTTTCAGTTTGTGTTATTAGTGAAATGTGTAAACATGAAGACGCAATGTAAACAATAATTGAATATCTCGAATGTGGGTGTTGTAATTAGTATGGACGAGAGATATACATATTCTGACCCCTCTTTGCCACTGGGCACACTTGTTCAGAGCCCCGTTATAGATTTGGGGCCCTAGCCCCTACTCAATATCATAATTCTATAATTTGTATGAGATGATCATCCTGTTAAAAGGTTTCTGAAACTTATACCTATTAATACTGAATTTAGCTGACACAAGAAGTAGTGTGAATTATATCAAAATAGCGCTTAATAAGTTATAGGGCCCCCTTGTCCTAAATACCCAGGGCCTCCAACAGGTGAAGGCCCTAGATATTTTAGATATCTATTCCTATTATAAAACGCTTGACTATTAAACTCTTGACCTATTTTCTTTCACCCTCTCTCCCTCCCTCTTTTATTTTCCTATTTACAAAACGATTTTTTATAATTATTCCAGTGCACTATGAATCAGATTCACTTCAATTTTTATGAATAATTATAATTAATTGGAGCGGAAAACTCGTCATGTTAATTTTATAGGCATTTACGGTTATTAACTTTTAATATACCTCTAATATTGTTAAATGTATGTTGAGTTAAGACGCGGTAATGTCATTTTTGGATGGGTGACCGTAAATTTAAAATCAAGTTTTATGACTGACATACATATATATGATTTTTTAAATATACTAATGGTACAAAAAATATAATTTTAACAAAATCAATCCATATTGTATTAAATACTAGATATCCCCGCGACTTCGATAACGCGAAATGTTTATAAAAAAAAACCTAAGTTACTCATAACATCAGCTATCAAGCGAAAGTCTTGTTAAAATCGGTTTAGCCATTTCAGAGATTAGCCGTAACAAAAAAAGACGGGGAGAGAGAGATTTTTTTTTTTAGTTTTTTCATTTCAGTACAGTTACATATTCATATTTAGTAAAAAACTTTTAATTTGTATATACACTATTTAAATGTTTTACAGAAAACAATATAAATTTATTGCTTTTCCCCCAGGCCTTATCAGCATCGGGTCAGAATACACAGGCCTGCTTACACTCCACAAAAATCAGGAGACCACCTGAACAGGTTAGTTTTATGGTTCTTTAAAAACAATCCAACAAATACGTTTAAAACAAGCTGTGCACACGACTTCGCGTGGAAAGTTTTATAAAATATAAGCCGCCCAAGTTACTATAACATCAGCTATCACCAGTGAATCTTGTTAAAACCGTTACAGAGATTATCCGTAACAAATAGACAGATAGAGAACAACAGATATATATATATATATATATACGTGTGGTTCTGGTCTGTCTGTGTACTCGTATACAGTACTATGAATAGGGACTTGACAAGGGTTGAGTTATCGATAAGGGCGGGACTCCTCCGTAATCTCTTCAATCATTTATAAGATGACTTTATATATTCTTTTAATATAAATATATATTAATAGTTTATAATTATATTGATTAATAGATTTTGAACTTTATTATTTACTTTGAATTTATAACTTGTGTATCAAATGGGAATGTCAGGACTTATCAAAATAAGTCCTGTTTTTTATACATTTAAGATTTTTAAGAACTGCCTTTTTAAAGAACTTAATCACTATCACTAACACAATGATATCACTGAGTGTCAGAATCGAACCCATTAAATTTAAGTCCATAACCACTGAACCATAAGACCGATAATAAATTCTAAGAAATATAATTTGCAAGTTTTTCAACAAATATTTCCTGACAATATTATTTTTATTTGAAAAAAAAAACGTTTTGAAACTTATATTTATACCCCAGCAAAATGTTATTTTGAAAAATAATCTTGTAATCAATATGATATCAACCTTGTAAAGATAAGATAATAGAGAATTATATCCTATCCTAGATTAAATTAAAAGATAACGACCACTGGATATAACTTAGAAGCCTCAAAACTGACGAAGCAACCAAAAATACTATTTTCCGATCAATTATAAAACATTTTTCATATTTAAAATTAAATAATTTCTTAAACACATTAAACGTGGATTAAATGATGTTCCCAGATTAATTCAATAATTAACTAATTAATTTACCTCCAATAAATATTCCAATTAAAACACATTTGAGCACAAATATATACAATTATAATATAATAAACACTTCAATATATTTTGTTACTTTGTTATGTTACGCGCGATACGTGTTACTTCCCGATGTTTCGGACTGAAACTGAGAGAGCTTAAGGGGGGCGGGGGGTTCACGCGCATCTCAGGCTTACGAGATGAATAAATATATATTATAATATATATTATTATTGGAATACTTTTTAAAGAGTATATATGTTATAGCATTCTTTGATTCTTAAATTGTTATTTAATTAAGGTTTGTAGTTTTTATATTGGAATATTTAAAGAAAATAGATATTAATGTATATCAAAAATTAAATTTTATTTAAAAAGAGCAACTGTTGATTTGCTGGACCGCTCTTAGCACAGCATTACGGTGGTAGCTTACTCTACCTGATTACTATCTTTGTAATGTAATAATTCAAAAGTGCGTGTAAATTCATTAAATAAATCTATTTTGAATTTGATTTATATATTTTATTTATACTAGGGGCGCCAACAGACCCTCAATTTCGACTCGCTGCGCTCTCGAAATCTCGGGTGCCGTTTGCATATTGAGCGAAGCGAGCCCAGTGTATTGACTCATCATTTTTTTTGAGGACATTTTTTTTTTTTTTTTTTTAGGAACCATCATCTAATGTGTGTCTTTTTGATTACAAAGTTTCATAATTTTCCGTCAAGTAGTTTACGAGCCAATTCGTGACAAAGAATGTAAAAAGTCTCCAGTAAAACGCTCCGCTCACTTCGTTCAATAATATAAGGTATGTATAAAATTTTGAAGTTAATTGGTACATTTCATTATCATATCCAATTTCAAAACAGAAACCTTTGAAAACCATTAGTAAAATGTTTATTTAGCGTTGATACCACCACCACCACCATATACTACCACCCCAAACTAATAATTGTGTTATATTTATAACAAAATAAAATCTTAAAGTTGTAATGTTAAGATTTTTTTTTCGTATTTTCCGCTTGAGGTCCAAAAATCCATTACCCGAGTCATCGATCACAGCTGACAAAATTGTTTTTGTTCAAGTATTTTTAACATTTTGTACCAAAGGATTTTATTTAAAAGGACACAGAAAATAAAATTTAATACAATAAATAAATTAATTTTTGATCTAATATTATAAGTATTTATATATTTTAAATATTAATGTCAATAATAATTTAAAATCGCGATTCTACTAATATTATTGATCTTATATATTTCGAGAATAAATTTGTTTAAAAATAATCTTTCTCAGTCTCGTAGCCTATTTTAACTTTGAAAGTGTATACAGAAGGGCTTTTGATAAATATGATATCAATATTCCTGACCCGCCCGTTATCAATATGGATTCAAAAAGGATAAAATATAAATAATTTCATAAACTGTTTAGCACTTGTTAATTTTGCACGAATCAAAACAACAACTTTTTGTTTATTATATGTATTACTCCCGCCCTTATATACGGGACACGCACGTTTTCCCTTTATTTCAATCAGTCATCTGTCACCTCTACCTTCTCCCCCTTCTTCCTCATGCCTTCACAATATCTCCTTTTTCGCCTCTTCGTTTCATCTTTATAACTTTCTTATTCGTATAAGTATATATAATATTTAGTGTTTAAATTGTCTGTTACTCCTAAAAAATGCTGTTTAATTTTATAATATTTTATATCAAATTAATTCTATAAGGTAAATAGTTATTTAGTATAGCACTTTTTATTATTAAAACTTTTTTAAAGAACTAAAAAGATTGTATATTTATGTAAAGAAAGATAAGATATGGTATGGGTTATTTAAAAAGATAAAATAAGAAAATTGCTATATTTAATGGTGTATTTATGAAAAAAAGATAAGATAATAATGTAATATATTATTTTGAATGGAATATTTATTAAATTAAAAAAAAACAAAATAGTTTTACAAATCTTTCTCTTCATTTGTAAGTTTATTAGAACTGAGTTACTTTTACTGTACACTACTTACCAAGTGTAAGTGGCGCTCCGTGAAGTGGGCGTGAAGCCGTGAAAACTTTTAATATGTATGAAAGTCTTTTAAAAGTTATATCCAGATAATCCTATTGGATGTTATATGTCTTATATATAACGAATGTGTTATATTATTGTAAAAATTTAACAGCGTATGAAGATAACATATCTATTATCCTTAATTATTTGTATTTACGTTTGTAATAAGTTGACAATTACTAGTCCGATAAAAAAAAATGTATATTTTTTTGTAACATACAAAGAAGTTATTAATTTTAATTTAATTTAACTGTAATAACTTATTTAGTGATGAAACTGTGATATTGATGTATTAAATCAGCAAAAAGCAGACAAAGCCACAAACAGAAGTAGTTTAAAAATAAACATTGTTAGACATTTTATAAAATGCGAATTAAAAGTAGACTATATCTAGTGTAATCTAATATTGACATTCAGTCCTTTGAAGATAAAGAAGATGCTTTCAGAATAAAGAATCTCAGACGTTTTTAATTTTATTATAAAGAAGATCGTCTAAATAAATACTGTAGTATAAATAAGTATAAGTAGTAATAAGCATAAGTATAATATACTATACTAGAGGGACCTCAAAATAATACAATTGTTACCCAAATTACGGAACGTCGTCTGTAAAAATTAAAAAAAAGTATTTCTTGTATCAGCTTCCTCATTAATTATTTATAGATTTTATATATTTACCTAATATTTCAGATATTTTGTCAGAACAGGGATCAAACACTGGACTCTTCAATCATCAAACATCAGACGATCTTCTAAGTAACTACACTTTTAAGAGTTGTAGAATGAAAGGTCTTGTTCCTTGATAATAAAGATTTTAATACTTACGGACCCTTCACAACTACCCTTGGACCATCTTGTTTGGTCACATGTCCAAATTACTTTGATATTTCGATCATCAATTTTCATAATAAAATTCAAATTAAACAATCTTTTTCAAATTTATTTCTTTTATATCAAATAAATAAAGATGTTTCTGTGAAACAGCAAAAAAATATGTATATAATCGAAAATGTAGTTAAATTTTATTTTATATATACGATATATGACTTTATATATGATTAAATAAAAAACATGAATACGTAAATAATAATGAATATACTAGTTACTTGTCGCGGCTTCGCTCATGAAAAAATTGTAAATTAATATTCGTACCTATCTTCATACCAATAAATTGTTTTATTTGAAACGAAATAACAACTTAACCTGTGAGATTATTTATATTAGAGAGACCTACATATATATTTACAAGTGTAGTCATCTGCAACCGGGAAACCACCCTCACTCTCCCACAGGAGATCGACGTGTTTGTTATTCAGGGATATTTGATTGTGTTCCGTCGTGAGCGAGAGATACGGAAAAAAATTCCGTTCAAAAACAAACTTGATACAATAATACTCAACTAATATAATAATATACTTGGATATAATAATACTCAATGATATATAAACATAATATATCATCATCAATGTAATTCTAAATATTATATTCTACAAAGTGTATAAATATACCAAAATATTTTCAAAATGCAGTATTTATTAATAAATATATTTCCAGTTCATATATTTCCAAGTTCTCGGTAAATATTTCTCTAGAAATTCACAGAATGCACCTTTGAGTTATATTTGTTGGTTGACTGAGTTCAGGCTTTACTAATATTTAAAAGTGGTGAAAAATTTTGAAATACTGTATGGAAAATAAATTCTGAATTTATAAACATGTTTTGGGGTCAAATATTGATATTAATAGATCCCCATTTATTTATTTAACTGATTGTATTGGGTTTATTCTATTTACTATGTGAAACTCAATATGGACACAATTCCTCTGTATTCTATCTATCTATCTATCTATCTATCTATCTATATCTATAATTTGATATATACTATGTTATTAAATAAAATAATGCTCATAAGTGATATGCCTATGTGGTATAAAATTGACAAATGAACTGAAATTTCAGTTTCGAAAAAAATTATAGAAAAACAAACATTTGTAATAACTTTAAAACTTTAAGCAAAAGAAACTTGGTGTCATTTTTATTTAATTTAACACCAAACCCCGAACCCCCAAACCCCCAGACTTTATTAAGAAATAAAATTATTCTCAAATATTAGTTATATATAGTATGTTACTCTGGTTTGATGTTTGTTTGGTTCACAAATGTAAGATTATAATGGTTCTCTACCGTTACTATATATTATACTAGCAGGTTACCCGCGCTTCGCGACGGGAATAAACAAAAAAAACTGACATTCGTGAGTATTGAACCCACGACCCTACCCTTCACACATACACGCTCTATCCTCCAACCCATCATGGCTCGCTATCAGTGCGAGAAAGCCTTTAGTTTGATAACTACAGAGTTTAATTCCTATCCCCGATAGGATATAACCCGTTATAGGTACACTCTTGTTTCTCACATCGCAGCGTGTTGAGAATAAACATAGTGAGAGGCCAAATAATTTTAATTTCTACTGCAAGCAATGCAATGGGAGAAGAGAGGGAGCGGGGCGTAAATATTGCAGTTTTTTAGCTGTAACTTTGGAACAGTTTGGACCTTTGCAAAATCCTTTCTTATCGCACCTATTCAATATGTCAGGAGTCTTGTGTCCAAATTTCAGCTTTCTAGGTATTACGGTTTGGGATGTAGAGCGATGAATGAGTCAGTGAGTGAGTGTCTTTGTGCTTTATATATTAAGATTATCCAAAGAAAATAATATATATTTATTTTATATCTGTGTTATCAAAATAGCATAATTAGCAAAATTTTCAAAATTTCATTGAAAAAATGGTTTAGTATTATAAAATGGATCAGTCACAATTGAAATTGAAATAATTAAATTTAAAAAATATTTTTTTATATTTACTAAGTTACAGAATGAAAGTAGAAAATTGCTTAATTTATTAAATTAAAAAATCCAATATATTTTAAAATCAACACTTAATTTTGTAGTATTATACGTACATATTATTTGTGGTAGTATTTTGGTAATAGTATAAAGTGGTATTAAGTATTTTTGGGACAAATAAAAAAATTGCTATATAGCGGTTGAATTTACAAATATGTTATACTTATTTCTAAGCGTTTACAGCTAAAAATGTATTTTTTTGTCATCAATAAAACAGAAAAAATTAGACAATAAAAATCAAATAACCAACCAAAAAACCATGTAATATATTTAAATAGCGCATAAATAGAAAAAGGTAAAAAATATGTAAAAATTATGTTATCTGAAATTGTCTGTAAAAAAACTAATTTGCATATCCGGTATGTTACTCGTATTATTTAAAATGCTATTTCCAAAAATGTCCGAAAAACAAAAATAATTTTTCGTTTAAAATTATTTATGAAAACGAATCATGTTTAAAAATTTTTATTATTTTCATAAAAAATGCTAATTCTAAAGTAAATATAATAATCTATTTAGAAGTAATGTATTTATTTATTTTATTAATGAAAATCAGATTTTTCTATTATTAATTTTTTTTATATTTAAAAAATAATTAAATTATAAACTGTATAATTTAATTATAATCCAATATAAAGATTATTTTTAAATTTATAGACTGAGAATATGTATAAAACTTACTATTTATAGGCCATGAGGCTGGAATATTTGATATTTTCAGAAACTTTACCGTTCCAGCGAGCGTCGCAACTTTGTGCTTCAGACTACAATACGTCTTTGTGATGTGATTTATAAATTTGAATATAAATGCAGACATTACATAAATATAATATAAAATTAAATTAAGTGTAATTTGAATAAGCACTATAAAACTAGCAAAAGGCAACCATTAAAAGATATCCCATAAAATATCATTAGTTCCTTACGAGACCTCGAATCTGAAACCTTATTGATCGTGAGGTTAGAAGGAAAGGAAGAGTCCTTCAGGGTATTAGACAAGGATAGATATATCCCTAAGAGGATATTTATGTTTTGAGACTCGTTCACTTAACTCAAATTCTATTGCATTTTATTTTATTCCTTGCATTTTCTTACCTTCTATATATTATTTAAAACATTATAAAATTTAAAGCTCTCTGAATGCATTGCCATAATATATTATCATTACCATGTCTTTTAGTAAGTTAATAATTAAGAATATCTCATTAAAATAAAACCACATTTAGTTATGTACATATTTCAATTCCTATAAAAATATCCTGCAAGGAATTTCAGTTGAAAAGATATATACATTTCTAATTAATATAATATGAAATAGATCGATTTGATATAATACTTTTAATCAATGCTGAAGTAATTCCAATCCAATCCTTCAAATCCAATCAAACTATTGCTTCTCTTTAACATCATTAAATTAATGATTCATGAATAACCAGTGATCTGTTTTCGATAAATATCAGGAAATGATTATTACGTAAGTACGTTACGTACGTCATTCTTACGGTACGTAAGTGATGGACCATTTTCCTTAGCAGATCTAGTTTATCTAGAAAATTTATCAAAAGGAAAACTATACTTGTTTACCCATTAATAATTTGTAATAAATTTAAAGCCTATTACATTTTTAAATTTGTATACTATATATTATATTATATATATGTGTTAGATCCTTTTAATAATATCTGTCAGTATTAAATTTTGTATATAATATTAATATAACAAACTATAAATAACCTATCTCCTATAGTTGTAGAAAGTTTCATGATGTGTTTCTTTAATTCTACAATTGATTTTGATTATGTGAGTGAGATAAATTTTAATTATATTTGAAGTACTAATAGTACTTATGTTTTACAGTAAATATATGGAAGTAATAAATGTAAGTTAATATTAGACTTACCGCTTGTGACCTGAAGGGTAGTGGCGAGGAGACATAGCAGCGACAAAGACAGATATCCGAGCGAGTTGAGCCAATGTGCCGCGGCCATACTGTATCCTTAAACAAACGAAAAAACTACACATATATCGGTAATAAAATAATTACCTCACTTAGTAATAGTTAGTAAAAATCCCCACTTGAAATAAATCGTTCACTTCCACTAAAATGTTTACGTTTTGCAAATAGCGCCATCTATCAGGGGGTGCATAAACTACGTTTGTATTAAAGGCAACGCAATCCTTGTAAGTTCTGAGTGAAATCTACAGATGGCGCTGTTAAACCGCGCAAATAAAATTCTTTCTATGTATTTTTTTTAATTTAGTAATAAGGTTTATTAACATTTTACTGCTTATTAAAGCTACACTATTAACTAACTATAAAACATTTTCTTATTGGCATTTAATATCTTATACATGTAATGAAAAACCGAACCCGTCCAAAAATGCTTTTTCGTATAACGCAATTTTAGTCCCTCGTATAACACGTGTTTTCAACCATATAACGAGGGAATATCTCACTTTATATTTCTGTACTGTGAAATTTATAATGATTTGTACAGGTGATAATTAATTTCATTTACCTTTGTACATTGTGTTATTATAAAATAAAATAAAATTATGTTTTTTCTTAATATTCAATTCAAGTACCCTATAACGAGAAAACTTATACGTAAATCATTTGTACATAACACGTTATACGGGGTTATACGAACGAGTTAAATATTCTTATAACGCGCAACTAATTACGTTAGAGGGGGCGATTGCTGTAATTTGCTATTGCTATCAAATCGAAAACAGTGTTATCCGGCTCCTATAAGTTAGAACATTATTATATTTATATTTTAATAATACAAACAATTTTTCTTTGACTATTTAAATAAAAACGTACCATATCGTCAGCATGTGTGTGCGGCGTCCGCTGCCAACAAATTACCTGCAAATAAAACACTGTTTAGAGTTAGCAAATAACTTAAACTGCAATTTGAAACTTTGCAGACATGATTAAATAAAATTAACTAATTATTTTTTATGTTTATTCACTTACTCAATATTACTGTTACTTGTATGTATAAAACCAAGTACGTTTGAATCTATTATGTATTAACCCTAAATCGTTCAAATAATAATTTATCCACTCCTTCATTAGAAGGCTGTATTTGTCATGTCATTAAGTCACCTGATGGAACACGGTCATTGACTCAAATTCTGATTAACTTCGTAGCACTTTGAATGCTACGCGTCTACGAACATATTTTTCTGTTAAACATTTTTGTTTATGTTATAATTGTATCATTACAATCAAATGTGTTATTATACTATATGAAATACATACATATATATATATATATATATATATATATATATATATATATATGTATGTATTTCATATATATGTCATTAATAATTCTCGTCAAGTTCAAACTTATTTTGCAACAGACATTATTAAGTATTTTCAAATATAAAACAAATAATGTTTTTATACAAATTTTGCTTCGTTTATTTAAAATCGTTAGTTATAAGAGAGTAAGTAGTAATTAAGTAGAGATTAATAATATTTTTTTTTTCACCCTAATTATATGATTTATATGAAATAACTAACCTTTTCAAATTCCCTTCAAAATATTTATTCGAAAAGCACTGTATCTAACAAAAATTTGCATTTTAACGGAATATTCCGTTAAAAACACATCGACATTTCATTAATAATATTAATGACGGAAATATTAAAAATAAGATTTTATTTAGATTTTTCAATTTTATTGCTTTAATAATTGATTAATTAATAATCTTTAATTTCTCTTATAATCTTATACCATTATTTTTCATACTTTTAATAAAAAAATCTAATTATAACAATAACAATATTTAGCTTTCTATTTAAAGATAAAAAAAAGTTTTTATCTTAATAATAATATTTCGTTTTTTGTGATTATATGAATACTAGCTGATTTCCACCTGCTTAGTTGAGCACACTATTAATTTGGGTGTGAACTTAGGTTGCTATGGTAACCGTTGTCATAGTATCCGTTGTCATCTTAACCTCTGCTATGGTAACCCTTGTCAAATAGAAATTCAAAAAGTTGAAATACGTTGTGATAGGAATTCCGTAAAATCCGTTCTTAGTGGACGTTACGTTACAAAAGAAATAACTATGTAAAATTTTGAGTTAATCGGACAGATAGTTTTGGAGATTTCGTGATGAGTCAGTGAGTGGTAAATACATATATATATATATATATATATATATATATATATATATATATATATATATATATATATATATATATATATATATATATATATTACTTTCTTTTTATATTTATATCAAAAATATAACATAGATTAGATATCAAAAAATTTAAAATATTAATTTTTATTGCCGTTTCACCTTTCGTAGAATTATAAAATTAATAGCCATACAATTACTTTTCCCGGTAAGTTATTTTAGTCAATATTAAAGATATAAAAGATATAAAAATAAATAGAACAGTACTTGAATCAGAGTGTACAAATATTTATATGTATTATATTTGAAGTGGTACAACTCTATTCTTCAAATATTATATTCCTAAAGCTGTGACAACTTTTGAAATATACAAGAACTCATGACAACATTTATACATACACTTATAATCTTTAAAAATACTATTATATATATATATATATATATATATATATATATATATATATATATATATATATATATATATTATTTATATTTATATACTTTGAATCAGTGATCACTTGTATATCAAATGAGTGTCAGGACCATTGATACCATACTTACCATAATACGCCCTTCTGTATACACTCCAACTTAAATTAAGTCTACGAGTGTTCCAAACGCGCCCTACTCTCAGAAGAACCACACATGATGATATAACTGACAACATATCAAAAATTATAAACTTAATACATACAAAATATAAAGATACGTATACTAATTTAATTAAATTATAATCATATTAAAACTATGCCAATAAAGTAACATGTTATACAGATACAAAAGATTACTAAAGATTACCACTAGATAAGCAGAGATACAGTAATTACCATCAGTGCTTTAGGTAATAATTAATACGCTCTTCACTGTAATATCCTATTGGATTACGAGTTTGAATTTTGTTCCCACCAAAGGGATTATAATTTCTAATGGATGCTCAATTAAAAGCTTTTTTAGTTTAAAGTTCTCGTAAATCAAGATTTAACACTAAACCTACCAAGTTACGGTCAAATTGACCGTTCTTAAACTTTTGTAAAACTTACACATTGTTAAACGTTATAATATCTTTATCAAACTACATGACAATTCTTAGAATATGTATATAATATTTTCTACACCCTTTACTTGTAGTTATTTCCATTAATACCCTCGTTATATAATAAAATAACTTTTAATTACCGGTAAATTTGACGGCGTGCGGTAGGAACAGGTATACAAGAATTGTCGGTAGGTTTAGTGTTAAAACTATGCCAATAAAGTAACATGTTATACAGATACAAAAGAATACCAAAGATTATCACTATATAAGCAGAGGTACAGTAATTACCATCAGTGCTTTAGGTAATAATTACTATTACGGTATTGAATTTTGTTCCCACCAAAGGGATTATAATTTCTAATGAATGCCCAATTAAAACCTTTTTTAGTTTAAAGTTCTCGTAAATCAAGATTTAAAAAATACAAAAAAAGTTTATTATACCAAATAGAATCCCGGAGAGTACGAATACTAGGGGCCAAATAAAGAATATACGTTGAAACCATCATTAATGACGTATGTGAGGAATTCAGGCAAAAGTATACAAAAATATAAACTGATAAGTTGTACTGTAATTTTAAAATATACTACAATAATTTTTAATTTAATATTTTAACTAGGACCCGCCGTCGTGCGCTGCGGGAGTTGAGCTGAGCGCCCTCCCCTTCTTCAATGCTAACAAACTTTGCATATAATATTGCTCTATAATATGCTCAGCAACTATCGGTTTAGAATCTCAATTGAAAAGAAAATCAGTTCATCAGTTCATCAGTTTAAATGAATCTCAACTTTTTTTTTTCTAGGCTGAATTTTTTTGTTTTGTTTTTTGCAGAACCATCTTTAGTAAAAGTTCTAGCCATGTGTCAAATTCTAAAAAAATACATCTATAGGTTTTAAAATTACCGATATCATAAAACAGCAAAATGAACGGTTAAGAGCTTCGTTTATGCTCAGCGCAATAATGTTCTTAATTTTATAATAATTATTCATTTGATACAATAAACTATTTGTACTAGTGGGCATTGCTTAATATGTGTCCACCGCTCATTTTGCTTGAACTGTGACGTCAGATTAAGGAAAACAAAACCAATCTTTGAAAGCTAGATGGCGCGTCCGTATATGCTCAAAGGATAAAATAATTCACAACTCTTAGACAATGACAATGACAAAATGGCTTCCATTACTAATAGTGACAGCGTCAAAAGAAAAACTGTTAGTTTTGAGATATAATATACATTAAAACTTATCTTTTATATTAAGAATTTATTAGCAAAGGAATCTCGCGATAACTTTTCTCTACCTACATCTGGATATTTAATTAAACGTGTCGCGATCCTTTGAAATTTAATTAAAGACATTCCTCTCTTGACTCCGCTCCCTTATTCATAGATACTCAATATATTATAAAGAAATATAATTAGTATATTTATCATAAACCAATATGTTGTTTGAAGATTTTTTAAAGGTTAAGAAAACACGATATCCGTATTCTTAGATAATTATACATATGATTAACATTTTTTAGTTATACACTAATAAAAACACTGAAAGTAATACCTCCATTTTAATTCAATAGTTTATGAAACTAATTTTGAATTTGAATTTGAGTACTTAAGTAGTATTTTAATCATGAATTACTATTATAATATATAATATATATATTTTGATAAGAACACGCGATGTGGATGATATTTCCTTGTTCAAACCACCGCTAAACATTTCAGTCACGATCCTATCTTGCCATAAGATTTGTATACATTTGACCTGGAAAAGGGTGAAAAACGACTGGAATAAGAAACGAAAAGATATGTCCCGATAAAGTATTTTTAGCACAGATCTATAACATACTGTGAATTTTACGTTCTTAACACTAAACCTACCAAGTACCGGTCAAATTGAACGTTCTTAAACTTTTGTAAAACTTACACATTTTTAAACGTTATAATATCTTTATCAAACTACATGACAATTCTTAGAATATGAATATAATATTTTCATCACTCTTTACTTTTAGTTATTTCTATTATTACCTGCGTCATATAATAAAATAACCTTCAATTACCGGTCAATTTGACGGCGTGCGGTAGGAACAGGTATACAAGAATTGTCGGTAGGTTTAGTGTTAAATGTATTTTATTTATTTATACAATACATTAAAGTGATCACAATAAAGAAATACCCGGCTGAGTTTATTGTTTGGAAGACACTCCCATCTGATATACAAGTGTTCACTGTATATATATATATATATATATACAAGTGTTCACTGATATATATATATATATATATATATATATTGATGAAAGAATCTTTGAAATAATAAATACAATTCAATCAATCAATCAATGAAATTATGAACCTCAAATATATATTTCGAAGGATTTAACTGTTTTGGGGACATATTTTTCTATTTCACACGTAGAAAGTCACGGGCAACAGTTAGTATTGAACTAAGTTGTGATAAAGTTACTTTATTTCATACCGTACAAAGTTATTTCAGCAGGAATGTCTCACAAAGCTTGAAGACGTGTCCCAGTTGTGATCCAGTGTTATGGAGTGTCATCTCGTGATCTTAAGATGGGAGACATTTTATTAGGCTCTATGAGGTTAGTTCCCTTTTAAAACTACTATAACAATGTCAGTAAATAAATATAATTTGATAGGAATTATACATTAAATATATTTTACGATATTTTGTAATAAATAGAATTTATCAATTAATTATTGAAATATAATTTATGAAGATTTATAACATTCCCTGAAGAAAAAAAACATAATTCTTATATGCCAAGTGGCTCAATGATCGATGAATCGTGTGCGTGAGCGTGAGTGCATGTGAGTGTGTGTGGGTTATCCTCAAAATCAACTACCCATTTTGGTGAGAAAAGTAATAATAATAATAATAATAAATAGTAAGAAACTAATAATCATCTTAAATAATTCTACTATTTAAATTGTAATACGGACTTTATATATATAATATATATACAAATAAAACTTCAGAGAGATATATATACAAATATAACATCTATTTACTACACAAATTTATGAAATAAATATTTGATATCCAATTGACAATAAAGGTATCAAATGTTTAACATGTATGGACATTTTATTTTCAAAATAAAATGTATAGGCCGTGATCAGCCACCTAGTGGTACCAAGCTCTGTGGTACCATTGGTGGCATATCGCGGTCTTGGTTTGATGCGTTTGTCGGGGCTGCAACAGCTGGAAAACGGCAGGCGTATCAAGCTTGGGCTAAAGCGTTAATCACCAAGGATCTAACTCTAGAGTTCTGAATAGGATTTATAACCATGCATCCAGATTCTTCAAACGGCAAATCGCTAGAGCAAAGTTCAAGCATGACATTAAAATTGGGGATCAGCTGGCGAGGTACCCGCCTGACACGCGCAAATTATTGGCGCTTTCTAAAGCCACTCTGGGCAACTTTTGCCAGCCGTCCCTACCGCAATTGTACATGGGGAATGACTCTATGGCCCACACGGCAAAAGAAAAAGCTGTTCTCTTGGGCACTCTTTGCCTCCAACTCTACTTTGGACGACTAAGGGAAGACACCGCCTACGATCCCGCGGGGATCCCACCGTGGGCGATCGGTGGGTGATCTCCTGTTATACCTTACGCATCGTCAGGCAGCTGTTATTGGAAGCAAGGGAGAGGGTTTGCCAGTTGGTATCTCTCAGGAAAATGCGATGAGTGCCGGAGTTTCTTCTATAGAGACCAAAGACTTACGCTCTATAAGACGCAGGTCCGGCCACACATGGAGTACTGTTCTCATCTCTGGTCCGGACCACCCTAAAATCAGCTTCTACCATTTGACCACGTACAACGGAGAGCCATTGGGATCGTCGGGGACCCGGCGCTCTGCAAACGTCTGGATTCTTTGTCATTGCGTAGAGACGTGGCTTCTCTGTGCGTCTTCTACAGCATTTAAAATGGGGAGTGTTCCGAAGAATTTCATCACCGCACAGCACGTCATCGCCTCCTTTACCAGCCATACCACCTAGGTGTATGGTGATCTTCCACTGTGAGGTTTTCAAGGACTTTTTCACATATCACTCGAACGTGGAACGAACTTATTAACAAAACGAACGTATTTCCAGATCGATACGATATGGGTACCTTCAAAAAAGGCGTATACTTCTACCTACGAAGGCCGGCAGTGCTCTTGTGAATGGTCGGATGTTGCAAGAGTTCATGGGCGGCGGTGATCATGTATCAAGGGAGACCCGCAAGCTCGTTTGCTCTTCTCTAACGTATTTAAAAAAAAACTTCTTATTTATATTTCTCACCGTTTAACCGTTTATTTTAAGATCATAATTAGCCAAATCGAATTCGGTTCCCGAGTTTTAGCGATACAAAGGAACAGCAATTTTTGTGTTAACTATTATATGTCTGAGAGGTAAGTTTTTAGTTTACAAACAGTTTTAGTCTTTATTAGTAAACTCCTACATACATACAGTTGTTGCGTGATAGATCACTCTAACAATAAATGTCACATATTTGACATACAAATGACATTCATCCAATATTTATTAATATTATATTTGATTGATTTGAGAGAAATTGTAATCTACCAATAAAATTGATTCAGGAAATATAAATTATTTTTACAATATTTTGGTTTTGAAATATTGAGATAACAGAGGCTTTAAATCGATTGGTGGAAAGATAATCAAAATGGCGATATATTTATAGAAATTTTGGTTAGCGCATACCATATGCATTGTATTATTATCACGATTTCTGACATAAAAACTTTTTTTCAATGATAAGAACAACATAGAAATATCAAGAAACGGAGATAAAGATAATATTGCAACAAAAATGTGTATCAAGAACTGACTGCAGAAATGATATAATGCAGTTATAGCCTGGACATTTCTGATTTTATATGTCTGATAACAATCACTATAGTATTAGACCATATAGAATATTGTTCACTAATAACACAGTTATTCTACATCATCGTTAAAATACATTCTTAGGTCATACTAGGGACGCCAACAAACCCTCAATTTCGGCTCGCTGCGCTCGCGAAATCTCGGGTGCCGTTTGCATATTGAGCGAAGCGAGCCCAGTGTATTGACTCATCGTTTCCCATTGACTTCAATGGAATATCAGTTTTTTGACATGATATAAAAAAATAAAAAATAAATTTTTTGAGGACATTTTCAAATTTATTTTTTTTAAACCATCACCTAATGTGTGTCTTTTTGATTGTAAAGTTTCATAATTTTCCGTCAAGTAGTTTTCGAGCCAATTCGTGACAAAGAATGTAAAAAGTCTCCAGTAGAACGCTCCGCTCACTTCGTTCGCTTCGCTAAATTAAATACACAAAAAACACTTTCAAGAAACTGTGAAGTTATGTTTTTTTGCATTAATTATTATAATTGGCATATGCTTCATAATACTTCAAACTTTATTTGCTATCAGTCCTTCTATAATTTTGAGAAGGAATAAAGTAATTAATATTATAAAATAGTGTTTGCACGTGAATTTATGTAGTGACCCCGTAAATTCATGTTATAGACCCCGTAATTGTGTAATAGACCCCGTAAAAAATATTTAGAAATTTATACATGACAATATTTTTACAAATCATTCAACGTAATGCAAATAATATTTTACTGACATTAATTAGTGTCAAGAATAAAAATAAAGAATTTGACAATCAATATTATGGACAGAAAAGACATAAGACAGAATAAGTTTTACCAAAAACTGTTTAGACAAATAATCTGCAACCAATTGACATTTAAGCTTCCTTACGAGTATATATAAAATTTGACAATTATGATTACACACCATTAGATGGATTGTCTGTTGGTTTGCGTTATTCAAATAACAAAAAATATCAGAAAAATCCTAAAAAAAAAAACTAAAACTTACGAAAATGCGGTATAAGCAATGTATTTTACATTTCAGGAGGTATTTAACGAAAATTCCTCCAATATTTTGTTTCAGTAATATTATATTATATATATTTATATTATATAAGGAATTATTTAACGACTTTCGGCTTTCAGTATATGCTTTTAAGATTTATAAATATATCAACGGATATGAACCTGCGACGGTGTTATACAGCCCGCGTCACTCTAACAACTGAGCTATAAGGTCTTAGATTTTATATACATACATTTTATTAGTTTTTTTGGATTTTTTAAAATTCCGAAATAAATGACTCAAGATGAGTACTGTCGCGATAGCTCAGTTGACAAAACAATATAATATCCCAAAAAGTGCTGGTTCGAGTCCTAATTATTGCTCTAAAATATTCAAATTTTATAAAATATAAAAATTTTCTTTTTTAAGATTCTATTTCTCAAAGTTCGTTATAGTCAAAACAATTGGAGCCCATACAAGTGTGTGAGTGTTAAGGGGTTACATAAACAAAGTTGGGTTATGTAACTTAGTTAATATTATACTTTAATTGTTCAGTTTTTAGTTATTCTTATGTAATTAAAATTTTCCTTTAAAGCACAATACGATAAACGTTTTTAAATTAACATTAAGGAAGTCAACGAAAGAAATGAAAATGAAAATAATATTACACCTACAAGTGTAAGCTTACTCAGAAGTTAATTTGTATACACACACACACTCAACTGAGTAACAACACATACACACACATACACAAACACTCAACTGAGTAACAGTTTATTAAGATAAACTGTTACTCAGTTGAGTATGCAAGTATTGTAAATCATATAATTAATAGATTTATATAAGGTTTTAAATATTTACATACGGACAGACTGCAATTTACATTGGAATCTATTAATATGGCAACATAATTTGTTTTCTAATTATTAAAAATAATTGTCATAAGACAAAAAGTGAATCAACTCGACTTTAACTGACCACGGACTCCAATGATTGTTGAAAACTTAAAAACAAAAAAAACAATTATTGATGACTTCGATTTAATTGATACGCCATTCTGAATTCTACAAAGTAATTAACTCTTTGCAGTGGTTATCATATTACTTATAGGGATAGGTTTTTACAAATGATACTTCCAAAGAGGCAGCTCATTGGACAAGAGGGCTTAATATCCAATCGATACCAAGAAAACGAAGACGAATCAGAGTATTTTCAGTGTATTCTAGTTTAAATTCAATTTTGGACTTTTCTGTTTTACCTATGACAATGATTTTCAGTCACCATGTGTTAACTGTTCTGACAAGACGGCTGCCAAAACATTCGAGGTATTTAACCAAATCTCAGCATCAGCATATCTTTAAATGAACTCCAATATTACTGCTCCTCCAGCTTCTACTTAGCTTTAATATTTAAAGCAAAAAGGTCCTCGAAATCTTCGTATTTGTAAAATATTCACATAATTTGGGAATAGATTCAGAACCGGTTATTTCCGGATTGTGTTTTTTAATTCAAATTTAATCGTTGTAAAGATAAAAGATCGATATCACAATATAAGAACTTCACACTTATTTCATTTGCAGGTTATGGGACTCAAACAGATGGGATTTCTTCTAAATGTACCTTATACTTATTAAATGATATAGGCTCTACTTCTGGTTACAATCCTCCAATTATAGATAGGGTGCGCAGATCAACTCACCATGCTGCACCACAGGGATATCAAGTACGTATAACTGTTCAAATTAATGCTGCTCACCTAAAGATTACTTCATCCACCCCTTATCCACCCTAAACCCCCCCAAATATAAATATATACAAATTTTAACATGTAAAATAATTGCACTAAATTACATACTTAACCTAGAAACTTAACTTGCACATTCATGAATCGACTAATTAATACACAAATATAAAATTAACGTTCGTAGTTTGAAAAATAAAAAATCGCATCTGCCATTAATTTCCAGTTTATAAATATTAGTACTCATTAATTTTATTAAAGTAAGATATGTGTTAAAAGAAAAGATATAAATGATTCTGTATAGTTAAATGTAGCCTTGAGCACGTCTGTCGGAATGGCGATACAAGATAATAATACGCTCGCAGGACAAATTGGAAAATGATGTTAGCTCGGCGTTAATATTACAAACGTTCCTTGTGTGCATCGAGATATATATATATAAATGTAACAGTCCGTCTGTACATCTGGGGAGAGGAAAATCAATAAACACTACGAGATGAATCTCCACTTCTCGGTTTAACAGTTTATATAATAATAGAGTTTGTTGACAGTGGCAGTTCTTATCAGCTCGATACGTCTCCACCCTAACCACGCCCACAGACAGAGATACCGCGTGGGTCACATATGGGTAATTATAATATGATTCATGGATGATTTAATGATAAAAGTAATTAATGATATCTTACCCTCGGTAACGAGGTCCCTGTTTGGGCGCCATTTATCGCGTGATGTAGCGTGAAGGTTAAACAGTAAAAGTGCGAACGCGGCAAAGGCCAGCGCGCGACTGACGCGTACAGAGTGGGCGCTTGCGTGCGTCAGTCTGGCGCATGCGTTTGACTGCCGACTTGTTTTGCTCTCCGAGTTATCGGTGCAAGAAAATTAGATTACATCTCGCTATAGATGCGATACGGGGCATTCCAATGAACGTGGGAACTTCATATATTTATTAGGGTAGCTCGGAAACTGTGGAGGGTGTTTTATTACGGAATGTAGGTTGCGTTTCCTATTTTTCTTTATCGGATAAATGTTGTTTAGAGATTTAAAATGTTTTGTACCTGTTTAATACATATGTGAATGCTAGTGGAAATGTCAATATTCAGTTTTTTTTGTAATTTAGTCCACATTATCTATGACTTGGTGGCAGTGTCTTTCAAACAAGGTGAACAACACAAGTGAAGACTAATAATGTGATACGAGGTTAAGGCATTTTTTTTTATAAAAAAACATAAGAAATGAATTTTGAATTTTGATTTTTAATCGACTTCTAAAACTCAGTTAATGCTCGTGTCAGTCTTTGCATATCCTTGACGAATTCTTTAAAATAAAAAGTTCCCGAGAATCCACTACCAAAACTAAACCAGCTTGATATGTTTTCAGTGGTAACTATGCAGCTATATATGATGATTAGATCATAATCGTAAATTACTACTGCTCTGAAAATGATTTTTGCAATTAATAACACACAAGCACAAGTATACATATTGTTGTACTCGGTAGGACGTGCACGTTTCGATGGTCGGCCGCATTGTCATTTTGATTTTGATAGCCAAAAATAACAAAATATCACAATTAAAAAAACTGCGACGAAGAATTCTGAGACTAAAATTATATTATAACTATTAGAAATAATAAAGAAATCGCTTTCTCAAAGACAATTTTTGTCCATATAGTCGTTACTGTGATAAAATTTTAGAAATTTTGTTAAAATACTAGTCTGAATAGAGATAATAATTAATAATTACCGGAATTAGAAGTTGCGTACACTCCACTCCAGTGATTCGCACAGCGACCCCCCCCCCCCTTTGAAATGTGTACGCATTTTGATAACGCTTATTTTGATTATTTTTTAAGGATTCTACTGAAGATGATGGATTGTTATATTTATTATTTTGTTGATTTAATAAATACACTTAATAATTAGTATAATTTTGTTTTATTTTACTTATAATTTTCTATTTTATAACGTAACAAAGCGTAAGGGGACACACTTGCCCCATATGACCCTATACTGTGTATATATTAGTTATATAACAAATGTAATATTTTTTATTCCGGGTACTCTGGACCTGTCTTTTCTTTAAAACAACCTCAATCTGAATGAGAAATGTTCGTCTAGGTCCCTCTCCGACCTTCCCCCCCCCCCCCCCCATGTCTTATATATCTGACTTGTCAATCTCGCTTCTTTCATCCTCAATACATGACCAAACCATCTAAGCATTCCCTTCTCAATCCTAATCAAATCTTCTCTAACAGCACAACGCTCTCTTATTTCACGATTGCTTATCTTATCAGATCCTTAGAGGCTAAAGCTCCCATCTCAACATTTATCGTACTTTCATCCTTCTTCTGCCATACCCATGTTTCATTTTCACATACGATCCTTTTTTGGGTCCCTATTTAGACTACTCATAAAGGCGTGCAGTACTTGCTCCATTTACCATATTCTGCATTTCGTCTTTACATATCCTTCTCAAAACTTCCATCTCTAATAAACAACTCAGATATACAAACTCTTACTTGTTAAACTGATTGTCCATTAGTCAAATATTTTATTTAATCAAATTTTCATATCTGTCAGAAACTTTCATTACTTACTCCGTTAAAGCAGCATGCATAACATTTAGCATCTTCGTCACTCATCAGCTGATGACGCAAGTGGTTTTTGGTCAATTGAGTTTGATTTGATTAGTAAATCGTAAAAGAGGCACAAGTAAAGTCGTTTGGCTGCTTCAAATCAGTAATACCAAATGACAAAGTTAACATTAATTGATGACGAGGTTAAGTTATTTTTTTGTATTAAAAACATAAAATATAAATGGATTTTGATTTATATTAACCTATTATATTCAAATTGTTTTTTGTTATAATAATTTTCGCAAAATATTCGCGCTTATTGTGCGAATTATTATATATAAATTCAGATAGTCATCCGGGCTGACTCATATAACTAACTCTTAAAGTAAATTAGATTTCTCTGTAGTATCATTTTGTTATCTACTAAATTATACTATTTGAATTTTATGAAATACATTCTTTCTAAACGTTAATTATACTTCATTCTATTTATCCAATAATATGTTGATAATATTATATTTAAATAAATAAATGTTTCATTCATTCATTCCTCCATTTATTCACTCATTCATTCTCCAAATAGACTTGACAATATTTTATATTTTGTGTTAATATAAATGTTTTTAATCTCATTATAACTTTCAACTATGCAATTAATACGAAAACAAATACACCATTTTTTTTTATTTTGAAGATGACAGAACTTCTTACTTACTTGTAAACCAACTACGATTAAATCATATTGAATAAAATTAATTTAAATGTTACTGCCGCTCTAAGCTTCTTGTATAGAATTATTTCTTGTATATTTAATGCGAATAAAGACACCTGTTTTCTGGAAATCCAATAAGCAGGATATTTTAACGTGAGATGTGACAATAATCTCACTGACTCATCACGAAATCTCCGAAGCTATCTGTCCGATTAACTTAAAATTTTACATAGTTACATTTTTTGTGATAAAGATGTCCACTAAGAACGGTTTTTACGGAATTCCTATCCCAATGCATTTCAACTTTTTGCATTTCGCCAAGTTTTAAACCTGTAGGAGCCTGTGACAACGGTTACCATAGCAACGCTTACGATGACAATGCATACTATGACAATGGTTACCATAGCAATGATTACCATGGCAAACAGAGTTAAGATGAGGTCGGGGGGTGCAAAAAAGAGGAAATTTAAAAATTATAAATTGTCATAAATAAAAAATCATGGACGTAAAAATATTATTGATTACGAAATTGAATTTGAGATATTTGAAAAGTAAATAAACATTATTAAAAAAAATTACAAGATTACTCCTTAGTTATATGTAGGCAATTTTTTCGTGGTATAGACCTACTGGTGATCCCGTCACAGTCTATTGACAGGGACGCATCCCAATACACAGTACTTCATAGGTGATGTGGAAATCTATGTATTTACTGACTGGCATTATATTTCTTTATTTATTTATTTTTTTAATACACTAAATATATAATATAAATTAAACATTGTGTCAATACAAGAAGTCTAAGTTCACATACAAATTAATAGTGTGCCCAGCGAAGCGGATGGGAATCAGCTAGTCAAATTATAAAAAAACATTGTCTTAATTTGACATTGACGTAGGCTGTACCTCCATTTACATTTACAATTACATTAATTGCATTTATATAATATACATTTAACATTATCTCCCGACACGACAACAATCACATGTCTCTGTGATGTCTGTCAATGCTGATCAACAAAGTTTTATTGGGTCCATGGGGCTGAAATACAGAAATACAGCTTTATAGATATAATATTAATAAAAAGTTAATAATATCCGTATGGTAATGAATTTATGATCATAATTCGACGAAGATTCTTGTGAATTCTAAAAAATATAACACCACAAAAGGTATTTTATCCCCAAAAAAGAGTTTTCTCCTGAGTCCAGTATCAGAAAAAATACGTCAAATAAAATAAACATACATATATATTATTTAGTAAGGATTTTCTCTATCTAAATTTATTCATTACCTTATAATTTACTTCCATATTTTCTTTAATTAATGTTAAATAATATAAAATTTATATTTTTTAACTTTATTCTTATTTAAAATAAATAAAAGTTTATAAGTTTTATTAATATATATATTATTTTAAACTGGCAACAAGCAAATGAATGACAGTGTCACCCGACAATTAAGTAGCAACATTATTTCTTCTTCCAGAATCAAAAAGTGTGACGATCGTTTATTTTAATAAATTCATAAAAGAAATAAAATAAATATGTCGACACTAGCTGCAGCCCTATCTGTTGCGGGGACGAGACATTCGGGAGCCCCAGTCAGAACACAAAATGGTAATACAACAAAGCGTTAACCGCATTTATTATACCCCGGTAGATCACATGCATTGCTTATGGTTTCAAACTTTGAAAATTTTTATTGAAGATGCAAAAAAAAACATTTTACAAAAGATTTTCTATAAAATAGAGCTCAAAAAGTTTCATTATAATTCACAGTTATAGCGATTTGCTTATATTTACAATGTTTATAAAAAGTAACCTCTGCCTGCGTTAGTCATCCATTGTATAAATTCTTAAGAAAATATTTTTAATCCCTAAAAATAAATTTTAATAAATTATTTAGCATTGAATATTCATCCCACAAACAAATAATACATAATATTATCAATTTATTTTACAAGTGATGGCAGCAGCAGCAATTGCTAATATAGTAAAGAGTTCCCTGGGACCAGTGGGCCTTGACAAGATGATGGTGGATGATATTGGAGATGTTACAGTCACCAATGATGGTGCCACTATTCTTAAGTAAGTTCAGTCCAATTGTCTAAAAATCAATTAGTACCGAAGTACTAGTAATAATTACTTAAAATACATTTCTATCATGAAACCAAAAATTCAATAAATCAAACTACAGCAGTAACAGTATATTTAGACATTAAAAAATTTATATGATAGTGAATATGATCACCAAAAAAAATCTAAATTTTAAGCTACCTAAAGAGAATTCCTTCTCAACTCTATTCAAGAACTTCAATAATGGAAGAATTGTCTCATTCATTGTTTAATAAAATAAACCTTGAACAGTTTTAAATTTTAAAAAAATATTGATAAAAAAGCCATATGCAAAGTAACTTAAAGGATTTGTTTCAATAATAAATAGTGTGTTACAACACAAAAAGAAATGCTATAAATGTGTTTTATTTATAAGGTGTTTTTAAGAAACTTCTACAATGTTAAATTTTTTTTTTATTTTTTCTATATAAACATGATCAATTTAAAAAAAAAACATGTATATATAGATATGTATATGTATTTATATTTTATATATGTTAAAACAATTCTAAACCCAATTGAAAATTATCTCCAGGATGTTAGAAGTGGAGCATCCAGCGGCCAAAGTACTGGTAGAGCTGGCACAGCTGCAAGACGAGGAGGTTGGGGATGGAACCACATCTGTTGTTATCATTGCCGCTGAGTTATTAAAAGTTAGTATTATGTTTATGTTACTAATAGTCAAATAAAGTCATAGTTTTCAAATGTATGATTGAAAACTATTAATTGTAAGTACATGTATAATTTATAACAATTGCAGAATGCTGACGAACTAGTAAAGAACAAGATTCATCCCACTAGCATTATATCTGGTTACCGGCTGGCTTGCAAGGAGGCTGTGAAGTATATCCAGGACAACCTAACGGTCACTGTAGAGTCACTTGGTAGATCTTCCATCATCAATGCCGCCAAAACTACTATGTCGTCAAAGCTAATTGGAGCGTATCCTTTTTAAATAATTTTCTTGTTTTTAAAATAATTTGTTACATAAAGACATATGTAATATATTGCACAACATTGATCATTCATTTGTTTGTATGCAATAATATTCTTAAAATCATAATCAGTGATGCGGAGTTCTTCTCCGAGATGGTAGTAGACGCAGCACAGGCTATAAAGATCACCGACCCCAAAGGCAACGGCGTTTATCCCATCAAAGCTGTGAACATACTCAAAGCTCATGGCAGAAGTGCAAGGGAGAGTGTCCTTGTTAAGGGCTATGCTTTAAATTGTACCGTAGCATCTCAGGCCATGCCGAAGAAGATTGTTAATGCTAAAATTGCCTGCCTTGACTTTTCACTGCAGAAGACAAAAATGAAGATGGGTGTCCAAGTATGTAAACTTATTATTTATCGCAAGAATCAAACTACAATCATATATTTTAACTTTTTTTTAACAATTACTCTTTTAGGTCCTAGTTTCCGACCCGGAAAAACTAGAAGCGATCAGAGCTCGTGAACTGGATATCACCAAGGAGAGATTACACAAGATCCTCTCGACTGGAGTCAATGTGATCCTCTGCAGCGGTGGGATTGATGATCTCTGTCTCAAGTACTTCGTCGAGTGCGGCGCTATGGGAGTGAGACGGTGCAAGAAAGCCGACTTGAAGAGGATCGCTAAAGCCACCGGAGCTGCTTATTTGACGTCTTTAACCAACATGGACGGTAATATTCTGTTTATTAAATTTACTTTAAACCAGTATGTATTACATTTATGTCTTGTTCCATGACAATAGTAAAAAAAAGATTTATATTAACTACATAAAACAATTGATTATTTCAGGCGAGGAAGTCTTTGAACCGAGTATGATTGGTGAAGCTGCTGAAGTAGTCCAAGAGCAGATCTGTGATGACCAGCTCATCCTCATCAAAGGGTAAGTCAATATATTACACCTATACGTAAATCTACTCATTTTTACATAATATTACAATATTACATTAGCCATTCAGTTATATAGGCCATTTGGCTAATTCATTTCTTTAATTATTTTGTTATTTATTGATATACATCATAGGTTTTTATAAATCATTTACCAATCATAACTGATTCAAACGTCAACATAATAAGAAATGAAAATTAATAATAAGTATTTAGGAAATTCCTTCCCCGATCCTTTGTAACTGTGTAACTAGATCCTGATCACATATGCAATGTATACTTGAAATAAAAAACTTAGATTTGATGTATTGATAAACTCTCTACATTGAGCCAATTTTCATCCCTGTTATGGCACTTAAATATCTGCTCCTTTCAATTATTTGTAAGGTGGCCATAAAAAAAAAAAATTGAAAAAAAAAATTATAAAAAAATACCATTAATACTAATGATTCATAAACACTCAGTCCGTCGGCCCGCACGGCCGCGTCCATAATCCTGCGGGGTCCCACGGACGCGTACTGCGACGAGATGGAGCGCTCGGCGCACGACGCGCTGTGCGCGGTGCGGCGCGTGCTGGAGTCGGGGCGGCTGGTGCCCGGGGGCGGAGCCGTCGAAGCAGCCCTCTCCATCTACTTGGACAATTTCGCAGCTACACTGGTCGGTATATATATATAATATTTTAATACAAATTGCATATATATGTATTAGACAATATGACTTACTTGGTTTTTCATATTTTGTTAGTATATAAAAATGATACTGTGATATCTGCGTGCATCTTGCTATTCAGAGTAAGCATCAGCACGCAATAGTAATTTTCTAATAAACACTAAACCTACCAAGTACCGGTCAATTTGACCGTTCTTAAACTTTTGTAAAACTTACACAATTTTAAACGTTGTAATATCGTTATCAAAATACATGACAATTCTTAGAATAGGCATATAATATTTTCTTCACTCTTTACTTTTAGTTATTTCCATTATTACCTGCGTTATATAATAAAATAACTTAATTACCGGACAATTTGACGGCGTGCGGTAGGAACAGGTACACAAGAATTGTCGGTAGGTTTAGTGTTAAAGTCGACAATTATAAGTTAGATATAATAAAAAAGTATAATAAGGTCTAAAATGTAACATCAAATATGTAACAAATAATAATATTTAATCACAGAGCTCCCGGGAGCAGCTCGCTATAGCGGCCTTCGCTCAATCCCTGCTAGTGATTCCCAAGACGCTGGCAGTCAACGCAGCGAGGGATGCCACCGACTTGGTCGCCAAATTACGAGCTTATCACAACTCCTCACAGACTAAAGTAAGTACAGACAAACTAAATTTATGTTTTCTACAATTTAAAGCTTTTCTTAATATAAGAAAAAGTATACATAAAAAGTAAACAATATTGAACACAATACACAAAATAGTAGAATCGTTGTACTCAGTACTGTGTCAGTGGTAATTAGTATTTGAGGGTCATCACCGACACAATATGTGTAAAGATATTAATACCCATATTCAACAGGTGGAACACGCAAACCTCAAGTGGGTGGGTCTGGACCTCGTCGAAGGAGCTCTCCGGGACAACCTCACGGCCGGTGTCCTTGAACCTGCGATATCAAAGATCAAGTCGTTGAAGTTTGCCACCGAAGCCGCCATCACGATCCTACGTATTGACGATATGATCAAGCTGGACCCCGAACAGAAAGGAAAGAGTTACGAGGACGCCTGCAACGCGGGAGAACTCGATTAAAGTATTATTTATGTGTTAGTGAATTGTTGGAGTGACCAATGTGGCCGGGAGTGGCCGTTTATGTTTCACAAAAATATGCTCGTAAAATACATATTTTAAACATTTTTATACACCAATCGTACAGAGTTATTCACTCAGTGCAACCCTGGTGTAATGCGAGTAAATTACAACATATAATTGTTCACAAAACTTTTTTACTCAAAACACATTATTTTATTATAAAAATGTCCTCGATCTAACTGCATTTTATAATTATAAGTCTATACACCTGTATTGCACTTATATTTAATTTAAAATACTTAAATGTATTCTTACAAAGTGATTGTTTGTGAAATAATAAGTCTTAAAACCCATGATTTCTGATAACTAAGATACCGCAGGCTGTTTCTTTCACAATAATATTTTACTAAATTTGTATGTATGTAATGGTATAATTTTCATTTAATTTGCTTATAACCGCTAGATAACGCGCTACGCCTTTTGGCAATAAAATAATAAAATATTTATTTGTTTTTATTTTACCTAACCCTACCGATATACAAAAGCCAGTGAAAGCCCTGTTAAAATCGGTCTAACCGTTTCAAAGATTAGTCGAATCAAACAGACATAAAGAAATAAATTAAAAATATATATTTTTTATATAAGTAATAGTAATGAAGAGCTGTTAATTTGGAATTACAAACAGACACTTCGATTTTGTATATTTTTATAAATATCTAGTAAATAGTCCAAAGAAGATAATTAATTAATTAATAATTGGTTAATATTCTGTTAGTTTTATTTAAGGAACAGTAACTATATTTGTAAAAAAAAAAAATAGAACCCTAACTAATATTTTTTTTTTTTTTTTTTTTTTCTTTTTGTGTTTCTCTGCTGTTAGCCCTACTGGCCATGACAGCGTCACCGGTGGAAGTGTAAATAATTATAATATAATGATTAGATAACACTTTTTCTAAACGTTTTAAAGAAATTTACGATTATGGATTGATTATCAGCTGAGGTTTGGGATTTATATCAGAAAGATTTAAACAAGAAATTAATTTAAAAGTTTATGCACTTTAATAATAATATACCGCTTATGATAAAAAAAACATGATTATTATTCGTTTACTGTTTTTTAAAATAGAGATCGAATTATGAAAAAACTAAATTTTTACGCCTGTGGCTATTCTAAGCCTTAAAATTGACAATTGTTTATCGAAATCTGACATTTTACACCAGCTTAGCTGTTGTCTATCTATTTTATCTATTATGAAATATAAATGATTATTTATCAGAATTAACGTGTTTATTGCTTATAAATGATACTATAATATTGTGCTTAAAACTTGAATCTCGAATTTGTTAAGTTTTTAATTTGGTCCAGTGTTGCAGGGTTATCATTAATATCAATAAAATGTTAGTAATAAGAGGCATAACGTCTTTACGTAAACAATTGGTTCAAACAGCATTATTTTCAACAACATCATTACCAAAGGTAACAAAACTAATATATAAATTACTATAAAAAGATTTAAAGGATATATTTTATATATGAAATTCCTCAACCCATACATAATTCTGCATTGCATTCCTATTTTAGGAAGAAAAAATAAAAATTGGAAAATATGAAATCAACTACGTGAAAGTTGGAGAAGGCCCTCACAACGTTTTTTGTGCACCCGGAGCATTAGGCACTATATGGTCCGAATTTAAGCCACAACTGGAAGGAATGCCCAGAGATAAGTTTAGTATTGTCGTATGGGATCCACCAGGTTATGGGAAGAGCTACCCACCGGAAAAGGAATTTACTGTCGATTTTTATGAGAGAGATGCCGATCTTGCTTATGGATTAATGAAGGTAAAAGTTAAAACTCACAAATCAAAAGCAAAGACTAACCTTTATTAGACCTGAATATCAAGATAATACATATACTACTAAAATTCACTAAACCAAAATACTTAATAATCAAAATGTAATGTGACTTAGTAAGTAATATCCATTAAGGATATTACTTATGCTTAGTTCAGCCCTATCTATCCTTTTAAACAGGACTAAAGCCCAATTTATCAATAGTCAAAGGAATGTTTGTTTACAAACAACATTATAATTATATAATATGTACTTATGACTTATCTTTTTGATAATTATTGATTAATATTACAATTCTATTAAGCAAAACAGTATAGGTTTTAATTTTCTTTATAAACTATTCCATTATAGCGTCTCAGTTTTCTTTTAGACGTTGAATATTCCAAATTTTTCGGTGCTAGGATTCAGTGACGGTGGCAATACCAGTCTCATCCTAGCAGCCAAATACCCTAAAGCAGTGACGAAGCTGGTGGTGTGGGGGGCCAATGCCTTCATTCTACCTAACGAGGTGGAGGCTTTCAGAAGTAGAGTTTAACAATATTAAATATGATAACCTTATTCCATGTCATTCATGTCATTCCATGTCAAATCAACACACCCATCTGACCTGACCATCTCAGATTTAAATGAAATTTGGCACATAGGTAGCATCCATATAGACTAAGAAAAATGCCAAATTTCATTAAATTATATTAACCCATTTTGGCAATATGGCAACCCAAAGTTACCAAAAATCAACCAAAAATACATTATCTTGCTCTTTTGAAATATAAATTACTCCTCTCCTAATTGAACTAGAGATATGAAGTAAGTGTCATTGTGGAGCAATTGATATGCTCTTTCTTGTGATATACAACAATGCATATGTTGTTATTAAAAATATCTGGAAAACTTTAAATTTAAATTTTAAAATTAAATAAAAAAAAAAGTGTCTTCAAAAATTCTGAAAAAAATCCAGAAGGTACAATAGCTTATCCATCCATTACTCTTTATGTTATAATTATATTAATTAAATTAAATAAATGATATATATATATTTTTGAGGTTCTAAATTAAAAAAAAAAGTATTATTATTTTTTAGGAATAAAAGACATAAACAACTGGTCACAAAGACAAAGAGACTCCATGATAAAAATATACGGTATAAAAAGATTTGTAAGCTACTGGGCGGCCTGGGTGGATACAATGGAAGAGATATATAAAACTAATAATGGGAATATTTGTTCTGAGCATCTCAGAAATATTAGCTGTCCAACTTTCATACTTTACGGTGAAAAGGATCCATTAGTGGATCAAGTCCACGTCTCACATCTGCACACACACATAACTGGATCAAGGTACTATATTATTTGACGGGCAATGGAAATGCAAACGTCTTGTCTTTTTTTTTATAATAGTATTTTTTTTTAACTATATAATTGATTTTAAAAAATGACAGTCAATGTATACATGTCCCATGAATCAAAGTCAAGCCGAAAACAGGTGATAAAGCTGGTAGTGGGTAACCCCAGAAAAAGTAGTAAAAATCTATAAAACGTATTTTTTGAAATATCTCTATTTAAAAAAACAAAAAATTAAGTATCATGTTCATTTCTGTTTATCATTATTTTTTTTTTATATTTAATTTCACATTCATGTTATCCTAAGTAGCCCTGCTGTGATTTTTTTAAACTAAACTGTCAATTCTTTTTCCAACGAACATCAATCGAGCATGTTAAAAAATAATAATACGCATTATTGGCAAGTATCATTAAAAATGGCGATTTAATCCTATCCCACCCAGCCTCATCTTCCTTCTTCATCACCTTCCTTCATTTTCAATACTATTATAGACACAAGATTTTACATTTACAATATACATTTATTTATAAGAGGTACTTCTATATATTATTATTGTGCTATATTATTAATTAAATGAATATTACTTTAGTTGCACACATTATAATTATATAACTTCATTTAATTTATAAATTATAAAACTTTAATTATGGTTATATTCTCTTACAGAATACATTTATACCCAGAGGGAAAACACAACATTCATATTCGTTACGCGGAAGACTTCAACAGACGTGTTCAAGAGTTTCTATTACTTCCATGATTAAAATTATTTTATATTTAAAATAATGTTTGGAGGCAAATCACAAAATATATTAAGTAATTAAAAATGTGTATATGTAAATAGAATTGTTGTTTTTGTGTGTTTTATTTATTAAAATATTTTGAGGTTATAATTGTAGTTTTCAATTTCAATTATTTTAAAAGTAATATGTTGGTAATTCCTTTACATTAATCCATATTACAAAGTATTATATATATTATCTTAATATATAAAGCACAAAGACACTCACTCATTGACTCATTCATCGCTCTACAGCCCAAACCGTTACACCTAGAAAGCTGAAATTTGGACATAAGACTCCTGATATATTGAATAGGTGCAATAAGAAAGGATTTTGCAAAGGTCCAAACCGTTCCAAAGTTACAGCTAAAAAACTGCAAAGTTTACCCCCCGCTCCCTCCCTTCTCCTATTCCATTGCAGTAGAAATTAAAATTATTTGGCCTCTCACTATGTTTATTCATAGGATTAGGGTTCCGTAACTCACATACAGTTTGTGATTATTTGTGATTATTTTCTATTTACCTACATACAGTATGTGATTATTTGTAATTATTTTCAATTTACCCACATACAATTTGTGATTATTTTCAATTATCCCACATATAGTTTGCGATTTTTTGTTATTTTAAATAATAACATATTTTATTGAGCGAAGCGAGCGGAGTGTTCTACTGGAGACTTTTACATTCTTTGTCATGAATAGGCTCGAAAATTACTTGACGGAAAATTATGAAATTTTGAAATCAAAAAGACACACATTAGTTAATAGTTTAAAAAAAAAATTAAAAAATGTCCTGTAAAAAAATAAAATTCATTGAAGTCAATGGGAAACGATGGTCATTACACTGGGCTTGCTTCGCTCAATATGTAAATGGCGCCCGAGGTTTCGCAAGCGCAGTGAATCGAAATTGAGGGTCTGTTAGCGCCCCTAATATGTTTTACATAGGATAATTAGCATAAGTAAGCATCTAAATGAAGGCTAGCATTGTAGTAGTCTCGATATTTTCCTCCTTCAGCCTATACCCCTGATCACTTACAACAGTGATGCAAAAACTAAGATATCGCATTTACATTATTTACTGGAGCAGAGGCTTTGCATTGCTGCCTTTGCAAAGTTAGATTAGCAGCAGTTTAAAGCTACTAATATTTGTACGACATCAACAGATGATTGTTCATAAACGACATTAAGTAATTGTCTGTGAAAATGACTATATCCATAATTTTTATATTTGTCAATGGCGCAGCTGGAAATAGCAATGGACTTCTTCACTTCATTTCATTTCACTTCTAAAAACATAGTAGTCACCCTTTTTTAATTGTTTATAAAAACTTGTGTAATAGGCGAGATTTTAATATATTCAATTATACTTTACAAGAAAAATCTATTATGTATGTTTCCGAACTGTTATACTATTTTATAGTCTGTGGATAAAATTATAAAACTTTTCAGTCATTGATATTGAGAAATGGGGGTGCTGTCAAGTCATTTTAAACCCAATTTTTTGGGTTTATTAAAGTTTTTGAACAGTATGAACTGGTTTATTGTGTTTTTTAGTTTAATTAACCTTTCCGTTTGTATATACGAAGATCAAATTGGCAAATTTGACTGGTAATATAACGTTTAAGGTTATGCCATTTGTACGTCTTCACAGAGTCTGGAGTTCAATTAATATTTAAATAATCTGGATTTCAGGCGTCAAACTTACGTTGGTCGTATAAAATTCGCACAGTTTGACACAGTTTCGACGGCGAAAAAAATCATAGTCGCAACTGAGGAGAACGTATTGGCTGCTCTTCATTTGAAGACTGGTAATTTATTTTATTGACATTATTTCCTGGCGAGTCGTATACCGGTATACATATTTATCATGTTTATTCTAATTAGTTGAA
Source organism: Melinaea menophilus ssp. n. AW-2005 (assembly GCA_918358695.1). Classification (NCBI taxonomy): domain Eukaryota; kingdom Metazoa; phylum Arthropoda; class Insecta; order Lepidoptera; family Nymphalidae; genus Melinaea; species Melinaea menophilus. Next base: position 15,510,979 of record OU911040.1, on the reverse strand, counting down.
CTTTTAAATTTCGTCTGATATCCTTTAATAGACTTTGAATAAGTATAAAGTGGATATTTCTTATATTATTTTCGTCTCCAAACCCTCAATACAAGTAAAATCTAAAGACAGAAAACATAAGCTCTGAACCGTAATTACAGGTGAAGTAGTGTGGCGGCATGTGTTTGAGAGCACATCAGCAGGCAACATACAGTTGCTTCATGTGGGTGAAAAAATCACAACTGTTACTGGAGACAATCCATATTTAGTCAGGGGATGGAATGCAGACACAGGTAATGAAAGAGACTCCTTTATAGTAATACTTGTAACTATAAAATATGATTTTCATTTAATAAATTAATTTTTTTTTAAATCAAAACTTTCTGCCCTTTTTTGATATATTTAATATTATTACTGAAATTATTTAAAATCTCTTATTTGTATTCTTGAATTTTGAGCTTTTGTTTCAAAGTGACTGTTCTTATTTCAGGAGTGCTACAGTGGGAGTGGACCCTTATTTTACAAGATGATGAAAGGGCCGATTACTCAGAATGGTGGGTCCAAAATGGTATGCTTGTACACCTGCTGCCTGCATTTGGTTCACATCTGGAAGTCACAATGTACAATGTTATGACAGGGAGTAATCGAGGTTCAACATCCAAGTTACCTGCCGTCTGGAACAATGAGGGGTAAAAGTTTTAATGAGAATAAGACATTCCACAGCAGCTATGACTTTTATATCAATTGTTTAAAATATTTAAATAATACACATGAGGATTATTTCAAATAGAAGCTTAACCTCAGGATTATCGATTTCAGATGCCTTCTCACAGCCCCCTATTACACTTGTGTTTCCGGGGATATTGGAAGTCAACTTTTATTATCATTGGATGTTACATCAAATGCCATAAAGATGATAAGCAAACCCTTATCTACATACATCCAAGAGCCTCTCGGTGGGAACTTGCGGCCCTTAGATGGCAACAGCATTGGCCCTGGTTTTATAGTGGACGATAAAACAATAGTGCTAATTAAAGACAGTGACTTTAAGGTTTTGAACATCAATCTTGGTCATGCATTAGCAAGTGTAAGCTTAGTTGACAGCGCTAATGGCCCCATTGTGGTGCAGACTTGGACCAACGATGACAAAGTAAAGTTTAATTTAGATGATAACAATCTATCAAATTTGGAAGACAATATAAAACTTCTTATCAATTCCCAGGGTTTCCAACTGTCAGCTCACACTCTATCGGGGCAGTTGGTCCCGGAGGTGCATGGCTCGGAGCTTGCAGCCTCGGTGCCAGAGCCCGAGCTGCTTGCGGTGACGTGCGCCCGCGACCAGCTCGCCTGCCGCATTCTCCTCAATGCAGCCGATGATGCTGTACACTTGGTGCAGCAAGGAGGTATTTGCATTTAACTCTGTAATCAATTCAATAAAGATAGGTATATATTATTTTTTAATATACTAAGGTCGCACGCTGTGGTCTCGTGAGGAGTCCCTCGCTAATGTTGTGGCGGTGGAGTTTGTGGACTTGCCCGTCTCAGACACCGAAGCAGAACTGGAATCGGAGTTTGATCAAAAGGAAGGTGAGAAATGAAGTGACAAAATTAAGTATAAAATCAACAAAGAATGGTTAAATATGAAATATATTCATGATTTGTTAAAATTCATTGCATATTTATAGATTTTTTACGAAAATTGTTAAATGAATGTTGCATTTAAAAAATACTCAAGATAAATATTTATTAACAGAACATTTACACCAATGGGTATTCGATATATTTAAATAAAAATAGTTTAAAATATTTAAAAAAATACATACAAATTTTACATAATGTATTATTGTAAGTGACGGAAGAAGATCTAATATTCACTTTTTTTTCTTTCTAACTTTTTTATATTTATACATATATATATTATTAATATTTTATTTTTGTATGTTCTCTGTTGTGGTCAACTAATAAGGGACACTTTGACTTTGTGCGAGTTTGGAATATTTTTGTTTTTATTTGAGTTTGAATATTTTTATAATATACACCCGATAATCATTATACCTTGGTAGCAAAAAATATAACAAAATTGGCAAAACTGAAATTTATATTTAATTAAAGATTAATATGGAACATACAATAAACAAAAATACTATAAAAATCTTGACAAAGTTAAGGAAAAATATCAATAATAAAAATGAAATCATAATCCCTTTTTACATGTACTCATAACAATAAAATATAAAAAAATCTAGTGCTCCTTGTATTCCTTTGCAGGGTACATTAGCTTGATCATAAAATCTTCAATTCTATATATATATCTATATCTATATCTCATGTTATACTATATATATGTGTGGTTGTTATACTTTTATAGTAGTTGTAGTTGTATAGTAGTAAGTCATTTAAGTTTCAAGTTTCATGTAATAAGAAGCATTTATTTGCCAAATTAGGTATTTTTTTGTATTTGTTTGTATTTTTGTTGATCTCAAGGACTTTATTATATACAATTAATGTATATAAATTAAATAATAATCAGCTGTTATACAATCTATCAAATTATACACATCTCTGTCCGTCCCTAATTAGTTGGCCTCTGTCTGTATAATTTATATAATTTGATTCTTTTCTTCTTATAGCTGCAAAGGTGTATAGTAAGTACAGTGTTTGTGGAGTGCTTAATATATATATACATATATTCAAGAGGATGGTTTTATACAAGAGTGTATCACTTCATATAGAGTTGTGTGATTACTTGTTGTTGAATACCAACCAACAAAATTTTAACTAACTTTTTAAAAATCAATATTTATTATACATATAAATAATGTAGTAATAATATTATTTTAATACACTGTCAGGGCCAGCAGTAATATAATTTTACATACACTTACTTACACACCCCTAAGGGGAAGCCCAGTTAAAAAAAAAAAATTGACAGGTAGGTACTGTTATTGATATTCCAGAAAGAAAAAGCAATATTCGTTAATGTTGTAATTTAGTTTTTGGAAAATAATTATTAATTGGGACCTCGTTCCTCGCCCCGGACCCTCAAATAACAATATCCGGCCCGGTTTAGCACTTGAATGTAAAATAAAATGCACTTGTTGATTTTTCTGTACAAACATTAATAAAATAATTAAAATACATATTTATCACATTAATATATTAACACCTTAACCTATTTTTATTTCAACAACAAAAATTAAGTAAGTACACAATTAGAACTTATCATATGTATCTAAAAATATAATTTTATACACAACTAAGTCAATATTCAATGTATTCCAGGATCTGTGTGGTCTTCCCTGGTCCGTCGCCTGCAGTCCCAGTACCAGCAGCTGGTCGGGGCGCTCCGGGGGCTCCGGGAACTCCGGGACGAGGACCCGCACCCCCCGGCGCTCCACAGGGACTACTTCAATTTGCACAAGATGATGGTCCTCGTGACGGACGTAGGGAAGGTGAGGCACCTAAATTGTGTATTATATATTTATATGTGAAAAAACTTGACAAGATTTTATATTCTTAATTTGATATAATTTTTATCTAATATATAAAATCATTTAGTATTTGTGTCTGTTCGTATGAATCTATAAAAAATTAAACATTTTATTATAGAAGAGAAAACTATAACTTTTAGATTATTTTTCCTTCATTGTATATTATTTTGATTTTTTATCAAAAATATACAATCATGTTTGCTATTTTTGTTTGTTAGGATGGATCTATAAATAATAAAATGTGTGTGCGCGCGTGCATGCATGCGTGCGTGCGTGTTTGCGTGCGTGTGTGTGTGTTTGTGTGCGTGTTTGTGTGCGTGTGCGGCGTATGTATGTGTTTGTTGTAATGATGTACAATGTGTGTGTAGATATTCGGCATGGACAACCTGTCGGGCGCGGTGTGGTGGAGCCGCTACGAGGCGCGGCTGGCGGCGCGGACGCTGCTCGTGCGTCGCGCGCGCCTGCTCACGGTAGTGGGCACGCACCGGGTACGGACACATACTATATATACACACATATATATATATATATATATATATATATATATAGCAGACATTACATATATTTCTTCAGACCAATATTAAACTAATCTTATAGTCGGGATTTTCACGCATTTTTATTTTTAGAAAATTACATTTGATTTAAATTATCACTGTATGATGAACAGACAAATAAGACATAATACTTTGTATATGTCAGTCATTTTTGTGATATACATAACAGTGAACTAGTATATAACTACAATTAGAAGGGATAGATAACTTTGTATGTTTGTATATAAATATATATATTCATAGAATGGGAATATACTGTTTGTGATATCACAATAAAGAGTGTGGTTCATCTCAGAGCTACTTAATTTAAGTTGGAGAGTGTCTTTATAGAAGTGCTTATTTGGATATGTATGGTATCAAAATAGTCCGGACACTCCCATTTGATACACAGTGGAAAATAAATATATATATTTTTTATAGGAAACTGGAAATGGATACATAATAACTCTAGACCCCATAAAAGGGACCTTAGTACCGGAACAGACGATACACCTGGATGTGCGAATACTACAGTGCACGGTGCTGCACGCGCCGGACAGGGAGAAGATGCACGCGCTGGTGGTGCTGGACGAGGACGAGGCCGTGCAGGCGAGTTTGCACCTTATTACATACCAATAAAGTTGATTTCCGTATTAATATATATATATATATAAAGTAACAATCGCTAACGCATGTGTAAGTGTATATGATACTTAACACTAAACCTACCAAGTACCGGTCAAATTGACCGTTCTTAAACTTTTGTAAAACTTACACATTTTTAAACGTTATAATATCGTTATCAAAATATATGAGAATTCTTAGAATATGCATATAATATTTTCATCACTCTTTACTTTTAGTTATTTCCATTATTACCTGCGTCATATAATAAATTTTTTTTAACGGTCAATTTGACGGCTTGCGGTAGGAACAGGTACACAAGAATTGTCGGTAGGTTTAGTGTTAAAAGAAATCCATTTTTTTTATGTCCGTATGTCTGTTTGGTCCGTCTACTCTCTTAAGCGACTGGAGCGATTTTAACATAACTTTCACTCGATTACCTATAAGGAGTATACTTAAGCTACTTTTATTAAAAAAAAAAAACATATTTGCGAGAGAAGACGACGGCACAGCTTGTAATTAATAAGATTAGAATCAGTTCAGTTTATTTACTATATATATATACTATATATATATCCACTAACTAGTAATGTAAAGTTTTATTTTAATTTTTGATAATTTTATTAAAATATTAAGTAAATAATCCTTCCAGTTGCAGTATTATTTTATTAATTTATTGTAGGACATGTTATTGTTGCGATGATATTTGTTATTTGTGATAATTTCTAATAAGATATTAATTCCCAGATATTCCCGAGCTCGTCGGCGTCGCTGGTTGATAATCTATACATGTACGTAGCGGACAAGGACACGGCCAAGGTCCAGGGATACGCGCTCAAATACAACGGACGGGTGAGTTTGAACTAATATATATTGAAAAAAAATAGCCAAATCAATCATCATCAAGCCAAAAAATGATCCTTCATACGTGCATAAATTATCCTTCATAGATGCATAAATTACCCTTCATACTTGCATAAATGATCCTTCATACATGCATAAAGGATGCTTCATACATGAATAAATTATCCTTCATACATGCTTAAATGATCCTTCATACATGTATAAATAATCTTTCACACATAAATAAATTATCTTTCGAACATGCGTAAATGATCCTTCAGATATGCATAAATTAATTATTTATTTATTTATGTACCAGGAAAAAATACAATTTACAATCTATATAAAATATAGTATACACTAAAAGGATGACTTGTCTCTTAAAAGAGATCTCTACCAGAAACCCTTCATTATTGGAGAAAATATTTTGTTATTTGCGGAATAGGTACTTACAATAATATCGAAGAAAAAATAGATAAAACATATATATTAAAAGTATTAAAAAGATATTCAAATATTTATTAATGATCGTTCATACATGCGTAAATGATCCTTCATACTGTTATGTTTCAGGAGGTGTTGGCTGAGCGCACGTGGTCGGTGCAGCTGGGCGGGTCGGGGGGCGGTCGTATCGTGGCCGCGGCGTCCCGGTCCCGGCTGGAGCGCGTGCGGGCCCCGGGCCGAGCGCTGGCCGACAGGAGTGTCCTCTACAAGTACTCCAACCCCAACTTGGTGCTGTTCGTGGTGGAAAAGGCGGATCCCATACATAAAGGTTAATGGAGGAACGCAATGGTCTTAAATATCTAAGTGTTACGTACGTAACGAAGTTTGTCTGTGCATCCGTAGATATAGTGACGGCGGTGGTGCTGGACGCGGCGTCGGGCGCTCCGGTGGGCGCGGCCGTGCACCGGCGCGCCAGGGCTCTGCCCCTCGCGCTGCATGCGGACAACTGCTTCGCCTACTTCTACCGCAGCGATAAGCATCGCCGCCTCGAGATAGGTAACTTTTATTTTATCATTTGAGTATGTTGCGTATAATAAACATCTAGTAATGAGTTTGGTTTTGTAGCGACGATGGAGCTGTACGAGGGTAAGGAGCGCTGGCTGCCCGAGGGCGTCCCGTTCAGTTCGTTCGAGAGCGGCCGCGCGCCCGCCGTAGAGCGCCAGGCCTACATACTGCCCGCCGCGCTCAGCGCCGCCGCCTTCACCATCACCGAGCGCTCTCTCACCGATAGACACGTGCTGCGTCAGTATTTTTTTATATTTATTTTGGAGAATAAGTAAACCCACATCGAAATGTAATAAAAATATCTTTAATAATAAAGTATCTAACGATCTGAGTGTAACATAATCCTCGCGGTGCGGCCAGTGGGTCTCTCGTCGGGCGGTGTGGCGGAGCTCCCGTGGGCGTACCTGGAGGCCCGGCGCGGTTTGGGCGGCGACGAGGCGCTGCTGCCGTACCTGCCCGAGTTGCCGCTGCCGCCCGAGCGCGTGCTGTCCTACAACCACACGCTGCCGCGCCTCGCTCGGCTGCACACCGCGCCCGCCGGCCTTGAGTCCACGACGTTGCTGCTGGCCACCGGACTGGGTGAGCCGCACACGCACACACACGGATTTGCACGCACTCACTCACACACGCAAATATGCCCGCATTCACATACACGCACACACACAAACACACATATGCACGCGTGCACAAGGTTTAACCTGCCACTGTCCCGGATTGTACAATGTCATCCCTTCCAGATCTCTTCTACACGCGGGTGACGCCCTCGAAGACCTTCGACCTCCTCAAGGACGATTTCGACTACTACCTCATCACGGTGGTCCTGGGGGCGCTGGTGGCGGCCACCTACGCCACCAAGTACTTCGCCTCCAGGAAAACGCTCAAACTGGCGTGGAAGTGAAGTTGAAGAAGTTTGAAATCGTGTATACTGACTGTGCGTCTGTGTGTGTGTTCCATGTGTAGGTCAGACCACTCGTTGTTTTAAAATCGATCTACATTTTGTTCCCATTCTTCATTTAATATATATATTATATTTTTTCTTAACAGTAGTTCATTTGTGCTGTCATTCTGGTTTGTAAAACATGCGGCCTTACTGTTGACGATTAATGAACAATGAATGTTTAGTGTGTAAAAGAAGTGATAAAAAGTGAATTCAGGCTTAAATATAATATCTAGCGATATATCGATTGCACTGCCGATATTTGCGTAACTCAAAATATATGTTAGAGTAATGTCTGTCTGTGTAGTTGTATTGGAGATCTACAGAATACACTTAATGGGAACAGTCGTATGATAACACGATTTATACTTTGGTACTCCAATCGTACGAGCGGTGCGGACAATAACTAAGAGTACGTAGTACATACGTAGATGTGCGTACGTACGTGTAGGTTTCGTAATACGTACGTGCGTACGTGTATTTTGTAATACGTACGTGTATGTTTCGTAATACGTACGTAGGTACGTGTATGTTTCGTAATACGTACGTAGGTACGTGTATGTTTCGTAATACGTACGTAGGTACGTGTATGTTTCGTAATACGTACGTGCGTACGTGTATGTTTCGTAATACGTACGTAGGTACGTGTATGTTTCGTAATACGTACGTAGGTACGTGTATGTTTCGTAATACGTACGTAGGTACGTGTATATTTCGTAATACGTACGTGCGTACGTGTATGTTTCGTAATACGTACGTGCGTACGTGTATGTTTCGTAATACGTACGTGCGTACGTGTATGTTTCGTAATACGTACGTAGGTACGTGTATATTTCGTAATACGTACGTGCGTACGTGTATTTCGTAATACGTACGTGCGTACGTGTATGTTTCGTAATACGTACGTGCGTACGTGTATGTTTCGTAATACGTACGTAGGTACGTGTATATTTCGTAATACGTACGTGCGTACGTGTATTTCGTAATACGTACGTGCGTACGTGTATTTCGTAATACGTACGTGCGTACGTGTATTTTGTAATACGTACGTGCGTACGTGTATGTTTCGTAATACGTACGTGCGTACGTGTATGTTTCGTAATACGTACGTGCGTATGTGTACGTTTCGTAATACATACGTACGTACGTGTATGTTTCGTAATACGTACGTACGTACGTGTATGTTTCGTAATACGTACGTGCGTACGTAAGTGTATGTTTCGTAATTTGTATGCGTTAATACGATTGGACGGACGCCGTTCGAGGTCTGTAGTCATTACTAGACTATAGATAGTTTATATAAATATCAAATAAATTAGAGTCGTGGATGTGCATAGCGTGTTTAAGATGAAATATATATAAGGTTTACAATTATTATACAAGAAATGTTTTAAATTACGATTTTCAAATCAATAATAATAAGAATATTATCATCAAAGTACGTACCTAAGAACTTGGCACTTGTCTCAAGTACCAGGACATCACGACCGATGTGTGAGTGATCCTTGGGGGACTATTCTGGATTTTAAAAGTACCTCAATCCGCATCGTCAAGTGCGAGTCGGTCTAGTTAGTGCAATTTAGTGTAATATTTATTATATAACGGTGGTTTGTTGTTTATTAGATCATTCCAAGTAACGCAAGGTTATATTTTAAACTAATTGTTATTATAACAAGTGTTTATATGAAATATTAAGTTAGTTCAGTTTCAGTTGTCGATAAATGTTTTGTAAAATATGTAAAATATCGTCTTTCTTTTTTTTGTTGCCGCTGCATTTAATGTAATTAAAATAAAACACCAAGTAACGTAAGGATATTACCTTATATCGCGGATTATGTAAATATGAAATCGTTAATATTATCTTCAATTCAACAACTTTTCGTATTGTTTTATATACATATAAATGAAATTGGACTGTCTGTCTGTAATTCCAAATTAACAGCATTTCACTTAATGTGAAATATGAGTTTTTCTTTGTCTGTCTGTCCCAGGTTATCTCTAAAACGTATGGACCGATTTTAACAGAATAGATGTTATATGTAACTTGGCTACTTTTATTTTAAAAACATATGGTATATACCGCGCGAGCAAAGTCGCGGATACAACTAGTTTAGAAGTAAGTTTACAGTATTATATTATATCTTTTTAAATCTGCACCAATTATTATTTTGTCACTGATTATTAAACTTTATAATTGTTACAAAATCAACTTGAACATAACTTAAAAAGATATTGATTTCTGGAATTGTTTCGCAAATGTATTCTTTTATTTGTCTGTGTTGGGTGAACTGGTTTGTTTAAATAAAATAAGTATCTACTGCCATCACGACTTTCATTTCAATATTATACCTTTATATGAAACAATTACTTTTAAATAACACAAAACCATAAATAGCCTTAAATAGCAATAGTGCATTTAATACGATATACACTCACCGACACATTTAACCGCCCACCTTTATCATTCGTCGCCCTGTTTGTTTACGTTTATTATGGTTTAACAACTATTTTGTTTTTTGTCAAGTGGCTACTCTAGCAATAAATTAAACACTTATACTCTTAATTCGTTTCTTAATTTTGTGTCACCGACAGGTTTTTGGAATTTAGTCCTTATTTGACATTGTTGCCGTAGTGTTCCTGTGTTAACATTTCCAGTTATTTTCTACCATAGTGTGTGAATATTGTTTAATTTAAATTTCCAGTGTTTGCTTATTGTTTTTAACTGTAAAAAATGCCACTCGGTGCAACTATCGCAGCTAGGGCAGTGACTTTATTGGACGCCGGGTAGAGCCAACGTTACATCGTCCGTACACTCCGTGTACCTCGAACTACGGTACGGGATGCTATCAGACGATTTCGGGAGACTGGCTTATACAAGCTCAGGCCAGGTCAAGACGGATATCGATGCACTTCAGCTTTAGATGACCGCTTCGTTATCAGCAACGTGTTGAGAAATCACTTTTATACGGCTACTGAAGTTCGTACGCGTCTTTTTGAGGTGAGAAATGTCAGTGTGAATAAACGAACAATTAGGAGAAGACTGGCAGAAAGGAATTTGAGTACGTTTCGTTCAGCTCGTGCCCCACAACTGCTCCCACAACACTAGAGCTAGACTTGCTTTTGCTCGAGAATATGCTAACTGATCTGTTTGGGAATGTAAGGGCGTAATGTTCTCAAATGAGAGCAGAATAGTCCTAAGAGGTCTAGATGGACGTCAGCATGTCTACAGGTGTCAAAATGAAAGGTTTGCTCCATGCGCTATATCCGAAACAGTGGGTTAACAGGAAGGATCCGTAATGGTTTGAGGAGGTAACTCTTATGAGCCTCGTACTGACCTTGTTGTGTTCGATATAGGCAGTGTAAATGCTCAAAGATACGTGGAAAAAGTCCTACAAGACAAATGTCATACCTTTTGTACCATTCATTGGTGACAACTTTAGATTAATGCATAATAGTGCACGTTGCCATACCGCAAGGTCCGTCATAGAGTATCTTAATGAGGTCGGTATTCAAGTTTTACCATGACCGGCACGCAGTCCCGATCTTAACCCAATTGATTACATTTAGGACAACCTCAAAAGACGTGTTCGAGCAAGAGTACCAGCACCTACGACACTGGGAGAGCTCAAGACGGCTGTGGTAGAGGATTGGCACAATATACCCCAATCGGATATCCAAGATATCATGGATGGAATGTCAAACCGGCTCCAAGAAGTCATTAGAGCACGAAGCGGCAACACCCATTATTAATTTTAAATTTTCTTTTTAATTATACCACTTTTTTCAAAATTGAAATTGTTACATTTTTATCGAAAATTTTCCTAAAATCGAGTTTTGCAATTTACCGTTTAATAAAACCCCATTTTTGAAGAATTTTGTTTTTTTTCAAGACTTTAAGGGTGGTTTTCAATGTACCTCTCATAAAATGTGGTCTACATTTGTCAATTTCTGTAAATTGAAGGAAATACAAGGTGGGCGGTTAATTGTGCCTGGGAGTGTATATTTAAGGTAATATTGGTTAACTGAAGCTGGCACGTATACGCACAGGTGCACCAATTTCCGACCATTTAGCAAAAGATAAAATATTTTTTAATAATAACATAAACCATAATAATTTATTAGTTATTTAATATTTCCAACATGTATTTTTGTATGCGTCTGCTCAAGTTAACCATTGAGCAATAATTTTAACCGGCTCGCTGAACAGTTTTAACTATTGGATCGGAACGGAATGGAATGTTGGTTATATAACCAGACATTACTATGTAAATATTTTTTTCAATTAATTAAAAATTACCATTTTAGAATCAACATCTAACTTATGTTGCTTCGTTTTTAAAAATATGCAATATTAATATATTTGTAAGAGCAACAACTCACTACGAAGAGATTGGACACAATATGTAGGGAGACTGAGGATACATGATCCCTTTAGGAGACATGGTACGCAGGCATTATGAATTAACAAAGCGTATTAGATTTATTTAAAGTAGCAAAACTGAGCTTCTGTTCCTGTCAACTTAAAAATATAAAGGTTATATGTCAATATTCCGTCAACTTTGCAAATGGCGCACGAGTGTTTTTTACGAGCAAGCAGAACTAGAATAGGTAAGTTTTTGATTTTTCTTTCTTATTATGAAAGTAATGACAGCTTTCTATACATCATTTTACCTGATATCTATTTGAGGCGTTTAAAAATAAAAAAATGTTTAAACGATAGGGGTAAATTGCATAAGCTTAATCAGAAAAAAATGTTTTTTTAGCAAGCCACAAATAAAAGATATTTAAGTTTTTGTTTAATAATTTGAGGTTACCTGGCAATACTTATACTGATTATAGGTACAGTCTATACAAACAAAATGATGTTTTTAATATTAGTTTAGTAAAGGGTTAGAATAAAAGTCTTGAACGGATTTTATCGCTTTTTTTAACGCCAATTCGCAATGAATAATATTTGTCTAAATATAAGAAAACCGATCTTTTTTCTTTGCAAATGTGTCAGATTGCTATATCTATTAACTAAGCTTCAACCTCTAACATTCCACTACTGGGCATAGGCCCCTTTCTCCAGATAAGAATCGCAGCTTAATCAGCCGATGGTCCAATGCGTGCTAGCAAATTACCTACTATCGAACCCGCGAACACCATCGTGTAAGCAGCGCCAATCTGACACTCGCACCGGTACTCTATAGCGATCATATAGTATGCAGGTGAAAAAAAAAACTTTGTTTAGAAAAATGTAGTTGTACGTTTATTTAAATAAGGATAATATAGGACAGACATAAAAGTATATAAATAAAGACAAATAAAAAATGAATATAGGTACTTATAGTAAAAATAAAACAAGTTTTTTTTTTGTTTTGTCTGCTGTTAGCCCTACTGCAGCGTCTCTTTGCCGCCTTTACGTAGCGTTATCGCGTCGCGGATCGAAAAGTACCGACGTGGGTCTTCTTTTTCTGTAAAACAAGATGGTATTTTAATTACATAACATTTTATTCATCATCATCTAGGTGTCTTACGACTTTTGGTCGCATGCGCGAGGCCCTGTCACGGTTCTGCGATGCGGCCATGCCGAGGGCGGGGTCTAGGCCCCGGCGCAGAGCAGTATACTGGTAGTCGTCCGAAATAGCCGAACTTCGAACGGCCTGTTGCAGGGCTCGGAGGGCCTTTGTCCGGTGTCGCCGTCGTCACGGCTTCGACCCGGACCTGGAGGCCCAGCTGCGGAGTCGTTATCGCTAAATGTGCGATTAAATTAAAGTTTTAAAATTTTGATTTTTTACATTTTTCACTTATTTTCACACTAAAAGTTTGTCCGATTTTTATAAACTTTACACCAAAATGTAGAGCGTTCAATTGCGCAACTTTTGATATATATCAATGATATGTAAGTCTAAAATTTACCACTTTTACTGATTTTTATATGTCACACTTCGCACTGTTTGACGCGGAGCGTTTGCTGGATATGTGTTCACACCGCGGCGGGGTGAGCGGAACTCCCCCAGGAGGCTTTTCGCGGGGGGAACGTCGTCCTAGCGGTTTCGCTTGACGTCGCCAACGCCTTCAACAGTCTACCGTTCGAGACATTGGTTAAGGCGCTACGGTTCCATGGAGTGCCTCCCTATCTCCGTAGACTGTTGGGGGCCTACCTGCAGGACAGGGATGTCCTGTGGGAAGGCGGCGACCGGCGGGGCTACCGACGTAGCGTATGCCGTGGAGTTCCACAGGGGTCCGTGTTGGGACCGGTGTTGTGGAACCTTGGCTACGACTGGCTGCTCTGCTGTCCTCTCCTGTCCCGGATGAGGGTGTTGTGTTACGCGGATGACACCCTCGTCACCTGCAGGAGAAGGAACTTTGCGGAGGCAGCCCGTCTGGCTACCGTCGGCGCTACGTTGGTAGCTGACCGAATAGGGTTGTCGGGATTGGAGGTCTCCGTCACAAAGACGGAGGCCATCCTGTTCCACGGCCCACGCCAGGGTCGCTCTCGTCGGGCGTCCATCTCCGTCCAAGGTTCGGAGGTGGTGGTGAAGACCCAGATGAAGTATCTGGGTCTCACCCTGGACGGAAGATGGAACTTTGGGGCTCATTTCTCCCTTCTGGCCCCGAAGTTGGTATCCACCGCAGCGCCTTGGGGAGGCTTCTGCCTAACGTTGGTGGGCCGCAGGCTCCGTGCCGGCGTCTATATGCCGGCATCGTGAGGAGCATGGCTTTGTAAGCTGCTCCAATTTGGTCGGGAGTTCTTACCGCCGACTCCAAGACCCTCTTGCGGGGAACGCAGAGGATTCTTGCGGTAAGGGTGATTCGGGGGTATCGTACGGTGTCGTACACTGCAGCCACACTTTTGGCGGGTGATCCGCCTTGGGAGCTACAGGCGGAAGTGCTCGCCGGGGTGTATTGGCACCGGGCAGAAGCCAGAGCCAGGGGGGTAAGGCCCGAGGCGGCTCGGGTCAGGGCTCTAGCTCACTGAGCCCTGATTCGACTGTGGGAGAGGAACCTAGGGTCCCTTGCCGCTGGACTGACGACTGTGGGGGCGATCCGTCCTTACCTCGATCGTTGGACCAACCGGCGGCATGCAACGCTTAAGTTCCGTCTTGTGCAGGTGCTCACTGGGCATGGGTGCTTCGGGGAGTATCTGCACAAGATCGCACGTAGGGAGGCGAACCCATCCTGCCACCACTGTGACGTGACGTGACGTGTCAACGGCCTCACACGACTCGTCACACCTTGGCGGAGTACGCAGCCTGGGACCACCAGCGCGTTGAGCTGGTGGCCACACTGCTCTGCGCCGGGTCCTAGACCTCACCCTCGGCATGGCTGCATCGCAAACCCGTGAAAGTGCTTCGCGCATGCAGCCAGCTCTTTCCTCCACGTCAGTCTCCTCATTGGGCGGATCGGGAAAGGCCCATCCTTGTACGATGGCAGCCTCCTTTGCCATTTCCCGATCCAAACGTTTGATTGCCCAACGAGGAAAGCGACTCCCCTCCCGCGGTGGCCTGGCCAGGATCGGTCGGGAAGTGGAGAGGTCAAATCGGACGTAAAGATGGTCCGATAGAGTCTCCACCGCCGTCTCGACTCTCCAGTCGACGACCGTGCGAGCGACAGCTGGGGTGGCGAACGAAACGTCCACCACGGAACTCCCTTGCTGTCGCACTCAGGTCGCATCGGTCCCTCTATTGAGGAGAGACAGACCGGAGAGGAGCGACCAGACCTGGACGGCTCTACCTCTAGCGTCCGTGGCGCGGTTCCCCCAGGCCGCGGATTTGGCGTTCAGGTCGCCGAGGAATATGAGCTTCCCCGACGCCTGTCTTCCAATCGCCGCACTGATGGAGTCGAAGAAAGTCTCGAACTCCGCCAGTCGGCGATTGGGGGAGAAGTACGCGCCGATGACGACGTATTCGCCCCACCTCGCCACGACCAAACCCGGGCCAGTCTCCAAGGTGGAGAAAGGGGGACAGGGACCAGAACCCGCAACCACAGCCACCATGTGTCCCACTCCACCATGGCCTGGATGAAAAGATCCTGGGCCCTGGCGGAGTGGTTCAAGTTCGCCTGTAAGAAGCCATGTCGCCGTCTATTCATGACGACATGGCTTCAACTTGCGCCTGCAGGCGCCCTCTGCTTGGGGCAGCTGGGGTGAAACCAGCTGTCTTGCCTTTCTTTCGGGGAGCCTTGCAGGAACGGCTCCCTAACTCGTGCCCTGCCGGAAGTCCGAGGTCGACACAGACGGCGCAGCGAAGGACTCCGGTGCAGTTATTGCGAGAATGGCCCACAACAACACACCGGAAACAGACTTCGCTGCGATCGACCTCGGAAGGGCAGGCCGCGCGCGTGTGACCGGGCTCTTGGCACCGGTAACACCGCATGGGCCTCTCCTCGAGGAGCTCGACCCCAGCCGAGCTCCAGCCCACCAGCAGGCGACCCCCACCCAATACCGCCTTTGCCACGTCGGCGGGGCACCGGGCAATAACGGCGCCCATAGCCCCGTAACCCCAGCGAATCTCTCCAACCAGGACAGACTCGCTGGAGCAATTACCGACGCGGCAAATTGCGGCCTTTACTTTTTCGCTTGTGGCAGAGTCGTCCAGCCTTTTTACTCTTACTGCCACTCGCTTAACGGGCCGGACGACGTCTGCCACCCCATCCAACACCACGCGAAGGGAGGAGACGAGTTTGTCCGCTTTCTCAGGGGCCGCTTTAGGTAACTCTAAAAGTCTGGCCCCCGTAGCTGACTGCCGGATCTTGAGCCCCCCCTCGAGCCCGATCTCGCCGAGATCAACCTTCTCAGCGGCGCGCTCGAGGATTTGGGCGTACGTAACTCCCTTAGCTACCGCCTCGGTCTGCAGTGTAATCATAACTGCAGGTGACCGAGTAGGCGGTAGCTTAGGTTGGGGCCTTTGATCCGGCGAAGTCTTCCCGACCTTTTTACCCCTACCCTTACCTCCCCTTTTGTTTTTCCTCCTTTGTGACCCAACTGTCGCCGACTGGACTGTCCGTTGAGCCACAACTGGAGCGTGGGACACTAGAGGAGGAGCCGCCGGCCTTGGCTTCGCCTTGCTACTTCTCCTCACCACCGAACCTCACGCCGGTGGTTTGCCCGACGTGGTCCTCGTCACTCTTTTGGTCGGCGACGGCAGAAGTGGCGAGATAGGGCTTGTGACTCCCGCTGATTGGCGGGATTCGGCAACCGCAGCTTCTTTCGTCCCACGGTCCGCAGCCAGAGGCGGGCGCAGGACCCTCTCCGGGAGAAGGCGCTCCTCAATGTTGGCGAAGCGGGCGTTAACCATAACGCCCACTGAGGAAACGATAGAGCGCCTCAACTCCTCAACCGAGTCGGTGTCCCAAAACGGCGCTGTCGACGTAGCGGCAGTCGCCTTGACCGCCGACGCCTTCAGCTCGGCAAACTCCCGCCTGTGAACCTTGAACTCTGCTCGAAGGTTATCCACCTCGCGGTGGAGGCGCGCGTTGTCCCTCGTGAGACGACGCGTCTCCTCGTCCACCGAGCGGCTGGCCAGGATCTCGACCGTCTCAAGGAGACCCTTGGCGGACTCCTTGAGGGTCTTGACCATGCCATCCTTGAGGTTTTGGGATTTCCGACAAACCTCAAGAATGGCTGTGGAGCTACGCCCGGCCACTGCCCTCAGCTCCTCGACCCCCATATCCTCAGAATCAACCCTTGGCAGATGCTCGAAGGGATCCTCTTCGGAGGTCTCGAGAATTTGGGAGTTTGCCGCCTTGCGGAAGGCGCGTTTCTCCAACTCCTTCTCGAAGGAAACTTCTTTCGCCTCCAGAGCAACGGCCCGTAGATCGGCGTTTGCCCGTGCAAGCCCACTACCACGTGAGGTGACGCGTCCACGACGAGCGGTGTTATATTTAGAAGATGCAACACCAAGCTCAGAGTCGCTTCCGGACGCGTCACGCTGAATAAACAAAGCCTCAGAAGAAGGCCGCTTTCTTCTGGCGCCAACTTCAAGGTCGGACATCTCATCCGCACCACGAGTCAGCGCCTTAGTGCCCTCAGACAGCACATCCTTTCCAAATGGAAGTTCAAAGTCCTTTCGCACGCAGGGTTCGTTTGCGGCAGAGGCGACCAACGGGGCCGTCTCTTCCGCAGCCAAATCGTTATCTCGTCCATCAGTGAAATCAGAGTCCAAAGAAGCAAAAGCATTAGTCGTCGTCACGATAAAGCGGTCTTTTCCCCCCCCCGGAATACGTGGGGAAGACGAAAGCCGAAGCTTCCGTGAGGGATTCCCGGCCTGCAGAGCAGCCACCGGTACCCTCCCGGGGTAGATTCTCTTTTAGATTCGCTTTCACGATTATTTTTTGGGGGGCGCCCTAGTCCTTACACAACCCCTCGGCAGGCGCCAGACCTCAGAGTTGACAAAAAGAAAAGGAAATAGAAGAAGGATAGAAAAGGTAACAAAGCGAAAACAAACAAGGAACTTAACAACACCAAGCAAAGGGAAAAAAAACGAAGAAGTGACAAAACAAAACAAAAATACGAAGAAATGACGAAACAAAACAAGAAAACGAAGAAATGACAAAACAAAACAAAAAAAAACCGAAGAAATGACAAAACAAAACAAAACAACGAAGAAATAACAAAACAAAAAAAAAACAACAAAAATCCCCTTATTGTCGGCTATATACCGGGCATAAACCCCATAGCCGACCAAGGTTCCCAGCGGTGGCTGGTACCGGACACATGTTCCGAATAGCTGCTCCCGTGTTCCTACGCTGTCCGTACCACTCCGTACCGTACCGGCCGGTACAGGCCAGTACCATACGGGTCCAAAGAACCCATAATGATAACAATAGACAAGCGAGAGTGGAGCGCGCGCGCACGCGTGCGCTCGCGTCGGCTGTCGGAGGACGACCACCGGCCATCACCGTCCTGGCCGAAGAGTATCCGTAACGGATTTTTACAAAGCAAAAAAATTAATCGAGAAAGTCTGTTGGTGCAGACATTTCTTGTGTCTCATGTCTGGCCCACCCTAGGTAATACACGATGGTCATGACGTGTGCGCAACAACCTACAGTACGCCGACCAACTATACAATTGCAACAGTATTCGACTACACTTAATCTGCTACAATTATGATTTTCAATTAAAATATAAACCTAATATTTTTTCCTGGATTCATGTCGCGATTTTATTTTTTATTTTGCCTCTTATTAAAGTAGTGTCTCCAGTTCGCCTTAAATTATATTGAGAGGTATCAACTGTTTCGCTACACACTTCAATTCTAAACCCACCATCGAAACGTATGTGCGGAGGTAAGGGGGAGAACAACAATACCATCTAGTCGACCCCAATAGCCAATCTCAACTGCTCGCGGTGCCCCCTGCTAGACAACAGACGACGACATGGCCACCGACTAGTGGCGGTATAACCACATTACCTATCTGGCTCTTCCACCTTCCAGAAGAGGCTTCAGCAGCCTGGTGACCTAAATACTCGTCAAAAGGACTGGTGCAGAAGGCAAGGGGAAACCACTACAACTATGATCCTAAAAAAGTTATCATAGAAGAACAAACAGAGGAAATACGAGTGCTATGCGAACCGCGTAGAAACCGGCACCGCCCTGCTTCCGGGGCAGGCGGTGTGAAATATGCTACCGGCCACGTGGCTGCAGGAGACCAGGCACCCCATGGAAATTTAGCTACTGGAACATCTGTCAAGCTGTGCCAAATTCAAACAATAGGGACATGGAATGTGCGTAGCTTGTTCAGCCCTGGGAACCTCAACATCTTAGAAAAAGAGATCCTTAGATGCGGTCTGAACATCTGTGATCTCAGTGAAACCCATTGGAAGGGAAACGGATATTTCCTTACTGACTCCCATCCCATATACTTCTCGGGTAATGACAATGACAGTAATTACGGAGTTGCTTTATTAGTACCCGGACGTCAGAGGAACTGTGTGATCGGCTATGATGCAGTAAACGATAGGATACTCAGCGTCAAACTAAAAGCGTCACCAGTGAACCTCAACATTGTTCAGGTTTATGCCCCCACCAGTACTGCGAACAACGACGCAATTGAGCAGTTTTATTCTGAACTAAACAGTACTATTTCGAAAATACCTAATAGAGAAATCCTCATCATACTGGGTGACTTTAACGCCAAAATTGGAGAAAACTCTCACCAGCTTAATCATTGCCTAAGCAGATTCGGCCTAGGAGCACGAAACCACAGAGGTGAACGCCTCATACAGTTTGCAACTGAAAATGATCTGATGATAGCAAACAGCCTCTTCCAACACCATCCTCGCAGGCTGCATATCTGGACATCTCCGGACGGTAAATATTGTAATCAAATAGATTATATCTTAGTTAGATCACGATGGAAATCAGCAATCAGAAATGCCCATACACTACCCGGTGCAGACTGCGGATCAGACCACCAACTTCTGCTGTCTTATGCTGCTGCCAAACTTAAATGGGCGCAATGGAACAATGCAGACGTGGACGAAGAGACTTCTGAAGTGCTATGGGATCGAACTAAAGAATTGATCACTGAATCTATCTCGTTCTCCGGTTTACCAACAGTGGCTCACAAACGACAACACTGGATGACAGATGACACGCTAGAATTTGTGGAACGGAGACGTGCATTGAAGGCAACAGGGGCAGCCATCTCTGACCTAAACAAACTAACAGCTCAAATCCTGGCAGGATGCAGGCGGGACTATAACGCTTATCTATGTAAGGTATATGAAGAAATCGAAGCTCACGGTATTAGACATGAATCCAAGGATCTATACCGCAAAATTAAGACCATCACAAAGACACTTTCCACTAAGACCTGGGCTATTGAAGACGCTGATGGTACAGTGGTTTCTGAGCTAGACCAAATAACTGACGTTTGGAAACGACACTGCCAGTTCCTGTTCCTAGACAAGCAGTCGAAAAATTTTCCTGAGACTGACCCTGGAAATATGAACCAAGAGCCAGACATTCTTAGATCTGAAGTAGAAGCTGCCATTAAACACCTGAAGAACGGGAAAGCCACGGGACAGGATGCAATCCCGATCGAAACTATACGGACGCTAGGTAACATAGGTGTTAACATCTTTCACACCATTTGCAATAAGATATGGCATTCACACACATGGCCGACATAATGGACTCATACGGTTTTTATTCCCATTGCAAAGAAGGGTTCAACAAAGAAATGTAGCAACTACCGTCTCATAGCTTTTATATCCCATGCTAGCAAAAGTATTGCTACATATTCTCAATGAGCGACTGAAAGCTTTCTTGTCTAAGGAAATCGCACCAGAGCAAGCGGGTTTTGTTAAAGGACGGGGTACCCGTGAATAGATCCTGATCGTTCGCCAGATCATAGCAAAGGCCCGAGAGTTTAACAAGCCAACTTATATATGCTTTGTTGACTTTTCAAAGGCATTTGACTCTGTGAGGTGGCCAAGAAAGATTGTGGAACGTTCTATTAGACATGTAGTACGCCAAAAAATCTGGTCCATCTTCTCAGACGCCTCTACGAAGATGGAACTGCGTCTATGCGGACGGATAATTCATTATCTGAAAATTTCAATCCCAGTGCAAGAGTTCTTTAAGGATGCATAATATCACCGCTTTTGTTCAATTCGTACACAGAACTAATAATGCGTATAATACTAGAAGACTAGACTGATGGCGTTGCTGTTGGTGGCTACAAAATTTCGAATTTGCGCTACGCAGACGATACCACCCTGTTTGCGAGTAGTGCACGTCATATGGAAGAGCTACTTCTCAGAATGGAGCGCGTAACTGAAGAGTTCGGATTAAAACTCAATCGCAGCAAGACCAAAGTGATGATTGTAGATCGAGCCAACAATACCTTGCCCGACGTCACTAAAACTGCGAAGTCGTTTAATCATACATATATCTGGGGGCTTTAATCTCGAAAACTGGAGACTGCGTAGAAGAAGTGAAGCGGCGTATGGCAATCACAAGAACTGCAATGGATAAGTTGAAAAAAATCTGGAGGAACCGAAACATAACTAAAGCCACAAAGATCAAGCTCGTACAAACACTTGTGTTCCCCATATTTTTATACGCAGCGGAGACGTGGACGCTCTTGAGATGTGGTGCTGGAGACATATGCTTGGAGTCCCGTGGACCGAGTTTCGAACTAACGTCTCTATACTCCAGGAGCTCGGCATCAGGCAGCGTCATTCGACAACCGTACACAGTCGTATTTTGGAAGTTCTGTGGGCACGTCTCTCGGAGAGAAAATACCTCCATCGAACGTCTTATTATTCAGGGGAAGGTTGAAGGCACAAGACCACGTGGAAGGGCACCTATGCGATGGACTGACCAAATCAAGTCTGCAGTGGGCGGTTCCTTGCACGAGTATACCAGACTAACCTCGAATAGGGAGAAGTGGCGAAAACTCATCAGGCAAACTACATCTGCCCAAAACATCTTGGCCTAATGATAACCACGACCGCTCTGACAAGAGTGATACGACAAAGAAGAATATTCAAGACGAGGAAATCGTAGCATGTTGTTGCGGTCAGCTGTGAGACTCTAGAAGGTCACAGATCTTTAGTTCATATTTTCAGCTTCTATCATATTTGCCCGATTGTTCTTTAGGCTCATTCTTTCATTTATTATATTTAATATTTCATTTGCATACTCATAATTTCTTAAGCTAGTACCGAAGCTGTTTAAGAGAGCTGCTGCTATTTGAACATTTTGCATCATATGCGGTAGAGACCGATGACAATATTCCTGTTTGAATATTTTAAAGTCTCGTTTTAAGTAACCATTTACCTCCTCAGCTACCCATTGACAAATGGTAATACAGCGGTTCCTATGTGCTTGAGCGGTGATTAATTGGTGCTCACCTTGCAAAAGAGAATCTGACATATATGCTTGATAGCCACTATCTTCTAATAAATTAATACTATCTCTAAATCCTCTGTCTAAAATAAAGGTATTGTTTTCTCTGAAATAAAGTCTAAGCGCAGATGACTGATTTCTAAATAATGAAGATATAATTTCAGCGTCTGAGGTTGTAGCTTTATATGGGCCAAGGCAGTCAACAATATAGCCATCACAAGTTACAATTAAAAACACCTTTAACCCTTAACTGCTCTCATGGAGTGTAACGCACTTTCGCGTATCGAAAAAATGCACTTGCAACGGTTGGAACCTCCCCGCGCGCCCGCTAGCCTCTTAATATGCGCTAAAGAACATACTTTAGTACCGTTTAGGCCGCTGCAGGTGAAGGCCACGCCACTGCTCTCTTGAGCCGTGTCCCCGTGCGAGTACTTACGTAACTTTTTTGAGAAAGATATTGATATAACTAAATGAAATATTATAGTGAATGATAATTTCTATCGTTTTACTGGTTTAGAATTTTTTTTTTTGTATTTTTCGTACAAATATGTTATTTACATAGGTTTTTTTTTATTCCTCAGTTATCAAACATGGATGCAAGAGATGAACCTATTTTCACATTGGCTACTGGATGTACCTGATGAAGAACAGGATGTTGGGGATTCGGATTCAGAGTCGGAACCAGAGGAAGTCCTTCATAGTGAACACGACACAGCTAGTGAAATTGAAGAAATTTCAAACGAATCGCCGGACTACGACGAAGATGACTACAAATCAAGGTGCCAATTTTTATTTTCCGAGACATAATGGCAGAAATGGCCCTAAACAAAAATGGTATAAGGAGCCGCTCTCAAATGGAGTTAGAACCCGTGCACATAACATCATATTGCATTTGCCGGGTGTCAAACAAGCGGCAAAATGGGCAAAAAGTCCAATAGAATGCTTCATGAATCATGAATGTATATGCCAAATAAGCCGAATAAATACGGAATAAAAATCCAGGCCCTAGTGGATTCAAAAACTTTTTATTTGTTGGGGTTTGAAGTTTATTCTGGCAAACAACCAGTAGGCCCTTAAGTGACAATAAAGTGACATAGTAAAACGTCTTGTACAACCAATAAAAGGTAGTGGCCGAAATATTACCACAGATAATTGGTATACAAGTGTACAACTTGCCACTGATTTGTTAGACCTGTCCTATAAACTGACTCTTGTTGGAACACTGAAGAAAAAAAAACCGGACATACCTTTGATATTTTTGCCTAACAGGACCAAAATTCCAACCAGTTCCCACTTTGGCTTTCAAAAAACAATGAACATGGTATCCTATGTACCAAAGCCAAATAAATCTGTGATATTACTGTCTTCAATGCATTATGACGCAGACATTGACCTAGTGTCTGGTGATAAGAATAAGCCTGCTATAATTACTTATTATAATAGCACGAAGGGTGGAGTAGATAGTAATGACCAATTGGTTGTTCACAAAGCGAAAACAAAAAATGTACGTACTCACGTGAGGCGTCTATTCTTGCGACAACTTGCAACGGAACTTGTTGAAAGTCATCAAAAACGTCGCACCAACGTCAACGCAACTCCAAAAATAGTAAAAAGGCGGCTATTGGAAGTACATGGTTTTGGACACCCCACCTGCTCCACCTACCACTAAAAGTGGGCGGTGCTATAATTGCCCGAGAAAGAGTGACCGAAAAGTTTTTGTGTAATGAGCACTTCATTGTTTACTGCCGAAACTGCAATAACGATGATTGCCATAGTTCCTAAATATTCATGAAAGTTTAATGCATGATCTCATGTGGTGCCAAAAATGTTCCTTATTGTAGAAGTTTATATTTTAGTTATTTTTATGCCTTAGAAGATTTTATTTTAAGTTGTGGTTTTTATGTCTTATAGATTAAATAAAGTACTTTCATAATTACTATTCGCTTGTTTCATAAAAAAAAAGGAATCATCAAATTTCATCCATACAAATTAGGGTCACCACGGACCCCGTGCGAGCAGTTAAGCGATTTTATTCATGCGAGTAGTTAAGGGTTAACAAATTCCTGTATTTATGAAGAGAGTAGCTGTCTTTTTGAAACATGTAATTACTACTCTTGTTCGTATAAATATAGGTACCATCACAAATCAAAATGACATTATTACTATTGCCATATATACCATTTGGTATTACCAAGTTATGGCCTAGTAATTGTTCCCTAGAAATATGGTTAATGCCTAGGTGTCTTGGTACATAACCTTGCACAAGTACTTCCGGAACTTTGTTCATTAATAGCTCTAAGCTGCAACTTTTGCATTAAAGTGGCTATTCTTTCATCAGACTCCCCAGTCCTCAATTTTAGCAGCAAAGACACGAGACCTAACCTCCCTCTTCTAATTTCTAAAATCTTTGGTACTTCCTCTAATATTAAATAAAGATCTTCTTTAGATAACCCCACCCAATATTCAAATATTCGGTCATCCATTTCCTGTAAGTTTTCAGTCTAGTGTAGGATTAAATGAATTTACAAATGAAAATATGTGTTGAACATGCTGAACATTAAACAGGTTAATGCTATTCTCTGATTCATACAGACTATCCCATGAATTTCTAGATAAATGATTGCTACAGACTCGGGCCAGTTTTGGGACATAATATTTATGGTTACTTAATATTGTAGATCTTAATTTGTCTGAAAAACTGTGTAGAGTATCAATATTATTGCAGCCAGGAAAGAGGCAATGGTTACAAGTATTGGCCGCTCTCCTGTAATCTGGTAATGTTATAGTTCCAGGCTTTGTACTCTGAATGCCCGATGGCCTCACAATATCTTGCTCAAGCGGATCTTCATGAGATTGGTGGTTCTCCAAAGATATGCCAACTTCAGGCATTGAGATATACTCCACAACTGTAGGCTCATTAGGTGGGTCAGTATGTGAGGCATCATCATCATCCCCATGTTGAATGGGTTCTTCAACTCTTAATTCATTAAAGCAATTGATACGTAGGACCTCTCTTTTGGTTCGCAACCAACAGGCATGGCATACGTTGTCTGAAGTTGTTACCTGGCAGAAATATAAGAAATCTTTCTGATTTTAGCATATAATGACATAAAACACATATCTAGAATTAATGTCATTCAGGGTAAATTAAACTTATAATATATGTATATATGTAAGTCTCACAATGTAAATAATTATAAAAAGATTAGATATTAAAAAAAATAAACAAACATTTTAAAAGTATAAAACCTATAAGAGTTCAATGTGTATAGAATACATAAAAATAATAGCATAAACAGAACTTAAACTAAGATGTACACACCTGTTGTGGTTCCTTACGCCATTTAATCATTTCTATCATCTGCCGTTGTAGTTCAGAGGGATTATCTCTTAATATTTTCTCATTTTGCCTTCGTAGAAGGGAACATCCGCATAAAATACAAACATTGATATGACCACGCTGCCTTAGTGTCGGTCCAGCTTGTGGTTCATTACCAGTATTCTGTTGAAAATTCTGATTTACTGCATCTATTGAAAGTTTCCAACATGCTTCGCAAACATAATCCTCATCAGTTATCTGAAAGTAATTTGTATAAAGTGCTAACGCATTATAACAAACTGTATTTGAAAGTATAAATAACGAGTTAATTTAATATAATTTAGAGATAAACACGCGCAACAGCGTTTTTAAAAACTTACAATTTGTGGATAAATCCAGTTGCAGAACACCGTACACACTCTTGTGTTTTGTTCTAAAATCCGATATCGGCGAAGAGTATTCACGCAAATATTACAATTCACGCACAATATGCGTATGCGCTTGCTATCCATGATAAAAGTCATAAAAGAACACTGAGAACAGAAAGACACAATCGAAATCCGTTAAGGCGTCGGAGAATGAATAGTTGTCAGCAGTCGTTTGATGACAGCGTAAAACTAAAGACGTCAAAACGTAAACACTAAACACGCAAAGCTAGTTAAAATGCCTTCCAAGTTCCAATAGAGTCAAAGTCAGTTAACTATTAGTCAATTGTCAGTCATTTAACCCTTAAATGCATGATAAAAGGTTTTTACCCAAAAAAAAATTAGTTGTCTCATAAAGCCGTAACATTTACTGATAAAAATAAAATAAAAAATCTATATTAGTGGGAACATTCATTTTTTTTATAAAAATATATTGTTTCGTTTTCGATACAGTATGCATTAGCTTTACAAAATAATTATGATTTCACAAAGTTGAAGAATTGTGAAAATGGGTGAAACAATCTTTGGATTTCTTACTACATAAGTGAACATTGCACTTAGAACATTTAATTATACTTAATAAATTACATGATGGCATCATACATCGACCACGTGTTTCTGTTCTCATGATGTTATGATCCATTTGGTCGAGTCTAACTTCAATGGGTGGCAAAACTTGACAAGGTTTCCCTTTTCGCATTTTAAGGGGGGGTTGATCTTCCCTAATTGCACTGGTGCTTGGGCGCCCTCTGTTGTTAGCGGCACTATATTTGCAAAGAGTTTCTGCCAACTCTGATCGAAAGTCTGCAAGGGTCATGATTTTTTTGTGGTTTCCTTTTTTTTCTTCTACTTTTTTATATAATACCCACGAATTTATTACAGTCAAATCGAGCAGGTGATAGAAGATTCTCATGTACCACTTTCTGCTCTTCATTCAAATCCTATTTCTTCCTAAAAAGGAAACCATGAGGTCTACACCACCCATGTGCATGTTATATTCCCTGATTAGCTTTGGGCACGGGATAAGAATCCTCTTTTTTTCTTTTTTATCGAATCGTTCGATATTCCCTACGGGACATGCTCCAACGTATGTCGACGCTAACACAACTTGCTTATTGTCTTTCCAACTTACTGTTGTCAATGCCTTCAAAATGTGTAATATTCTTCATAACACCCTCTTGGAATTGATCTCTTCATAACATCCTGCTTAGTTGGCAACTTGCACGTTTTTCCCAGTCGGTTTCTTTGAACAGTGCCTAGGGAATGTATGCCTTGTTTAGCAAGTATACACATCAATAGCAAAGATGTTAGTAATTGTCAAAATCGACAATATGATTTCTTTGCCTGGGTACTACACTCAGCAAATTCATAACTGTTTGTCCCACAACTCCCAAGTTTTGATTGTTTGAAGATCGAATTGCCCAATTGACGAATCTCGCGCAAACTTTTTGAAGGCTTGGTTCGCTCTATCGTATTTTTAATACGGTAAACATTGAAAATACGGACGTTGTGTCGCAGAGATTTCCGTATGCGTCTGTTGAGCTGCCTATAACTCTCGTATCATTCTATAACTAGTATCATTGAGGGACTGAAGCGCCAATGAGCGTCGTTCCGCCATAAGTTTGAGAGTTTCGTTGGCTAGTTTTTGGGGATAGACCCCCAGAGATAAGAATAGTCTTACGGCCGGGTCTGCAGAATTTTCCTCCGAACGTATGGACCGTTTCTACCAACCTGTTGTTAATTTGGTCCACGGATACGTAATCGTCTAGGCAAGCTAAACGGTTCGATAATTCGAGTTGAAAGCTTTCGAGGTCTTGAATATGAGCTTTAGATGGACGGAACTTAGACTTCACCAACCGAGATGGTTCCAGCCTGACAATGAGATTCAACGTGCCTCTTACCATTCGGTGATCGCTCCCGATTTTTACGTTGTTGATCACAGAGACATCGTTGAATATCTGGCGTCTAATGGTCAACATGAAGTCAATCTCATTTCTAGTGGAACCATCGAGACTTAACCACGTCCACTTCCTTTGAGGCGGCTTCTGGAAGAAGGAATTCATCATAAAAAATCCCTCCAGAAAATCGGTCAGCCTCTGTCCCCTAGGGTTCCGCTGCCCATATACAAATTGCCCTACCCTTAACTCATCGTCGCTTCTCTTGCCCAGCTTTGCGTTGAAGTCCCCCATAACAACATTAAAGTGAGTTTTTGTAGTATGTATGGCCCGACTAATGTCCTCATACATAGCCTCTACTTCATCATCTGTGTTGGCGAGTTGTTGTTGTTGTTGTTGGTTGGAGGAGGATGGGAGGATGAGGGTAGGTATATTCATGGGAAAAGATGGGATAGATAGGAAAGAAAAGGGAATATTGCTTACACGGGTAGACAAGGGATTGTAAGCAAATAGCTCGAGCAAGTCAGGGTCGCGTACCTGTGACTCGGACTGGCTGATGCTCGGAAGTCAGAGTCCTTTACCTCAACAACAATAACAGCAAAGAAAAATTAATATTGGTATTTATCATTTTAAAAAATAAAAGCTTTTTTCGTGGCTTTGCCACGTAAATCTAACACCGTATAAAAACGACTAAATAGTACAATTAAGTTTCGCTTTTGTCTTGTCTTTAAGCGCTTCGTAAAACGTTCAGGTAAAAAATTGCCAATTGTTCTTTGTGTATTAGGGATCTGTTGAGATAGAATAATTACAGTTTATATTTCGTATTTTTATAATAACCAGTGGTGAGTTGCAAAACCTAAGTTGTTTAAATTCTATATTATTTTTTCTTACTGACCTACCATTGAGGAGACGTGGTACATTCAGTTCGAGAAGACTTGATCCGGGGATCAAGTCTCCTAAACTTGGTTCGTTTACCAGTTTACATCATAATAAATAAAATAACATCAAGAGCGAAATGACAAAAAGGAAACTCCAATGATAGTACAAGTTCTAAAGATGAAGTGACATTACCGCCATCACCAGAGTCCGATTATATTATAGAAGACGAAACGGAAGAAGAGAACAGCGAAGAGGAAGAAGATGACGCAAATAATCTCGATGAAGATATTGTCCACGAAGGAGATTGGGTAATCGTCAATTTTGTTTCAGAAAGAAGTATACCACACCGATATGTCGGACAACTCATAAATGAATCGCTAGCTATCCTAGAATTAAAATTTGCAAAAAATAAAATACTGACAAAAAATTTAAATAGCCGGAAAAACCCGATACTATTTTTTTTTTTTTTTTTTTTTATTGAAGAGGAGGGCAAACGAGCTGGCGGGTCACAGATGACTTGTGATCACCGCCGCCCATGAACTCTTGCAACATCCGAGGATTTACAAGAGTGTTGCCGGCCTTGTAGGTAGAAGTAGACGCCTTTTTTGAAGGTACCCATGTCGTACCGATCTGGAAATACCGCCGAAGGGAGTTCGTTCCACAAGCGAGTGGAACGTGGAAAAAAAGTCCTTGAGAACCGCACAGTGGAAAATCGCCACGCATCCAGGTGGTAGGGATGGTAAAGAAGTCGATGGCGCGCTGTGCGGTGATGAAATTCGGCGGCAGGCATCAGATCGAATAGTTCTTCGGAACACTCCCCGTTGTAAATGCGGTAGAAGACGCACAAAGAAGCCACGTCTCTACGCAATGCCAAAGAGTCCAGCCGTTCGCAGAGCACCGGGTCCCCGACAATCCGAGCGGCTCTCCGTTGTACGCGGTCAAATGGTAGAAGCTGATATTGGGGTGATCCGGACCAGAGATGAGAACAGTACTCCATGTGTGGCCGGACCTGCGCCTTATAGAGCGCAAGTCTCTGGCCAGGTTTGAAATACTGCCTCGCTCTATTAATCACTCCCAATTTCTTCGAGGCCAACTTGGCCTTGCTCTCCAGATGACCACGAAACTGACAATCGCTCGAAATGTCGAGACCCAGTATTCTGATACTTGGCGAGGCAATGAGGGGGGTGCTCTCGAAGAGCGGTGATACGACAAATGGGGTTTTCTTAGTGGTAAACGCGCAAACTTGTGTCTTTAGGGGATTGAACTGAACGTGGTTCAGTTCACCCCACTCAGAGACCATCCCCAAGGAAGTCTCTATTGAAGACACAAGTTTCTTTCGGCACTCGTCGACATTTTCCCGAGAGAGACCTGCACGGCCGGAATACACCGCATCCCCAGTGCTGTCATCCGCATAACAATGTATGTTGGAGATATCCAACATATCATTGATGTTCAGGAGAAACAGAGTTGGGGATAGCACGCAGCCTTGGGGTACACCAGCGTTCACGGGCTTGGGGTCCGAGCAAAAACCGTCGAGAACGACCTGTATGCTCCGCCCAGTGAGGAAGCTGGTGATCCACTTGCATAAACTCTCGGGAAGCCCATAGGAAGGTAGCTTCGAAAGAAGCCCCTTGTGCCATACACGATCGAAGGCTTTCGCCATATCCAAACTAACTGCCAGACCCTCTCCCTTGCTTTCAATAACAGCTGCCCAACGGTGTGTGAGATACAACAGAAGATCACCAGCCGATCGACCATGGCGAAAGCCATATTGCCGGTCATTGACCAACTGGTGATCCTCGAGGTAGGTTAGGAGCTGTTTATTGATAATGCTCTCCATTACTTTGGAGAGCAGAGAGGTAATGGCGATAGGTCTGTAGTTAGCTGGTTCCGAGCTATCACCTTTTTTAGGGATCGGATGGACAAGGGCACGCTTCCATGTGACCGGGACTACGCCTTTAAGGTAGGAGTACCGAAATAGACGCGTTAGCACTGGAGTCAACTCAGGGGCACACGTTCGTAGCACCAATGGAGAAATGCCATCCGGCCCACTCGACTTGTGACTTACTAGTGTGATCGGTAAGTATCAGGTAGTAAAGAAACTAAACCCACCTTTATTTAAATCTTCGTCGAAGCGGATTGGTGCCTTTGAGTTTCCCAAGTACTTAAGGAAATTCAAAATTGTCCAATAAAACCTTAACCACAGACATGTTAAAATTAATGGTTGTGATAGCTAATCATTTAACATATTTGATACGGCATTAAGATTTAAGACTAGTGTTATTACTAGAATATAAGAAGCAAATGTTTTTTTTTTTACTTTTTGAAGTTCGGTCAAATGGGAAGGTTTTGCTCACTGTTTTCTTCGACTGCAATGGTATGGTGCATCATGAATTCTTGCCACAAGGTCGTACGGTCAATAAGGAATACTACCTTAAAGTTATGCGCCGTTTGCGCGAAGCAATTCGTCAGAAACGCATAGAATTTTAGAAAAAACAATCATGGATTTTGCACCATGATAACGCACCAGCTCACATATCGATGCTTGTGCGTGAGTTTTTGGTCAAAAACAAAACCCTTATCATGCCTCAACCACCGTATTCACCGGCCTTGGCGCCCGCTGATTTTTTCCTCTTTCCAAAACTGAAGACACCGATGAAAGGAAAGCGTTTTGCTGCGATTGAGGAGTTAAAAGAAAAATGGAAACAGGAGCTGTAGGCGATACCAAAAAACGCGTTTCAGAAGTGTTTCGAGGATTGGAAAAACACTGGCATAAGTGTATTATATCTGAGGGGGATTACTTTGAAGGGGACAAGATAGTTATTGATGAATAAATAAATACTGTTTGAAAAAAAATAAAAATAACGGTTATTTTCTGATCAGACCTCGTATGTCAGTCTTTCATTTTTATATACAGTCTCCTTTACACTTGATTAGCATATCGTGCCTCAAGTGTCCTCCGTGTATGGGAGATTTGATCCGGGGGATCAAGTCTTCCAACAGGTAGGAACAACTCTCCTATACATTGAGGACACTTGTTCCATAACTATCATAGAGGTTTTTGTTTACTAGTGATTCTGTTTGAAATCCTATCTTTTCCATGGCTTCATAACTTATAACTTATTAAATTGCGGATCTATCAGGCAATTATAATGAATATTTTAGATTTTATGAAGGAAAAACAAAAGGGGGGATCATGTATCCTCAGTTTCCCCTATATTTATTGTTTAGACACAACTAAAAGAACAACTAACGATTAAATATCACTATGTAGTCTTCGCAGCAAGTGCTATATTGTATTATGAGATATAGTTAAATAAATAAAAACACCTAGGAATATGGAGGACGATGTCCATCAGGACCACAAGGTCTAAATATGGATGACAGCAACCAATAAAATAACAAAATACAATTCAGTAATGGCTATTCCATTTGTCTGGAAATAAAAACTTAAATTCAGAAGATAAAATAAAGACAACTTGGGATGTTTCATCTAGTGTCTCTATGAAAACTAATAATGGATCTACGAGTATGAAGTCAACTAATATTGAAATAAATAGGGATATAAACGTGGCGGCTATTTTTGAAACTTTTTTTTTATGAAAATTCCAATAACAGTCTCGCGTAATTATAATTTTTCATCAGTTGATGCAATCGCCGAATTGAGTAATAACGTTAGTAAGTAATAAATATTTTACTTTTAAACCACTTTCATGAGATGAAGAACCTTAAATCTAAAAAAAACTTAAATTACTTAACACTATCATAAGTAATTTTGGCGCACAATTATCCTTAATTTGCAACAAATCTATTGAAACCAGATTTAATGAAAAACAGTAAAGTAGTTCCTTTGTTTGAAAGTGGCGATAGACTTGAACCCGGTAATTATAACCCTGTCTCTTTTTTACCGACCTTTGATATTTTTTTCGATTGGTAGTTAGTCATTTCTCAATAAATATTTAATAAAATAATATTGTATTGTGTGGAACTTAAAATGTCCACTCATTTGCAGGGTTGATATTATGTATACATCAAACATTGTGGAATTACTTTTAAAAAGAGCAACTACTGTATCTGGGCGGCTCTTAGAAGTGCATCATTTCGGTGGTATCTTACTAACGGACTGACTTACATTGACCTTTTTAATGTAATAATTAATTCAAATACATTATAAATAAAGATATTTTGAATTTGAATTTAATATAAATAATTCCATTAATATTTATATAATGTAATGTATATTATAAAAAAAGAAATGAGAAAATAAATATTGCAAGAAAGATTAACATGCAAGAGACTCTTATTTCAGAGCCAAGCCCCTACTCTTGCTACATCCGGAAACTACAAGAATTATGCTATCCGGCTCAAGGGTTATCTTTGTATATATAATTAATAATCGATCCTGATCCCTTTTTTGCTACTACAATTTGAACAACATGTTTAAATAGCGAAAATAAATAATGTTTCTTTAACTCAGCTCTACAAAGGGGGGAGGGGGGTTAAGAAAAGAAAATGTCCCTCAAACTCCGTTATAATTGTCAAAAGGGCCACAGGGAAATACAGTTTTAATATAACTAAGAAACAGTCAACAGATCTTTGAATACTCATTTAGATAAAATATACATTATCTTTAAGAAGAACCACGTTTTATATACATTTATAAACTATTCGAACATGTTACATTGGAACCAATCTTATGACTAAGTTTTTCTAACAATTTTCAATGATGATGTAGAATTACTAAGCGCCAAAATATTATGGATGGATATATACGTGAATATTAAAACAATTATGTACATAATGCTAAATGCTTATAATGTATGACCGCGAGAAGATATTTACAGAATTAAAGACAAAATAGATAAAGTTATTTATGTAGATAGAATATTAGTTTGACGTTATCGTCGTAGTCGCTGTGTGCGCAGTCGCAGGGCGCGGCTTGTATGGGTCGCAGGTCAATGAACCTGCCGGTCGGAGGCTCGAGGCGCCCCGGGGCACTGCCGAGCCGCCGCAGATGCCGCCACGTGCCGCCGTAGTCGTGCTCCAGCATGTCCTTGAAGAACTTCACCGCCAGCATCTGGACATTTGACTCAAGTCAAAAGTGTTTCATTCATATAATTCCAAGTAAATTAATTATATTATACCTGCAGCGGTTTAGGTTGCTTGTCGCTGAGGTAGGGCTCCGCCGCGTGCAGCGCCTCCCGCAACGGTGCGCCGCGCAGCCCGAGGCGCGCCGCCAGCGACCCCAGGGCCTCGAGCGCGCACTGCTGCAGCGCGTACGCGGCGCTCAGGCGGTACGCGGCGCCAGCGTCCTGCAGCAGGCTACGCCGCGCCCCCTCGCGGAGCGACCAGTACACGCGCGGGAGCACCTCCCTGGGAACACATGTACAGATATTACAACGGTAATAAATAAGGTTTTAACCAATGTGATAGCACTCACTTCGAGGCTCGGTCTCTGATGAAGTCCCCGGTGAGGTCGGCCATGACGACGACCAACCCGAGCGCGCGTCTCTCCACGAGGGCATCGCCTCGCAACCTGTGCGGCAGCGGGCCCCAGGCAGCGTGCACTA
Organism: Melinaea menophilus ssp. n. AW-2005; assembly: GCA_918358695.1. Classification (NCBI taxonomy): domain Eukaryota; kingdom Metazoa; phylum Arthropoda; class Insecta; order Lepidoptera; family Nymphalidae; genus Melinaea; species Melinaea menophilus. The sequence goes on along the minus strand of OU911040.1, from coordinate 15,476,633 downwards.
GCGGCAGCAGGCGGTCTGGGTGGGGGCGCAGCACCCCCAGTCCGGCCGTCAGCGCCTCCAAGGCCCGCAGCGCCGCCTCGCGGGACGCCGACGACACGAAGTGCACGCACCGTCTCAGGAGCGATTCTGTCACGACCACGTACCGTGGGGGAGGCGTCGACTCCTCTGGGATTAAGAAATACAATATATTTCATTTAGTATTTTCGAACAGATCAGAACAGAACAGAACCATCTATGACTGTTAAATAGAATTTTTGCGAAAAATAAAAAGGACAAGTTACAAATATGAATAAAATGACAGAAACCCTTTTAATTAATCTGTGTGCGTTCAAGTCAGTGATAGATTATTATTTACAATTAACTTAAACAGAGAAGTGTCAAAAACATGCATTATACATTATAATAAGCATATTCGACCCCAAAACGAAACCTTGAACACAAATAAGATAAAATATGTACTATCAAATAGAAATAATTATATTACGTGTCACTGTATCGTCGTAATCCAAAAGTTCTTCCTCTCTCCTCTTCAAGTCTTCCCTGTACATCTCCTCCACACTCCTCCCGGTCTCCTGTTCAAACTCTTCTGCTTTAAGCAATCTGTCCGCTTCCTCGGTGTTGTGAGCGAACTCTATAACATCCTTCAGTACATCTATATCTTGAGTTTGAGTTGCCTTCGTCCTGGATGGCTCTTCGGTTGGAAACCACTTTTTAATAAAGTTTATAAACGCGTTGAACACTTGCAGGTATGAACATAGATTATTTTCGTAATATTGATCGCAGCTTTGAACCAGAACCTGCACAGAATTGTTTATTATAAATATGAATAAATGTCATATTATTTTTTTGTAAGATATTTAATTATGAAAATTAAATAAAACTCACGCCCTCTACAATTATAACATATTTGTAACAAAGTAGAACTCACGTCCTCTACAATTCCATACAGGTATTCTAAATTACTGGTGTCACTGTACTCCATCACCACGGACAGTATCTGCAGCGCGGACTGAACGCTCCATGGCTGAAACACAACGATAAAGAAACAACACTTAAATGTGTAGAGAGAGTGAGATAAAAGACATATTGCCCACTGCTATTGTGATGTCATCTACTGATCAATTTTCAAAGTGTTAAAGCACATGTTGTTATTTTTTAAAACTTACGATAGATGGCGTTGATTTTGTAAAATTGCAAGATGAGGTAAATTTTTTAACATAATATAAGCATGTATATAAAATACAAATATTTTACATTATATAATAGACCTTACATCTCTCTTTCTTTCTTTTTCTCTCTCGTATTTTTAAATTTTTGATTAAACAAATTAATATCACAAATATTATCACCATCCAGATTTTGTTTGTTGTTTTTTGTATTTATTGTGTGTTCCGTACAAATCCTTAATTAAATAAACAATTAAAAACTTTTTTTTGTTACATTTTTTATCAAAATAATATTTAAAAAATATTCAAACTCAAATAATATCAAAATTACTAGGGGCGCCAACAAACCCTCAATTTCGACTCGCTGCGCTTGCGAAATTTCGGGTGTTGTTTGCATATTGAGCGAAGCGAGCCCAGTGTAATGACTCATCGTTTCCCATTAATTTCAATGGGATATCAGTTTTTTGACATGATAGTAAAAAAATATATATATTTTTTGACATTTTTCAAAAATGTTTTTTTTTAAAAACCATCACCTAATGTGTGTCTTTTTGTTTGCAGAGTTTCATAATTTTCCGTCAAGTAGTTTTTGAGCCAATTCGTGACAAAGAATGCAAAAAGTCTCCAGTAAAACGCTCCGCTCACTCCGTTCGCTTCGCTCAATTAAGGACTCGTACAAAGTCAATGTCCATTATTAGTTGACCCTGACTGGGAATATACAAAATAAAATATTAATCATATATATAATTATTTACACATAGATATATGTAAAGTTTAAAAGAAAAAAGAGTCAATGTTAGGGGACTAGCGATAGTAGTCTACGGCCTGGGCCCACCTTCCTCAATCTCCTGGTGACCTGCGATGTGTAGTAGTCCCCGTTGGCGGCCACGAGGTCCCCGGCGGAGGCGAGGCCCCCGGCCTGCGCCGCCAGTTGCAGGGACAGGAGCCCCGCCGCGCGCAGGGCCGGGTACCTGCTACCTGAGGAACATAATCTAATAAAACTCTACACCAATACTAGTACCATACACCGCCTATTAACTCACCGGCCCTCTCCAACAGGGGACACAAGGTCTTCAGTAAATAGGGCTGGAAGTCGTCCCCCAGTCGCCTGGCCATGAGCCCCAGGCCCTCGGTCAGCAAGCAGCACATTGTGAGGTTCCGCTGCGCCTGTCCCAGCGTGACGCACGTGTTGGGCTCCGGGCACACCCGGGGGACGGTCGAACTGATGTCCGTGTAGCGGGTCTCGATGGTGCCCTCGAAGAGATCTGGAGTTGGTTAGAGATTGATGAGATGAGATAAGATTAGCTGAGCTGTGTCGAGCTGAGCTGAGTGTACCGGGAACTGAGTCTTTAGTCCAGGCTCGGGGGTTGTAGACGCTGACGTCCAGGGTGTCCTCGCTAGTGAGGGGCGCCTCCGAGCGGACCTCCAGCGGCTGGTACCACACGTCCTCGGACATGTACACGCCGATCACGCGCCTCGCGAGGTCGGGAGAGGAGTCCGGGGCTGAAACACACACATTACTATTATTATAACTACTGCGATTAAAAAGTATACATATATATATTTAAGGGCTTCTGTATATTAAAATATGAAAGCTCTATTGTATCTTACACATTAAACTATTAAAAATAAACTTATAATCTATCTGTGCCTCCAGTGAAGTTGGTGACGACAGGATGTCATGAAACATACCAACGTCTAAACAATTTAATCCAAGATCATTAACAATTTTCTTCCTTAATGTTGCATTGCGATTACATTTAAATAATAAATGATAAACCTCCTCCACCTTACCACAGATATCACAGTTAGATTTATACCAAATTCCTTTTTCTTTGTAACGTTGATTGAAATATTCTTTCTACATTTCAAAATGTTGCATTTATATTTAACTAACGATTCAGAATAACTAGGTCTTAAGTATATTTCAATATTCAATTGCAATGCACTTTTTGCTCAACGATCAGCCTCCACAACCACGTAGTCCAATATGCGCCGGAATCCATTGCAACTTAAGGCTTATATATATTTTCGATTCATGTTATATATTAGCCAAAATAGCATAGGCTATCGGACCACCTTACACCAGAGGTGCACGGAGCCAAGTGCTGTTCTTGTACAGTCTGATGTGTCTCCGTAAGATATATATATAGCCTCTGAAATTGCAAATAGTTCCGCCGACATAATACATACATCTGATGTTATATGATACATACCATCAGTACCTCTAAAATTAGTTATATAAAAGGCAGAACCCACATTATTATCAGATATGATATCATTCTATTATCATGTAAAAACACCCACAATCTATTATACTTCGGATCAGAGATAAATACAATCGCCGGACCGGCTAGTTTGTTAGTACTTTAAACTAATTCTATGTCTATTCTAACAATTTACCTTCAAACAGTTTTAAAGTTAGAGGTATAGAATTTCTTCTTGTTTCAAAGCAAGATTTCTTTTGGTGTAAATTTTTGATTACTTTCGATTTAGGACTATAGATAGAGTCAATGTTTTTAAATTAAATGAATGATGATGCATGAAATGAAGGTATTTGAAATATATATATATATATATATATTGCAAGTGACAATACGTGTGTTCAGTGTGACGGTCGCACTGCACTCTAAATAAATATTGTAAAATTATATTTTGTATTTAATTAATTGTAAGACTGATTTTTTTTATTGCAAATATAGTTAAGGCCAAAAATCCTAATCAATATTTGTAACATTGATTAAGGCTTGAGGAAGACAGCCTTCTTCGAAGCGAGTAACGATACGGCTTAATTATTTATTAGCTTAATTGGTCTTGGTCAGTATAACATGGTTAATATATAGAAAAATAACAAGCATATAAAATAAATCTCAATAGGAAAAGCCTAGAAGCGTTCTCTCACCGGAGGCGAGGCAGTTGATGAGGTAGAGCAGGTCGCAGGTGCGCCTCTCGTGGAACAGCTCCAGCAGCCGGTCCAGCAGCAGGGCGCCGCACTCCGCCCGTCCCAGCGCCCCCAGGGCGCGCTGCAGGCGGGACGAACAGGCCACGGAGAGGTGGCGAGGCCGCCGCCAGGGGGCCGGCTGCGACCAGGACTGTTCTACACAGTGAATGAACATGGTATTGAGAAACTGCTCAGACACAAAGGAACTGTAAATGGAGGAGTCTCCCCGTAGTACCTCCGGGGTCTGCGGTGAGGGAGAGGTCTGTGTGTATGTCTGCGGCTGCCAGTAGGGCGTCGCAGAGGCGGTGGAGGCCGTCTCCGGCGGAGAGCGCGGTGGTGAGGCGCTGCGGCCGCCGCGAGTCGCACAGCACATTCAGGTACCCACACAACAGGTTCAGGACTGACAGCTTCCTGTTGTCGTCTGTAAAGGATTAGAAGAAATCGATGAAATAGCGACTACTCAATGATAGAAATGTATACGGCTAGGCCATGATATAAATGTCCGTATGATCCTTACCGATATTGTTCAATATTCGGGGCAGACAGTTCAAGGTGGTAAAAAAGTTCTCACACAACCCGTCCAGGGATTCTCTATCAGGGTTGTCGAACTGAGTCCTTAGCGCAGTGGTACAGTAATCGGACACCTCCTTGTAGTCGTCATTAGAGAGAGAGATCAGTACATCTATTGCCATCGCGAGTGACGGCTGCATGGTCCTGAAATTATAATAATGTGATTTATATAAATATTATCCACCTGGAAGAAACAAAAGTCTCATACTCACACGCTACACTCAGAGACGATCCTGTGACACAATATGGCGAGCTCCCTCCTCACCTTGTAATGCTCGTGCGACACTAGAGGTATCAGACTCTTGATAACTATCGCGAGCTTCTCTCCAGCCATAGCGTACCACTCGCTCGAACGCTTCGGTATATCGCTAACTTTAGCTGGAATATAGACCTTATATTCACTTCTTTTGTTAATTTTTTAGTTGACATTCTTAGAAACGTTTGTATAAATGCAAACGAATTAAAAGATATGTTGCACAGATAAGAAAAGTAATAAAGGGACTTAGTAGAAAATAAAACATCATTTCATCATCAGGAAAAATAAAAGCGAGAATAAAATATTAACAAGGATAACCAGCACGGATCAAAAATAAACAGAACCAGGATAAACAAAGGCACCGAAGAACTTCAATACACGGGTGGGGGCCTTCATTACCTGCACACTGCGAGGTGTTTGGGGACTGCTCGTGACCCCCGACTTTTTCCGTGACATTTACACTTTTTGTGTTATACGCATTTTGTGCTCGAGTTTTTTTTGATTTTGTGCTCTTTTTATCCTTTTTTGGCGGTTCCGTTTGATCTTTACCGTCCCGTATGAACTCGGCTAGAGAATGATAATCCCGAGCGGCTATGATCGCCCCTAGCCGACTATCTCGGATACGTTCTGCAATATTACGATATGGTAAAGCCGTTTAAATTATTCTATCTCTGTCTTTAATATACATATATAGATCATCACATGCATAACACACGGACAGACAGGAGTAATCTATAATATAACTTTACGTGTAATAATAAAAAAATAAAAAGAGAGACAAGCACGGAAAGAAAAAAAAATTTAAAAAATCTCTAGTCCCATTGCATTCCCTTGAAAATGTAAGAATCATTATAAAATTATAATGAAATATGATTCTTTTTCTATTTTACTCATTTACCTAGACAAAGAAGAATTTGAAACAATTCTTTTTCTATTTTACTCATAACTTGGACAAAGGAGAAGTAATTTAAAACATATTTTTATTTCTTATTTACTCGTAACTTCTTAGTTACGAGTAAAATAGAATTTGTCTTCAAAGGTGGGAGGAATTTGAAACACTTTTCTTTTTCTATTTTACTCATAACGTATACAAAGGAGGGAGGGGGGGAAGAATTCAGCTTAATTCGTTTTTGTTTTTTTCAACATTATATCTTTTATTAAAAAGTTATTACGTTAAAGATTTTGCAGATTTTTTTTATATATTTCATTTCAATAACGGACCAAGGGACTAAATTCAATATACTATTCCCTTACAAACTTTTACATTTAGTATATCCAGTAAGTATCAAATGAACTAACGGACAGCAAACGAGAAAAAAATATAATGTATATAATATTAAATCTAATATAAATTCATCCACAATAAATATTTATTCTATATTCATAACATGTTACAACTTAAGAACTTTATGCGCTAAGAACTTAAAGAACTTAGGAACTTAAAAGCATATTATGGAATAAAAATACGTTGTATCGAAAAATATGTCACTGCTAAAAATATGATGAATATAATTTTAATAAGGATTATTTTGACTATATTTTATTTTAAGGAAGTGTTTTAGAGACAAACATAACCTAAAATTGAGGTTATAAAGATTAACACTAAACCTACCGACAATTCTTGTGTACCTGTTCCTACCGCACGCCGTCAAATTGACCGGTAATTAAAAGTTATTTTATTATATAACGCAGGTAATAATGGAAATAACTAAAAGTAAAGAGTGAAGACAATATTATTGAGCGAAGCGAACGAAGTGAGCGGAGCGTTTTACTGGAGACTTTTTGCATTCTTTGTCACGAATTGGCTCAAAAACTACTTGACGGAAAATTATGAAACTTTGCAAACAAAAAAACACACACTAGGTGATGGTTTTTTAAAAAAAATTTTTTGAAAAATGTCAAAAAATTTTTTTTTTTTTTAAATGTCCTGTCAAAAAACTGATTACCCATTGAAGTCAATGGGAAACGATGAGTGAATACACTGGGCTCGCTTCGCTCAATATGCAAACGCCCGAGATTACGCGAGCGCAGCGAGCCGAAATTGAGGGTTTGTTGGCGCCCTTAGTATGCATATTCTAAGAATTGTCATGTAGTTTGATAACGATATTATAACGTTTAAAAATGTGTAAGTTTTACAAAAGTTTAAGAACGGTCAATTTGGCCGGTACTTGGTAGGTTTAGTGTTAAAGAACGATTAAATTAAAAAATAAATGTCAAAGTAACGTCTTCAACGCCAATATGGCCGACTTTTTTAAAAAATTTTATGTGTATACATCTAAATGACATATTCTTCCATTGTTATTATAATCGTAAACATTTAACAGACAGTAATAATAGAAAGTTATAAATTTACCCTTGCTTACATCATTGTCGGGGTCGGCCTTCTCGCTCAGCATGGCCACGAAGTCCTCGGCCGTCACGGAGTCCCGGGCCGCGAGGTGCTTATTGTGCATCGTGAGACACAGCACCAGGTGGGTCGCGTTTAGGGCCGACTGGGGAGGTCACGTTATACTATTAATTGTTTATTTATTGAATCTTTAGTGACTCAAAAAATGATACAAAGGGCAGTAATGGTACAAGTTTCTATAAAAATAAAAATATGTAAATGAAGAAACTTGCGAGAAATCCAGAATGGTGTGATGAAGCGACAAGTTTGAGATAAGAAAAGCAGCGAAGATGCAAGTCATGAGTATTTTCTAGTAATTGTAATTTATACTTTAAATACTGAGGAGAAAGGGGATCGCTAAGAATAGAGTACACACACATCTTTACCATCTCGGCTCTCGGAAAGGAACCATTCCTATTCACTAAAAAATTAAGCATCACAAAATTTCATGGAGCCCTACCACTATGACGGCGTGTCCGGGTCGGTCTGACGCCGTGGCCACGTCCTGCAGCGCCGCCAGCACGCCGGGGAGGATGCAGGCGAGCAAACCACGAGATGCGGCCGCCAGCGCTTCACTGACAGGCAGCGCCGGGTGGCAGCCCGTGTGCGCCAGCAGGCACGTCAGCGCCGCCAACCTAACAATTACATGGGCCGTGATTGGCTGTCTATTATATCAATCATTTCATCAACCAATGATTGCCAGTGTTTATTTAAATATCATTGTTTTGTGATTTCTTATTGGCTCTAATCATTCCACACTCTCGATTGTTTAATATCAGTGAGACTTCAGCTTATTAAATATAGAATTGACAAAATTTGCTCACCAGTTAAACTTTAGAAATATCAATTAACTTTTTGTTAAGTTTAGCCCACGTTATGACTTGCCTTGCTCTTAAATAGACACTTGTTTTAATAAATAAGCTCACAAAATTATTAAATCCTTACAGTTTAAAATATTTAATTTGGTAAATGGTTGATTAAAACATAAATTCTGGATGTAATCTTATGATAAATGCAATCCATATAGTTATAAAGAAAACATCATAATATACCTCAAAGTTCTTAACTTCTCCAACTTAGCTAAGTGCACGGACACAAATACAGCTTGAGCCAGCAGCGGCACCTGGTTCTCCATCATCTTAATGCGTATGGGATCATCGACATGCAGCATTAACACCGTCAAACATTGCATCACACTGAGCTTTAGTTCTTCAGGGACATCTGCAACTGGAATAAAAAATCAGCAGTTGATAATTTTGAATTCAAGTTTTATCCATTCTTTAATTTAAATGTTAACACTTTGCTGACCGGTGACAAGTTAACTCGTCAATGCACTTGCATTATCTGTTTCAATTTATAGCATCAAGGGCGGTGACATGATTACTTTGTGTAAAATTGCCTTTCACCAAAGTTTTAAATATATTGCTAACATATAATGATGTTTTTGAAACAGTGATCTTGAGTTTGTTATGTGGTTTTTCAGAGCAGGGTGAGTTTAGAACACTCGTAGTTTTATTTTAAGTTATTGAGTGTCTTTAAAGAAGGGTTTATTTTTATAAGTATGGAATCAAAGTAGGCCCTCTTGACACTCCCATTTGATGTACACGAGTGATCACTAGTATTGATTGGAAATGGAAAGATATAAATAAATAATTATATTCATATTTTGTTTAAAAATATTACTTTTTATGAGACCTCTTTCTGTATAGATGAGTATGACTGCAGAGCTTTTTTAATAAATTATTAAGATAATTTAAATACTTACTCATACCCGGCTTAGGTTTCTCAAACACAAGACTCAAGAGTCCCATCTCAATTTTCATGCACATCTCGAAGCTCATCACTGTCACCTTTTGAAGCACTTCCTTCATACTATCTGTTAAAAGCTTTTGCATTTCATATTTTGTTCTAGAAAAAAGTTCATTCATTAATATTTTTATCTTAAATAAATATATAATAATATCGAAAATACATTGTATAAGTTTTGTTTGTTTCATTAGCATTAATTATTTTGGCTTTTTCGTAACTATTTTCAATAAATATTTAATAATTTACACTTTTTAAGCTTATCTTTCAGTTTATTTAAGCATATATTTAAACTACATTTAAAAAAGGGACGATCGACATTAAAATCGATAAATTTTACATACTCCATTTCCTTCGATTGCAAATGCGTTATGAAAGGGAACAGCATATATTGCTGCAGCTCTTGAAGTATCTCCATCTTCAGCTCACCCACCAGGGCTGTGAAAGCTGTTATGTGCTCAGGTGAAGGATTCACCATAACCATGTCGCATATTGGTTTTATGCTCGAAAATGCCTCCTTTAAATGAGCGTTCATTTTTCCAAATTGATCCAGTTTTATAAAAAAGGATTTTCTTTTAATATTATTTTAATTCATTATACAATTTTCTCTTATTCTGAATATTTGTCAGGATATTTATAACAATACAATGCAATAGCAATTTAAGCTTTAGCAACAATTTTTGAAGTTTGACGTTTATTCATTGTTGGCTTGACAAATGACATTTGCCTAAGATTTATATTGATGTGAGATTTTAATACAATTGTTAGAAATGGAATTTTAACTAATATATAGCGATATATTTTAAACCTTAAAGTTTAAAAACAAAAAAATCCTATATTATTTTTAATAATATTATACTGTGTTAAAAATAGGTCCATATAATGTTTCCAGGGCCAAAAAACGTGTAAAATTTTAAATGTAGTAGTAGAAAAATAAGTTAGGACACCGTTTAATTTACATTAAATACGAGTTAATAATTTAATATATTTTTTGATTTGCATGTTGCAAGGTAAAAATACCTTATAAATAGGTGCCAACGATTATAATAAAAAGTAACGGTAAAAAACCAAAGGAAAATTTGTGATCATCACAGTTTTATTAGTTACATGAATACTAGGAACCGCCAACCGTGCGCGGCGGGTGTTGAGCTGAGCCCCTGTCCTTTCTTCTTTTCTTGATAACTTTTCAATGGCTAAACATTTTTTCAATCTGTTTTCGCTATAACATCCGCGTTCGGCTCAAACATACATGAGAAAATTATTAGCCAATTATCTCGTCGCATTCTGAAGACATCTAAACACAAAAAAAGGTCTCCCAAACGGTTAAGAGCTTCGCTTACGCTCAGCTCGATTAAATATTAGAAACAGTCTTACGCGCTCAAAACAATCTTTCAGAAGCTACATTATATTTTTCAAAACTGCACTAAATTTAAATTTAGCAATATAAAACGATAAGTCTGTTTTCATTTTAGAGTATTGATGTCAAACTCAGCTGCTATCTTTAGTTCTCTAAATGTCATTTGTCAATTATCAGTGTTAAATGAATATGTCAAACTAATATAGTTGGAAGATTAAAGATGATATTATTTAATGTTTAAATAATCGAAAAGAAATGTATTATTATTAGTTTGTCACACTATTACGATAAAAATGTTCATGTTAGGGGGTCAGCGGGTCTTACATAAGAGCCTCAAGATTTTGAGGTTAACTATTGTCGACTTTAGCAGTCTTCCTGATATTAAGAAGTTAAACCTTGTAAGGACGGTCGAGAAGACTATAGATACTAACACAAGTATTTTCATTGAGAGCCCAATCCATGTAAAAGTGACACCTATCGATGTCAACGATTTAAAAGCCCATAACAAGTTAACTATGACTCTTTACAGTCAAGGCAAAGATACTAACGACTTTCAAGTAAAACAGACCTCAAAGCGGCTCGAGTTACTGAACAAGAATACTACTCCAGATAAAAATGATGTATGCATTATACAAGTTCCTTACAAACTTAATGTTCAGGTCACTACTGTAGATTCTGCTTCAGTTCATCTATCAAAATTAGAAGCGGCAGAGTTTGTGGTGAAAACTCAAAAAGGATCAATAAATGTTGCAGATATAAAAGCAGATAACATTCAAGTTGAGAGTGCGTCGGGTGAAGTCAAAACGGAAGGTAGATTGCAGGCCAGCAAAATAGATATCAAAACTGGATTAGAAGGGGACATAAAGTGCAATAATATTATGGCAAATTCATTTATAGTAGTGTCTCATGCTGGGCACATCTCTGTTAAATCATGTTACAGTGATAAATCACATTTTACAACATTAATGGGTAACATAAAATTGGATCATTTGCACAGATCCGTGAAGATTGATGTGATACAGAAAGGAAACTTAAGTATTACAGGATTTTCTGGCAATCTTGAGGCATCATTGAAGAGTGGAGATGTATATATGCATGCATCACAATTAACTGAAAAAAGCAGTATTTTCATTCACGAGAAAGGCAAGGTTGAGTTGCTGATACCGGAAATATTAAAGAACTTGCCGTCAACAAATTTGATTGCAGAAAAAATTAAAGTCGACGAAAAGATATTAAAACTTGGTAGGTTTATGGACGATTCACATCCAAAAAGGTTTAGGTACGAAAAGGAACCTCAAAACGAACTGCACATAGTATGTAAGAATGGAGAAATTGAATTGAAAGAGACTAATCTACCGTTTATTATATAATAATTGTTTTTGGTAGATTTCTGTGCATTTTATAAATGAAAGTTAATTAGAAATTTATATACTATTTAAATATTGTTAAAAATTTTAATGCATTTAAATAAATGTATACTACATTGTATGTTTTCTTGTAGTCGTAGAAACAGTGTACACTTCATATTATAACACAAATGTATTATGAAGTAGAGGCTATGTGTTTAAGTAGTTAATATAGAAATATATATGACGGACCTTACAATATAATTTATTATATTTGTCTTCCGATGATACTCGTCAAACACTTAATATAGATTTTTTATAATATATTTAAAATTTAGATAATTTTTGTATATATATATATATATATATTTAGTGCATTTATTTTAAAATACAATTTGATAATGTAGAAAGTATCTATCAAGCTTTATTTAAAAAATTAGACAACTTTTTTTTTATGAAATGAAACAAAGGCAGTGCATTCAAATCAAAGCAACTAATTTTAATACACAAACTAAAATTATCATGTTGAATTTGGCTATTGTAAAGTTTCGTTAGAATATAAAATAAAATTTAATATAAAATATATTAATATATTTTAAATCATGAATGCCAATTGGATATTACTCATAGCGAGAGAAATATCAACTATTGTTGAAATATAATAAAGTAATTTTGCTCAGTTCTAGTAGTTGATAATTACCAAATATTATTTATGTTTTTAATAAACGTGAATGTTAATAAAGTTGATGTGAAATTGATACTTTGGTTTTAATGACATTAATATTTATCAAGTCTTTATTTAGAATGGAAGTTCATGCAATGAAGACTGATGTCTTGCTTGTAAATAGTTCGCACACTTTAGTTTTGATTTTGTGTTACTGGCATCTGTTTCCAATATCTTCAGATGACAGTAGTTCGTCTTTACTGTCCTACGACCCTACTGTCGGAAGATGATACAGAAATTTCAACATTCCAGGTAAGACGAAAAAGATAGTAATTAGAAGTTGTTGAAATATAAGCCGAAAAGAATTCTGGAAAATCCCAGATTTTTTAAACAATTATACGATTTGTTAGGTAATAATGTCATTGACTAATTACTTAGAGTTTTATCAAAATCCGGAAAGGTTATTGTACTTTTTCTAATTTTAATTCAAGTCGCTTTTGATGAATTGAGAAATGATACTTTATTCTGCACAAAATAACATCCCACTGAAGTGCAAATGCGATAAAAATCAGTCCGGTAGTTTTTGCGTAATGCCGGAACAAACATACACAAAATAGATAAACAGATAGTTGTAAAGATTTGTTCTTTTTACTTATCATTATTATAGAAAATTCAATGATTATAATATAATATCCAATATAATAAAATAATATTTATATAAGAACTAATTATCAAATGATAATTTTTATTATTATCGTAAATTCAGGTCTCGTAATGTATCAAAATAAATAAATATTATAATAATAGTCTTCTAATTATTAAATGTTGTTTAAAAAAAACAAAGTATACTTACTTTGTAAGTAAGACAATTATAAGAATCTTGTTTGAGCGAAACAAAACAAGGTCTGGAATCAGGTTTACTAATATTAGATGTAGGTTACTACACCACGATACATTTTTATATTCAATACTTAAATAAATATTAAGTATATCTTTGGATTTTGTATAATAACAATTTAAGTGATCTGATTGAGATATTTTACTAATTCGGCGATTTTGTAATGTTGTATCTACGAACTCAAGTTGGTAACACATTTTGAAACTTGCATCTATTTATGAATATATATTTTTGATATTAACTATTAAATAATAGTAGCAAAATGTAATTAGTTTCCATTATAAATAATATTTTGTTTATTTTTTAACTAGGTAACAGTTAATTGGGTGCAAAGATGGTTCGAAGAGTGTAGTGTGAGTGAGTGTGATAAGAGTAGTTTATATGTGAGGGAGGGCTGCGCGCGCGGCAGTCTGTCCCTCGCCGCCATGCCGGCTTGCGCGCCCGAGTACCGTCTGCTGCGTTCAGCGACTGAGTTCGCATTCTCCCCGCGGGCTAAACGATGCTCTCATCAGCCACCCTTCACGGCCCTGAGACGCTCCTTCTCGTCAACGTTCTCCCTGATACCCGAGGAGCGAGCGGTGCCGCCGGAAAACACGCCGAAACTTCACCGAATTTTTCAAATCTTGACATGGATGCCGAGACAGTTTTTGCGACCGATCATTGCTATATTTAACTTGATAGCACACCCTGCTTGGAAACAAATATTGGTTGTACTACCTACTTTATGGATCGCCGCATCATTATTTATTTTCTGGAAATGTGTTCAGTGTCCGATTGGCGTATTGAAGATGATTGGAAACGCAATCTCTAGAAATACGGAAAAACCACGTACTGTCCTGATCAGTGGAGGTAGCACAGTTCAAGCATTACATCTAGCTAGAAACTTTCACTCTGCTGGTGCCAGAGTGATAGCTTTCGAAATAGAAGGACAGTTTGCTTTATTGAAATATTCGGCAGCCGTTCACAGATTCTACACGGTACCACGACCGAATCCGGCCGATCCTTTAGCATACGCCAGAGCTATAAAGGAAATTGTTGAGAGAGAATCGGCTGTGTTCTATATTCCAGTGAGTTCAACAACACCGGCGTATTATGACGCACTGGCTAAACCTCAATTGGAAACGTTGGGTTGTCAATGTTTTGTACCGTGCGCTCGCGATGTTGTTTCTTTGGATGATCCACTGGAGTTGATGCGCGTATGCCGCGCCGCTGGCCTAGCAACACCGCTATTCTGGGTTGTGGCAAGCGAAGAAGATGTAAGATCGTGGTATGAGAGTGGCGCTTCCAAAGAAGGAAAACATTTCATCGCCAGTGCCGGCGCCCGGGGCGCTAGAGATCGCTTACGATTCGTCTTACCAGAAGAAAGAGGACAACTTAGATTCCCGCGTGAAATAAGTGCCGAAAAACCGTGGGTGATTGTAAGAGAACCAAAGGGAGAGAGAGTTGTGACGTGTACTACTATAAAAGAATCTCGCGCAGTTAATAATGTTACCTGCCGCGTAGATTCTTCAAGGAAAGGTTTGGTTCCTCAAAAAGATGATGAGGCGGATGCCTGGGTACAAAGATTTATATCTTGTTTGTCTCCATCTCGCCCAATGACTGGTCACGTGTCATTTAGATTAGTGCGTGAGGAGAGCGCCACGAACAGTCATGCCAACAGGATGGTCGCCATTGGAGCTCGTGTCGGGGTGTCTCTACCCTACTTGTGTCAAGGATCAAAACGATGCGGCCACACAGCCACTGTTGGCAAGCTATTGAATACGGTTCTTGATACACGCGAAGCACTATTTGCGTATTGGGATCCATTACCCTATTGTGCGTACTATCAGTCCCGGTCCCCGGATGACAGGCGGCCGCCGCCACCGGAGCCCTGTAAGACTCCCCCGAATGTTCCTCTCTGATAGCCGTGTGTGGTCATGAAGATTATTTATTAAGACACTCGAGTACCTGATGAGTGCGTGGATTGCTGTCCTCGGAGTCTCTCTCTGCCTGTTCTCTCGCTCGGACAAACAAGTGAAGGTCGTGAGGTCGGAGAACGATATAAGTTTGTAACTACTAAGTAGACGTATGAGTTCAATGTACATGATGTAAGGACTTCTTGTTAATTTTATGGATTAATGATAAATGTCTGTCTATTTTTAATATTTTTGTAATAAAATACGATAATATATAATTTATTTTATTTAACTCTATAAATCTATCCACCTAAATGCTATAAAGTTAAAGTTTCATACTTACAAACTTTCTCTTATCCGATATAACTAAAGATGTCAAAAGTTCAAAACAATGTTACTCGTGTGTGGAAGCACTACGTACTTGCATCATATTGTTTGTTGTTTATACCTCATAGTCACGAATGTAACTTTAATACAATAAAGTATAAACAGAATAAAAATCGAATCAAAAGTAATCAATTATTAAAATGAATATATTTTAGGTCTCGTACTTTCCATTTCCACTCAGATTTACTAATACAAAGCAAATAATACCCTAGTAGTAAACAAGAGTGTCATATTTGTGCACTTATAGCGATAAGGTCTGAAACATGTTATGAATTCCACTGCACTTTGTGATAGCATTATCATTGTCCGGACTCCGGGTCACCAGACACCACCTACCAAAGATCCCACCTTTCTCGATCAATCGAGAAAAATACACTCTAAAAAGATATTAAATTTTTATCTTATTTATTATCTTTATCGATAATAAACATAGAAAAAAAAATATCGCATTGTCACATTATTTGTGTTTTTTAAATTTCCTTGTATTATTGGCAACCAAAAAATGTATTATTCCGTTATAAATATGAATCTAAAAAAATACTTGATTGTTTATATATTTAAATAATAATTAAAAATAAATTAAGAATTTTCGCTTAGGTTAACGTGTCAGGGGAATTGCTACTAAATTGATTAGTGTACAATATAAACAAATAATAAATAAGAAAACTTATGCCTATAATGTATTTAAAAAACATTTTTAAGGTTATGAAACAAGAAAAAAAAAACATGGTTGTTCGTTCATTACTTACTAAATATATTGTTTGTGAAACAGTGATCACAGTAAAGAATTACCCTGAGTTTTTGTTCTCAGAGCAACGTTTGAAACCTAAGCCTCATTTTAAGTTGGAGAGTGTATACAGACGGTCTTTCGATAAGTATGGTATCAAAACAGTCCCATTTGATACACAAGTGATTGGTATTGATTCAAAGTGGAGATATAAATAAATAAATGCGTGATTGATAGTCGTAAAGCGTGCGTGTGGGCGTGTGGGCGTGTGGGCGGGAGATGCTCGCTGCCGTGATACTAAAACACATAAAGCATGCCATGCATGCTATGAATGTAGATTACTTGATTATATATTCACATCTTGCAATTTATATTTTTTACACACACAAAAAACTATTATGATGTACATGTATAAAATAACTTCATAACGCCAGGTAGATATATAAATAATTCAAATTAGACATTAAAAAGGTCAGTGTAGTCAATGAGAGTAAGTTACCACCGGAATGCTGCTCTGATGAGAAGAACCGTCCAGAAACTCAATAGTTGACCTTTTTAAAAGAAATTTAACAATGTTTGATGTATATTTCAATTATTTACAAATTATTCCATAGTAATCTTTGACTCAAATTTCCAAACCAATAACCTAAGTTATCATTTACCTTTAACAGATTTAATTAAAAGAAATCGTGCACTAAAAGTACATAATATTAAAACGCAAAAAGATAACAACAAACTACATCTTAATTATAAATTATTATTATTGAATGTAATTTAATAGACTGTTAATTAAACAAATATTGAAAGATCATCTCGCGGTGATGCAACTGAACTATAACTTCCTTATCCGTCTAACATGGCGCCAATTATATTATATCTTTGCAATTATAACAAACTAGCTCTTCCTAGCTCGTTACGCGTAGAAAACAAAATAATTAAAGAAAAAAGTAAATAATAATTTCGCCATATTTTAAACTCGTACTAGAGGAGATCCAAAAGTAAAGTACCTAGCTTTGAAAGAAAGGACTCACGGGATTTTTTTATTGTTTTTCAATGTACCTCCTAACTCAATATATTTATTGCCCTTGGACGGGAGTCTCTTAATATCGACAGAAAAAAAAGTTGAATCTTGCTCTCCGAAAGATGCCGAAACAGTGCACTTGATTTCCTCATCGTCGGAAAAATTACGTCCCAGTAGGTGTTTCTTCAAAAGTCGATACAGATAGAATTTTCTGGGGGCCAGTTTTCGGCTATAGTTCTTAGGGGGGTGATTCAATTCCTGGAACCCCAACTCACGCCCAGCACTTGATGCAATGGCAGCCTTGTGTTAGCAGCGTTATCATGCAAGAGCTGTACTCAGCGACTGAACTTCCCGCGTCTCTTCTCCAGTATCGCTATCTCCAAATTTTAAAACCTCAGCGTAATACATTCCTGTGATTGTCTCCTTGTGGGAACGGTAATCAATTAATAGCACACCTTCCATATACCAGAAAATTGTCGCCATAATCTTTCATCATTCGGACGGTTGAGTGCGAAGTTTTCTTCGGCGGCGGGGATTCTTTTTTTGACACCGGGTTCTAATGACGAATTCATGTCTCATCACCCGTTACTATCTTAGACGGAAAAGCTTCACTCCCTTCCTCAAATAGGTCCAAATTTTCTATTGAAATCAGAACACGGTTTTCCTTCTGGTCAATCACCTATCTTGCACTGACCTTATTCATGTTCTTTTTATTCTCAAAACCGAGGATTCTGAAACGCTTCACTCAGTAGCTAATTCAGAAGATATTAAACGACGGTCTTGAAGCACAAGCTTTTCCTCCTTGGCGATCATTTCAGGTGTGGTTGTGTCTGCAGACCTTCCACTACGTTTATATAAATGATCTACTACTTTTGTAGGTAAACATAATAAGATAGTATTGTTTACTGATGATAATTAATTATATATTTTAATTTTTTAAGTATAACGGCATCACGTAGTGTATGGCGATGTAAACAAGGCGCTCTCTAAAATAGTGGACTGGTTTAGTGTTATAAATCTATTACATAACACTAAAAAGGATTTACAACTTCTCGGATTTACAAGTCCTAATGTAAAACAAATGCGGTGAAAGTGGTTGAATCCACAGTTTCTTGGCATCATTGTAGATGTTAAATTACAATGGGACCCTCATGTAGTATATGCAAAAAAACTTAGTTCTGCCGCATAGGCGATTAAAGAAGTAAGATCCCTTACTGACGAGTTTTACAAAGAGAGGTATCCGTGCAATTTACAATCTGAGCCCTAGGGATTCCTTGCGAGATAAGTTTAAGTAATGAAATATACTCACGGTCGCTGGGTAAATCTTGTAGGGAGCGATATATTACATTTTTTCAGTTTTCTTCCAGTATACGTTCAGATTTTACTCTTTAACAAATTTTAAAAAAATTCCAAGGAACATTTTTGTATGTTTGCCGAATATCCAGAACGGATGCACCCTGGGTATGAGGCTACCTCAAGATTATATATCTAAGTTAGGTCTTAAGTATGACTTTAAAAATAAGGAACAAGACAGCTGAACAAAAAGCTTTTCTCAGATCTGTCAATAACTCTCCGAGCTGGTGGAGATTTTGACAATGAAGAAATGTTTTGTATAGAACTTATTTTTACTAAAGATTTAGATTTTGGATACATACATACATTTAAACTAATATCTGAAAACTTCACTTATTTTCACGTGGAAATACAAAAATATAAGTGGGATATAATTACAAAAATCCGTGCCCGCAGGGGGACATGCGTGGGTAGACCTCGTGTGTAACTTGTTTAAAATATAAATCACTACCTAAGAATAACACATGATGTCGTTGTTTACATCAAAAATTTCAAGAAAAAAGCAGTTTTTATTTTTTTTCTCGGAAAAGGTATATTTTTTGGAAATACTTTTGGTACTTAAATTTAGAGTAAAAAATAACCTTTCTATTAAAAATATTTGCGAGGAGGGAATATTTACCAGAAAAAAGTTTTCGTGGTTTTACCTATCTTAAATTTTCAAGCTAAAAGTGGTTTTTATTTTTTTTCTCGGAAACGGTACCTTTTACGGAAAAACTTTTTGTACCTAAATTTAGAGTAAAAAATAACCTTTCTATTAAAAATACTTGTAATGTAAGAATGCTTACCAGAAAAAAGTTATGATTTTTTTTCCAAAAATTTTTACCCCCACCCCTAAGTTATTGAAGTTAGGTTTTCGGTTTATCTACATTAGTTATAGGTATTTATCAAAGACATCATATGGTATAAACGCAAATGATCTTCTTTGTATAGGGAAAAAGTTATGGTCGAAAAACTGAAATCAGAAAAAGTGAGGCCCTAGCGCCCCCTGTGGCTGGATTTCTCTGGTTAACGAACTTGACCTTCATTTTTGGATGGTTGATCTTTGTGCAAAGTTTGAAAGTGATCCGAGCAAAACTGCGGCCGCTATCGTGCTGACAAAAGTCGAATCTGGACGCACGCACGCATATATGTATATATATATATATAAACTTTTTGACCAATGGTCATTTCGGACTCAGGGGATCATAAGAAGACCTCCAGTGAAGAAATTTTTCCAAAATTCGAAAGTCGGGTACAAATGAATGGGCAGACCGAATTCTTCGAGGTCTACCCAAAAGAAAATGTATTGATGCTTTTCTATTTTACGTTATGATAGACGGCTTTGAGTCAAGAAGGAGAAGGAGTTACGGAAAAAGAGGTATTGGAGATACTCAATTTCTAACAATAGCTAATTTGTATACATAATTGTTGTTGCAGATTTGTTAATATTATAGTATTAACATACGAATAAGTCAAGTTTTTTAGTTTTTTTAATTTTAGCCTTTTTTCAAACTTATTGTTATATTTCATCTGTTTGTTAAACATTGAAGAACATTTTTCTACCATTACAGTTTATAAACTTTTTAATTTACCAAGAACTTTAAAAACAATCATATTGTTTACTGGCGTGTATTGTCACGGCCATATTCGAAAAAATATATACATACATTTAATGTGAAATAGAATTAAAAAAATCCGTACCCGCAGGGGGACACGCGTGGGTAGACCTCGTGTGTAACTCGTTTAAAATATAACTCACTACCTAACAATAATACATGATGCCGTTGTTTACATCAAACATTTTCAAGCAAAAAGCGGTTTTATTTTTTTTTCTCAGAAAAGGTATCTTTTTTGGAAATACTTTTGATACATAAATTTAGATTAAAAAATAACCTTTGTATTAAAAATATTTGAGACTAGGGAATGTTACCAGAAAAAAGTTGACGTGGTTTTACCTACCTTAAATTTTCAAGCTAAAAGTGGTTTTTATTTTTTTTCTCAGAAACGGTACCTTTTACGGGAAAAACTTCTAATACTTAAATTTAAAGTAAAAAATAACCTTTCTATTAAAAATACTTGTGATGTAAGAATGTTTACCAGAAAAAAGTTATGAATTTTTTTCCAAAAATTTTCGGTTTTTTTACCCCCACCCCTAAGTTATTGAAGTTAGGTTTTCGGTTTATCTACATTAGTTATAGGTATTCATCAAAGACATCATATAATATGAACGCGATTAATCTTCTTTGTATAGGGAAAAAGTTATGGTCGAAAAACTAAAATCAGAAAAAGTGAGGCCCTAGCGCCCCCTGTGGTCCGATTTCTCTGGTTAACGAACTTGACCTTCATTTTAGGATGATTGATTTTTGTGCAAAGTTTGAAAGCGAACCGAGTGAAACTGCGGCCGCTATCGTGCTGACAAAAGTCGAATCTGGACGCACGCACGCATATATATATATATATATATATATATAAACTTTTTGACCAATGGTCATTTCGGACTCAGCTGGTCATAAGAAGACCTCCTGTGAAGAAATTTTTCCAAAATTCGAAAGTAGGGGACAAATGAATGGGCAGACCGAATTCTTCGAGGTCTACCCAAAAAAGATACACTTTACAGAATATAACAGTATCTATACATATAAATAAAATTGAATTGTCTATTTGTAATTCCAAATTAACTTTACACTAAATGTATACGAAAGTACATACATAAAAAAACTAATTTGAATAATTTGTCTATCTATCTACAGTAATATAACAGATACGTTCCAAAAAAGATCGCGTTAACTGAAATTCGCGTATAACGAGGTTTATGATTAAACATAGTCAAAAATTATTACAAAAAAATACAAATCATTTTAATCAATCACTTTAATTCTAGGAACACTTTATGCAATACATACTCTCATTTTTTACGGAAAAATACATCTATTGTTGATGACTACATTATATTTATACACACTCTTTCGCGTAACTCGAGGCATTTGAGCGCGAAATTTGCATCCGCGTTATAGTGAAACCGCGTATAACGGGGTCGTGTAAAGCGGGGTATTACTGTATTTGGTCCGGCTAATCTATGAAACAGCTAGACTCATTGTAACAGGACTTTCACTGCTAGTTAGGTAATGTTATATGTAAGTAACTTAGGCTACTTTATAAAACTTATTCCAAAACGAACTTGTGGACGCATCAAGCTATTATTAAAACAATAAATTTTCCTTAAATTAGTAAAATTTCCTATTATTACGTCGTAATTATAATTGTCATATAAAATAATCATCAAATCATTTAAACACGTGCTTATTAGTTCCGAAAATATACGTGTTATCATTAAACAAATTTTATTAGTGCGTGGGACAGTCAGGCGTCTGGTGCGTGTCTGCTAAAGTCTACTTCATAAAAGTATATAGGAATATAGTCTTTAATTATAACTATATAACAAATATATTACACTACATATATATTTGATAAAAATTGATCTTATAATATAGATACGGCATATAATTGTAAACATAATGCACTTATTTTTCGTTAATAATTTTGATTGTCTGTTATGATAGCTTTGATTTATTTACTATGTCATCAATAGAAATCAATTATCTAGATGAAAATCTGGGTGAAACACAATATTTTACAAAATGTCGGTAGATATTTGTGTAGTTACCTATTTTCAAGGATTATTATTATTATTATTATTTGAATTGTGACTTTATTTTAGTGTGAATTAACGGTCTCAAGATGGCGTCCGGTGTCAGTGACGTTCAGTTTCCAATATGGCGACTGTTATTTATCTGTCAGCATCATTAGAATTTAACAAAATACTCGATAATACTAATTTATTGCATATATGTTATATTAATATAAATCATTATTTTTTATGTTTTATTATTCAGGTAAGGTTTCATCGAGTGTAGCGCAATTTAAGAATTTATTATATTATTCAAATAAATTTTGAATGGATGTATCTTATGTATTTAATACATCAACACATTTATGTCGTTAGTTGTTTATTTACGTGTCTGTATGTATCTGGATGGTTTTCTCAAATTGACCTAGTAGAAAAAAAGAAATAAAATAAAAGATAGAATATATATTTAGAAAAATTAAGAAGAGATCTTATAAATGTAACATGAATCGAAGGTTAGAATTTGATGTATTGAACAAGATTTCCTAACATACTTTCATCAAAAGCGGCTCTTAAAAATATATATTTTCAAAATATTACATATAAAACGAAATTACTTAAAAATAAAAAAAAATATATAATTATTAATTTATGTACAAATAAAAAATATCTAAGATTATATATATATATATATATATATATATATATATATATATATATATATATATACATATATGTATGATGTGCGCGTGATTAACCTGTTATCAACTTGACCCAGGATGCGTTTTATTTGTTCTGATAACGAAATTAACGCTAATTGGGTAAAGAGGTATAACATCACTCTACGATGATAACTCTAAATAAATAACTTTTAATTAATCCATTAAATAGTTATTTATTTTACACTAGCTGTGCCCACGAGTTCGTTTGGAATGTTTTAAAATAAAACTAAGCTTAGTTACCCTTTATTATTAAGTGAAAGTCCTGTGAAAATCGGTCCAGTCTTTTCAGAGATTTTTTTTATTGAAGTACCATGCATTTAGTGAAATGCTGTTAATTCGTAATTACAAACAAACACTTAAATTTTACTTATATGTATAGATATACAATTAAGGAAAAATAACAAAAAGGTATTATAAATAAATATATGTTAGGTAAATGTAGGTAAAATCGTCTGATAGTGCATTATCTTTATCTATATGATAATATTTTGAAGTTAAATCGTAGATTTGTTATTATCAGATATAGTTATTTATTGATCAGTTAGTTTGTGTCCATCGTCCAAGGTTGGACACACAGACAGACGTCTAGTTGTTATCATTGATTTCAGTTTATTTGTTATTATATCTTCATTAAGATATTGAGCATTATACAGTAATGAAGCAAATCAATCAAGCAATCAATTTATATAAATTAATTGTCTATTTTTTTATTAATTTGAACAGAGAGACAAATGTATATATATATATATATATATATATATTCGGATCAAGTAATCTTGATTTGACGTGTAGTGCAACTGAAGCACGTGGAATGTTCTTGATACAGACAGTGCAGCGGCTAGACGGGCGAAGTCCAAGAACCCAGACGACATGACCCAAATAACATTTTAATATATCTCTAAATAAAATAATACGTAAATAGTATTTTTTATTTATATTTATATCATTTATGAATAGTGTTAGAATCATGTCACTAAAATGGGGCGTGGATTTCTAAATCTTAAAATATCACATGTGTTTAATTATTGAACATTTTGTTTAATGACAAATTTAATTAGATAATACATATATTTAAAGAAAAACCTATTAAGATATTTTACATATATAAATATATACGTGATTTGGGTAGGAGGTTTTTTGGGGTGTATATCAAAGGGGGGGGGTTGATAAATTGTTAAAGAATCGCTTTATTACAGGATTTAATGTAATAATTGATTCAAAAGTAAATGACTACTTTAATAGAAATATTTTTCTTGAATCTTTGAATAAAAAAAGTAAAAGTTTTTTGTTAACATATTCTATTCTAGACTATTTAATTAAAATAAAATAAAATAATTGAAGCGTAGCGCTACGGCGTAGAGATTGGCGTAGCAACCATACTATCACAAATAAAATAAATATAAAATACACATGTTTTTTGTTATCAATCTTTAGATAACAGTCAATTAGTTATAAGTTAGGAGTGTCCGGAATTTCTTAAATCCTTTGGAACCGTTTTATAAATTTATCTGTAATTGATATAATAATTTTACCAATGACAACTGACAAGCTATAAAAATATACATATATATATATATATTCATGTATGTTAATGATTTTTGATTAAATTTCAAAGACATAATATAAAGTATACAATAATATAATTATTTATTACATTATATATATATATATATATATATATATATATATATATATATATATATATATATATGTTATATTATGAGTTCAACGAATTTGTCGTCTAGACATCTAGGGCCATCAGTGTTAAGTACATACTAGTTATCACAAATGTATATATACACCTAGTACATGTACACATATATATATGTATATATGTTTATATATATACATATAAATTAAATAGTGTTTGTTTGTAATTCCAAATTAACAGCGTCTCACTAAATGCATATGAAAGCATTACATCAAAAGTCTAGTTTTATTTTTTTCTGTCTGTCTGGTTAGGTTAATCTCTGAAACGGGTGGACCGATTTTAACAGGATTTTCACTGGCGAATGGATGATGTTATAGGGAGTAACTTATCCACTTTTATATTAATAACAAAATCCGCGCGAAGTCGTGCGCATAGCTAGTATGTATAACATAAATAAATATCACCTACTTTAAAAATATATAATATAACATTTATCTTAAGTTTGTTTATTTGTAATATAAAGCAATTATTTAATAACACAAACTGTATTTAACACTTTATTTTGGATAATAAAAAGTCGATTAAAAAGATTTGCACTATGTATCTTTTCGTATCACACTGACCTACTAAATAAAATTGATTATAATGAATTGCATAAAGCAATCCAAAATTATATTTTTATACGTATTTTGGACGGCTTTATGTAATTAATTTAGTTAACAAAGCTGAAAAATGGGTTAGTGACTTGCAAAATGAGTTCAATAACTTTTATTCAGTTGCTGTTAAAGTATCGTTCGGTTTACACCATTTAGTATGAACATGATAACTTATCATTTATTTATATGTGATAAATATCAAAATCATTATGGCTGATAAATATAAGCCTTTTAATGTTCCCAGATCGAGACTACCTATAAATGAAGAAACTGTTAAGTTCTGGGATTTCCACAGTAAAGATAATTCAATACAAAATAAAGATACAGGAAAAGATAAATCAACGAATACCGAACATAAAGAAAGTGAATTTATTATCACGGATAGCAACTGTAAAGTTAAAGGTAAAGAAATAGATAAAGATATAGTACTCGACAAGTGGAAGGGAAGGGGGTCACACAAATATGAATTGTCAAGGAGAGCTATTATTAATTCTATAAAAGAAAAATATGTTAAAAACAAATTGAAATCGGAATCTTGTGATGGGGATCTTAGGGTCGGTAATGGAAAAGTTCAAACAACTATAAGTACGGATGCGGAAGACACATCAAATTCGAATGCAAATAGCGAGGAGTGTCAAGGGAAATTGGTGTTTATTGGTGGTTTAAATAAAGATGTAAATTGTAAAGCGGAAGCTGATGGAGGCAGTCACGCGATCAGGCTTCAGATGGAGACAGGGGGTGAGCTGGTACAGGTGAGGCTCGATCAGGACAGTATCAAGCCGGGCGCGGAGGGCGGCCTACGCAGGCTTCACGACGAGGAAATGCCGGTAAGTTGATATGATAATATATAGGAGATAAAATATATAATGGTTGCTAAGATTTAGTACTAATTATTAGCCTTACTGTTTAAACAAAATTAAAAATATTACCTTTATAATTGTGTTAACAGATATTTTCTTTACAATAGTTTGATTTTGAGCTTATTAAAGCGATCTTTACATACATACATTTATATTAAATCTTTTAATAATGTAACAATTTTATTATTTTACTCTTTGAGCCTTCTGCTGATTAAAATTTAAAAAAAAATCATTTGTCAAATTTCCCTGTAATCTTTGTAAATAATATTATTTATCATTATATAAATATTAAATTTCTAATCATTATTATCAATTATACATTTTTAAGGCTTCGTATAATAATTAAGGTTATTGACCTCATCGATATTTTTGTTTGTATTAATTGTTAATAAAGAAAGAAATATATATATACAACAAATATGTATATACTAATATCTATATTTCATCTGTCCAAAGATAATTTATCAGGGAGTAATTAAGAGAAAAATGAACAAAAATAAACATTATGAAAATCCAAAAATTTCAATAACGAGCACAAAAGAATATATATATATATATATATATATATATATATATATATATATATATATATATATAAGAGTTTTTATTTTACTTCACACGTGCGAAACACGTAATCAAATTTAATATTAAATTGTATTATTTCATTCAAAAATATATATCTCCAATAAAACTATAACATTAAATTTGTTATTCTAATATAGTTACTATTTATGTTTGTGTGTGTGTGTGTGCGTGTGTCTTTCCAAATAGTCGTCTATTTACGACTGGCTATTAAGTTGTCAAAACTTTTACAATCCTTTAAGGAAGGGAACGTTTCCTCGGGAACAGTTGAATCAAATTAAATTTGATAAATATGTAATGAAAGTAAAACAATTCACTATGACGTCACAGTTAATTAATAAAATTATCAAGATAAGGGGTATGTGAGTTGATTGTATCATTGTAAAAGTAATTACAAAATATTATTTCAATTTCTTGATAACAACTATATGGAGAAAGTGTAGGGATTAATATAGATAGAAAACTTAAACATGAATAGATAGAGAAACTTAACTTGAATATAGATAGAAACTTAATTTACTTCATACTAGATGTATGAATCTAAGTATATTAAAAAATATCCACATTTATTATAAAACCTTATCAATGCACGTTACCTATCAATGATTAGTGATAAGGCTAAATATTTTAATACATTGAAGTAATTAGTGCTGTTTCTATGTGTTTTTGTTTATTAATATCATAATACAGAAAATTAATGTGTGAAATTGCTGACTGAATTATATATATCGAAAAATCGATTAGATCTTACGATATATATAATTCAAGGATAGGAAAGAGAATGATATATATATAATATATATATATATAATGGTTATATGTGGTTATAACCACATTTTTTGTAAAGAAAAAAATCCCAACTACAAAAAACACCATATTTAAGCTCTTGTTAAATATATTTGCCAAATTTTTGTTACACTTTTAAGTTCATATAAGTAGATTCTATCATTTTAGAATTAGACTTGCTGAATATAAGTTAAGTATTTAATAGACAAAGTCATGTGTTCTCACATGTTAATAACTTATCTGTGACCGTGAATTGTTTGTGGAGTCTACGTGACTGACCACGCGCTCGTTTGACCCGGATAATAAGTGTTTACTGATTCAAACCATTTTAAATATATAACGAAATATTCCTATTAGAAATCAGGTTAAATACACAATTAACCAATATTATCTATTAATTCAACAATTTCTTAAATATAATACTTTAAATTAAGTCTGTAATATAACTTTTCATCTAGGAAATACTGGTACTGATATTACCTTTGGTAATATCAGTAATTGTAACTTTGACAGGGACTTGATCTCCTAATTACCTAATGGTACTTATTTTTAAATAAATTAAGTCTGTAATATAACTTTTCTTCTAGGAAATACTGGTACTGATATTACCTTTGGTAATTACAGTAACTGTAACTTTGATAGGGACTTGACCTCCTAATTACCTAAAGATACCTATTTAAATTAATATAAGTGATCACACGTCTTCTAGGAAATACTAGTACTGATATTACCAAAAGCATTAACATGATCCCATAATTACCTAATAATTAAATAATAAACATAAAATTGATATATTATTTTGGTAAAGGTAAATTATTATGTTTTCGTGTTAAATAAACGTACGAAGGATAAACAAACATGTTTTTATAAATTTATCTTTATTAATATGTTTTTGCATAAAAAAATATCAAATTTATCTGTAGATTATATTAAGATTAAGGTCTGAATGCATCGGGAATATATTATATCACTAAAGCAGTAATCGTTATAAAATTACAATAATATAATATTAATAATCTTTATATTGCTAAATTATTTGATTTGAATATTAATATTCGTCTCTGGCTACCCCGCAAGGGATATGGCGTGAAGGTAAATAAATAAATATTTGATTTGAAAAGAACGTGGGTAACACAGAAAAAGAATGTAAGAAAGATGAATGCTGTGGAGATGCGATCTCTTCGCAGAATATGCGGAGTCAGTCTAGCTGACCGAATCCGATGAAGAGATTCACAGAATGGCAGGTACTAGCGAAGATGTCACGGTGAGAATGAAGAAGAACGTGCTCAGGTGGTTTGGTCACGTCGAACGAAAGAGTGATGAAAGAATGGTAAAAGAGGGAAAGAAAACAAGGGATATGGCGTGAAGATAAATAAATAATAAAAGAACTAGTTAAAAATTAAATACTGAAAATAATTTTGATAAAATATATATATATTATTTTTGTATATCCAAAGTGCATTCAGATGGAGTACTAGATATTGTTTCTTGACAACATGCACGTTTTCGTTCTGTTACAAAATTTACATATATATTTATGTTATTGTCAATAGTACTATGATATTAAATATATATCGTTATATAATATTATCTATTAGATATTAGACTCACGTGTCATTGTTAAAGTATAAAAATATTTCATCACCTACTGGACTTTGGCTTCTGAGATATAAACGGACTTTGTGTTTAGATTATATATTAATATTAATTGTTTATATTTTTGGAAGATTTTTTCCATTAAATGGTCGAGAAATTATATTATGTAATATATATATATATATATGTCTGTATGTAAATAGTATTAATATTATTTCTTATCTTTTTATTGGGGACTAGTAAATCTTACAAAAGTATAGTATCTTACAAAATAAAGTATTTCAAACCTATATATAATTATAGTATGAAGTTTTACATAGATTTTTATTCCAAAATATAATGAGTATAGTATAAATCAAGATAAAATAATATGGGTGAAGTTTCACATATATTTTGGTTCTAAAATATATATAATTAAGAAGAAAAAATAATCTTTTCTATATTTGATGTAAGAAAATAAATTTATTATAAATAATAATGTAATTCCAAATACAGTTATAAATTAAACTACTAGTTACTGTTTGTCAAATACCCAAAATTATATTCATAGACATAAAATCCTTATAAACTATACGACAGTGAAATTCAGATTTTTATTATTTTACTAACGCCATCTGTTGTCACGAACAAAGAAACTTCGAAACGATATTTTCAATCAAACCAAACAATTTCTTTTATTTAATCAACCTACAAAATAATCTATTATATATCCTCACTACATACGTCAGATATATGATTTTATATGTATTATATATATAATGTCCGAAATATTATTTATTATATTATGAACAAAATCCAGTTTATGCAGTTCATATTCTTAGAGCTAATCTAAAATAGTATGTTTGTTCGTTCGTAAAAACTATATTTCTATATCAATTTGTTAAGTAATGATTAATTTAATTGCAAGTCTATAATTAATTATTAATAATAAGTCTAATTGGAGCTGTCACTAAGGTTCCTGTATTCACGTGTCGGCCGCGTGCTCTTAATCTTAA
Organism: Melinaea menophilus ssp. n. AW-2005; assembly: GCA_918358695.1. Lineage (NCBI taxonomy): Eukaryota > Metazoa > Arthropoda > Insecta > Lepidoptera > Nymphalidae > Melinaea > Melinaea menophilus. The sequence continues at coordinate 15,446,408 of OU911040.1, read as the reverse complement.
AGATTATTAGAAAGAAATTGATTTGTTTTAGAATAATATTACGATAACATTCTAATGAATGACGATCATTTATTAATATAGACTAAATAATGTTGCTTAGTCAATGATAAGGAATAATTGAAATAGTCTAAAGGTCTGAAATATATCGGAAAATAATATCTATAATGACACTTAATAAATGATATTCATGTATATTTTTTTCCACTTTGAATTAACTCCAGTGATCACTTGTGTAGTGTCAGGGATATTTTGTTAACATACTTTTCGAAGCCCTTCTTTAATGACTCTCCAGCATAAATTACGAGGGTTCCAAACGAAAACTGAAGATGGGATTAGTCCAAACGAACAAAGAGCTAGAGCTAGAACAAGAGTAATCTTTTGTAATCTTTTAGTGTTTAGTGTAAACGAAACGAAACGATCATCTGAACGAATGTTCTTTACTCATTCGTGTCAATTCTGAGTATTGTCAAAGTTGGTATTGGTAGTGCTTTTGTATGTCTGACTCTGACAGCGAAATCATATATCTAAGCAACTGTTCACACTCTAGCGCCGTTTACATCGAGCGAGCGAGCATTCTTAGAATATTCCATAGAATCTGTGCGAACGCACTAAGAACAGCAAAAGAATGCTCTGCGCTGTTTACACTAAAAGAATGTGATAGTGTGGAAAGAATGAGCATTCGCTCGTCTGATGTAAATCCACCTTAAGAAGAACCACACAACACTTAGCAAGGGCTTTTTTTTTTGTTTTATTCTGATCATTGTTTGAAAAACGTCAATGTCTAGTGAGCAATGTACGTAGTGGAATCATCGCAATCTTTTCGATAAGCTGCCCTAATGATTAGTTAATAATAGGAAAAGAAATCCGTGGCTAGCTATACGACCAGTTACCGCAAGTAGCACCCGTTCAAGAGCATAACGTAACATATACTTGAAATAATCTAAAATAAAAAATATATCTGTAAAATGTCTAAAATAGTTTAAAAATACCTATTTTTGACACTTAAATTAGAACAATTAAATGTGAAACAAATCAACCAAGTCAAAATATCGGTCTTTAATGTCGCTTAAAAAAATAAATAATATATACTCAAAAAAGTCAAAAATAAAATAATATTCCAGTAAAATGTCTAAAATAGTCCAAAAACAGTTTTAAACAGTTAAACTGACCAAAACGAATTTTCACCACTGATTAAAAGTGATATAAAAACACCACTTATGCATGTGTGTAATATTTATAGGTTTATCTTTTGATTGTGGTTTGAATTATCTTTTCTAAAACGTCACAAATATTTTAATCACTAAATTCATGATTTCCAACTAATAATTTGTTTTGCCACGTATAGATTAATTGCAAATAATCCACAAAACAATTGATTAACACAAAAAAAATCATATAAAAATACAGTAATTATTTAACAAATGATGACCTTACTGACCTATTACAAATAAATTAAACAAATTTCTATATCCGGTTGAAATATCATATTTCATTTAAACGTAGTACAATAAGATTTATTATCTAAATTATATACGTTGTTAAAATCAAATTATATAAATAATAATAATAACACGAATCTTGTTTGTTTAGGTTTTATAATAATTAAATCACTTATAACATAAATGCTATTATCTATTAATTACTTTATTATTAAATAAAACAAATTATGAAGATGGAAACAGGTTTAATATGAAATAATATAGATTATTCATTATAATAATGGTCAAAATAAGTCTTGGAATATAGTTGAAAGATTTAACTGTACTTTTTACTGTAATAAAGTTATTTAAACTCTCTGTACTATTTTACAAGTTTCAATTTCTGTTAAATGTTTCAAACCGACTCCAAAAGGTAATCCAATCTAAACCAAGGCTTTTATTTCAGTATATCTATGGACGCAGCTACCCTACTCTCATTATTAATACCTTGTTTACCAACAATATTTATAACTATATCAATAATTACTTCTTTATATCTTAATGAATAGAGTAACTTGTAAACACGCGGCTAAAGACTAAACTATTAATATTATAAATGCAAAAATAAATCTGTATGCCTGCACACCTAATATATATATATATATATATATATATAACATACATGCTTAAATACATTAATAACTCAAAAGATTGTCGAAAGTTGTAAAAGTAATAAGTAATAAAAAATAAGCTAATGTCCTGCGTGTCTTATGAAAATCCAATTTATACAAACACATTGCGAAATTATACAAAGTTATAAACTTGATTTCTTTTTTAATTTTGTTTACGTTATGAACCCATAAAATAAGAAATAGGGCAATTCTTTTCCTTAAACTAATTGCTATTACACACTTATTATCATGAAATATTATACATAAAAATAAGCTCGTAAAAATGCTGTTTCAATCTACTCGCTACAGGATCAATTTATCTATTTACATTTCATGTAATCGAGAACTCGATTAGATACCAATGTTGAATCGAGATCGGCGGTTAGTACAAGTTGGCACAATCGATAGGGGATTCAAATTTTTATAACCCAGCTACCTCAGTTTTGGTAAACGTAAAAAAATAAGAATTTAGGCTTTATTTCAAGGACGCAACGCATACAAATTTAGGGCCGGAATGGTAAACTTAGCTTGGTCGTGTAAACAAAGATGGCCGCCGTGACAGGTGACATAAAACCTTATTTATGGGCGGGAAGTTCGCGAGTCATGCGAGAACCAAGGAAATACGTTTTAACGAACAATTTCTATTCATGACAGCTTTATGTTGATGATTTTGGATTAAGGATTTTTGTGTTTCGGTATTTCATTATCATTATTTGGTATCTTCATTGTGTATATTAAAAGTTGTTTTCATTTCTTTAGTAGTATCGTAAATATTTTATATCAGTAGTGACAAGTTATACGCAAATGAGTTTGTGAACTTACAATAGTGGGTCACAAGTACTTATTGTTTAATCATACACTGATTATGAAATATTGTTTGTTTATGTAATGTGTTAGATAATTTATTAGAATTTGAATTTATTAGAATTTAAAAAATACCTAAATGTGACATATATAATTTTACAATGTAAGGCGGTTTTTACAAAAATTGAACATAAATTGATGTCTAAACAATAAATATTCTTGAAAGGAAGAAACCAGGTCAAACAGGAAGGCATAATGATATTCCCTAATACCTTTTTTGTTCATTTTTACAATTCAGCGCTTTATCATTAAATCCTAAACGTTCGTTACTTCCCGGTGTTCGTCACGCAATGCCGCCAGTCGGCGCAAGTGAACAATATTTGTACTAAATTCGGCAATTCAAAACTTCGAAATGCCTTCTATGTGAACAGTGGTACTAATTTGTGAAATCACCAGCAAATTGCAGATTGCTTTATGCATTTTGTGGCAAATGTAAAGTTTGTTTTAATTATATCTTTAATCGTACTTATCTTTTTAAACGAGGACAAAGGAATTTTGAAATGTCCCTAATTCATTCCTTTTTTACTGTAATAGGCTTTAGCTCTGTTGTTGTTAATATTATGTACTAGTGATTGTTCGCGACTCCACGTGTGTATGTTTTGAAGGAGATTAATAATTTTTTTAACAGTAAACCACTGATCAAACCCGTGACTGTAAATTTAATATGTAATTATTTACAGTTTCAACAATATTTTATAGGTCTTGTGTCACTGTCATTTCAAATTCTTGTCTCTTGTGTGTTCTAGCATCAATATTGTTATTTAAATCTAATATAACTGATAGGAAATTGATTAAATATGAACATTTGTCGCTTTGGTGTGATATAAATCGAAATATCATAATTAAGTTATTTCAGATAAATCAAATATTTGTTGAAAAACATATTGTTTGGAAAATGATAAGATTATACAAGTTCAACGAACCTCTGAGATTTCATAGCCGGCTCGTGTCTTGACTGAGATCTTTACGATATACTATATTAATATAAGTGGTATTTGTTACTGTAGCTAGCAGAGAAATTGGCACAGGAACAGGGAGAGGCATATAGGCATATATTATATATGTACATATATATACCACTTAGTACGCTTGGTTTGACGAGCGTGTGACTAATTCAGATTTATACATTAACTGGGTAAATGTATCAAATTACATATGATTCTATAATCACATTACAGAATTGTGATTATAGAATCATATTTTGTTATCAATTAAGATAAAGATACCAATTATAATTACTGTATTGCAAAAAGATGTAATACAAAAGTTACCTAAACATTATTGCATTGTTTTCTAATGTCTTGATAGAATGTTGTAAGATTCCTTTAAACGGCTTTACATTTGTTTACTTATTATTTACTTGTTTACCTTCCCCATTGTTTGACAGGTTCAAGTAATGGAGACAAATTCTAATTTGAAAGGTTTATAGATATGTCTCACAGTCTCGAGAAGTTGTAACAATATTTAACTGTAATATGAAGTGTCAGATATACCCATTCCAGCTTAATAACCACCAATAGCTTCATAACCACCGTCTGTTTGTAAAAGGCTGGTTTTTTTGTTGGTACATTGTGTGGGCTTTTTGTTGGTACAAATATGTATTTTAAGGAATCCTTTATATATTATAACTAAAGAAGATGAACAGATACATAATGACTATTCTAAAGTAATTTTATTGTTAAAATATCGGGGTCACTTTCTTTATCTCCTCTTATTTACCCTTGAATTGATTGTTTACGTATAACTTCTTGGTCGATAAAGTTTTGTTAACAAAACAATTTACTTTCGTATTTTTATCATCATGACGTGGATGGAGGGTTTACAACGAAAGCGTACTTTATTGTAAGTTAATATATAAAATAGCCAGGGCCGGATTTAAGGGAGGGCAGGCGAGGCTACTAATATGGGGCCTGCACCAAAAGGGGTCCCAACAAAAAGGGGTCCTTCAAAAGGGGCCCCCCATAAAGATAAAAATATTCAAATTTTGGACGGATCAGCAACTTGAGCCTTTTTCCTCCCAAACATATTTTTGCATTTTTATTAATAATACTTGCACAAACAAATATATTGTTATCGATATATCAGAAAGTCCAAATTTCAAGTTTCCATTTATTATCGACGTGTAATGTATAATTTGTGCCCATTAATAAAAGAGAAATAAAAAAAAATGAGCATAACGCCCTTTTATTTGGAAAATAATTAATAGGGGCCTCTACCTCTTCGTTGCTCAAATCAAATCAAGTCTTGCCTATAGCATTTAGGCACCTTATAGTTAAAGGTTTTGGACTAACGTTTCTTATTGAGCTTTCATCCTCAGAAAAAGACAATTTTATTGAATACGATTTTGAATTAACATATAATTGATATGATTATGTGCGAAAAGTTTAAAATTTTCCTTTCATTTTCCCACTTTTCAATCGCACTTTGATAAATATTAATATATTGATATTCTTAAAAGATAAATAATAATTATTAAAGTGCATAGCGCTGAGCCGCTTCACGACACTATCCTTCTGTTATCACATAGCAATATCGGTCATTGACCTTTGCCAATCTCTGTGACGTCATCTATACTTTATTTTATATTTAAAATCACATTACAATGATAACAAATAGAATATTGATTTAGAAAATTGTATTATTTTCAATAAGATGATAATAAGATTTAAAAAATTTATTATAGGAAAATTCTTATATTTTCATTTTAGGAAATTTTGTATGAAACTATGAGTATCTTATTAAAAATATGACTAACTTCTGCTCGTGGCTTCGCGCTAAGATGAGCATTGTTGGTGAGATTCAATTGTTATCAACACTATGTCATGTATTTCTCTCTTTCCACTGAGCCGAGTCGCACCTTTTCATTTGAATTTTAACTATGTAAAGTGAAAAGCAAAGTTTATCAGAACCGATAAAAGTATTTATCAAATTTTATTATATTTATTGTTCACTATTTTGACAATAATGGCTTACAGTACAGATAAATAGGCTGTAATAGATTTTTTGTAGAAATATTTAAGAGATAATTCTATGTAACTCATACGGTTGTACAATTGTCGATAGATGTCATTTTGCTCCAACTTACTTGATTTATCTTTGCGTTAAACAATTGTAGTTAAATTATTCTGGTATATAAGATATATTGTACTTTAATTATTGCTAATTTATTAGTTATTATCTGAAAGGGTACCCTGCATAAATAAATACTTATGTTTAAGGATGGTCAGAATCAGAACTTCAAAAAACGTAGAATTTCAAAATTGAAATCCAATCTAAATTCAAAACGATTCTTGATTGTATACATTTTTTTAAACGTAATAAGGTTATATTATTACAAAACAAATTGTTTTATTAAGTCATACCTTATAACTGAGGTAACACCAATTAGATTTGCACATTCTTATCAACGAGGGGTCTTTCACTTATAAGAGGCCCTGGTCACATATGGGACCCATATAAGAAATATCAAACAACCTATGTAAAAAGTTTGAGCTTTATTGCTCGGCTCAAACAGTATTTTTTTTTTTTTAATTATCGTTGTTTTAATAAAAAATATTGTGTACATACATACATATTATATGTTATTTATCTATGAAAGAAAATATCTTCAACGTTAAGAGGTCTGTGATTGTATCATAATTTTATTTTGGGATTTTGACAACTATTTCGAATATTTATCATAGATTATATATAATCTACGATAAATTATGATATATATGATGATGAATTTATCAAAATGGCTAATCACATCTCCAAAATCGGTATTTTCACTTATCACATTGTATCTGCATTAGCGACATACATTAATCTGGCATAGTACTTCTTAATTCATTTTTTATCCCTTTCAATTTAGAACTAGCGGTCACAAGAAAAGGAGTACCCAATATTGTTCCCTTTCAAAAGATTATATATTTCTAACATAAGTGCCTTTTTTGATTATCCTTATAATTATATTTCTGGTTTAAATATTTGAGTGTAATAAATTAATTACAACATCCAGAGTTATTGTTTCTTTCTGAAAATAATTGTTTGTATTTTCTACACTTTTTAATATAGAATTTTTGTTAGCATACTATATTCTAGTTTTGTATTAGTTTAGACTAAAGGCTTCTTTAGTTTCTTCTGCTTGATATCTTTTGTATCCTTATAGATATTAAAGTTTCTATAACTTATGTATAACATTATGCAAGGCGCTCACTGCGTCAGCTCCCGCCCATCTTGTCTGTATAACGCTTTTTACAACTTTTTTTAAATCGAATTTTCTTTCAATACAATCCAACGTCACGTAGAGCACGAAAGAATCCTTTTCAAAGAACTATGACACCTCTGATACACATCCAGGCATGAACACTAATAATTATGGCGAATGTCCCAAAAATGACATCCCTCATGCTTTATTTGACTAAATCTATAATGATTTTCTTTAAAGGAGTTATTTTAAAATATATATAGAAATATAAACCCAATTTTTCTATACTGAAATTTAGTACACATGCTGCAATAGGTATAAGAATGGACTATAGGTTATCGTTTGGTAATCGAATAGGGGGCCCCAATCAACCACGGGGCCCCGTGCACGTGTGTAGGAAAGAGGGATTTGTGTACAGGTGTGGGGTGAGCCGGAACGTTACCCCACAGTATAAACAGTATACAAAACCCTGTCTCCCATATCACACCTATGGGTATTGATTCAACTATTTGTTGCTATCATAATATTATAGTGATAACTGTGTTATAGTGAAAACACCATGAGGTCATAGTGCATTCAGTTATATAGGTAAATATAGTGTTTATTTATATACTTATATATAATTTTGTATATTTTATATACTAATATATAATATGTAACTTTTTTTATATGTGTGTATATAAATGTTATATAAATAAATGAATTTCATATGTCATTTAAACCCTTAAAATACGCCCTTTGAGGTTTATTTTGTTAATAGAAATAATTTATATAATTAATTATTTACAGAAATAAAAAGTTTATTAAATTCATAGAAAGAAAATATCATTTTTTAATCAATAGTTTAGGAAAACAACACGCTATTATGATCCCGTTGCTAGGATACCATGCCAAAAAACAATCTAAATTTTGATTATACAGATAACAAATATATATTAACATATACGAAAATTCATTTTATACAAATAATATAACTAAATTAATTTTAGCAGTTTTACACTTACCTAATGTATGTATTACTCTTTTTAAAAACTTATGTTAAAAGTTGGTTTACTTACTCATTAATTCTTCTGCTTCAAATAATATTTCTCCTCTTGGATCTTTTTAAGAATTACTAACTCAAATAAGTGCCAAATATATATCTAATAACATATTTATAATAAATCGTTCAACATTTAAACTAAATCTTGAACTTATTACTAAGAGTATTAGAAAAACAATATACATTTAGTTATGTAGACGATAAAGTTCTGTGACATGAAAAACAATTTATTTAATTAATACTATTTTGTAAACGAAACTTTACACAACAATAATTAGTAATTTTAATAACTCTAATATTGTTGGCTGTTCACCCCAATGAATTGCATTTAGTGCAATGTGGGTGGTAATTAGATTTCTAGACCGATAATCGGTAGACCTCACAACAATGCAACCTAGGTTTCAGTCTGTGGTTCACTTTCCCGCCTTTTCAACGTTACTCCATTTTACAAATAATAATATAAAACCTCCACAGTTAATTTTAGCGTTTTAATGTTCACAGATTATATCTGAGATAGTGTTTGGTGCAATTTAAGTTTTAAAATTATAGCATGTCTTTCGAGTTTAAATCTTATCGTCATTGTTATTTCGAAGTTAAACATAGAAAAAAAGTTAAAAAGAAAGTCACATTCCAGGTATTTTATCACTTATATTCTTTGTTTGTTTTTGAATACAATATTATTTTTGTTTATTTTAGTTACCAGCCAGGGAAAGTTTGAATACGCCAAGGAGCGCTCGTGCTCCTTTGGGCAGGAGACCTAGCACGCTACCACATCAGCGTCTTAAAAAAGAAGTTAAAGAGGTTGGTATAATATAGGATTATTTTGAGTTTTCTTTTAAAATCAATCAATGCCTAAAACAAAACTATGATGCTTGTAGAAATCTCCGGATAGTCCTCTAGAGATGGATTCGCCAGTGGGTACAGTGGGCAGTGACCTGAGACGCCAGAACGACGAGTTGCGTGCTCGCCTTGCCGGTGAGAGTGCGGACCACAAGCGTCGACTTGATGCCTACAGACGCGCACAGCAAGGACAGGCTGCACTAGTATCACGACTACAAGCTAAGGTTTCAATGAAGTTTATTAATTTAACTTATGTTTATAAAAAACATCAATCATTATAATAATATAAACTATTATATCATCAGCATAAACTGCCATACATTAGTAAAAAGTATTAACTTTACACATACTAATTATTGATATGAGATTACCCCTGCAAGTATTTGTTTCACTTTGCTTGTGAACACCTACTTTGTTTTATATTAGCTATTATTAAAACAAATGCGTTGAATAGACTTTATAATATTATAATAGTTTTTGTAATTCCTGGACGTAACATACTCGTATCAGATAATATTGACATTTACAATTTGACATTTTAAAACGAGACATTAAATAATTTGAAATATTGTTTGGCGGTATGTACATAATATGTATTTATTATTTAATATGAGCCATACCTATTATTCTATTATAAGAAATAATAAAAAGAATAAATAGAAGCATAAAAGGATTTTTTCTTGCACGGAGTAACAGAAGAAATAGTAGCAGAAACAGAAGAAATAGAAGTAAATTAGTACCATTTTCCTAGGTTCTGCAATACAAACAGAGATGTTCGGAGCTAGAATCCCAGATGCTAGACACCACCCCCCGCAGCGACTCTCAGCCGAGCTACCGCCAGACGACCGCGATCGCACTGCCAGCCCCCGCGCCCGAACGCAAGGAGGAGAGGGTCGGAGACTTAGACACCGCGCTCAGGAGGATTGAAGAAGAGAAACGCAAGTACGGGTTTTTAAAATTTATTTATGACACAATTTTTATATTTTCTAACTGCCAATGTCTGTGTGAATGTTAATAATCTATAACTGTTTACAAGTTTTGATGCAAATACTTAGTTGATTAAATGTTTATAATTTTATCCTGAGATATAAAAGAATAAATATATAAAGAATTATTTTTTTGCAAATATATAACAGGGGTTATCAGAACTGGCAAATCAATCTTGATTTAACATTAAGAGCAAACTTAAAAATTTTTTTTTGTTTATTATAAACAATTTGAATATAAGTAAAAGATTAGTACACGTCAGTTTCTAGGACAATAAGCTACATTAATTTTATATACCAGGTGTGAAAAGCTAGTGTCTCAAAACAACTTACTCCGGGAGCAGTTGGAAGAGTCCCACCAGCTCAATGAGGCTCTAACCAATGATCTACAGAAGCTCACCAATGATTGGGAGACACTGAGGGATGAAATGACTATAAAAGAAGACGAGTGGAAGGATGAAGAACAGGTTTGTATTTTGTTTAAGTTATTAACAATGAAGATAATGGAGATATCATGGTCCTTATAAAATTAATTAGGTACTAATGTTCTTTAAAAATGTTTATTTGTAAAAATACAACATATTGTTTTAAATTTGATATATTTTAAATTAATTACAAGGTAAAATGTGGCAGATAATACCAATTATGTTAACTATAAAATATTTAAATTTCACACTTTCATTTCATGCTTTTCTACCATACCTCAACTGAGTGGAGACTTCATTTCTTCCCATTCCATGTCTTCTTCAGTCACTCTTTCCAGTCTTCTTTTCTCTTCTTCCAGGCCTTCAATGACTACTACTCAAGTGAGCACAACCGCCTCCTCAATCTGTGGCGAGAAGTTGTTTCAGTGAAGCGCTTCTTTTCCGAAACTCAAACCACCACCGAGCGAGACTTGTACAAAGTGAAGAATGATTTAGACTCCGCTGCTAGAGACCTCGTGGGAACTTTGAGTGGATTCTCCATCAACGCCTTCGCTCAAGGATCTAAGGTTAAAGATTATTATTATATTTTGAACAATATGATATATTCTCTTTTAATAACATGTATAGAAAAAAATATAAAAGAAATGTTTATATTTCAGCTGGAATCCCACCAACAACTGAACCAGTCCTTCCAACCCAACCAACAACTGAACCAGCCCTTCCAACCCCACCAGCCCGTGGCCCCCACAGCATTAGAGTCTCTCCGAGTGGACCTCCACAATGTGACATCACAGCGGGACTCCGCCCACTCCGAGCTGAAGGAGAGGGATGCGAGGATACAGTGTCTGCTGGGAGAGCTGCAGGGATTGGTAACACACCATCTTTTATACTTATAATAATTTTTAAAATACCAGCTCGGAAATATTTGCCAGATCTGGTGACAGGACCTTAGTGCGCGTGTCTTGTTCTTTTTTGAAAGACATACTCAAGACCTAAATTACATTTATTGTACATCTTAAAGTAGCTTCTTACCCGGGGTGCATCTGTTGTAGGTAGTATCCGTTAGTACACAAACATTCCCTAACAAGTTTTTAATATAAATTAAAGGGTTAAAAATCAGAATACTAACTGGGACCTTAAAGAAGTGTATACACTGGTCTATTGATCTCGATAGATTTAAAGAATATGTCACGTGATTACATGAAAACATTATTAAAGTAAAGTGAAATTAGTGACAAAAATAATTTGTGCATTGTAAAATGAACTTTCCTCGCTGTTTCCGGATCGATACAAATGGGTTCAAAAAAATATACTCCCAAGGTCGGCACCGCTATTGCGTTCTGAATGTTTTGGTAAAGCTGGTGGGCGTTGACCTGTATGCTCGTATGTCCCTCTCTAACATAAGAAAAAAAATATTTGTGTGATGTGTGCAGGAGGAGCGCGTGGAGCGCGCGGAGGCGGAGTGCGTGGAGGCGGGCGCGGCGCGGGCGGCGCTCGAGCACGTCGCGCGCGCGCTCATACAGGACGCGGACGAACACGCGCCCGGGACGCACTGGTGACCACGCACACGCACACGCACGGCGTTGTTGGCGGCGCAGGTGTTGATTTGCTTTTTAAATGTGTGTTTCGTTATATTGCAGTGCCCTTCCCCCCTCCGCCGCGCGCCCTCCCGGCGCCTGCGCCGCCTTCGCGGAGAGCGCCGTCAGCGCCCTGCAGGCCGCGCTCCACAAGTACCAGATACAGATACACGACCTGCAGGTAACAACACACACACACACGCTCACACACAAACACATATTTTAATTTCTTTAATTTTTACAAACATTTTACTTGAATTAATATATTGCCCCATACACTTACATTTAGAATAATACTTATTATATTTTCTGAATTTCAATATTATCGATGCGATTGATTTAGGGACGTGAGAGTAGAAAAACGTACGCCATCGCACGTCTATCCATAGCGATGGATTGGCTCAGACACTTCAAGTAGTATTGGAAACCTTCTGGTTTCTATGTATAATGTACATTTCTATGTATAATGTAAGGTACATTTCTATGTATAATGTAATTTAAGGTTGTAATATTAAAATAATATTGATGTTTAGGTAAAACTTCAAAATACAAGAGAACAGCTACTAACTAGTCGGAAGAACTGCGAGATGGCGGACAACAGCGTCGCATCTCTGGAGGACAAAGTGAGAGATCTTCAAGGTGGGAAAATTCGAATTATTTTTTTCTTAAGAACCATTTATTGTTTATACGGATTATATTATTTTCTGTTAGTCGCAAAAAAAAACCTTACGGATTTGAACCCACGACCCTTGACAGTAACAATAAGAAAGGGCGTATAAGGTCGAGCAAAATAGTATTATTAGTGAACTTTTGACCTCAATAAACATGTTTTTACAGGAAAATTGGACCAATCCAACTCAGATCTCAACCAACTAGTCCAAGAGAAGGAGTCCATGTTAAAGACAATAGAGAGCTTGAGGTCAGAAAAGAATAATTTGGAGAGAAACCGCCTTGAAATTAATGCTATGGTAATGACACTTTTTCGTTACTTACCTTTAATAGAGTTGTCAATTCTCTTTTCAAAAATAATAGTAATAATAATAATACTTACTACAATCATCTAAGTTTGTCTATAGTTAACTCTGGGTCGTAATTTCTAATAATAATAATATGAGCTTGTGTAATATTGAACTCCACACTTATAAGAGTTAGTGAGTTAGATGTGATTTTTTACTAAGCAATGCCTGGCAAAAAGCATAGTTTTTCATCAGACAAACATTTAAACGAAATATTGAAAATATGAACGAATTTGTGTATCTTCCAAAGGTGGAGTCCCTATCTTCAGACTACGAGAAACTTCAAAAGATAAACAGTCGCCTGGAGAAGAATATCGAGGTTCTGGAGAACGAGAAGAGGAACCTGAACTCTGAGGTGGACCATCTCCGCCGGGAGGGTACCAACAGGGAGGCTGTGTTACGGTCTGTATGAATTCACTGACATTAATTTCTTCAATATTTTTTCCATGCACGTAATATATATATATATAATGTATTTTTATTTCAGAGCTGAAGAAGAAAGATCCTCTCGTCTTCGGTCCGAGCTAGTGTCACTGGGTGAGGAGCTGCACAAGGTATCTCTGGCTAGAGATCTGCTGGAGCATCAGAGGATAGAGGGAGAGGAACTGGTCTCGCAGCTGGAGAAGAGTCGAAGTGAGAATGAGAACAGATACTTTTGCTTATATCTGCAAATATATACTTAGAAATTCGTTGGCTTATAATAAGAAATTAGAAATTCGTCGCCATATTTGGCGAGGGGAGGTGTCGCCCTCCCACTTTTCATATTTCAATGTTATAAATAAACCAAAACGCTGTTTGAAACAGTTTTTATATTGTCTGCAGGTGAATTGGAAATTGAACTGGAACGCACGATACTTGAGCGAGGAGACCTTCAGGACTTGACTGATAAGCTGCAGGCGCTGGTCAGGAACTTGGAGACTGATAAGAAGAAGCTGTTGGAGGATGTCAAACAAGTGAGTGGATTAGACGCTTTAATGCACAAATGTGGTTGTTTTTAAGAAATTAGGTTTCCGTTGTCATTGACGCTGTAATGTCAAATACAGTGAGTTTGATGTCAATAAGAGCTTATCCTGATCTCGCATCTGGTTCTGCAAATAATCTCGCATGTTTATATTACTTTTTGTATCCCACAGCATGGAAAGAAGCTTCCTCCTTTTCTTAAACTTAGCGATTCTTTTTCTCCATCATTCTCTCGTCCCATATCTATAATATAAATTTTCATGTTACTTGGAGTCCTATTACCTTATTAACCCTTTTCTCATTCCGGTTTTCGCAACTTCTACATTATTAAAAGTCCCCCAGGACATACGCTTTGCTGTATATGAAAAGCTTACTAAATTAGTTTTTCTTCACTTTTTTAACGCTTTTGACTCAGTTGATTTTCAAATCACACTTGCCGTACTAATCTCTCTCAACATTTCTCCACTCGCAAGTGATTGGTGGGCGGCGGTTTAATCGCTCGGACGAGACTATCTCGGATTGGGCTGATTTATTTCTTGGTGTTCCTCAAGGCGACGTTCTATCCACTTTAATCTTCTCTATTTTTACAAATGGAATCCCTAAATCTATATCTTCTCCCTACTATCTATATGCAAATGTTTTATAGTTATATAGGCATGCAAATGTCTTTGTACTTGATGCAGAAATAAAAGCCATAAATACGGAATAGAGACGTATCAAAGACTGGACAAATGTCTTTCGTTTTTCACTCAACTAGATAAATTTCAAACCTTAATAATTGTTACTAAACCATTACGGAAAATTAATTTTAATTCTCTTCAACGAATAGTATATGATTGCTTTTTGGATACAAAAAACTTGTGCCTATTAATTTAGTAATCTATTTTGGATTGCACATATTAATGAAGGGAGTGAACGTCTTTGTTATTCTCTTCACTCTTTGAAGCGTTTGCAAACGAAATTTTTTTAGCTTCTTCTTGATTATTCTGACATCTGCTATTAGGATTCTACTGGATATGTTAGAGCGCCTTCAAAATTTGCGTCTATTTAAAATTTCATCTAACTCTGGACCAAACTATCTATAAGAATGTTTTAGTCCACCCAGCAGCCGACCTTGCGTTCGTGTTAAACTTATGTTACACATATACATTCCCCGGTTTCACACTTCACTTTCTTCACTTTAAAAGCATCATGGTTATGGAATTAACTTTCTAGCTGTCCCAATATAAAGTTTTGCCTTTCACTCCCTTTCTATGTAATAATTTTTATGAATGTATATATATATATCAATCAATTAAAACAAAAGCAACAAGAAAATTATAGACTAAAATCACAAACAATCTAATCTGGTATAAAATATGTAAAAAAAACTTTGGTTGGAATCATCATTTTTAGTGTTTTTGATATTTAGTTTTATTGGAAATAAATATTTTTTCAGTTGGAAGACGACAAGTCATCTCTCTTAAGTCAGTCATCAGACCTGCAGAGCGACCTGAACTCACTCCGCAAAGAGCTGCTGGCGGCTGAACAGAACCGGATGGAGTTGGAGGCGGATAAGGCGGCCCTGTATGAGAAGATCAAGTTCCAAGAGGGGGAGAGAGAGAAGGTGGAGATGGAATTGAGACAGGTCACGAGGTGAGATTTTGTCAATTTCTTGGTGGGCCTTAATAGTCAAATTTGTTATATATAATCTATTTATTGTTGTTTCTTACGTTAAACGAAAGTTTATATTTCGTAATGAAATAATTATTAATTTAAAACATTATTATATCTTTAGATTACAACCCCACATTTATTATTATATTATGGTATTATTTCATAACGATAAATATTATTTAACGTTATAATATTTAATCGAATTCGTGAGTCCCTTCCTGTGTCCTGATTGCATTAATCCATCAGGGACCGCGGTGAGGTAAGCGCGCAGTTGTCCGCGGCGTGTCGAGGACGAGAGGCGGTGTGCGAGGAGCTGGCGCGCCTGCAGCAGCGCCTTGAGCAGGCCAGCGACACTCAGGGGAGACTGAACAGGGCTCTGGACGAGCGCGCCAGGGACTTACAGGATAAACAGGTACGTGGACTTAGCCTTAGGGCCGGCCTTTACTCCTCCCCGAGCCAAACCAATTAAGCCATGGTCTGGGATAAGGGGGGCCTGATCCGAGTCCATGGCTATAACGTTAGTGAATTCTTTTAAATCCAATCAGTTGTTTCAAAAAAAGAATCAATGCTGCCACCTTAATGAAAACTAGTCACCAAATTGCTCCATAAATCCAACAGATGGCGCTGGATAACCTGGAGAAAGACAAGCAGCAGCTGGCCGAGCAGCTAGCGGGGTCGCGGTCCGAGAAGGACGCGCTGGAGGCGGCGCTGTTTGACACGAGCAGCCTGCTGGAGGACGCCCTCGCCGCCAGGGACGCGCTGGCCAAGGAACTGCACGACGCACGACTGCACGCCGAGAACTGCAAAGGTTGTTATTATTATTAACATGTTACTATGTGTTAATTAATGAAGATTTGTGACGTACTGACAGACAAATTTATATTATTTATAGTTTTAATATATAATAAAAAAAAAACATATTACCAAATAAATGATATGAATACCGAATGAATGATACCATTTTTTGTATCAATTAACTATGTATTTATAAAATGTCTTTAAACCCAACTGGGCCTTATTTTGTTTAAAATTTTTATAGTTTTAGTCTAAGTTACAATGCTTGCAAATCCAGGTCAAATAGCTCGCCTAACGAAAGACCTAGAAAACAACGAGAAGAAACTCCGAGACACCCGCAACAGCATGACGCAGTCCTCGGGGAAGAAGGAGGCGGAGTACCAGCAAGTGATAACCAACTTGAACAGAACCACAACGGAGAACATCACTAAACTGAAAGAGGAGAAGGTACATCATAGACTGTGAATCCGGGAATCGTACCTGGGAAAACTCTGCATACTGAGCTACTTAGTCGCTAATATTTTTTTCTAATCTTCATAGGAGCTATTACGTCAATCGCTAGAACAAAAGTTGAGTCAAACTATAGCGTCCCTTACGAGCGAGAAGGAAGCATTCGAGGCGAGTGCGAGAGAGAGGGAGAAGAAGCTACTGATTGCCAGGGATCAGCTGATTCTCCAGCACGATGAGGCCCTTCTAAGAGCAGAGAACGACAAACAACAAGCCTTGTTAATGGGTACCATTGTTTTATATCTATATTAATACTATAAAGAGGAAAGTTTTGTATGTATGTTTTTAACGAATTGGCTTTACAAAATTACATTATGTAATAAAAAAACTACCTATAATTTTAAGCTGTAGACAAAAGCTAGTATTATATATGTATAACTCTGAACATTGTTACTGTGTGATGAATGAAGATATTGGAAGTTGAATATTAACATAATTGGCATATAAATAAAATAATTATTACACTAAGTTGTTCATTTTGACTTTGAAAACGTTTATATATTTGAATATATATAGCTCATCAGGAGCACCAAGCACTGATGGAGCGTCTGGAGGAGGCCAAGCGGGTGCTCCACTGCGAGCAGAACAAGCTGGAGCGAGTGAAGAGAGACGCGCAGGCCAGGTTCGAACAGGACAGGACCCTCAACAACCAGCTCAAGGACGACCTCGCCGCCTTGAAGACCAGGCTGGAGGAAGCCAAGTATGTTTAAATGCCTTTCGAAATAGAATAACTCAACAATAGTACTGATTATCGATTATTTTTAGGAAGTCATTTATATAATTATATCATTCTTCATCATCAGAGCCACGGCTGAGGATGAATGCGCCCGTTACGAGAACCGCATCAAGGAGCTGCACCTGGAGAAGGAGGCCCTGACCCGCGAGGTCGCGGAGACGCGCGCCGCGCTCGCGCTGGCCGAGGACAAGTACGACTCGGCGCATGCGCAGCTCCACGACACGCTGCGGAAGCTCAAGGACCGTGAGTACAGTGTGCGTGTGAGTGTATGTGTGTGTGCACGTGCAAGCGTGCGTGTGTGCGTGCATGTTTGCGTTTGCGTGTGTGTGTGAGTGGAAGGTAAATAGTAGTATATATATGTGTGTGTGAGAATAATTAACTTTATATATGATGCCGTTAAATGAAAATGAACGTTTTTTCCAGTGGAAAATGAGGCGGACAGTCTACGCAAGGAGCTAACAGACACGCGTCGTCAGCTCAGTATCTCCTCAGCCGAGAGGGACAAGTATAACAGCGCTTGTAGAGAACTACGAGAACACGTTAAGAGATCTGAGCATGAGAGAAGAGAGGCCGCTAGAGCCAGGGACGAGGCCTACCAGAGGATCACAAGTGAGTGCAACTGTGCTACTATTTAATATAAAAAAAGAACTTAGTAGATAGAAACAGCAATACATCTTATATTTGCTGTTCCTTTCTAGAGCGAATAATTTCTTTAAACATAAATCTTATTTTAACTCTAGGTTTAGAGGAGAATCGTACGACCCTGGAGCTGGAGCTCTCCCGTGTTCAGAGCATGCTGAAGGAGTCAGAGGGCGGGGCGGAGCACACCGAGAGGACACTCAAGAGTACCGAGGCGCAGCTGAAGAGGGAGCGGGCTGCGTTGGAACAGGCGCATCACGACGTCAAGGAACTGCAGTCCAGGTGGGGAGGCAGGGGCGAAAAGGCTACTTGTTTTTTACCAGACATTACCCATATTCTAAGACTTTAATTCAACTGCAACTGATTTCTACTGAATTTCTCTCCATTCAGGGCGAAAAAACATTTGGAACTCGAAGGACGTTATGAGCTGCTATCCTTAAAAGTTATTGTGATTTTTATTCTGTGGTATTCTTATACCAACTCGTCCGTGTGTCCCCAGGCTGCAGAACGAGTGTGAGGAGCGCGAGCGCACGTCCGGCGAGTGCTCTGCCGTGCGGCGTCAGTGTGGGGAGCTGGAGGCGGCGCTGCAGGCCACGCGCGGGGAGCTCGCCGCCGCACGCACACGTGCAGCCGCCCTGCAGGACGCCGTGCGGGATAAGGACCAGGTGATCACCGACACATCCCGTATACACACACACACACACACACACACACACACACACACATGTATATATGTGTGTATGTGTACAGATGTGTTTTTTTTGGATGGTATTGAAAATACACCTTTGGAAACAAATTTTAATTTCAAATAATTTAACACTCTGACCTATTATTATTACATGTTCTTTTAATACCTTTTATGAATTCAAAATTGTCGCTATCCTTTTCTATTCTTATTTAATTGTGGATATGAATAGCAAAGACAAACGTAAATTTTAACAAATATATCCGGTACAATTTTTTTTTACCTAGTCTTGTTAGAGCAGAGAGTAATTTGTCGCCGCCAAATGATAAAAAAGCTATTTATATTTTCAGTGTCAGGATTTATAAATTAAATGAAATTCTTTTTATTGAATATCTGTATTCGTTAATATTGTTTTTTTCTATTATCAGGAGTTGGTGTTGCGTCTAGAAGACTGCAGGTCAAAGGAGCGAAGGTTGGAGGAGCTCAAACACAACCTCGAGGTTTGTCTCGCTGACGCCACGCAGCAGATACAGGAGCTGAAGGTAAATATCATCAAATTGGTTTTTTCCATTGGTTTTTTTAAAAAAAGTCCATTTTTATATGTGTTTATTTATTTATTTATATCTTTTCCACTTTGAATCCACACCAGTGATCACTTGTGTACTGTCCTGTGACAGGAGAGTCTATTTTGATACCGTACGTATCGAAATAAGTTATTCTGTAAAGACACTTTCCAACTTAAATTAAGTCTACGAGTGTTCCAAACGTGCCCTACTCTGAGAACCACACAATAAACTTGGCCGGGTTTTTTTTAGTGTAATCAATGATACACAAGCGTCTATATATTTGTGAGCAATGTACTAACAACTAGAACCATCGCAATCAATTCGATAAGGGGCCCAATTATTAATTATATGCAAGAAGTACAGTGGAGTCTGTGGTTCAGAGCCGCGTGAGCAGCAGTGAGAGCCGCTGCCGGTCGGTGGAGGGCGCGCTGGCGCAGTGCGAGGTGGCGCGGCGCGAGGCGGAGGCGCGGCTGTCGTCGGTGGCGCACTGCCTGCGCCGCGTATGCGGCGTGCAGCCCGACGGCTCCCTGCACCCCCCGCCCCGCCGCCGCATGGCCAGCCCCGCCAGGAGATACAGCCCGCACAGAGGTACGTACCACGTCACACTTATTACGACGTCATAGAGCTCAGTTTAGGATGCATAAACGTTTATACTCCAGGCCGCGACCACTCGGAGGACCGCAATGATATAGTGGACGTGGATCCGGAGATGATCAAGAAGGGTCTTCGCAACTTGATGCACGAGGTGTGCCAGATCGAGCGGGAGAAGGTTAGAGAGAGAAGAATTATTAATGTAATATTAATTTCACGTTTAACACTGTTTCTGATACGACGCTGTGACGTTTCCAGGACGACTTCAAGGCCCAGGCGGCGATGCTGAAGAAGCAGCTGAAGGATTCCTCGGAGCAGCAGGGCAAGGGCGAGGGTCAGCTGCAGTCGCTGACCGCCAACGTGCGGGCGCTGGGGGAGGAGCGCGCGAAACTGCAGGCCAGCCTAGGACAGAAGGACGCTCAGATAGGGGCCCTGGTGAGAGGGGGGAGGGGGGTTATTATACATTTTATAACATGGCACAAGAACAGCGTATAAGATGTTCTTAAGGCGAATAAATAATTAAATCAATATATACGAGGCTAATAAGTTCGCGGCCTAAGGTATGTAGTAATGATTATTGATACCTCTAATTGCGGTAATAAGGTTAGTATAAATATGTATATTTATACATTATTAATTGAACTATAGAACGAGCAACAACATGTCAATCGACAAATTCTGGCATTTTGGAGCGCTGTGATTACAATTGCTAAGAAAGGAAATAAATAACTTGAACGAGACTATACATATCGAACCCGACGTCGAAATTGGTGATATCATGCCATTGGAAGGCTAGTCTGGAGACCAAGGGATCGCCATCGGGCTTCCTCATCTGGTCGCCAACCAGCATGATTGAGCCACCCTGGGATCTTACGCAGCTGGCGGGGCAGCCTTTCGTGGGTGGCTAACCCACTAATTGGGCCCCCAACCATCTGCGGGCGGCTAGCGGAAAGCCGTCGCTTTGGATCCCGCTACCCTCCTCGACTAGGCACCCGACACAATAAACGCCAAATCGGTTCGCCAACGTAACGCAACTAACTGTTCAGACCCATTTCCCATATAGACGGCTTCATCGAACAACGTGCCGGAACACGACTAGGTCGCTTTGCGGCACGACTTTGTCCGATAGGTGGTAACCTTGCCGGCGACCCGATGGTATGGTCTACCACCGGAAAATCTAGTCTCCCAGTGACGAAAAAGAGTTAGTTACAGGGGATTTCTGACGATAGAGTGATAAAGGCGTTTGGCCATTTTGAAGAACAAGCTAATGAATATTTTGTTAATTGTAACCTAATTTTTTATTTCATTATATACCTTAGGCCACATACTTCAGCTAATGTTAAATTTGAATTGCGTTCAAACGGAAAAATTTTAATACATATTTGTATATATGTTTCATTCAGAACGAATCAGTACAATCAAAGACTGTAGAAGTCAGCACCCTCCGAGACAAAATTACCAGTCTGGAAGCCACCCTCACCTCACTCACCGAGGAGAAACTACAGACCGGGGTAAATTTACCATAAAACAGATTTTTTACCAAATTAAATGAATACGTAGATAAAAAATAGTTAAACTTCTGAACGTATCCTACGAGAGAGTGAGATAGATATAGAGTATCAGGATTAGAAAATAAAATATTTGTATTATAATATAAAGCTGCTTATATTATGTTAAAAATCGCAATTAATAATTTTATAAAATCAACGCCATCTATTGTAAGTTTTAAAAATTACAACTTCAATATATGCCTCACTAGTTTAAAGATTGAGCGATAGATGGCAGTGGGCACTATGTCTTTTATCTCACTCTTATATACATTTATGTGTAGTCTTAATCGTGGCGCATTTCCGTTACATCTAGTTTCAAATCACAAGGATTCTAAAGAAGTTTCACTTGAAAAAGTTCACCAAAATTAGTTTTATTCCAAAATCTAAATAAATATTACATGCATTGAATTAAACTGTCGTTTTATGTTTATATTTTGTATAAAATACTTTTAGAACAAATCAGAGAATCTCCGCGTTCAATTGGCGGAGCGTGTACAAGAGATCGGACAACTGCGAGAGGCGCTCGCCGCTGCAGAAGGTAACATAATAAATATATCTATATTAATTATTTTATTTATATATTTTGCAATTTGAATACCAGTCACTTGGGTATCACATGACTTGAGTGCAAATGAAGTCTTGGGTAACATGGATATAATAACCCCTCCCCCCTCGCTCTCACAGCGCGTGCGTCACGCCTGGACGTGCGTCGCGCCCAGTTGGAGGGCGACGTGCAGCGGGCCGCCGCCGCCGCAAGGGAACGGGACTCCGCCCTCAAGGTAATGTACCGTACTGTACCCTACTGTCCTGTATGTTATAAGAGCATGTTGCGTCTTTGGTCAGCTCTTCTCATCAGAGCAGCATTCCGATGGTAACTTACTTTGACTAACTACACTCCTTTTTAACGTAATAATTGATTCAAAAGTGTGTGTGAATTGCCTTAAATAAAGATTTTGGATATTGTATTAATATGAACCGTAAATATATGTAAGTTTTTCATCTCCATTACACGCAGTGATTAGTTCCAATTAACTTCAGAAACTCCAAGAGCGGATAGAGGGCTACCAGCGCACGGTCGCGTCGCTGGAGGACCGCTGCACGTCGCTGAAGGGCACCGTGGAGCAGCTGTCCGCAGCGCTGCAGAAGGCTGCAGCTGCTGAGGGAGAGCTGCGCGCGGAGCTGATGAAGGCGCAGCGCCTGCTGCAGGACGCCAGGAACAACGAGAACAACGCACTCGACAAGCTCAGACAGCTACAGAAGACTATTGGTAAGATGTCAAAATATAATAATATCATAATAATAAATTTAAAATATACATGTCAATAACGTATATGTATGTCAATATTAAATATACATCTTTAAGCTCTTTTTAAAAAAATAACTTTTTTACCCGACAGCTAACTGTGAGAACGAGAGGCGCGTGTTGAACGAGAAGCTGGAGAGCGCCAAGGCTGCGCTGGCGGAGTTGAAGAGAGTCAACGGGACTCTGGAGGACCAGACGCACAGACTCACCAACCAGCTCGCGCATGTAGAGGCGCAAAGGTAGAGAGAGCTCAGTACAAGTGGTATATAGATATGCTTATACAATTCTCTTTCCAGGGTTGACCTGGAGTCCCAGCTGCGCGCGTCCAGCTGGGAGGGGTGGGAGGGAAGGGAGATGTTTGAGGGTCGAGAGGTCGACGACCGGCGGCTGCTGGAGCTGCAGAGGGAGAGGGCCGACCTGGCCGCCAAGAACAAGGCACTCCAGGACACCGTGAGACTCATGGACACACGGATGAGACCGGTCAAGGACTCCAGGAGGAACTACCTGTCTTCAGATCAGGATTCTGGTGAGTTTTTGAGGCGGACCCAAAAGTAAAGGGGTATACAATATAAAAATATCTAGAAAAATCACTAAAAATAACGTTTCCCTTTCACTTGCACGAAACGTGTCGATGGAGCAGACTCCACGAAGGACGTCCGCCTCAACAAAGAGATCCCGTGCAAGGAGAAGTCGTTCAGCGACCTGGGACTGTTGGAGCTGGAGAACCGCGAGCTGAAGATGAAGATCAGACGCCTGGAGAAGGAGTTGGCGGATAAGGTACACAATGCTAATAACATATTTGTTGTTTTTTTATTCGCTAAATTATAAAAACAAATATAAAATGTATGTTTTTTGTTTTATATAAAAAATCTTTTTTATCTTTCTTTAATTCAAATAAAATGTACTTTGTAAAAGGAACCTAGGTTTATTGCAGACATATATTTGAAGGAGTTAGACATGTAATAATTTGAATTAGAAAATGAATATTTAAATAAATCATCAAAAGGATTCGAAACTTTAACCCCCGGAATTCGGACGTCGAACAATTGAACCATCGTGTCAGTTGCTGTTAAACTTTTTTTAATTATTTCTGCAATGTCACATTGCATAACTAATTAATAGGTTTCCTATTAGTAAATTAAGAAAATGTTTTTTTATTAGGATTCAGAGCTCGCGGCCGCTCGTAGTCGCTATTTCTCGGATCTTTCGTCCAACAACAGACAAGATACGGATCAGTACCGACACGCCGCGCTGCAGGCCGAGAGGCTGCTGGAGGCAC
The DNA here is from genome assembly GCA_918358695.1 of Melinaea menophilus ssp. n. AW-2005. Taxonomy (NCBI): domain Eukaryota; kingdom Metazoa; phylum Arthropoda; class Insecta; order Lepidoptera; family Nymphalidae; genus Melinaea; species Melinaea menophilus. The sequence continues at coordinate 15,422,113 of OU911040.1, read as the reverse complement.
GGGAGGCCAGCCATCGACAGCAGATCACACGCCTCGAGAATCAGGTCATTATTAGCTGGTTTGACCAAAATATATATTACATTTGTTGCAAAAGTTTCGGATCTACGACTAGTCTCAACTCTCATTCAAAATGCCTGTTTCAAATCAAATAGTCTTCTTTCAAACCGCCTCATGTCAATCTGCCTCATGTCAGACTGCCTTATGTCAAACTGCCTCATATGAAACGTACTGTTATAACCCTGATTCATATCCTTTATTCCAGACATATTCTGTCTCAGCCATTCCATCCATTCTTAATCTATACTTAATCAGCACATTTTCTCTCACACAATCCGACCACCCAGATATTCAGTCCCAACTCTCACGCGACTCTCTTTACTGAATTCTCTCAATTTAATTAATTAATTTTATAACATTAAAAGTGTATCAAATAAATTACCCCTTTTTTAAAAAGCCCTATCTTGAAATCCCTATAGTACCAATTCAAAATTGCCATATTTGATTCGTATCTCACATTACGTGATTAGGTATTGCGTCAATCCGTCACTCCTGAACAAAATCCGTCACCAAGGACTAGTATTATGAAACCCCGTAAAGTCCTCCCAGTACAGGAGTATGTTTCCTCAGCTGTCTCAGCTGCGTGCTCAGTTGTCGTCGGAGATCCGCCGCCGTCAGTCGTACGTGGCCCGCAGCGGGCGCGCCGCGCGGGACGTGCAGCGCCTGCGCACCGCCCTGGGGGACTCGCTGCGCACCGTCGCACAGGTGGGGACAACCGACTCCAAAGACTACTTATAAATTGGTCCTTCGAGCCGGTTGGAGACCATGCTTTTAGTTACATATTACCTCGCTTTAATTTATATAAGATAACTGGTGCATCATTTTTCTCAATATTTTTTAAAGGTACCTTTTGTCCCAAAAATACAGTTATTTTACCATGTTTGTCCCCAGGACCCGGCTCTGGACTCGTACAAGCTGGAGCACGAGGCACGCAAGTTGGACAACACGCTCACCCAAAGCCTCCCGCCGCTCAACGACAGCTATGAGTCTTCGAAGTAAACTTGGCGTTGTTGATTCGATAAATATTACGTTCAATTAAATATTCCTGTTCCAAGTGTTCATGAATGTATTAAAATCACATTTTTTACATATTTATTTACAGACAGTTTAAATTTTAGATTGTAAGAATTTTTAACTTACTTCGTCATATTGATCGTATTATAAAATCTAATAATGCAAAGATTATTTTTTGGATGTGATTTGTATTTTACAAGTTTCGTCTATTCCGCCATTATTGTTCTACTTTGTAGAATGGCTGAGGATATGACAATAAAATCACATTTAAGTTTATTTTATTTCTAAACAGTATTACGCAAAAAATATTTTCAATTTGTTGAATATACAAATTTTTATCAGTCAGTCCTTATCACGAGAAAATAAAAATGGAGTTTGAACAGCTGTTTCATAACAATTTACATTTTTTATTTACTAATATATTTTATACTTTGATGTCCGTCCATTACGTTTTATGATGTATATTTAGTTGATTTATTATATCGTGATTCAAACTATGATTCATAAATCATTGGTTAAGCTTAATTTGTGAGTAATTTATACGGAAACGATTTTAATACTAATGATTTAAATCAAAACTTTTCTAGTCAAGAAGTGAAATTGTTTTTAACAACTTGCTTTAAATAATAAATTAATTACGATAAAAATCTTCGATATTAAAATATATCGATAAAATCTGATACTAAATATTTAAAGTCATAAAAAATGGTACTCTTATCGCGATGTTTGAAGTCCCACTTGACCTCACTTCTAGGCCTTCGATGACCCTAGACCTCCAATAAAGAATAAGGCGAATTCAATTTGGGCGTTTCATATTTTAAAACATATATAAAATGAACATTTTCAAAGCAAATCTAATTATTTTTCCTGTTTAAACAGGATAGTCACTATACGTATTTTAATAACTGTTAATTTGTTTGAATTATTATTGTAACTATACTTACGAGTTCCATATTGCGTAGTTTCATTAAATTACTCATGACCATATATTGATTATACTATTAATTCTATTATTAGTTACACATACTATATTGACTCATTATTTTAAAGATTCGGTAAATAATTTAACAATAATGCAACAATTTAGATGAAATACCCCAATATTTTCTACCGATGAGCCTTCAACACTTGGTGATAAGGAATAACACGAATATTATCGCATTTCAGTAGGTACTGTATGTAGATTTCGTCTCCCACGCGTATTTATTAACGATTTTAAGTGATGCGTGTCCCGCCGTGAACACGATCTATGACACGAGACCTTGTTACACGAGGGACCTGTGCCTAGATTGATTTGTATTACGCTTCATTTATAGGTAGTATTGTTTCTAAGTGGACTGTGTCAATTCTTGTCACTAGAATGTCGACATACGCCCGCCACGTCACTGCCATTTTATCAACCTAGTTATATTGTGTGACACGTTTTATGAATCTTTTATACACTTAATAAAATAGTTGTAGTAATTGGTTGTTTCATTTGATTATTTCATTAAAATTCCCTCCCAATTGTCGGAGCGGGGTCGGCGCGTGAGTCACTCCCGACTGACGCACTCGCCCACGAGAAAAAAAAACTTAAATATTTAAAATTGTTTTTATTGATAAATTTGCGAAAAGAAAAAGAAAATTAATTGTACATGTCGATTATTGATTGGAAAGATAAAAATATACACAATTTTTAATTTGCACAATATATATATAAAAATATAGTTCAACTCAGAAGTCAATACCAATATCCTTGTGCAGGTTAATCTTAAAAATTATATGAAATGGAGGAAAAAACATCTAAATCGTAACAATATTTGAACACCTATTATAATTATTACTTTTAACAAAGTTTCATAGCAACATATAGGCTGGTATTTTACATTTAAATGAGCCAATAGTGGTAATACTTTATCCAATTTACAATAACGATAATCTTAAGAATTTAGTAAGGTAGTTGTTGACGAGCGCCGGCTTGTAGTCAAATGGACTCGGACACTACAGTGGGTGCACTCGCGTAGGGCTCTCTAATATTTGTTCAAACTTATTGAGACCTATACGGTATTGCATTATAACTTTTCCTTCCATACATTTGTATTATATAACAAGACAATAATATATCTGAAAAAATTTCTTAATTATTAAACATTATACACTGGTTAAGGCCCACTGGCACAAACTCCAGGTCTCCGAGGAGCCTGAGATACTCGCATTCGGCCGTTCAGAAGTTTGTAAATCAATTTATTAAATGCTATTATAACATCTTTGCTTAGTTCAGACATGAAGGAAAAAATTCTATTTAACAAACCGGCCAATGGAATTTATAATTTATAACAAACAATTGTCACATTCCTGACAAAAATAACTCAAACAATGTATGAAACAAACAAGAGACGGTATGTTTATGCAATTATTCAAAACTAACAAAAGACAAACTATATTTTAACTAATCATTGTGCAAGACTTTTAAAGCTTTCAACCCTTAACATAATTGGACATGTATAATGAATTAATTGTTGTAATTTGTTTATAAATGCTCAATGTCTGACTTAAGCAAAAGTTTTAACAATAATCCTATAAGTTACTAGGTAGCCTTTGCAAGACTGGTTAAAGGTAATGATACCAAGTAAATACTAATAGAGATTTAGGCAAATACAAATTTATACTAATAGTTACAGTTCTATATAAATTGAAAATCACAAGTTGGTGATTCATTAAAGTGGAAATGTACTTCTGAACATGGCATCATTCATACTATACAAAATGGAATATCGAGGGTGAAATACACACAGAATCTTTAAATGTATCCTCAAATGAACCACTAATATAAATACACATATGGGGAAGTAGTCAACTACTTAATATGAAGGGTGGAGGTTGACATCTATGTGAAGATCTGTGATGCATTTCCTCTCATCTTATAGCTCAGGCCCACATTAGATCAACAAATGCACATTTGCAAAATGCTTAAGGTATTCAATAACCAACCATGCTCACCCGACCTAATTAACTTTTGGAACTGTCAAGAGCCAAATCTGGGTATGAGAAGTCTTTCAAATTATTAAATATTTAATACCTAGTTGCGTCGGAAGCGCCGTGATCATTACAGCATTTGACATATTTTTTGTCCCTTATTCCCCTTTTTGTTTTCCACCTTGGGAGATTTTTTGTTAATCTGTCGCACTAGATCATAGAACACTTCGTTCACACTGATTTTAGCCTTCGCGGAGGTCTCCATAAAGACGCAGTCGAAATGGTTTGCGAGGTGCATGCCCTGTTGCTTACCTACCACGCGCTCCGCCTCCAAGTCACACTTGTTGCCAACCAACACCATCGGTACATCAACCTTGTCCTTCACTCGGAGGATCTGCTCCCTCAGGTCCTGCAGGTCATTGAAAGTCGACTGTGCTGTAATCGAGTAGACTAAGACAAACCCTTGTCCGTTTTTCATATATAAATCTCTCATCGCAGTAAACTGCTCCGTGCCAGCCGTGTCTAGAATTTCGAGCATGCATTGTTGTCCATCAACTTCAACTTGTTTCCGATAGCTGTCTTCGATGGTGGGGTCGTATTTCTCCACAAAGATGCCTTGTACAAATTGTACTGTCAGGGCGGATTTTCCCACGCCCCCGCTACCTAGCACGACTATTTTGTATTCGCGCATTATTGACTGTTTTGAAGAACTTGAATTAATCCACAGAAATTAAAGATCACACTGCTAAAAAGCACATTAACTAGTAAGTTATTGCAAAAAAACCTTCAACAAGTCAAACCGCCATGACACCGTTAACAGGGCGATGGCTCACTTTTATTACATTAGTGTTGCCGCTAGCAACGTGTATCTTTTATGGGAGTCTATGGGTTTTTTTTTATAATATATAAAATTTGAAAAGAATAATAATTTATTATTTATATTATTTAACAATACTATACCTATACTAAATAAATATAATATACTATGTAGTATAGGTATAGTATAGTATAATATTATATACTAATATTCAGATTACATGTATTAAGTTGAAGAATATTTTTATACTTCGTCCCATTTTAAATTTTAAACTTAATTCTTATCTATAAATTATTAGTTGCTTTGAAATCGAATAAATTATTATAACAAATCATACAAAAGTAAATAGTTGTTTACTATTAATGTTAGAAAAAAAGTTAATTTGTAAATTTAATAGTATTTTATTATATTTTTAAGGAGTCCACTTAAATACTCGAAATAATGAAACTACATACAATTGAATTGCTTTATCGATGTAGCAACACTGACAAATGTCAGCAATCAGCATGGTTCTCTCTTTACGCCTTGGTCTTAATTCTTTGTTTCTAATTATTAAAATTGTAACTAGATGGCACTTTTAACAATTTTTTAATAAAATAAACACGATAATAAATAAACATGTTATCATGGGCTATAACGATACATTAATATTAGTGCTTCAAGTGACAATTATATAAAACTTGTTCATGTTTTATTTTAAACTCTTTGAAGGGCTTAAAGCGGTTTCTGCCCAAAGAAAACTGTTAAAAATGTACATAAAAATTTTTTGGATGAAAATTATCTTGTCAGGCGTGTTCCTAGCCAAACGCTTCAAGCAGGAGAGAGAGTGGGAGTTGGGTACTATTAAGAGTAATATAAGATGAGTAAATTAGACTTGAGTAAATAAGACAAATAAAAATCTATTTATAATGAGAATTTTAAATGACTACCTGTAACCGGGGACTGGGGCCGCAGACGGCAGCGTTCTCAAAACTTTTGATAAATTATATGTTTAACGTTGCAAAAATTTGAAAAAGGACTTACCTTACCATGGTATATGCTCGTAATGCCGGCCGAACAATGAACTTATTTTTCTATTAAGAAATGTAATCCTTATAAATCTTGCATGTGCATAATTATTAAAATATTAACAAAAAAAAAATTAAAAGAGTGGCAATGTTTGACACATAAGCTTTTAGTATGTATATTTTAGGATTTAGGCATAATTTCTATAGGATATTACCACTCAAGTTAGTTTGTCCTGTCCAGATGCAGTGTTGATAAAAAGTTATGCGTATGTTATAGTTATTATTAAAGTTCCAACAACGTGCTTACGAAACTTCTTGATGATCGGTTGCGTAGTTCAGACATGAAAGGGCAACAAGTAATATATATATGACAATGTGGTGTAAATGTAATAATACGACTATAATTAATAGATGTCACCATCAATTTAATATTGTGTATAAAATTAAGTCATCAAATAAATTTTGCGCAAAGATTAACAATTTTGAAATTCGTTGTCATTGATCAAAAAACGTTGATCAAAAGCTTCTTATATTTTGTAAAAAAAAACTTCAACATCAAACAAATAAAGAATGTCATTTAAAATGCAAGTTTAAAAGATACCATCTCAATATGTATATGCTTCTAATAACATTTTAGTTTTAAGATTGAGCAATAGATGGCACCATAATAGCAGTGACCAATGTCTTCTATCTCACTCTCTCCTATATATTTATGTGTTTGTTGCTTTATCGTGAAGAAATTTTTCGTTACGTCGAGTTCAAATCACAACGAATTTGAAGAAGTTCCACTTTTTTAAACAGTTAATTTATTAGATGATCAGATACCGATTCCAGATTAAGACTATTGTAGTATTAGTGGTTAAACAATTTGAGGTTTTTGAATTTAAATTAACTTTTATCAAATATAACTCCAATATTATTTTTTGTTGGTTCCAGTATAAATAATATTTTAACATCCCACAAAACCAAAACTACGTTATGTACTCGTATAATAAGTTTTATTTTGGCAACTATTGATGAATATGTAAATTATTTTAGTGCATTTTAAACCTTCGACTTTCACTTCTGAATAAATGTATAATTTTTTTTATTTATTTAGCTTCACGCCATATCCCTTGCGCGGTAGCCAGAGACGACGGAGCGCCAAACGCTACGGTCCCTGCATACCTGTTTCGCCTCGGCCACAGACATCAACCTCTTCATACATGCCCTCCGAGGAGTCCTCATGCTTTTTACGTGACCTTCCTCCAGTATCATAGATACTGTGTTTTCGAAGGTCACTCGAGGCCTTGTATAAATTGATTTATAAAATTAATGTAGTATTATTCGTTTCGTTATGTCTATGGCTTTATAGTTATCGATATTGAGTGAAGAACTTGCTTTATTAATTTCGAGTGTATTATAAATTAACATGAAGTTTGAAATTATCTGTTTTTTGTTTTTTTGTCTATATTCAATTGTTGTTACTTTTGCAAGTTTTACTTATTAATATTATCAAATGTGACTATAACTATATATAACGTTAATCCCGCACCTAGTAATGAAGTTATACCTATTGTTCTAAAGATCATAGTCACTTAACTAGTAAACTTAATTAATTAACTTAACGAGTGACCTTCGAAAACACAGTATCTATGATACTGGCGGAAGGTCACCTAAAAAGCATGACGAACCCCCGGAGGGCATGTATGAAGAGGTTGATGTCTGTGGCCGAGGCGAAAGAGGTATGCAGAGATCGTAACGTTTGGCGCTCCGTCGTCTCTGGCTACCCCGCAAGGGATATGACGTGAAGCTAAATAATAAAATAATAATAATACTTAACTAATAAGTAAAAGAGAAGCCATGTATCGAGTTTGCCGCTATTCAAGATAAATCAAATTTATATTAACAGAGAGGGATTAAATCTTTTACTTCACTAGTTCAAGTCCTCAAAGGATTCATATATAATAGAATTACTGCCATTAGTTCAGTCGGTAAACACTTTATCTGCTTCTTTCAACACCTTTTAATCTTGTAAGTTCTTATTTATGCAATTTAGAGTAAAATATACAATCAGTTAAGACAAGCTTGATAAGGTTTTGTTACCCTTTAATGAGATTTGACTAAAGTATATATCCTGTTCAATCTTTCTTTATCTTTCCAATTTCAAAGATATCCTTTTGTAATAGATTGAAGATCGTGTTAAGATTAGTGTTTTAAGATAAATCTATTTCTATTGTTAAGAGCGATAAACTTTACACTATAGCTTGTATTCGGTTTGCTACAGGACCCTGTCGAGATAAAAATTTCCAGTACATAAGCGGTCGATCCAAACTGACTTTGTTCACTTACGATATGGTTCATAAACTTCTCAATTACGATGGATGAAAACAATGAGCCATTTCGAAAGGCCTGAGGCCAAAATGTCAATTTCATGGACAAAGAAACAGCTACATGAAATAAAAATTGAATCTCGGAAAAATGTTACTTTGAAACTCAAAGTCACATAAAGTGGAATAAACCAACTTTAATTCCTTATTTTATTATAGAAATATCACTATCGTACTTTTTATATTAAATTATCAAGTAAAATGGATCAAATAGTAAGTCGTTAAAAATTCATGACCTGATGTTTATAATATTTACGTAACAGTCCTCAATGGGTGAATGTAGACTGCGGCTGGAACTGAAGTATTTAAAGTTAGTCAGTTCACTTAACATCGAATATTAATTCACTAGAAGCCCACAGTTTGATTGAATTATTATTTAACAAAGCGTAGTTTCCAGTTTGAATTACAGTAGTGGTCTGTCCAAACTGAACTACTATTTAACGTAAAAGTACTTATTGCTATAATGTAACAAATTTAGTTTGGTTACATTTTGAAGACATTTTAATATATTATATTTCCAATGACGTAATATAGATAGTGATTTTATTTTATAACAAAAATATACTTCGGATAAATACGATAGTGGCGCTTTCAGAGATGGACCAGAACTTTTTTAATCCAGTCAGGAGCCTCTAACTAATACGACCAGCCTCACTAAAATGTAATCGACTAGAAAATGGTCACTGAGCAAATTCTTAAAGATTTTAATTCCTCGCCCCTAATTCTCAAATTTAAGCCAATAATTTAAGTCCCGTAGAGGATGAGAGGTCAGCCAAAGAAATTATCCAAAGCTTCAGTTCCAACAGTTATAACTACTCCTCATCTTCAATACATCACTGTTCGTTCCCGGAACAATGGAAGGTACTATAGTATACATAGGATCGGTAAACCGCGTAATCAAACCCTTGACCTAATTAGCTCATTAATCACAATAATAAGGATATATATATCTGAATATATAGTGTTGACGAGAATAAAGTGAACAGTTTGGGTTTAGATCCAGACTCTCTAATAAAGATTAGACCTTATCTACCGCTTAACAAAGCACATTTACTCAATTTCCTATTTTTGAACTAAGTATCCTAATAGACAACAGCTTGGAAGTGATTACAGTGAAGCAACATATGCAGAACTGTAAACGAGTTATTATTGATATCCCAGTTCCTCCTTGTAATAATGTCAAAAGCTTTGGGCTTACCTTAAGAGCATTTCCCGGGAACTCCTCAGGCCCGAATATCAAGAGAGGTCGTATGTGCCCCTTTCACCCCTCCGGCGACAACAGTGACACTATAATCAGCTTCATACACATTAGATACATATCTACGAAACTAAAACTATAGCTCATGCAGAATAAAGTTATATAAGCACAAAGTAACGAATGACAAGTTAACAGAGTTCGTTGACACAGAATATGTAGAACGAACTTCAACCTTTCTTGAAGTTTAGCGAATGAATATCATTAACTGCTCTGTATTCACGACTTGTTCGTAGGATTTATATCACAGTTTTAAAGTATTTACGAGTTTAAACCTGTGAGATGAAATTTTACTTGTAAATTTAACTGTGTCTGTTAGTTTTTAATATTATCATTTCATAGAATATACTTTTTCAAATATTTATTTAATGTTACCTGGATCGACGATCTGTTCTCGCTTCACGAAAAAATAAAGGAATGGAAATGTATGTAGTTAATGGATATTGCCTCGGAAATAAATATAATATATTCTTAGACCTGAACGTTTTATTATATTCAGGGAAAAACACAAAAATTGGTTGTAGTTTATAAACCACTATTTAACATATCATATGTTAAATAATCATAAAGAGGACGTGTCAGACGAAGTCACTGACAACCGCTAGTTTTACAAAAGATTTACTGTTATATACAATACAAATACAAAATTATTTGTTATATTACATACAGATAAACAATATTACAATTAGCTTAGCCGCTGTAAAGTAATTAATGTTATGTATCTATTAAGTGTTTAAAAATAACTGCCCTCTTTGATTGTGGAGTTTTTAATAAAGTAATTCCAGTAAAAACAATTTAATTATTTTCATATCAATAAGCAAATAAATTAAGTTTAAATTGAAAAATAACTATACTATATTAAATATAACAATATCTATAATTTTAATATATCTTTAATTACTTAGTTAATTTATTATAATCATTAATAGTTATCTAAACTTCTATTTATTTTAATATTTTATCATTTTCTATAATAAACAATCTAATAACTTAAAACAAACATGACTTGTATTTACACATTTAGTATTTAAAAGTATATTTATTTTTTTATGAAATTTCTTTAAACTGTTATCGACAAAAGGTTAAATTCTATAAAACCAAGTCTATAATATTGAATATTGACGTGAAGAGCAAAGACTCAATTTCCGTGAAACAAATTGCTTCGAATATTATCCATTGTGTCTTGAGCTTCTCTTAAAATAACATTATGTTTCATGGTTGTTCTTTCGAGGAATTTGGCAAAATCTAACATAATCCTTTAATAGCTTGACGTCCTATTGACATGTGTGTCTCGAAGCAAAATATACAGTACATTTAACTAAAACTGCCAAATATATAAAAGTAAATAATATTAAGATCAAAATATCAAATTTATAAAAAAATATTATTTTAGTAGTTAAATGAAATGAATTATAAGCTATAAAATGAATTATTGAAATTGTAATAATAATTATTTACATTTCATAAAGTAGTTTGAGAATACTTTAAGATTCAAGATAACTTCTCGGCAAACTAAAATTCAGTTAAAGAGTTTGGACAGACGTTAATGGACAAAATAATTAAATAATGTGAGGTCGTGTGTGTTGTTATGATTATGATATTATTATATACAAGATAACTATATATTTATTCATGCGTTTGTCAAAGTAGATAAAACACGCTTGTTAAAGTCTATTTTCATCATTATTTCATTTTTAATGTACCCGCTGGAAAATGTTATAAGTTATTTGTTATAGGTTGTTTTAGTGTCGACAAACACACGAGGGTTATTTCATAGTGACTTAATGAATGCGTTTGTGTCAATGTAAATAACAGTACAAACCTACACCAGTACTTTATTGTCTTATGGCACCCTCATTTTTAAATAATAAACAATATCTCGTACGATTTTCCAGTGCAATATCAAAGGTAAAGCTGCTAAAACTAAGCCTAATATTATCCTCAAACATTAAGTGAGTGATATCATTTAATGTTTTTATACAAATTAATACAATATTGTTAAAGTCAAAGCTATTAGAGTCTAAGCAAATCCGAAACACTAACAATGTGCATGCAAAATATAATGATGATCGGTTGCGTAGTTAGAACATGAAATATTAGGATATTCCGTGATGGTGTAGAATATGATAATATGAAAATCATTAATCATTAATAGATAGATATATAATTAAAGGAGTCGTCAAATCAAGTTAGCGCAAAGATTAAAAATGTTAAAATCCGCTGTCGAGTATCTCTTAGGTACGTTTGTGATAAAACTGAAAGACCCGCGATGAGGAGAAAGACAATATTCTCGTTGCTTGTTTTACGTTTCAAAATGTTAAAGCTCAGTATTCCAGCTTAAGTATCTATAGTTAGTTTTAGGGTTTTCTTCTATAATTAGCAGCTTATGTATATTTATTAATGAGTTACTTATACATAGTTTCATTACGACACCAATGTAAAACAATTTCTATTTTTGACAAAATTGTAAATTACCTGACACAGAGGTACGATACTGTGTAATTGCAAGTAGTTTTAACTAAACTTGAAAATAGTTCGTAACCACAATTTGTCATACAATGTATGTAGTTCTAAGAATCTTTTTAAGTAAACTGTTGGTACGATACGGTATTATACGGTATGATATGATATGATGTGATGAGATGAGATGAGATGTGATGTGATGTGATGTGATGTGATGTGATGTGATGTGATGTGATGTTATGTGATGTGATGTGATGTGATGTGATGTGATGTGATGTGATGTGATGTGATGTGATGTGATGTGATGTGATGTGATGTGATGTGATGTGATGTGATGTGATGTGATGTGATGTGATGTGATGTGATGTGATGTGATGTGATGTGATGTGATATGATATGATACAACACTACATTACACGACACGACACGGTACTATATAACTATAACATAGTATAAAATAAAGAAAAGAGGTAATTTGCGAGGCTGTTATAATATTTTTATTTCTATGCATTTTTATTTTATCACTTTATTTATTATAAGAATCCTGTCTTAATTTTCAAACCTTTGTCAAACTCTGACACTACTATGAACACACAAACAGCACATCAGCCTGTGCAGCGTGTCGAGTTAGTCGATATGTGTATGTTGTCAGAAAAGCAGCTTACAATAATTAATATCAGCCATTATCCTCCTCTTACACGACTCCGGACATGCATGTTCAAGCTCTGTAATCTCTCAAATCTGTCAAAGTCTTGTTACAGAGATGTTTAGCCATTGCTTCCATTAGCTTCTAAATACAACGACATATATTGTTAAGCTCTGCACCCTTACTATTTTACAAATATATTAAAAGGATATAATAATATGAAACATAAACTTTTATATTGATATTTACAAATATCATCTACTCGCTTCACGCATACAAAGAAAAATACTAAAGTCACACTGCGTCATAGTACCGATGGTTTAATATTTTTTAATACCAGCGCTGTGTCGAAATAAAGCCCAGATTATCTAACTACTAACTAATTTGTTGTGTTGATTAATTGAAGTTTAATAATTGCTGTATTGCTCAAAAAGCATTCTGAAAAATATGGACACTATATCACTATTTCTTTTCATAATAGATCTGTAAAACTTTGTTGGTGATTTAACATAAGTTAAATTTACCAATATCATTTGTATACATGTATCGATATTCCGTGGATACGAATTGATCAACTGTTTATTATTTAAGTTACATTTCATATTTAGGTGTATTTATATATATTTAAAAATGTTTAACTTTTATCGTTATTTATGATGAAGTGTCGATATATTACCGCAAAATAAATCCACCTACGTGGTAATTTGTTTAGTTTTATCACAAGTATGTTAAATGAAACTTAATGTATTCTGAGTTATCATTTCTATTTAAAAGAAATAAGCTTCGAGTGTTTTGGATCGTGTTGTTAATTCGGTTCCATAAAGTTTGTCATAGTTTATTACTTATTTTAAAAATCCTACACCTAACTGTAACTTATTTTTGTTTCTTTGGACAACATTCGCTATTCTATGATCTGATCTCCGTTACCTTCCAACTTTTCTCTAATCTTGAAAGAATATCAAGTATTTTGTAGATTAATTTATTTGATACTTGCGGTACTTTTGTCAAAATATCATTTTTGTTTTACAAGACTTTAAAAAATAAATAAGTTATTATTGAACTCTTTAGTAAGTGGGAGTTAAGAAAATAAGGCACTGTTCAAAAAGAAAAAAAGACAATAAATTTTGTAATTAAATTAAAATGTTTTTGTTTAAAAAGGTGAAATTTTACAATTTAGAATTGACATTACTCCAAGGAATTGTAGTGAGTTGTTACCGCACGAGTTTTATCACGCGATGACAATAAGTAACTTTAATATTTTTAAAATGTTTATTTTTTTTCATTTTCACATATTTTTTGTGATTGATTTTGATTAATTGTAAGGTTATATTTTATAAAGTTTGTTTTGCTATAATATATTGACTGTAGATATTTATAATATAATACATACATAACATAATAACACTACCTCTGTTGTTGCGAGCACAAGAGATCACTGCTTGGAGACAATCAGCTTAAGATAAATTAATGACCATGTAAAAATTGAATTTAGATCTGTTGGTGTATATCTATATCTATATATTTGTACATCGACTACACATATATTTGTATTCTAATGTAAATTAATATAAACGTAATTGTCCATATAACGTGAGCTTTAATTTAAAACCGATTGAAATATTTTTTTTGAATTCTGTGGATATATTTTATAACGCAAAGCAAATCAACCCTACATTAAACAAGCCTCCGTTTGAAAGTAGTTCATACTTTTATTATGGGTATTGATTTTCTTTAGTTCAGAAATTTAAAATACAAAAAAATACACTCCGATTTTTTTGAATTTTTTTTTTGGTATTTTCTCGTTATATCGATATTTCAATTAAATGGTTTTTTAACTTCATTTTTTATTTCGTTCCATCATAACACACATTATGTAATATTAAAATCACTTAAGCCGGTCCAGGGTTGTTAATAAACTTTTGTCTCCCTTTGGTTTAGTGACAATGTCAATATTGTGAAAAGGGCATCAAAACATCGGCACAAGTGTATCGAAATACCATTGTTGAGAAGTTAGTTAAGCCCTTTAACACCAACATGTCCAATAATCAATAATGGTGCTTTCTGCAAGACTTGACGCCGGGTCATAAAGCTCGATCCACCCAGTTTTAGAATTAAATTATTACAGTTTACATTCTATTTTTATAAACGGATAGTGTTTTGATAAATATTGTTAGTAAATAATAATTTCTTGAGTAATTAGCCGTAAATAATAATTTCTTGCGTAATTAGCCTTTGTTAATTAAGTTGAAAAAATAAGATAAAATATATTAAAATAAATAACAATCACATTTAAAAATTTATGTAATGAAAATTAGTATTCATTAATTTCTAATGCTTTGATTTGACTAAAGTTATTAGTCAAGTCAAAGCTGTCACGTGATCGTGCGTTATTGACAGTTCTCCGGAATTGAGTCAAACGATCAACTTATTAGAACTTGTATAAATAGCGGACAACTCGCTTCGACAATTTACAAAATATTTATTTATTCCGTTAGAAACGTTTAGTGATTAATTTTTTGTGTTATTCATAATAAGATATTAAGTTTAGTTAAGTTTTAAATTATTCTGAGTGATTATTAAAAGTGTGTATATTGGAGAACTTTGATTATTTTATATTAGTTGTTATATATTTTTGTTGTGATATATTTAGATTATATTTAAATGTTAAAATATTATCAATTAATAATGCTTAGTTGTTTCCAAAGATATTGTTCTTTAGTTTAATATTACTAAATTAATTATTTTCATTTCTTATAATTTCTAATAATTTCTTATTTCTTTCTTTAAAGAATTTACCCACATTTAGTTTGTAGTTCTGCGTGGATGTCACTATTCGCGTATTTGTTGTTTGTTGACACACACATTCACGACCTTTCTATCGGAACTCCTTCTTTTCTTCTTTTATTTAGTCTCCGGTGAGTATGGTTCTTATTAGTGTTCTTAACGCTTCTAAGGCATTGATCTGTTTAATCATACATGTGTATTTTTGCAGGCTGATAAAATAATTTGGATTTACCATGATTCGTATTGTCGGCATTACTCGGTCACTTTTAAAGTTCTTTTGAGGGACATACGGTAAGTAATTTGAATTTTGCACAACGTGCATACGTGTAACTTCGGGTCGTCGACCTGCATGTCCTGCTTCTGAAACGTTGCTGTAACTGTAGCTGCATGCGAGTTCTGCCTTTTAATGCCTGCTCCTTGTTAAATATTAAGAAGCTATCTTGTGATGTACTACTTTATATATAATTAATCTACACTTTAAATGAATATTTGAAGAACAAGTGTTTGGCTGCAGTCTTCTAGTACTGACAAACAAGGGGGCTGTGTATATTGTGTCTTCACTTGTCCATTGTCAGAAGCACCTATGAATATTAATTTAAAAGATTAATATTAAAGATATTATTCAATATGAGTATTTGATATTTTTGTTTACCTCAAGTGACCCATCGCTGAGTCTAGCTGACAAATTATCTATTGTATGCAAATAAATTTAATAAATAGAATCTTAAATGTGAAATTAGATATTTGACTGACCCCCTGGTTACATACACTGAAGTGGAAAGGTTAGAATATTGTAAATCATGTCACGTGATATAAACAAAGTAATAGTGGGGTTATTTAATAAGGAACAAAATAAGCGTGACGGTGGATTACTGCCGACAGCAGCGGTGGGATTGCAGCCCCAAGGGACCTCTGTATGTTCGGATGACGTGACCTTATCTATAGAACAAGTGATGGGTCTATTTAACTCCATTACGAATATTGCTGCGAGCTGCGCTGTGAAAACAACGTATTCAGCAGAAGCTGAACCCTTGCAGCGGCACAAATACTTCTACCTACCGCCATTCAACCTTTATAAGAGATCACAGTTTCACAGACTGCTGTGAGGGCAAGCCACGACATGAGCCGACACCTGGTCACTACATTCAACCACATGGAAGCAAGTGACGGAAGAGCTACTTCATACGCTTGGCAGCGAGTTCCGATATGCAGATTATATGCAGAATGGGGAGCGATACTTCGGATCAAGCGAGAAGGGAGGCCGAATTTGCTACAATAGCATGGGCACTTTTCAAGAGTTCGACGGGAAAGTGCCGACGCAGAGGTAGTCGAGGCATTGATCACAGGTATTTACCCTGAGTTTACTAGATCAGAGTTTGTTAAGAAATAACCTCTACTGACTCCCTAAATTAGTGTCGGTTCTTAAAAGGTAAAATTGAAAATAAATGTAAATAATAAAAAAATTGTATGTAGTAGGTAACAAAAAACTCAATTTGTTACCTTATGGGATGTGGTCTTTGAAAAATACATCAATCGAATAAATTGAAATAATTAAAATTTCATAATAAAAGATAGATATTTTCCATTCAGCAGAAAGTTCCTGGTAAATAGCGAAGAGCTTATTCCTGAGAATGACACGTTGATTTGTTTAAATAAACAACGATGTGTATTATTAATAGAAAATAAACATTGGTGAAACTATGGTGGCAAAAATAACTTTATCAATATTATAATAGAATTTTTAATATCAAGTTTTAATTAAAGTTACCACATGTTATGTATAACAAGTTTAAATATAATAAATAAATATCGAACATAAGTATATATTTTTAAAAGGTTGTTATTTTCTCGTCAATGGTAAAAGTAAAATGATTTTTTTATTAAATCAAACTGAATTTAATTATTTATTCATTATATTTTAATTGTTAATGGAGCTATGATTAATATTTTTATTAAACATTATTTCCATAATTAATACGATTACATACGTAACTGAACTTATTTGTAAATATTTATAACGTAAACTAATTAACTAACAAATTAGTTTTTTTTAATTCCTAAGAATAATTTAAATAATTTCAGAAAAATATTTTTACTTTAAAACTACACAAATTAATTTTATTCTTGTTTTCACAGAGACAAGAAAACGGAAAACTTCAAACATTCGTGTGGTACTCCACATACACATATATGTGTCTCAAGTAGCGCGACAAACACACCAGTCCCCTCAACATTTCCTCAAGGGAACATGGAAGAAAGTATATTAAATCATAATTAAAATTGCAGCAATTTTATTGAAGTAAATTGTATAGAATATGTATCCAGTGTCATTAAGGTTATAATGTTAATAGCTCTTAATAATTGTATACAATATAAATATTTATTAGTTATAGTTTCAAAACTTCACAGATAGATGTTTAAAACGTAAAGTTTGTAACATGTTAATTAATTATACCAAGAGAAATATTTTCAAAAACAAACATTACTTTAAAAGAATAGATTAGTTAAGTTTATAATTGGTGTTTAGATTTGAAAAGTGTAGCAAAATTCAATTAACTATTATATATTTCCTTCCTATTTGCAAACCTCTCCCGGACGCTGGCTGGCCACCATGCGTATCCTTTTCCCGGTCTTGGAGGCTAGATGGTCGCTGGATGGCTTATATTATCTACAGGACATGTAGGAGATAATCGTATAAGCAGATACAACTATTATATCTGAAGTCCTCGAGAGACTTCACATCAGACAGGCATGAGTCGGACACGGACGTAACCTTCTTCTTCTTTATTTTACTCTTGGAAGTCAATGAAGTCAAAAATGAATTTGATTTTTCAACAATATTCTGTGAATTACAAATTTCTTATGGTTTTAACTTATTAGTTTTTAAATGTTGTCATCTTGTCATAAGTTCCAAGTTGCAGACCAAAAAAAATATTTCGAAAAGTGTTGTTGACGATCATATCAATTTAATTATATATCGTCGAAATCAGTTTTAAATTATTAACAACGACAACAACTACCATTTTCAATAGAAAATAAAGTTTCATCACCAACTTCATTTTAGTGTTACATCAACTTGGTTTAAACTACATTATACAGCCCTTTACAAATTTTCATGTTACTGGATAAAGTGACTAAAGTTTCTAATGACTGTCGTAGCGTTAGTTATCAGCTTATAAGAATATTTAGAATTATATTGATTACAGTAAAGAGGCAGTAAAATGCTACCAATGCATTGGGTATCTCAATATAATTTTATGTGAAGTAATACAAAACAATAATTCTAAATATTTCAAAGTCCAATAGTAAAAAAGGCGTCGTGAGTTCGTTCTCTGAATACAACACCAGCGCAACACAATTACAAGAGATAAGCTCTCGCCGG
Source organism: Melinaea menophilus ssp. n. AW-2005 (assembly GCA_918358695.1). NCBI lineage: Eukaryota > Metazoa > Arthropoda > Insecta > Lepidoptera > Nymphalidae > Melinaea > Melinaea menophilus. Next base: position 15,403,364 of record OU911040.1, on the reverse strand, counting down.
TTACAAGGTTACTGACAGACAGAGAGGATGATTCAATTGGAAAAATTTGAAACAATTTACGGTTTCAAATTAATTTAATATATTCTCACAACAAACCAATTTATTGTAGAATAATCGATGACATAAGTATATTATAATGTAAATGTTATTGAATATCATCAGTATTATAAATATTAGAGAAAAAAAATAATAATATTTGTCTGTGATAATATTTAAGGACAGGGGGACGATACAGGATTATTATATAATATATTTTTTATCAATTTTATTTAAGATCGAGTTTAAAATTGTTTCTAGTATGCATCGTAATTCTGCTCTATATATTTTATTTTGTTATACTTATTTATTAATAAAAATACAAAAAAAATGTGTATCTAAATCTTAACGATTATAAAATAACAATACGTCTTGTTATATCCTAATATAATGTATGAATGATTGAACCAAGTACAGGGTTTTTGTTATTGATATCGCCAAGTTATAAATAATATTGTTCCCTATCCGGACTGAGAATTCAAAGTATGGATATATGTGTATAATGTGATGTTTATGTAAAAGAAGTTAATATCAGTTGTACACTTTTGTCAATCTCGAGATTATCGCGTGTCATCACACAGCGTTAGTGGTTTGTGACAAATAAAACACATACTTGTACAGTGTGGTGTCTGTTGATTGTAACGGAAGTACATTTTTACAATAACTATTTATTTACTGAAGAAGATATATATATATAATACCTGAACACTTCGTTAGGTAAACGTACGGAATATACATTTTAGCAGCAGTTATTGCAAAATGTACTTCCATTACAATCAATAGACACACTGCATGTGTTTGTCACAAACCACTAACGCTGTGTGATGAAACGCGACAATCTCGAGATTGACGAAAGTGCACAACTGATATTTTTTTAATAAATATTAATAAATATTAAGTCGTAATTAAATTTTCCCGGAATATGAATATTAATAGTTTCATTACTTATACGTGTATGATTGAGAGCACGCCAAGTTTGATAAACTTCATATTTGTTTTATAAATACAATTTTTATATTATATATATTTATTTATTTAATACGTATGTACTCAATATATGTATATAAAAGAAAGTAATTAAAAAGATTCGTATAAATTCTTTGCTTATTTCAAATCGAAATCTTTTCCATGAAACCTGTAAAAGTAAAGAAAAGAATACGAGTATGTGTGTGTGCACCTTAACATATTAAAAACTATATAATACAATTAATTTATTTTAATGACTTAGAATAAGATTAGGAAAATAAATATTTCAAAACAATATAATTTTCTTAACCTATGAGTTGTTAAGAATACATTTTAGTTTATACACTTGAATATGTTCCAGTTTGGACAACTTCCTAAATTATTATTACAAAGTTGCACAACATTTATGTCTTGTTGTGTGCAAACAATGCCCGTAAAAGATTATTAAGACTAAGAGATGATGTCCTAATACAATATAGATAAAGTGTACTGTACTGCTGTGTGAGAATCTATTGCTCTTCAGTCAGCATTTCATAGTGATATATCCGTTCAATTACATTCTCTACACTTGTCGGCTCATGCATGTGTAACTTGTAATCTCTGGCCCATCGCTTTGTTAAGTTTAGTACATCAGTCAGACATAGCTTACAGTTACATTTACGTATTGACCTTAACATTTTACGTTACACTAAACATATATAGAACCGTAACCGAGTTACCATTATTAACCCCAGTTTCTCTTTGTAGTAATGTCATAAACCTTAGGTTAGCTTCCTACGGGCCTTTCGCGGAGCGGACAAAGTCACTATAGTTAGCCGCATACACATTACACATATCTAAGAAACTAAAATTATAGCTCATGAGACACAATGAAGTTAAATAAGCTCAAAGTAACGAATGACAACGTTAACGTATGTCGTTTACACAAACTATGTGTAGCAGTTAATAATGAATATTATTAACTGCTCCCTATTCACGACTTGTTCGTAGGATTTATATCAGTTTTAAACTCTATTTACGATTTTTAACCTGAGAGATAAATCCTTGTTCCCATTGTTCCCTCCCTTGTTGTTGATAAATCCCAGGCGAAATTACGGGTTAGTATTCCAAAAGATTTACTGTTATATACAGTACAATTATATAATTCTTACTTATATAAAATGTAGAATGCTACAGACAGACTTTCTTATAATTAGCTTAGCTGCTAATAAGTAACAGCATACCAACTCGACGAAGTTTTGAACATACTGCTTTTTTTGATGATGGAGTTTTTTTCTAAAATATATAATATACGAGGGTCAAACTGAAAGTTCTTAGAAAATCAAAAACTAAGCATTCTAGCAAGTTATTAGTTTTATTGTAACTTTTCAAAATAGCGTCCATTTACATCAATACATCGCTGCATTCGATGGAACCATTGAGAAAAGCACCTTGCCCACTCGGCCTTAGGGGTCTCTTCGACGGCGTTTTGAAACGCAGCCACTGCTTCTTCGACGTTTTGCTCGAAGTTTTTTTTTTATTTTCGGAAATAAATAAAAATCGCAGGGTGCGAGGTCGGGACTATACGGCGGGTGACCCAGTAATTCCACGTCTGAGGTCACCAAATAGTCGATCGTTTACCTGGCGGTGTGCGACGAGGCATTGTCGTGATGAAGGAGGATCCTGTTGCGAGGTCGTTTCTCTCGAACTTTTTCCAAGACAAGTGGCAAACAATTGTTAGTATACCACTCTGCATTAACCGTTTTCTGATCCTCTAAGACTACTGTCGCGTAATGACCTGTCATTCCGAAGAACGAGGCCACCACCTTTTTTCCAACACTTCAACCTCTCTTCACTTTAGTTGGCAACTCTTCGGAAGGAAACACCCACTGAGCAGACTGTCTTTTGGTTTCCGGATCATAACAGTAAATCCAGCTTTCGTCACCCGTTAGTATGTCGAACACAGCATTTGAGTCACCTCCGTTAAATTTTTGGATCATTTCTCGGCATCAATCAACACGGCGGAGTTTTTGAGCCTCGGTCAAATTATGCGGTATCCAGCGGGCACAAAGCTTCCTAACCGCTAAATGTTCATGGAGGATTTTGTGCACTTGACTCATACCTATGCCTAGACTTGTCCGAATCTGCTGATAGGTCACTCTTTTGTCAGTCTCTATCATACGCCGCACAACACTGATGTTATCTTCAGTCGTCGCTGTAGAAGGCCGTCCCTCACGCAAATCATCGGTGAGATTAGTTCGACCACGTTTGAATTCATTGAACCAGTTGTAAACTGTGGCACGAGATGGGGCTTCATCGTGAAAAGCCAATCGAAGTCTATCATAACTTTCTTTTTGACTTAAATGACATCGAAAGTCATAAAAAATCATTGCACGAAAATTTTCTCGGCTTAAATTCATTCTGACGTGCACAAACAATTTTCAATTTGCCGCCAAATCGTAAAACAAATGACAAATGAATGAAATGTACACTCAATAATATTGGTAAAGAGTTCTATTTTCAAAATTTAAACTATTTTTTTTAATATAATGCTTTTAAGTGGCCAGTTTTAAAAACTTTCAGTTTGGCCCTCGTAATTGTTCTAGTAAATACAATTAACACTTGAGTTATTTTGATATCGCTGAGCAAATATATTAGGTTTATTGAAATATAACTACATCATACTCGTAGTAAATTTAACTTGATATAAAGTAATAATAACTTATTAAAATTATTATAATCATTATTAGGTTTCCAAACTTTCTATATTTTAATATTGTTTTTATCCCGTTCTTTAATAAACAATATAGTGACTTAAACACTTATTTATTATGAAATTTCTGTTATCGAAAAAAGTTAAAATTCTATAACAGTCTAAAACCAAGTCTTTAATATTGAATATTGACGTGAAGAGCAAAAACGCAATTTCCGTGAAAAAAATTGCTTCGAATATTATCCATTGTGTCTTGAAAGCTCAGCTCAGAAAGAGTAGCCTGTTAAAGTAACCATATTGGTTCATACTATAATGGTTCTTTTGAGGAATTTAGCAAAATCTAACATAATCCCTTAATAGCTTGACGTCCCATTGACGTGTGTGTTTCGAAGCAAAATATATAGTACATTTAACTAACACCGCCAAATCATATAAAATCAAAATATTAAATCTAAATTAAATAATGGAATAATTTTAGTTAATTAAATAAATTATAAACTATAAAACTACTTATTGAAAATTGCAATATTAATAATTTACATTTCATAAAGTAGTTTGAGAATACTTTAAGATTCAAGATAACTTCTCGGCAAACTAAAACTCAGTAAAAGAGTTTGGACGGACGTTAATGGAGAAAATAATTAATTAAATAATGAGAAGTCGTGTGTTTTGTTATGATATAATTATATACATTTATTCCTGCGTTTGTCAAAGCAGATAAAACACACATAATAAAGTCTCTATCCATTATTATTTTATTGACCGCTGGAAAATTTTTATTTTGAATTTACTCGCTGGAAAATGTAAGTATCTATTCGGTGTACATTGTTCTAGTGCCGACAAACACACGAGTGTTTTGTTCCTAGTGACTAAATGAATGCGTTCGTATCAATGTAAATAACAATACAAACCTACACCAGTAGTTTATTGTCTCTCATTTTTAAATAATAAACAAGATTACGTATTATTTTCCAGTGCAATATCAAAGGTAAAGCTTTATCAGCTTAACTAAGCCTTACATTATCCTCAAAGAATAAGTGAGTCATATTAATATAATGTTTTTATATAAATGAATACAATACTGTTAAATAATTGAATCGAAGTAAATCCGAAATCCTAACAATTTGCATGTAAAATATGATAACGATCGGTTGCGTAGTTAGGACATGCAAGGGTATTCCGAGATGGTGTAGAATATGATAATATGCAAATCATTTTATTTAGATAATTTACTCCTTCATTAATTTTATATTTTAGATATATATATAATTAAAGGAGTCGTCAGATCAAGTTAGCGAAAGACAGAAAGATAATATTCTCGTGACTTGTTTTACGTTTCAAAATGTTAAAGTTCAGTATTCCAGCTTAAGTGTCTAGAGTTATTTTAGGGTTTTCTTTTATTTTTAGTGGCTTTTTAAACACTTTCATACTTATATAATATTATAAGTAGATCAAGTTAGAGCAAGTGCAATAAAGGAAAATCACAAATACCCATAGCTGTAAAGCTATAGTTATTTAGGATCAATTGGTTGTAAAATGTGTCGAGTGGTTCAAAAAGTGGATCGTCATTTGATTGGATGTGACACATGAGTTCAGGTACGAGGTGTTTTGTTTCAGCCATCTTGGAAATAGATAATTAATATATAAAGTAATAAATAAATAAATAATAAGATAACAGAGAACTAACCTGTACCGACTGCTCGCTTGTCAACACCTAATATAAATTAAGGTAAACTATTTTCATTTATAGTTTTTTTATTATTTTATAAGTCATTAAGAATCTTTAAGCATTTCATACAAAACTATTATAATCAATTTAATACTTAATTACTTGTACAAGTATATTTTGTTTATATCCATCAATATGTTTATGTTATGAGTTATTCATACATAGTTTCAAATGTCATACATAATAATCTATTGGTGTAAATATTTTTATATGAATACAACTGAAAATCAATAGTTTTTATATCATGTTGCATAAGAATACACTTTTGAAGTTATTAATTTCCATTTATAATAACGCTTGGAACAACTTATTTGGTTCTTACAAACTAAGAAACCTGTCTTAAATTTCAATCCTTTGTAAAACTCTGACACTACTATGAACACACACAAACACACACACACACACAAGCGTGTCGAGTTAGTCGATATGTGTATGTTGTCAGAAAAGCAGCTTACAATAATTAATACCAGCTATTATCCTCCTCTTACATGATTCCGGACATGCATGTTCAAGCTCTGTAATCTCTCGTCAAAGCCTTGTTACAGAGATGTTTAGACATTGCTTCCATTAGCTTCTAAATACAATGACAGTTATTGTCAAGTTCTGAACATATACTATTATACAAATGTATTAAAATGACATAATAATATAAAATATAAACTTTTATATTTATATTTATAAATATCATCTACTTGCTTGACACATACAAAATAAATACCAAAGTCACCCTGCTACAGACAGTACAGATGGTTTATTATTATTAATACAAGCGATGTATCTCAGCGAAGCCTGAAAATTCAGTAACTACTAACTAATCTGATGTATTGATTAATTCAAATAAAGGCTAATGACTGCTGTATTGGTCACTGAGAGTGAAGTGAAGTGAAGAAGAGTGAAGCATTCTGAATAAGATAAACACTATATCACTATTTCTTTTCATCATAGATCTGAAAAACTTTGTCGGTGATTTACCAAATATGTTTAATTTACCAATATCATTTGTATGTATCGATATCCCGTGGATACAAATTGATCAACTGTTTATGACTTACATTTCATATTCAGGAGTATTTATATATATTTAAAAATGTTTAACTTTTATCGTTATTTATGATGAAGTGTCCATATATTACCGCAAAATAAATCCACCTACGTGGTAATTTGTTTAGTATTGTTACAAGTATGTTAAATGTAAAAGAAAAATATGAGTTTTCAATATATATACTCACAATATAAAGTTTTTTTGTATAGTCAATTAAACATATTAATGTGACGATAAAAGAGATTTACATAATATTTCTTAGTTCTAAACATTTCATTAAAAGACAATGTACTATAATTAGGTCATAAAATTATTCGGTAACCATTGTTTGGTTTCAACTGACATACTCGTATTGTTAAACTTCATAACTTGCTCGCACTTCAGTAACGTACAAAGTATGAAATTGTAAGTAAAATAGTTTAGTAGTAGTTTTGATAACACTTAGTATCCACCGCGGACTGATGAGTTGATGAGGTGTGTGTCGGATTAAGAGAGAACATGAATATGTGTTCAATTGAATCTGCATTTTAACACGCGTTTATTAACTTGACATAAATGTATCTATAACACAGGTATGAGACTGACAAAGTGTTTATAAACTACTTACTTAAAACTATGCAAGTTACATACTAATACTATATATAACACGTAATAGTAATTCTTAGGTTACAAGTTCATTTCCACATTATAAATATACTTGATATTAAATACATAAAAACTGTTTGTTTGTATTTTTTATTTTATTTAAAAAAACAAAAAAAAAGTTCAACAACAAAATTTACATAATTTTTTGGAAATAATTGAGACAACTTTTAATATAGAGACCTGAAATCCTGAGAATATAATTTAAACCATTATATAAAATATAACTAGATATTAAAAATATAATACATACATAACATAATAACACTACCTCTGCTGTTGCGAGCACAAAAGATCCCTGCTTGGAGACAATCAACTTAAGATAAATTAATGACCATTGTAGAAAATTAATTTAGATCTGTTGGTGTATGGAACATATTATTTAACATATCCCTAAACCTACGAACTATCTATATCTATATCTATTTCTATCTATTTGTACATCGACTACATATATATTTGTATTCTAATGTAAATTAATATAAACGTAATTGTCCATATAACGTGAGATTTAATCTAAAACCGTTTGAAATATTCTCTTTGAATTCTGTGGATATATTTTATAACGAAAATCAAATCAACCGTTCATTAAACTGGCCTCCGTTTGAAAGTAGTTCATAGTTTTATTATGGTTATTGATTTCCTCCAGTTCAGAAATTTTAAATACAAAAAATACACTCAGATTTTTTTTGTATTTTCTCGTTATTCGATATAACGAGAAAATACCAAAGTTTTATAAAGTAAAGCAAAGCGATATATCAATTAAATGGTTTCTTAATTTCTTTTTTTATTTCGTTCCATAACACTTATTATGTAATATTAAATATTGTGCCGTGTTATTGTTGAATATCACTTAAACCGGTCCAGGGTTGTTAATAAACTTTTGTCTCCCTTTGGTTTAGTGACAATGCAAATATTATGAAAAGGGCATCAAAATATCGGCACAAGTGTATCGACATACCATTATTGAGAAGTTAGTTAAGCCCTTAACACTACCATGTCCAATAATCAATAATGGTCCTTTCTGCAAGACCGGACGCCGGGTCATAAAGCTCGATCCACCCAGTCGTAAGAACGTCTTAAGTTATTCAATAAAAACTTCACTCGTAAGAAATGACTCAAGTTATTGATTCAGTTTGTTGAAATGAGTTAAAAGTTTAAACATAAAACTGTGACCCCACTTACAGATGTATCTGAATTCAGGAATCAAATAATATTAGTAATTAGAATCAATATTAAACATGTTGAGAGAATAAAAAAAATGAAGGTTCTGTTAAAATTGCCAATTATTTTATTAATTAAAGTTTCTTCCTTTTTCATCAGAATCATATAATTATAGATTCACATTTCATTAAAGAATGATGGTTCTTTCTGAGATACTAATTGATAAACTTAGAGTCTGAAATGTTGAATTACAATTTGATGTTTATCTCTTATATATAAATTGTAAAAAATATTTTTATTTTCCAAGACATAACTCGATGTGAAAGAAGCGTATATGAAACACTTATTTTTAATTAATCAGTTACTACATACACACTGTATTAAATATTTTCTTATAAACCAATTCAGAATTCAATTATTACAGTTTGCATTCTATTCTAATAAACGGAGAGTGTTTTGATAAGTATTGTGGGTAAATAATAATTTGTTGCGTTCCGATATGCAGATTATATGCAGAATGGGGAGCTATACTTCGGATCAAGCGAGAAGGGAAGGGAATTTGCTACAATAGCATGGACGCTTTTGAAGAGTTAAACATTTTATCTGCTTCTTTCAACACCTTTTAATCTTGTTAGTTCTTAATTATGCAGCTTAGAGTAAAATATACAATCAGTTAAGACAAGCTTGATAAGGTTTTGTTACCCTTTAATGAGATTTGACGAAAGTATATGTCCTGTTCAATCTTTCTTTATCTTTCCAATTTGAAAGATATCCTTTTGTTGTTGATCGTGCTAAGATTAGTGTTTTAAGATAATCTATTTCTATTGTTTAGATTGATAGACTTAACACTATAGCTTGTATTCGGTTTCCTACAGGACCCTGTCGAGATAATCATTTCCAGTACATAAGCGGTCGACCCAAACTGATTTTGTTCACTTACGACATGGTTCATAAAATTCTCAATTACGATGGATGGCGTATTGACAAACAATGAGCCATTTCGAAAGGCCTAAGGCCAAAATGTCAATTTCATGGACAAAGAAACAGCTACATGAAATTAAAATCGAATCTCGGAAAAATGTTACTTTGAAACACAAAGTCACATAAAGTGGAATAAAACAACTTTAATTCCTTACTTTATATAGAAATATCACTATTGTATTTATTACATTAAATTAAAGTCGTCGCCAACCCTGTTGCTGCTATTCAGAAGCAAAACCAAAGCAAGAAAATGTATCAAATAGTAAGTCGTTAAAAATTCATGACCTGATGTTTATAATATTTACGTAGCAGTCCTCAGTTGGTGAAAGTAGATTGCGGCTGGAACTGAAGTATTTAAAGTTAGTCAGTTCACTTCACATCGAATATTAATTCACTAGAATCCAACAGTTTGATTGAATTGTTATTTAACAAAGCGTAGTTTCCAGTTTGAATTACAGTAGTTTTCTGTCCAAACTGAACTACTATTTAACGTAAAAGTACTTATTGCTATAATATAACAAATTTAGTTTGGTTACATTTTGAAGACATTTTAATATATTATATTTCCAAAGACGTAATATAGATACTGATTTTATTTTATAACAAAAATATACTTCGGATAAATACGATAGTGGTGTTTTCAGAGATGGACCAGAACTTTTCTAAACCAGTCAGGAGCCTCCAACTAATACGACCAGCCTCACTAAAAATGTAATCGACTAGAATGACCATTTTCTAGTCGATTACATTTTTATTCAAGCAAATTCTTAAAGATTTTAATTCCTCGCCCCCCATTCTCAAATTTAAGCCGATAATTTAAGTCCCGTAGAGGATGAGAGGTCAGTCAAAGAAATTATCCAAAGCTTCAGTTTCAACAGTTATAACTACTCTTCATCTTCAATACATCACTGTTCGTTCCCGGAACAATGGAAGGTAGTATAATATACATAGGATCGGTTTACCGCGTCAGCCCTTGACCTAATTAGCTCATTAAACACGATAACAAGTATATCCTAATGTATACTAACTAATGTGTAGACGAGAATAAAGTGAATAGTCCGGGTTTAGATCCAAACTCTAATCTTCACCTCATCTACCGCTTAAAGGAGCACATTTTTATAATGTACTATTATTGAACTAAGTATGCTAATAGCGAAGCAAAGCAACGTATGCAGAACTGTAAACGAGATATTATTGATATCTCAGTTCCTCTTTGTAATACTATCAAAAGCCTTGGGATTACCTTATAGGCCTTTCCCGGAACTCCTCGGGCACGAATATCAAGAGAGGTCGTATGCGCCCCTTTCAACTCTGCAGCGACAACAGAGACACTATAGTCAGCTGCATACACATTAGATACATATCTACGAAACTAGAACTATAGCTCATGAGGCAGAATAAAGTTATTTAAGCACAAAGTAACGAATGACAAGTTAACAGAGGTCGTTGACACAAACTATGTAGAACGAACTTTAACCTTTCTTGAAGTTTAGCGAATGAATATCATTAACAGCTCTGTATTCACTACTTGTTCGTAGGATTTATATCACAGTTTGAAACTATTTACGATTTTAAAACTGTGAGATGAAATCTTACTTGTAAATTTAACTATGTCTGTTAGTTTTTAATATTATCATTTCATAGAATATACTTTTTCAAGTAATTTGTTTAATGTTACCTGGATCGATGATCTGTTCTCGCTTCACGAAAAAATAAAGGAATGGAAATGTATGTAGTTAATGGATATTGCCTCGGAAATAAATATAATATATTTTTAGACCTGAATGTTTTATTATATTCAGGAAAATACAAAAATTGGTTGTGGTATATAAACTATTATTTAACATATCATATATTAAATAATCATAAAGAGAGCAGGGCAGACGAAGTCACTGGAAACTGCTAGTTTTGCAAAAGATTTGATGTTATATACAATACAAATACAAAATTATTTGTTATATTACATACAGATAGACAATATTATAATTATCTTAGCCGTTATAAAGTAATTAATGTTATGTATCAATTAAGTGTTTAAAAACCACTGCCCTCTTTGACTGTGGAATTTTTAATATTAAATATATAATAAAGTAATTCAAGTAAAAACAAATTAATTATTTCGTATCGCTGAACAAATAAATTAACTTTAAATTGTAAATAACTACATCATATTAAATTTAACAATATCTATAATATTTATTTATCTTTAATCTAAGTAATTAAAGATAAATGAATATTATTATTATTAATAAAAATTTATTGATAGGTATTGATTGATCTAAACTTATTTTAATATATTTCACGTTCTTTAATAAATAATCTCATAACTTAAAACAAACATGACTTGTATTTACACATTTAGTATTTAAAATTATTTTTTATTTATTATGAAATTTCTTTAAACTTTTATCGAAAAAAGTTAAAATTCTATAACAGTCTAAAACCAAGTCTATAATATTGAATATTGACTTCAAGACAAAGACGCAATATCCGTGAAATAAGTTGCTTCGAATATTATCCATTGTGTCTTGAGCTTCTCTTAAAATAACATTATGTTTCATGGTTGTTCTTTCGAGGAATTTGGCAAAATCTAACATAATCCTTTAATAGCTTGACGTCCTATTGACATGTGTGTCTCGAAGCAAAATAAACAGTACATTTAATTAAAACCCTAAATCCCTAATGTGAGGTCGTATGTGTTGTTGTACACCGCCATGAGCTAACTCATGATGTGATATTATTATATACACGATACCTATATATATATATATATATTTGTCAAAGCAGATAAAACACGCTTATTAAAGTCTATTTTCATTATTATTTCATTTCTAATGTATCCGCTGGAAAATGTAAGAAGTTATTTGTAGTAAATAAGTGCGTTTGTATCAAGGTAAATAGCAATACTTACCTAAGTAGTTTACAACATTTCGTACGATTCTCCAGTGCAATGTCAAAGGTAAAGCTGATAAAACTAAGCCTAATATTATTATCAAACATTAAGTGAGTGATATCATTTAATGTTTTTATACAAATTAATACAATATTGTTAAAGTCAAAGCTATTAGAGTCGAAGCAAATCCGAAACACTAACAATGTGCATGCAAAATATAATGATGATCGGTGGCGTAGTTAGGATATGAAAGGGTTCGTGATGATGTGAATATGATAATATGAAAATCATTAATAGATATATAATTAAAGGAGTCGTCAAATCAAGTTAGCGCAAAGATTTAAAATGTTAAAATCTGTTGTCGAGTATCTTTTAAGTTCGTTTGTGATAAAACTGAAAGACCCGCGTTGAGGAGAAAGTCAATATTCTCGTTGCTTGTTTTACGTTTCAAAATGTTAAAGCTCAGTATTCCAGCTTAAGTATCTATAGTTAGTTTTAGGGGTTTCTTGTATTTTTAGCAGCTTATGTGTATTTATTAATGAGTTATTTATACATAGTTTCATTACGAGACCAATGTAAAGCAATTTCAATTTTTGACAAAATTATATATAGCCTGACACAGAGGAACGATACTTTTTAATTGCAGGTAGTTTTAACTAAACTTGTTTTGAAAATAGTTCGTAAATAACAATTTGTCATACAATGTATGTAGTTCTAAGAATTTTTTAAGTAAACTGTTGGTACGATACGATATTATACGGTATTATATGGTATTATACGGTATGATATGATATGATATGGTGTGGTGTGGTGTGGTGTGGTGTAGTGTGGTGTAGTGCGGTGCGGTGCGGTGCGGTGCGGTGCGGTGCGTTGCGTTGCGTTGCGTTGCGTTGCGTTGCGTTGCGTTGCGTTGCGTTGCGTTGCGTTGCGTTGCGTTGCGTTGCGGTGCGGTGCGGTGCGGTGCGGTGCGGTGCGGTGCGGTGCGGTGCGGTGCGGTGCGGTGCGGTGCGGTGCGGTGCGGTGCGGTGCGGTGTGGTATGATATCATACAACTCTACATGACACTATACTACACGACACGACACGGTATTATATAACTATAATATAGTATAAAATAAAGAAAAGAGGTAATTTGCGAGGCTGTTATAATATTTTTATTTCTATGCAATTTTATTTTATCACTTTATTTATTATAAGAATCCTGTCTTAATTTTCAAACCTTTGTAAAACTCTGTCACTACTATGAACACACACAAACAGCACATCAGCCTGTGCAGCGTGTCGAGTTAGTCGATATGTGTATGTTGTCAGAAAAGCAGCTTACAATAATTAATACCAGCTATTATCCTCCTCTTACATGACTTCGGACATGCATGTTCAAGCTATGTAATCTCTTGTCAAAGCCTTGTTACAGAGATGTTTAGCCACTGCTTCCATTAACTTCTAAATACAACGACATATATTGTTAAGCTCTGCACCCTTACTATTTTACAAATATATTAAAAGGATATAATAATATGAAACATAAACTTTTATATTGATATTTACAAATATCATCTACTCGCTTCACGCATACAAAGAAAAATACTAAAGTCACACTGCGTCATAGTACCGATGGTTTAATATTTTTTAATACCAGCGCTGTGTCGAAATAAAGCCCAGATTATCTAACTACTAACTAATTTGTTGTGTTGATTAATTGAAGTTTAATGACTGCTGTATTGTTCAAAAAGCATTCTGAAAAAGATGGACTCTATATCACTATTTCTTTTCATAATAGATCTGTAAAACTTTGTTGGTGATTTACCAAATATGTTTAATTTAACAATATCATTTCTATCCATGTATCGATATTCCGTGGATAAGAATTGTTCATCTGTTTATTATTTAAGTTACATTTCAGATTTAGGATATAATTAAAAATGTGTAACTTTCCTCACAATTTATAAGAAGTCTATGATAAAGTGTCCATATATTACCGCAAAACAAATCCAATAAGACAATATGTTATGTATTGTCCAATAATACAAAAAAAAGACAATATGTTTTGTAATCAAAATAAAAGTTATATTCAAATTTTTTATTTAAAAAGGTGATATTTTACAATTTATAATTGACATTACACCAAGGAATTGTAGTGAGTTGTTACCGCGCGGGTTTTATCACGCGATGACAATAAGTAACTTTAATATTTATAAAACGTTTATATCTTTTCATTTTCACATAGTTTAATTAACTGTAAGGTTATATTTTATAAAGTTTGTATTGCTATAATATATTGGCTATAGATATTTTGAATATAATACATAGATAAGATAATAACACTACCTCTGCTGTTGCGAGCACAAGAGATCCCTGCTTGGAGACAATTAGCTTAAGATAAATTAATGACCATTGTAGAAAATTAATTTAGATCAGTTGGTGTATGGAACATATTATTTACCATATCCTTACACCTATGAACTATCTATATCTACATCTATTTATTTGTACAACGACTACATATATATTTGTATACTAAAATAAATTAATATAAACGTAATTGTCATATAACGTGCGCTTTATATATCTATATCTATCTATTTGTACAACGATTACATATATATTTGTATACTAATATAAATTAATATAAACGTAGTTGTCCATATAACGTGAGCTTTAATCTAAAACCGTTTGAAATATTCTCTTTGAATTCTGTGGATATATTTTATAACGCAAAGCAAATCAACCGTTCATTAAACAAGCCTCCGTTTGAAAGTAGTTCATAGTTTTATTATGGGTATTGATTTCCTCCAGTTCAGAAATTTTAAATACAAAAAATATACTCAGATTTTTTTAGTATTTTCTCGTTATTCGATATAACGAGAAAATACCAAAGTTCTATAAAGTAAAGCAAAGCGATATATCAATTAAATGGTTTCTTACTTTCTTTTTTTATTTCGTTCCATAACACTTATTATGTAATATTAATATTTTGTCATGTTATTGTTGAATATCACTTAAACCGATCCGGGGTTTTTAATAAACTTTTGTCTCCCTTTGGTTTAGTGACAATGCAAATATTGTGAAAAGAGCATCAAAATATCGGCACAAGTGTATCGACATACCATTGTTGAGAAGTTAGTTAAGCCCTTAACACCACCATGTCCAATAATCAATAATGGTCCTTTCTGCAAGACCGGACGCCGGGTCATAAAGCTCGATCCACCCAGTCTTAAGAACGTCTTAAGTTATTCAATAAACACTTCACTCGTAAGAAATGACCCAAGTTATTGATTAGTTTATTGAAATGAGTAAAAAGTTTAAACATAAAACTTCTACCCCACTTACAGATGTATCTGAATTCAGCAATCAAATAATATTAGTAATTAGAATCAATATGAAACATATTGAGAGAATAAAAAAATTAATGTTCTGTTAAAATTGCCAATTATTTTATTAATTAAAGTCACATCTCATTAAAGAATGATGGTTCTTTCTGAGATACTAATTGATAAACTTAGAGTCTGAAATGTTGAATTACAATTTGATGTTTATCTCTTATATATAAGTTGTAAAAAATATTTTTATTTTCCAAGACATAACTCGATGTGAAAGAAGCGTATATGAAACACTTATTTTTAATTAATCAGTTACTGTATTAACTATTTTCTTATAAACCAATTCAGAATTCAATTATTACAGTTTGCATTCTATTCTAATAAACGGAGAGTGTTTTGATAAGTATTGTGGGTAAATAATAATTTGTTGCGTTCCGATATGCAGATTATATGCAGAATGGGGAGCTATACTTCGGATCAAGCGAGAAGGGAAGGGAATTTGCTACAATAGCATGGACGCTTTTGAAGAGTTAAACATTTTATCTGCTTCTTTCAACACTTTTTAATCTTGTTAGTTCTTAATTATGCAGCTTAGAGTAAAATATACAATCAGTTAAGACAAGCTTGATAAGGTTTTGTTACCCTTTAATGAGATTTGACGAAAGTATATATCCTGTTCAATCTTTCTTTTCTTTTCAATTTGAAAGATATCCTGTTGTAATAGGTTGAAGATCGTGCTAAGATTAGTGTTTTAAGATAAATATATTTCTATTGTTTAGAGCGATAAACTTAACAGTATAGCTTGTATTCGGTTTCCTACAGGACCCTGTCGAGATAAAAATTTCCAGTACATAAGCGGTCGATCCAAACTGACTTTGTTCACTTACGATATGGTTCATAAACTTCTCAATTACGATGGATGGCGTATTGACAAACAATGAGCCATTTCGAAAGGCCTAAGGCCAAAATGTCAATTTCATGGACAAAGAAACAGCTACATGAAATAAAAATCGAATCTCGGAAAAATGTGACTTTGAAACTCAAAGTCACATAAAGTGGAATAAACCAACTTTAATTCCTTACTTTATATAGAAATATCACTATTTTACTTATTATATTAAATTAAAGTCGTCGCCAACCCTGTTGCTGCTATTCAGAAGCAAAACCAAAGCAAGAAAATGTATCAAATAGTAAGTCGTTAAAAATTCATGACCTGATGTTTATAATATTTACGTAGTAGTCCTCAGTTGGTGAAAGTAGATTGCGGCTGGAACTGAAGTATTTAAAGTTAGTCAGTTCACTTCACATCGAATATTAATTCATTAGAATCCAACAGTTTGATTGAATTGTTATTTAACAAAGCGTAGTTTCCAGTTTGAATTACAGTAGTGGTCTGTCCAAACTGAACTACTATTTAAAACAAAAGTACTTATTGCTACTAATATAACAAATTTAGTTTTGTTACATTTTGACTACACTTAATTTATTATATTTCCAATGAAGTAATGTAGATACTGATTTTGAACGAAAATATACTTCGGATAAATACGACAGTGGCGTTTTCAGAGATAGACCAGAACTTTTTTAATCCAGTCAGGAGCCTCTTAACTAATACGACCAGCCTCACTAAAAATGTAATCAACTAGAAAATGGTCACGGAGCAAATTTAAAAAAAAAATAATTCTTCGCCCCCATTCTCAAATGTAAGCTGATAATTTAAGTTCCGTAGAGGATGAGAGGTCAGTCAAAGAAATTATCCAAAGCTTCAGTTCCAACAGTTATAACTACTCTTCATCTTCAATACATCACTGTTCGTTCCCGGAACAATGGAAGGTACTATAGTATACATAGGATCGGTAAACCGCGTAATCAAACCCTTGACCTAATTAGCTCATTAATCACAATAATAAGGATATCTGAATATATAGTGTTGACGAGAATAAAGTGAACAGTTTGGGTTTAGATCCAGACTCTCTAATAAAGATTAGACCTTATCTACCGCTTAACAAAGCACATTTACTTAATTTCCTATTTTTGAACTAAGTATCCTTATAGACAACAACTTGGAAGTGATTACAGCGAAGCAACATATGTAGAACTGTAAACAAGTTATTATTGATATCCCAGTTCCTCCTTGTAATAATGTCAAAAGCTTTGGGCTTACCTTAAGAGCATTTCCCGGAACTCCTCAGGCCCGAATATCAAGAGAGATCGTATGTGCCCCTTTCACCCCTTCGGCGACAACAGTGACACTATAATCAGCTTCATACACATTAGATACATACCTTCGAAACTAAAACTATAGCTCATACAGAATAAACTTATATAAGCACAAAGTAACGAATGACAAGTTAACAGAGGTCGTTGACACAAACTATGTAGAACGAACTTTAACCTTTCTTGAAGTTTAGCGAATGAATATAATTTACTGCTCTGTATTCACGACTTGTTCGTAGGATTTATATCATAGTTTTAAACTATTTACGAGTTTAAGCCTGTTAGACGAAATTTTACTTGTAAATTTAACTGTGTCTGTTAGTTTTTAATATTATCATTTCATAGAATATACTTTTTCAAATATTTTATTTAATGTTACCTGGATCGACGATCTGTTCTCGCTCCACGAAAAAATAAGGGAATGGAAATGTATGTAGGTAATGTTTATTGCCTCGGAAGTATATATAATATATTTTTAGACCTGAATGTTTTATTATATTCAGAGAAAACACAAAAATTGGTTGTGGTATATAAACCATTACTTAACATATCATATGTTAAATAATCATAAAGAGAGCAGGGCAGACGAAGTCACTGGAAACTGCTAGTTTTGCAAAAGATTTGATGTTATATACAATACAAATACAAAATTATTTGTTATATTACATACAGATAAACAATATTATAATTAGCTTAGCTTAGCTTAGCTTAGTCGCTATAAAGTAATTATTATATTATTAAGTGTTTAAAAACAACCGCCATCTTTGACTGTGGAATTTTTAATATTAAATACATAATAAAGTTATTCCAGTAAAAACAAAAAAAGCTGAAGAAATAAAAAAACTCTAAATTGAAAAATAATTACATCATATTAAATTTAACAATATCTTTAATTTTAATGTATCTTTAATTAATTAGTTAATTTATTATAATCATTAATAGTTATCTAAACTTATATTTATATTAATATTTTTTCATTTTCTATAATAAACAATGTAATAACTTAAAACAAACATGTCTTGTATTTACACATTTAGTATTTAAAATTATTTTTATTTATTATGAAACTTCTTTAAGCTGTTATCGAAAAAAGTTAAAATTCTACAACAGTTTAAAACCAAGTATAATATTGAATATTGACGTCAAGACAAAGACGCAATTTCCGTGAAACAAATTGCTTCGAATATTATCCATTGTGTCTTGAGCTTCTCTTAAAATAACTATAATGTTTCATGGATGTTCTTTCGAGGAATTTGGCAAAATCTAACATAATCCTTTAATAGCTTGACGTCCTATTGACATGTGTGTCTCGAAGCAAAATAAACAGTACATTTAATTAAAACCCTAAATCATATAAAAGTAAATAATATTAAAATCAAAATATCAAATCTATAAAAATAACAATTTTTTTAGTAAATGAAATAAATTATTAACTATAAAATAACTTATTGAAGTTGTAATATTAACAATTTACATTTCATAAAGTAGTTTGAGAGTACTTTAAGATTGAAGAGAACTTCTCGGCAAACTAAAACCCAGTAAAAGAGTATGGACAGACGTTAATGGACAAAATAATTAAGTAATGTGAGGTCGTATGTGTTGTTGTACACCGCCATGAGCTAACTCATGATGTGATATTATTATATTCACGATACCTATATATTTAGTCATGCGTTTGTCAAAGCAGATAAAACACGCTTATTAAAGTCTCTTTTCATTACTATTTCATTTCTAATGTATCCGCTGGAAAAAGTAAGAAGTTATTTGTAGTAAATAAGTGCGTTTGTATCAAGGTAAATAACAATACTTACATAAGTAGTTTACAACATTTCGTACGATTCTCCAGTGCAATATCAAAGGTAAAGCTGATAAAACTAAGCCTAATATTATTATCAAACATTAAGCGAGTCATAATCATTTAATGTTTTTATACAAATTAATACAATATTGTTAAACCCAATGCTATTAGAGTCGTCGCCAATCTGAAACACTAACAATGTGCATGCACAATTTAATCATGGTCGGTTGCGTAGTTAGAACATGAAATATTAGGATATTCCGTGATGGTGTAGAATATGATAATATGAAAATCATTAATCATTAATAGATAGATATATAATTAAAGGATTCGTCAAATCAAGTTAGCGCAAAGATTTAAAATGTTAAAATCCGCTGTCGAGTATCTCTTAGGTACGTTTGTGATGAAACTGAAAGACCCGCGATGAGGAGAAAGTCAATATTCTCGTTGCTTGTTTTACGTTTCAAAATGTTAAAGCTCAGTATTCCAGCTTAGGTATCTATAGTTAGTTAAAGGGTTTTCTTCTATTTTTAGCAGCTTTTTTATATTTATTTGTTAGTTATTTATACATAGTTTCATTACGACACCAATGTAAAGCAATTTCTATTTTTGACAAAATTATAAATTACCTGACACAGAGGTACGATACTTTTTAATTGCTGGTAGTTTTAACTAAACTTGTTTCGAAAATAGTCCGTAACTACAATTTGTCATACAATGTATGTAGTTCTAAGGATTTTTGAAGTAAACTGTTGTTATGAATATTATCGATACGGTACGATACGATACGGTATGATACGATGTGATACGATATGATACGATATGATACGATATGATACAATACAACACTACATGACACTACACTACACTACACTGCACCGCACCGCAATATTTTGATCACTTTATTTAAAATGTCATTTATAGCGTATTTTTTTCTGAATACAGAAGAAAAACTAAATTTTTAAACCGTGTTCTATAATATACTCGTTTGAAGTTATTAATTTCCATTTATAATAACGCTTAGAACAAATTATTTTGTTATTACAAACTAACAATCCTGTTTTAATTTTCAAACCTTCGTGAAACTCTAACACTACTATGAACACACATAAACATCCCATCAGCGTGTCAAGTTAGTCGATATGTGTTGTCAGAAAAGCAGCTTACAATAATTAATACCAGCTATTATCCTCCTCTTACACGACTCCGGACATGCATGTTCAAGCTCTGTAATCTCTCGTCAAAGCCTTGTTACAGAGATGTTTAGCCATTGCTTCAAGCTCTGAACATTTACTATTAAACAAATGTATTAAAAAGATCTAATAATATAAAAAATATACTTTTGTATTGATATTTATAAATATCATCTACCCGCTTGACGCATACAAAAAAATTACCAAAGTCACACTGCGTCACGGTACCGATGGTTTAATTTTTTTTAATACAAGCGATGTGTATAACTGAAGCCCAGATTAACTAACTACTAACTAATTGGTTATGTTGATTAATTGAAGTTTAATGACTGCTGTATTGCTCAAAAAGCATTCTGAAAAATATGGACACTATATCACTATTTCTTTTCATACTAGATCTGTAAAACTTTGTTTTTAAATGATCATGTTGCCATATATGTATCGATATTCCGTGGATACGAATTGTTCATCTGTTTATTACTTAAGTGATTTGTATAATTTTATCATAAGGATGTTAAATGAAACTTGATGTATTCTGAGTTATTATTTTTATTTGAAAGAAGTAAACTTCGAGTGTTTTGAGTGGTGTTAGTAATACTGTTTCATAAAGTCTGTTATAGTTTGTTACTTATTGTAAACATTTTAAAACTAGCTGTAATTAATCATTCGCTATTCTATGATCTGATCTCTGTCATCTTGCAACTTTTTTAATCCTTAAAAAATATCGAATATTTTGTTGATTAATTTATTCTAAATCTTCATTTTTGTTTCCCAAAACTAAAATATAAATAAGTTGTTATTGAACTGGTCAGTGAGATGGAATTCAGGACTTAATGTGCTGCACAGGAAAAGAAGACAATAAGTGTTTTAATAAAAGTAAAAGTTATATTCAAAAGTTTTTATATAAAAAGGTGAAATGTTTACAATTGAGAATAGAGATTACACCAAGGAATTGTATTGAATTGTAACTGCGCGGGTTTTATCACGCGATGACAATAAGTAACTTTAATATTTTTAAAATGTTGATTTCTTTTTACATATTTTTTGCGATTAATTTAATTAATTGCAATATTCTATTTTATAAAAATCGTTAAGATCGATACGACACGATACGACACGACACCACACGATAAAGACATTTTGCGGACACGCGACGTCTCACGAGCTTTGCTACTGTTCTGAAGCAAAAGAAAGATATTGAATAATTACAATGGATATTTGTTTAAACATTGTGACATGTCAAAATAAACGAAATTTAGGACTCCAAGTGATCTGTGCAGAAAAGAAGCTACGATGACGTCGGACGATTGCATTTTATATATTACGGTCTCACACTTGCTTTGAGAATAATGTAGCTTACCTCAGATTATCTAATAAAAACAGTAATTACTATAAATTTTCTTGTAAGGAATTCTTTAGGATTTATTATTATCATAATATTATTATAAGAAGTTTTACAAAAAGTCTACGCTTGACATTAGTCATATTGTTTTGTTCTCCCATTCCATTGCAGTAGAAATTAAAATTATTTGGCCTGACTATGTTTATTCGTAGTATTAGGGTTCCGTAACTCACATACAGTATGTGATTATTTGTGATTATTTTTAATTAACCCACATAGAGTTTGCGATTCTTTATTATTATTTGCCCAGCAAAGCGGGCGGGAATCAGCTAGTTGTTTATAAACATGTATATTGATTTAGAATAAAAAGGACTCGAACCTGTTACCCTTGATAAAACGTCCCGTCACTTTGCCAATCCAGGCGACAGATAGTATTCAATAAAATGTTATACATGAATCCAGAACCATCACTATAAATACATTTTTTCCCTATATATTCAAATAATCGGTATTTTGTTGAAAAAGAATGAGTTTTTAATGTTTTTCCTCACAAAATACAGCTATTTTGTATCATTCATTGAACATATTACGTGATGATAAAAGAGATTTACTTAATATTATCGCAGTTCTAAATAGAATGTACTATTATTAGATCACAACATTATTTGGTAACAATTGTTAAGTTTCGACTGACATACTCGTATTGTTAAACTTCATAAACTTGCTCGCACTTCAGTAACTAACAAAATATTCAAATTGTGATCAAAATAGTTTAGTAGTAGTTTTGATAACACTTAGTATTTACAGCGGACTGATGTGTTGATGAGTTGATGAGTTGTGTGTCGCATTTAGAGAGAACATGAATATGTGTTCAACTGAATCTTCATTGTATGCATTTCATAGCTTGAAATAAATGTATCTTAGACTGACGAAGTGATTTTAAACTACTTACTTAAAATAATGCGAGTTGCGGTCCAAAACCATATATATCGGTGACACGTAGAAGTAATTCTTAGGCTACAAGTCCATTATAAATTTACGTTATATTAAATACATGTAAGTTGTTTGTTTGTATTTTGTTCTATCAAAAGTTCAACAACAAAATTAACATAATTATTTGTAAGTAACACAGACAATTTTCGGATTTTTGGTATTTTCTCGTTATATGGAGTTCTAAAAGGAAAGCAAAGCGATATTTCAATTAAATGGTGTTCACAAACTTTTTAAATAATTTTTTAATATATATTTTTTTATTTCGTTCCATCATAGCACATATTGTGTTATTAAAATCACTTAAACCGGTCCAGGATTGTTCATAAACTTTTGTTTCGCTTTGGTTTAGTGACAATGTCAATAACCAATTTGAGAATATCGCAAAAAAGTTAAAATTTAAATTCTAATTGTTCTTAAACAGTTCTAAAGAGTAATTAATACTGTTACGTAGAAATTGCCTTTCTGTAATAATTCCATTATTTATACTTTATAGTCACACATTCGCTTTTCTATAATGTTTGTTATATATGAATGTATTAAACTAACACACTGTAATAGTAATAAATGTTACGGTCAATAAAAAAATGTCTTTCTCTGTAACAATATTTATTGCAAGACTAGTTTGTAAGTAATTTGAATCTTCATAATAAATTAGTAGTAAGTGTACTTTTTACCTCTATAACGTATTATAATATTATATTATTTGACTGAATATGAAGTGTGTTATTTCGTAGATTAATTTGTATATTATTCATTGAAGGTGGCTTTATTATTTGAAGAATAAATTTTACCTGAATATATTATTTCAGGTGTCTGGAAAACTTCGGGACGTCGTCCTGGATGTCCGGTGTCCTGATCTGTATCTATAGCTGAATGTTATGCCTTCCATTAAAGTACTGATGCTCGTTTTAGGAGTCATGAATTAGAACATTAAAAAAAGACAATCTGTTTAAATTATTGTTACAAAGAATGGCTGATGCTCCATAATTAGAGCAGAACGTCTTAAGTTATTCAATAAAATCTTCACTCATAAAAAATGACTTAACTTATTGATTTAGTTTGTTGAAGTGAGTAAAAAGTTTAAACATAAAACTTCTACCCCACTCACAGATGTTTCTTATTTAAAAATGGGGATCAATATGAATCATGTTAGCAGAATAAAAATAAAGGTACTGTTAATATTGCTATTATACTCATGGATAAGTTTCAATCAATCAATCAATCAAGCCTCGGGTTATAATTATTTTAGTAATAATTAAAGTGTATTCTTTCTTATTTTTAGGTTTAGATTAGGGATTTAAATAAAACTTAACATTAAAAAATGTTTAAATGGTCGTATTAAGTAATGTAGCAACTTGAACCATTTATAAATATTTAACCCTTCACCTTTACTATAACAATGCAGGCCGACCTCAACCATCAAATTCTTTTAGTAAACTTCATAAAGATAGTTTCAATTTACAAACTCATTGAATTGAACTAACACATATTTAGACAGTTTATAAAGAACAAACAACTGTTACTAAATACTTCAAATAACCGACTACAGTTAACATTTTTAAGTGACAATGCTAAAAAATGGTTTATTTATGCCCTAATACTTTCAGAATTTTGAAATTTTACATTCATAAACAAAAATATTTTTTAAAATATTTAGGTTGCTTTATATTCACTTAATATAACAACATGAAGTTTTCCGAAAAGCTATTCGATCTGATGCCTGCCGCCAAATTTGATCATCATTCAGATTGGGAACAAAAAGCTATTGATCGATTGAACGTACGTCCTTAAACACAGCAGCCGGGATCACTAATAACTTAGATAACTCGCGGTCAACATGTACAAACTAGAAATGCTGAAGTTTTACCTATAAACTTGTGTAGAGTTTCAAATAGTGTAACAGAAGCAATAGTGTTTGTCCAAACCTGAAGCGGAAACGAGTTCAAAGTGGCGAAAACAAAGTTTTATTCCATAATTGAAGTTAAATCTTATATTTAATTTTAATATGATGAGTTGAATATTCTATTTTTTTTGATGAGTTGAATATTCTATTTTTTTGTTCGTATATTGTCGAGTTATGTTAGTGCAAAATTTAAAATATTTTGGCTATTCTATTTCAATAATCCGTCTTCTTTTTAACCAAAGAGATTTATAATCTATTGTATATAACGTTGAAGATATCCTATAAAGTGTTCTAATTTTTTTTATATAATATTATCTATACAACTTGTAACTTAAAAGCGTTTACTCTGGCTTAACTCAGGGCATTACCCATGAGATATTTGGGAGATGGCCGAATAAGCAGGTGATATTATTTAATGCCTCGGACCTGACACGAGCCAGGCGTGGGTCGGACACGTGACCTAACCTACTTCTTTACTTTACTATTGGTTAGACTAATCTCCGTAGAGCTAGAAGTCTATTAAGCTTTTAAGCAAGAAATTTTAATACTTCTCGGGATGTGAAAACCCAATGAAAATCAATTTCAAATTACAAACAAGGCTAATAAGTAACATTATCATACAAACTTTATTCACCTACTTTATTTTAGTTTCACTTCAGCTTGCTTTAACTACATTGTAAAGCCATTTACAAATTTCCATATTACTAGATCAAGTGACCAAAGTTTCCAATATGTATTTTTTATTTATACAAATACATAGAATTCTATTCAGTACAGTAAAGAGGCAGTATAATTTTCTGCCAAGGCATTCACTAACTCGGTATAATTGTATTTAAATACAATGTTAAAAGATACGATGCAATTGTCACCTAATATATACCTAACGGGCAATGTCTCCTTTATTTATGACAACTAAAGGACTCCATTTATTGTCTCTGAACCTTAGCTTTACAATCTCATTTAATTTGCAGACCGCTGTCGTGTCACAGTTACTTTAGCTGGTGTTAAATTGTCATTTATTATGTAAAAAGACTAGTTTTCTATAACGGCTTCGTTCAATATTGTTTATTACAAATAATATTTACATACATTGCAATGTCACATGTTCTAACTAACTTCTATCGATATCGGTTAACCCTTTTCTAAATTATAGACAGGCATATAAGAAGATAAAAAAATGTGTTTAATAAAACAAAGATTTACTACAAAAATAGGAGATGAGAGTTTCTAAACAATCCCTTCATTCAATTAACCAGAAGGCAAGTCGCAAACAATAACTAGTGATGTATAAGAATAAAAAATAACTTAATACATATTTTTTTATGACATATATATTAATATTATTTCAGTTGTAGTGGTTCACCATTTTATTAATTATTACAATGAACATAAAAATATTTTTCAATAAAGGTACAAACAATACATAACATTGATTTCAAATATTTCAAAGTCCAATAGTAAAAAAGGCGTCGTAAGTTCGTTCTCTGGATACAACCCAAGAGCAACACAATTACAGGAGATAAGCTTTCACCGGTAACTGGATGGTTAGAGGTATGCAATTGGGAGCGATAGATTTTTTTAAAATTTATAAGTTATTAAGAGTACATTTTACTTTAGAGACCTGAACATCTCTGAGTTTGGACATCTTACTGCTACAAAGTTACTTAAAAATCATATCTTATTTTGTAATAAACAATGCATGTATAAGATTATTAACGTCAAGAGACTTTCAAGGTAATAATATATATGCAGTATAGCAAAATTGTATATGGTTATATGCAGCGTGGTGTGAGATCTATTGCTCTTCAGTCCAGCATCTCATAGTAATATATACTTTCAATTACCTTCTCTGCACGTGTCGGCTCATGCATATATAAGATGTAATCTCTGTGATATCGCTTTGTTAATTTTAGTATAATAGTGGGAAATAGTATACAGTTATCCTTACTATATAATAATGACCTAATTGACTCTGTATGCACGCGCATCACTTATCACCCAGAAATCACACAATAATGTGTAATACATCAAAAAAAAGCTATTGAATCAGGCTACAAAATAGGGTGGGTGCCAACCTTATACGTGACATTTGACCCTTTCCGGCCCTTCGGGCCGGGAAGTTCCCTCGTATAATTATAATGTTATTCTATTTATTTTTATTTACTTTAAAAATATATATTTTTATTTTAGTTTATATTTTTAATTTTGTAGCATTGATATTCAAATGAATATTTAATTAAAATACAGTTCTTTTTACATACTTACATTTAATTAGATCTAGTCTGAAATGTTCTTGTTAGTAAAATGCGTAATAAATGTATATGTATATGTGATCTAAATTAAAACAATATTGATATGTTGATTTATCTTTGTAGCAATCTTTAGCTTTATTATTGTTATATAGTTTAAACTAAATCACTCAAAGCCTGTCTGCTCTCCAGAGACTAGTAGGTATTAATTGACTGAAATTTTACATATAGTACGGTTGTTACTTATTTAACAAGGGATTGCAATCATGTCATCTTTCTCTCTGTTTTCGTTCATTTTATTTCATTCTTTTCTTTTGTTTTTTTCATTTAACTATGTATATTTTGAATAATAGTTTTGATGTTTCATATATGCCGGGCGTTCTGAGGCTACCACATTTTTAAATATTACTTGGTAACTAGCAAAGATTTTGTAAATCTATATCATTATGTTTGACCATAACAAATATAATATTTTAAATTTATTCTTCCAGTTACCTCATTTTCAATCAGGATCGAAATCGCATATCACGAAAACATAAAGAATGTAAATACAGTTAATTGTTAATACAAACTAAGTTACTCACTCGCTCACTTTTCCTATATAAATCTTTTTTACCATTCTTTCATCACTCATTCGTTCGACGTGCCCAAACCACCTGAGCACGTTCTTCTTCATTCTCACTGTAACATCTTCACTAGTACCTGCCATTCTGTGGATGGCAGGTACTAGTAAGCCTAGCTGCCTAGATTCGGTCAGCTAGGCTGACTCCGCATATTCTGCGAAGAGATCGCATCTCCACAGCATTCATCTTTCTTACATTCTTCTTCTGTGTTACCAACGATAGCCGCCGTATAACAGCGTCTCTAGCAAAACCGCATTGTGTACAGCCAAACGTGCAGCTATGCTGATGTTTTGCCGTCTCGGCAATGCAGCCAGAGCACCGTTGACTCTGTTACCGGCAGCAATACGTCTTTCCACATCCATTTCGTATCTTCCGTCTCTGCTAAACATACTTCCCAAATATACCACTTCATTCACTTGTTCTATTATCTTACCATTCACGTTGATCTTACATTCTATTCTTTCTTTATTTCTTTCAAATATCAGAACCTTCGTTTTATCTGCATTCAGGTTTAGACCATTATTTTCACACCCATCTTTCAGAGTGGTGACCAATGCCTGCAGATCGCGTTCTGATGATGCAATGAGCACTGCATCATCTGCGTATAGCAAGCAATTGTCTTTAAGGTCACCTACTTTCACTCCCATGTCACTGTCTTTCACGCCTTGGAGACAACTATCCAAATACAAATTGAATAACCAAGCTGACATAGCTCAACCTTGCTTAACACCCGATTGAATGTCAAACCAGGGCGACATGTCAGCTCCTACTCGCACACAGGCTGAGTGATCTATGTAAGGAGACTTTACAGCCTGTAACAAGGGTCCGTTCACGTTATATCGGGGCAGGGAGATACTGCCCCGATACAACGGATATGGAGATAACTTCTTTCTCACAACCCTGTCAAACGCCTTTTCCAAATCCACAAAAGCACAGAAAACCTTTTGGTTTAGGGCCAAAAACTTTTCCGTGATCATACGGAGGGAAAAGATCTGATCTATACACGCTCTTCCTGATCTAAAACTTCCTTGGGCCTCCCACAACAGCCTTTCAGATCTCTCTTGCATTCTTCTGGCTAATATTTTAGTATAAACTTTACCACCCAAGCTAATCAAACTGATAGCCCTATAGCTTGCACAGTCTATCTGTGAATCTTTGCCTTTATACAAAGGTACGATGACTGCACCTTGCCAATCGTCTGGGACCTCTCCTGATTTCCAGCATAAATTGCACAAAAGCCAGAACAAGTCCAAGACGCGTGGCCCACCATATTTGATCATCTCGGCGGTAACTTCATCTGCTCCCGCAGCCTTACCACATTCTAACCGCGTTCTCCACTTCTTCCAAACTGATTTCACCATCGGCTACATCCGGACTCAGCATTTTGGTGGTACTCAAGGCCGAGGCGTCCTCACATTTTTATAGGTTTTATATTTTGTTGGATTATTAACATATAAGTAATGTTTTATTAAAGTAAGCTTTAATACAATTGCTCATATATATTTACTAATTAACAATTGCTAACGTTATTATACTTATTGTATAAAACATATTATTATTGTATAAAACTTTGATGATGATGTTAATGTAAAGTTTTTCGTATGTTATGAATTTCCTTAAGGAAGTCACTTTAAAAATGAAGAACCAGAAGTAAATGAAAATGAAACATATTTCTTATTTTATCTATAATAATACAATAATGTAATAACTTATGCTTTATAAATGCTTATAATATAGCAAAACAATAACTAACAGAACTAACCAGGATTCGTTACGATAATTATTCGGTTACGTCACATCATAAGTCCAACACACGCCAGCCTCGGCTTTGTTTGAGGAACACGCTGTACCTCTTTATGTTATAGTGTTTTATTTTTAATTTGGCTTATTTATTTTAGATGTAGGCAGTCTACAAGATTGTATTTTTCAGGTTGTTTTCTGTTGTAGAGAGATATGGCTCAACTGTAGTTGTAGTCTGTTATTATAGTTATTTTTCCTATGAATATAAGCCGCCCACGCAAATTTTACCACAATTGACTTAAGTCTGCTTAGTCAGATTAAAGTCATGAGCAATGTATCGAAGTTTTTTATCAATTTACCTATCATCATTAATATTAATTCATTTGTCATTCTGTATTTTGTAAACCTTCGAGTTTTTATCAATTTTCTAGTTATGCTTATACCATTGCCATGTTAGCTGTTGCAATATAGTATTGCTCATGGCACAACTATTGACTAAACCTTAAAATATCTTTTGTATTTAAAACTCTTGTATTGGATACACGTTTTTAATTGTACAAAATAATCAAAGTACTTGAAATTTTACCATGTTGCAGGTATATATTTATTTACATCTTTTCCACTTACAAACAATATCATCACATGTAATTAATTATAGAAAACATTAATTTTAACATTCAATATTATTAATACGCAGTCATAACTAGGCATTAGTTTAAATTAAGTTAAATGAAATCCTAATTGATTTGATTCTTTTAAAAGACATACGCAATTTCATGACATTAGATATGTCGAGTAATAAAGTATTACTATTACTGTGGGAAGACAAGTGAACAAAGAGAGCACAAACGAACTACACACGAACGAACACAAACGAATAGCTCACCTATTATTTGTTTCAGATAAGGACCGGTATTATTATTGTTTTCAGTGTGGTAGTTAGAATAATTAACAATTCTAAAAAGGTATTCTTATAATAGTTCATGTTTGTTTTGTAAAATATTGAAAAAAACAAAAAAAACCATCGCAAATAGCTGTTGTACAACTTGTCTCTAAATTATTTGTTAAGTTATATGTTAGATCCAAAGTTGTATGAAAATAATGTTAGAAATATGTTTATCTTAAGTTATTTGAATCAATGAATCTGAGTAAAGATAAAAATTGAATTGAATGAATCACATTGAAAATAGGAATTGTTAGAAACGATTAAACTGCTATCACTTATTAAATTATGTTTGCGATAACTCTTATAAATATTATAATGTATTTAAACTTTATTAAGTTACTGTAGTACAGCTTATGGCATCAATTCACTACATCATACATACATACAATTATATTTTTGTCATAGAATTTCGTGTTAAAATAAGCTACTAGAGTGTTAATTACTTTCTTTTCTTACTTTGTTACAATTTAATTATATTTTCTTAATATCCCAAAAAATATTGTTTGTTAGTAATTATTTATTGGATTATAATAACATATAGAGAAAACGACCACAGTTAAATGGCAACATGATATAAACAGTTTGTTAGTTTTAAAGATATTAATATATAATTTTGTATGTGACAGAAGGGTTAAGAAAACAACAAAACATAACAATAATGACACAATTTATTTATTTATTTAAACTTTATTGTATAAATCTAAAACGAAGGAATAGAAAGGGCGGACTTAATGCCAGTTGGCAGTCGACCCGTTTATTTATCAACATTACATCATTTAATTTAAGGTATAAATCTGATAATAATTCAAACTAAATAATAACAACATTACCCGAGTATGTTAATAATAAAGTTATTCCAGCAAGGTAACCTCAATACAATTCAAATACATATTACATTTACAATATACCTTCATAATATAATCAAATATATCTTAGTGACACAATAATCACATACCTGACCCGCAGAGATAGTTCAGAGCACTAGGTCGTGTCGTGTCCAAGTCCTGACTACGTCTGATCTATCGAAAGACGCTTCGCCTATTTATAGGCCAATGACGCCAGAGGCATGTGCGAAGCGAGTGACTGTTTCATAAAACTACCCTCATACTTTCATTTAAATAAAATTGTTTCAAAGTTAGCTAATTAACCTTATAAAATAACAAAATCTCCCACAAATATATAATTAATACAAAATAGTTAAAAATGTTAGTAACCAGTATTTTTACATCATTACTCGAAAATTTAATGAACTACTCAATTCATTAAATTGTATTGTTCCTTAAGTTAACTCGCAGAAAACTGTCCAGTATCTTAACAAAATATTTTAAGCTAACAAACAGGACTATACAATAATGCAAGCAAAGTTTCTATGTTAATTTCTGTTTCGCCTTTATTTAACTGTAAGATACAAATAATACTCTTGAAAAGTTTGTTCTTAACTTTACACTTTAAGCTCGTAATATAGTATGGACCCCTGTTTTACGAAATTTTAATTAAACAAAGCATTTCTGATATCAAAAGAACCACCAATTTACATGAAGGTAACTTTCGGTCATTCACATCGGTCATGGCAATTGACTTAAATAGCTCATTCAAATTACACTTGGAGTCGGTTGGAGATATAAATCACGTAATTCAAAAGTCCTAGGAAATGAGGAGTGAAACAATATTAAAAGAGCTATGGAGTCTAAGAGACTTCTTTGTATACGTTTTATTAAAAAATTAATTAAGACTTATGAAGGAAGGGAGCTCAGAAGTAATATAAACTATGAATTTATAAGTAAATAAATGGTAATATACTCTACATTATATGTTTGAAATAAATATAGAATCAAAACTTCAACAACACGAGCACCTGCACCCTCAGAGTCACAATTTAGTCAAATTTAGCACATAAATACTATAAACAATATCTTTTATTTTTAATTCCTTTTGTTACGATAGTGAAAAAAAAAACTATATAGCAACTCAAAGAGAGTTGCTATATAGTTTAGTTGAAGCATTAAATTATGCTTCTATCGATGAAAGTTTACTGAGCGTGTAGTCTGTATGGGCACAGTGAACGCTACGCAAAAGTGGGTTTTCGATGTTAATCCGGCACTACGAAATATACGTAGCTATTTCTCGCGTCACTGAGCGCTCGGTGAGACAGAGATCATGATGTTACTCAATACTGCATAAAGTAAGTCTGTTGACATATTACAAAATGCACGCGGCGTCGATATAGTGTATCACATAATTTTAACGGCAACGTTCCTAAAGTAGTTTTATTTGTATAAATTGTAATCGTTAGCTTATATATCACTAAGTATAATTTCTGAATGCCTTGGCTAATTGAGGTTATATATTTTTACACAATATATTCCTATTGAAGAGATGATCATAACTTTTCTATGATAAATTTGCCATTATAGACAAATTATTAATGCATTTAATTTCCACTAAATAAAAAATACTTTTATTTATAAAATATTTTAAATTTAAAAAATAAACAATCAGCAGTTCTAATTAAGATTGAACGTTTTTTATAATTATTCATATTAATTACTTTCAAATAAATATTGACTTCATGTGATTATATTTAAATCCCTAGCCTTCATTGTAAAAATGGACCTGAAACATTCACAGCCTGTCCTCGATTTTCAGATGAATATTAATTCACCGGGATCTGGCAATAAGTATGGACAGTTTTTTATTAAACTGAACTGGTTTTCAGATATCTGTTCTGCGGTTTGTCCGAACCGAACTCAGAGGCACTTAAATATATGAATAACAGTATTTATAACAGTAATGGTATATAACTATACCTAGAAGTTGACTACTAAAGATTTAGATTTTAAGAAGCTCAACTTACACTTTTTTAAGAAAAGTATGTAAGTAGTAAGTCCATACGATTATTGCATATTGATACATCTTAGATTTTAGATTTTAGAAAATAAAGGCTATTTCATTTATTTCTTTAATCCATTTTTTTTTCGAAATTATGTTAAAATGTTTATGACTGGTTTTTAAATAATATTTTGTAATAAATATATTTAATAAAAAAATAAACTATTATTTTTATTGTGCGTATCGATGGACATGGTTGCCGATAATTTTAAAACAACAAAGCTATTTCCTGATTTCAAAAAATAAACAATTTACTTGATGGTAAGTTCCTCTGCCAGACCTTGAAAAAAAATTCTATTGCTTAATTATAAGGAATGATTATTCCTCTTTATTATGTTTAATAAAAAATGCACTCTATCTGTTTGCGTAATATAATTATTATTATGATATGAAATAGGTTTTTTATGTTTCAGCACTTAATAATATTTACATTCATTATATTACGGTGCAATACAGCCTTCAATGAATACGGTCATTGAGTTTTATTGAAAACTCTTAATATTACGTGCAATATTCATTGTGAGTATTTATTTTCTGCAAATATCACGACTCAAAGAATATCATGAAGCTTTCAACTACCTATAAGTATAATATTATTATACTTATAGGTAGACAATTTACGCTATTTTAGTCTGTTTTGAATGTAGTATAATTGAAAAAAAAATCTGTATTTGCTATAAATTTAATAAAATAAATTATCAGGCGCGGATCAATTAAAAGTAGAAATTGTAGTTATATGTTAATATATATTTCCTATATCTATCTAGTATTATTTTTATTATAATATCTTTCATTTCATTTGAATTCTTGTTTCATTTTTATTTCATAAAAACTTAAAAGAAATACGGATAAATTTATATAAAGGTGATACTTATAATATGGTAAAGTTTATGAGATATTATTTCGATTATAATGATTTCGGATATATATGTACAGATAAGATAAAAAAAGTTTATTTGTACCAAAAAATAGGCATTTATTTTTAAAAGAGTGAATAAAGAATAGATATATATAAATCCTATTACATTACAAAGCAATAGGCATTACTTAAGCGCTATGACAATATGTATATGTATGTATATTTAAAAAAATGTCTATCTTATCACAAAAAGCATAAAAAAAAATTGTTAGTGAAATAAAAAATTGCAATATAAATCTTTAGTTATAATTCTTCAAAATATTCGCCTATTACTAGCACTGAGGTATCCCGGTGAACCAGCTTTTAAAACGTTTGAAAAACTTCTCGAAATCGAAAAATAGCCATAGAAATTCTTCGACGACCTCATCAGCCCTATTAAATTTTCGCAAATGAATAATTTTTTTCAACTGTGGAAAATAAAAAGAAATCTCAAGAAACTAAATCTGGACTGTATGGACGATGGAGTAAAATTTCTGACACCCCGAAAATAGATCAAGGTCATTGTTTCTAACAGCTGTGCGAGCGTTATCTTATGTATATCCGACTATTAAAAATTAAAAAAAAACAATCACAGAATGTTAATTAGGATTTTGTTGTTTGATTTGTAATGTTAATTTAAATCACCACAATACAATTGTAAACAATAACAATGTTTGCATTAGATTATATGATTTCAAGCTCATAACGTATATTCAATATAACAGTTCTGATTTTGACACAGTCGTGCTTGTTTAAGTAGTAGCAAAATATTATAGATTAAATAACTTTAAAGATTTCAATGTTTGATATATAATATCATATCTAATATACTATGTTCACTATTGTAATAAATTAACTTGGAAGAAGTATATATTATTTTAGTTTCTTTTTTTTTTTTTTTTTTATTTGTCTCTGCTGTTAGCCCTACTGGCCATGACAGCGTCACCGGTGTAATGGACGGGTGCAGAGACCCGCCCTTGAAAAGGGGGGCCTGAAGGGCCCCAGGGGAACGCGCGTCCTGAGGGCGCCTCCTGTGAGGCTCGGACCACGGCTCAGGACGCCGTTAGGTGGGAAGCGAGGGTTGGATGTGGGCTAGAATTTGACACTAACGTCCTCCGACGGCAGAACGCCGGAGCAACGTGCTTGGATGGGGACCTCGTCTTCGCCGGCGAAGACGCTGTGTGTGTGTATGTGTAGTATTTATGTTCGCTTTGCCGCTTTTACGTAGCGTTCCCTAACGTAATCGCGTCGTCCGGGTCGAAAAGTACCGACTTGGGTCTTCTCTTTCTGACTTTAGGAGTCTTACGGGCCGTGTATCCTGTGGCCTTAACCACCAGCGGGTTTGGGTGTCCCACAGCATTGTCAAAGTAGCTTTTGGAGAGCCCCTTGAAATACTGTGCGATCGTCGGTAGATCTAAGTCTCTGTGCAAGTCGATATTACGCATATACCACGGTGCTCCAGTGGCGAGCCGCATGAATCTGTTCTGAAGCACCTGAAGAGGCTTCAGGTTCGCGTGAGCGAAGGCAACGCTTGCATAGGACATGACGGAGCGTATGCAGGCTTTGTAAAGTGTGACCTTATTTCTAAGGGACATTTTACTCCGCTTGCCTAACAGGGGATAAAGTCGCCCTAGAATAAAGGCCGCTCTGTTGCGAACGTCCTCGATATGTG
Organism: Melinaea menophilus ssp. n. AW-2005; assembly: GCA_918358695.1. NCBI lineage: Eukaryota > Metazoa > Arthropoda > Insecta > Lepidoptera > Nymphalidae > Melinaea > Melinaea menophilus. Next base: position 15,367,437 of record OU911040.1, on the reverse strand, counting down.
AAGTGAATACTAGCTGTTTGTCCAGCGTCACTCCTAGGTACTTGGCCTTGTTTTTCCAAGGAATCGGTTTGTCAAAGTTAGTTTCTTAATAATTAACTTCACCTACAAACAAAGTGACGGCTATGACTGTTAGTTCTACAAGATACATTATATTTATATTTGTATACAAGACAGTATTTTTTAATTACCTTTGGAATAGAAATAGGCAGAGCATTATTGTTCAGTATCCTTCCAGTCCCGGTGAAGATAATCTTTTGATTTAGTGTCTTTGATAGTCCAAGTTAGAGCATGTCATCTGACAGTGACCATGAAGATAAGATTTAATGATAGATTAGTGTCTATCACGTGTGGGTCGTAAAAGGTCATTACTTAAATATAATATTTATTAAGTTTATCAGAATTTTTTCAAGTTTTAGAAAGTTGTATATAAAAATATAAACTAATATTCTACACATTGGATGATATTAGATTTGAGAATTATTTATTCTATTTTTTTCTATAGACATCAATGCTGTAATCAATAATCATAAATCATATATTTCTTATGACTCTTCTAGCTAAGCCCTGTTTTCTTGATCATCACATATATCCCAAAGAAAATCTATATATATATAAGCGATTTACCACTCACTGACTCATTACGAAATCTCCGAAACTATCTGTCCGATTAACATACAATTTTACATAGTTACTTTTTTGGTGATTTAGATGTCTACTAAGAACGGATTTTACGGAATTCCTATCCTAACGGACTTAAACTTTTTGCATTTCGCCAAGTTTTAAACCTGTAGGAGCTATACACTTAACGCGGGGGTAAGAGTTACTTTAGCAACGGTTACGATGACAAACGGATAATACGACAAAGGTTACCATAGCAACCTATCTTCACATTCAAATTAATATTGTGCCCAGTGAAGCGGGCGGGAATAAGCTAGTTTTAATATCCGTGAACAATATTACAACTAGTTTCTGAAATATATAATTTCAAAGTTTAAAATATCTGGTTATTTTTTTTGTTACAATTCAGTGAAAATTAAATTAATAGTTTTGATGCAAATAAGATATTTAAATTTTAATATTTCCTTTCCTTTATTTTTTATTACCAGAAGTATTTAGGATTTCCGATTACTTTGCTTCTCGGAATTTATATGGCTACGTAGATTGTTTTAATGGTAACGTTTCTTTTAGTTTCCTTTAAATTTGGACCGGGATATTAAGTAATTATCTTATGTGATATTTTGCAAAATAAGGCACCGTTGTTAATTAAAGTTATATTAATATTAGCATACCATATAATTTAGGAAACAAAATACAAACTCCTGCTTATCGAATTTTGATGGTATAAGTTCCTAAATGGCTTACTAAATATTGAGGTTGGTTAAACTGTAATCACAATAAAAAATACGCTTCTAAGTTCGTGGTGTGGTTCATCTCAGACCAGAGACCTCTTAAAACTCTCAACTTCTGAAACCCTTGTAGTCTTAATTTTAAGTTGGAGAGTGTCTATATGGGAAGGCTCATTTTGATAAGTATGATATAAAAATAGGTCCTTCTTCCGTTTCACTTACAGATATGATCACTGGTATTGATAGAAAGTGGAGAAGACATAAATGATTCAAAATTACTCAAACCGAATACGCAACAATTTTAAATATACATATAAAATTAATGATTTTGTTTCCTTTTATTTTTCTATTAAGATACAATATGTCAGCGAGGCATAAGAATAAGTATTTCTCCAGTAAATTATTTTTTATTCAATGTTGTTTACTTGAATTAATTTGTCTTTGAAGCTATTTCTGTTTAATTGATTTTTATTTGCTCACATTAAATATCTGGATAAACAACATTTTTTTATTTCTTAAATATTTTGTTTAATAAAATGATAACTTGCCAACTTTATATTTTAAAGTGAGAGGCACCGGTGACTCGTACAATCAAAATTTCGATTTGATAACATTCCATATTTAGCTGTATTAAATATTTTTTAACAATACAAATAGTAGAATCTCAAATTTCTAATATTTAAAAAACTATCTGTTCAAAAGTGAAAATTATAATCCAAAAAAAACGAATGTAACTGCATCATAACTTATTTATTTACACTATATATAAACATCAGCAGGATATGTCTTACTTGATTAATGCAACATTTTGTTAATCCACATTCCTTGAGGTACGCATTAACACCTCATCTAGACTGCACTAGGAGTTGACTTGCATTAAGAATTTGACAACAAACATTTATAAAATGCCTCTTTATTTAAGAATTTATGTGTTACTGAAAAAAAAATTAAAATAAATATGAAAAACTTCGTTCATGGTTTTTTGATGATCCTTTAAATTACGTAATATATAATTACAATTAATACTTTTCATATTCAATTAATAAAAAAATATTAAAACAGTCTCAGAAAAGATATATAGAAAATGGCGTTTATGCCGTTTTGATATTTTTAATATTGGATAGTGATACATAATTATTTTAAAGATAATTATAATATTTGATAAACTTTATAACGTATAAATTAACCTATTCTTTACGATGAAATTTCTATATTTATTTTTTTCTTTACTACACTACTTTTTTTGGGCATCCGATCAGAAGTTCTGCAATGAACAAAAAAGAATTACATTGGATTGGTTCAATAAATGTAACGATATTCATCAGCCTAAATTATGATCACCTGCACGGAATCTAAAGGAAGGCTGAAATCAGACCAGGCCAGGGGTCATGAGGCCACACAATCATGGAGTCTTTTTTATCAAATGTGTTGTAGTATGTTAGACACAGTGCGGACGTAAACATATGGGATAGCGACAGGTAGATAATCATGTCCACCATATTTATAATAAGGTTAAGATTGAACATTAATTTTTGACTGTTAACTGCGTTCATTGAAAAGTAACTTTAACCTCTTCCTTTTATATAGCGATTCTGTTAGTAAAACTGTGTGTTCAATGAAGCTATACCTTCATTAAAAAGACAAATTGCTAAAATATTCTTTTTTATTAAAATTATATTTATGATTCTTACAATAATAATATGTGATATCCACGAGTCTTACTTTTGCCAGATACCTATAAACTCGTTGACATTTTACAGAAAGTGTGCGGGGACATTGTGCAGTAGATCATAAGTAAGAAGTAGTTCAGGTTTATATAAATTATGTCAGAAGGAGGTTTATGAACCATCCCCTAAAAAACTTTAGTCATAATAAACAAGAAAAAACTATGTGGTAACTTGCTCGAGCAATTTAATGTGACGAACAGCATTATTAATTGACTTTACGGTATAATTGAAATACTTGATAAACTTCCTCACTAAAGTTTATTATAAGATTATTAAACTTAATTCTATATCTATTTTACAAAAGGGCGTATTAAGATAAAAGTGTTATCGAAATAGGTCCTCCTGACACTTCCACTTCCTTTTGACGTACACAAGTGATCACTGATAATGATTCAAAGTGGAAAAGATTTTATATCTTAAATAAATAAAAATAAATAAAATAAAATATATATACTAGAATCCGCCAACAGTGCGCAACGGGTGTTGAGCTGAGCCCCTCCCCTTTCTTCTTTTCTTGATAACTTTTGAATGGCTAAACATTTCTTCAATCTGCTTTCACTATAACATCCGCGTTTGGCTCAAACATACATGAGAAAATTTTTAGTTAATTATCTCGTCGCATTTTGGAGACAACTAAACACAAAAAAGGTCTCCCAAACGGTTAAGAGTTCGCTTACGCTCAGCTCAATTAAGATTCACGACTAAAATATGTTTAGCTTTGTTTTAAAATTTGTTAGCTTATAATGAAACAAGTTATTGCTATAGTATTAGGTCAAAAGTTATTTTTTAGTTCATATTTTAGTGTCAGAGCCATCCAGAATATAATACAATGTATAGAAATATAATAAACAAATAAATTGGTCAGTAAAAATTTATACTCTAAACTACGAGTATGTTTGGTATCTGCTATAAAATAATAAATAAAATAAAAATAGTAATCGTGCTTAAAAACAGATTTATCTTATTTAATATATATACTTGCTTTATTAGTTTTTGTACTTCAAGTTGTAATAGATGCTATTTTTTTATTTACTACGCAGCCTCTTACAATGTGTTTTCAATAGATATTCAGAAAAAAATAACCGACGCGGATAAATATATCTGTACTAATTATGTAAAGTAGAAAAGTTTTTATTTTTTGTTGTTTAAACTTACTAATCACTTATCAACGACTTGAAAATAATCAATTATAATTCAAAAATGCAATTTTCTTCAAGAATTTGTGATTCTGATCCGAAATTGTGATTAGCGATTTTCGATTTACAGAACCAATGTTCCATATGATTAACATTCTTCTTTAGTCCACGTAGACGGAATCGCGGACAACAGCTAGCATATTTATATGTTGGTATATATATCTTAGAAGATTTTCTCATTTCTAAAACTTGTATTATTTTTATTCATAAACTATATAATTTAGTAATATATTATATATGTATGTAAGATTATATTATCTTTTTGTGATGATAAATAATAATGCTTTAATATATTTTATAAACACTAATTATAATTTTATCACAAACTAGGTAAAGCTAAAAATAATGACAGAATTCTATCCATTATCCGTTAATTGAACGACGTAAGCTTCTAAAGCAGTCTAGATTTATGTTACTATTTTTCCACAAATAAAAACTATTCAAGAAAGCAGACAGACAGATACATCTGTCTTGTAAGCATTGGTGGAGACATTTACGGGACGATTATGCAACTTGATTAGAAATCTACAATCTATGATTGGCACAAATACAATGAACACCATCGGACTATAAAAATTATACATCCTTAAGTAATGTATTCTTTTCTAATAAATTTTGAAATGCAAATGCCACTCTACTTGTCTGTATATTGGTTACACTTGCACAGCTACACAGGTGAAATACGCAATTAACATTGTTAGTAGATTAAAGAATTTGTTATATTTTCAAGTCCTAACATCCAACTAACCAGAGTGAAGATCTGCACTTATCTTGTCAATGATACAAAAATATCGACCTAAAAAAAATACTCTTCAAGAGAAAAAAAAGGATTTTTTAAGTGAGCGTCCGCAATGATAAAACACTGTTTTCTACTTATGCTATGTATGTGAATGCAATAGTAAAATCTAATCTATAATATATTAAAAACGCTCGTCAATACTCCGATATCAGATAATAAAAACACAATACTCGATGCTCCGTTTGACAATGAAATAAAATATTTGTACAACATAGAAGTAGGATAAAATAAATATAATTTCCCACAACAAATATTCAAAAGGTACCATGTTTGCCGACAAGTTAAGTAGTCTTAACTCGTATATAACATTGTTTTTATTATGTCAGATATTATTACCTACAGTTGTATATAAAATATATTTTCTTTTATATAATATTAGAAGGCATTGTTTTTATTTTCGTATCTTTCATCAATATATTCAAATGTCAAGAAAAACTTTGTACCATAGTACATTTACTAGTATAAGACTTGACACATTTAAAGCTTATATTAAGAAACTTTATATTTCAAAATGTTGCATCACAAATACATTAAGTTAATAAATACAGTACAAAAACCAGTACACATCAAATCAACTTAAAAATAATCTGTTAACGCTAAAACAGAATAAAATTAAAAAAAGATAAATCTTTTTCCAAACAAAAAATAGTAATAAACAATAATAATAATATATTTCAATGATTTTTAACATTCAAACTTTTAAATATGATTGAATTTCATCCAATTGGCGATAACTAAAGTTAAATAAATTGACAAAATATATCGTAGTAAATATGTATCATTACAACATTTCACAAGATCAAAGAACCTGTCGTATTCCGAGATCGTGCACACGACGAGATAAAAGACGGTAAAGAGGATCTTAACGCAGACGTGGTAATCTAAGCTACATTAAGGGTTGTCATGTAACATATGGCGTTGAGTTACATGTTAAACCGATTTTTTTTCTTTATTAAATGATTATTTTAATAATACTACTTTAAAGTCAAAGTTTTCAATTATTTGTTTTATAATTCAATTTGTCGGTTCCATAAGCATAATATAATATTTACGGCGTTGTTAGCCCTAAAAACTAAATAAACCCTCAACATGTTAATAATACCTTTATTTTTTTCATCTAAGTACAGTGTATTATATTCATATTTATAGTAAATATTATAATATTTAAAGATCACGATAACAATATTATTTTGTCTATAATATAATAATTATAATTATCACTATATAGTTAATATGACCTGTACTGATTTTAATTTCATAGTTAGGGGTGTTAATTCATACAAACATACTTTTAGATAGAAAATGTCTCCGCAATCTTTGAAGTGGTATTTTTGAAACTTCAAAATAGGTTCAATTGTTAATTTCTCATTTACATTATATAAAACAAAACAAATCAAAACTGTAGTAGTTTATATGACATTTTAATTATCATTTCTAGTTATTTATCACCTTATTGTTCTCTGCTGCAATATTTTGTAAATTACTTTTAGTTATTGAGTATAATAACTAAAATCTTCAACTATTTATTATCCACTTATGACACCGGTGTTCACATCTCTGTGTTTTAAAAATAACGAGCTTAGCTTTAAAGTTTAAAGCTCGAGTGCAGTTTTCATTCTAATATGAATAAGCACACAATATACATTAGCATGTGCAAAGTGTCGAGGTAGTTAGTATACGTTGTACCAAAAACAGTTCTTAGCAATTTATACCAACGATATACACACATACATGCACCGATCACTCATATATACATAACCGCACAGCGTTCAGATTAGTATCATAATATATGGAGGTGATTTGCATTTATTCCTTTTCTTTTTTGTAAATTGGTCATTTTGTAAATTGCCTTCAGTATTTTCAAATATTTCTCCTTATTCTATATATTAGGTTTGATTGGTTAGAATTCACTTTAAATTCTTTGTGGAAAAAATATTTCAATTGTGTTGAGGTATTTATTAGTCAGTATTTTCAGTCTATTTATTAATCAGTATATTTCAATTTAAGAACCGAGTCGTGTGGAATTTGTTTACACAAATCAAATCACTTTCGCTGTGATAACTTCTCTTGTATTAATATATTAAAAAAGTACTTTCATTTCAAAAATATACATTTCTTCCCCTTCTATACACAATAACTAAAGGAGGTTATCATCAAGAATTTTGGATCCTGGAAAATGCTTAAAAATACAGTGTTACTGTATCTGTTTCATATGTATTTTTTGTGAAAATACAATGAGATATATTGTATTTTCACAAAAAATATTGAACTACGTTTAAGGTTTGGCGGCTGATATATGATATTCTCGCCAAAAAGACAACAAAAGTTATTAAAATTATACGTTATTCAGTACGACGAGTATGTAGCACATCAGAAATCCATAGGTTGAGTGAATAAATAATTTCTAATAATATCATGATTTTTGATAGCGTGTGTGACAGTATATTTTATAAATATATATAATAATCAACAATATTTTTATAATACGTGCTATCTTTAATGGGCTGTTTTTTTAAATAACCACTACAACGGTATATAGTTCTGAAAAAACCTTTTCTTTTATTAATTACTAGCTGATTCCCGCCCGCTTTGCTGGGCAAATAATAGCAAAGAATCACAAATTGTATGTGGGTAAGCTGAAAATATACACATATCATCACAAACTGTATGTAGGTAAATAGAAAATAATCACAAATAATCACAAACTGTGTGTGAGTTACCGAACCCTAATCCTAGGAATAAACACAGTGAGAGGCCAAATAACTTTAATTACTACTGCAATGCAATGGGAGAAGAAAGGGGAGGGTAAACTTTGCAGTTTTTTAGCTGTAACTTTGGAACGGTTTGGACCTTTGCAAATGCCTTTCTTATTGCACCTATTCAATATGTCAGGAGTCTTGTGTCCAAATTTCAGCTTTCTAGGTATTACGGTTTTGGCTGTAGAGCGATGAATGAGTCAGTGAGTGAGTGTCTTTTTGTTTTATATATTAAGATTAAATAAAGTAAATACATTTTTACAGTCATAATAACATTTATAAATTATTTTCTAACAAATTTACGTTATAGTTAGTTAGATTAACTAAAGATGAAATGAGTCTACTACAACTAATAATGTAAGGTAGTCGACTCCTTGATTAAACTCTGAGGTTTTAGCTCCGAGGAACATTAATGAGAATGACATTTCAAACAAGATTACAATTATATATATCTATCTGAGATAGTATTTATGCAATATCATTAACTATAATTAAAAAGGGCAGATCATTATCGTATGAACAAACAACAAATTACTTCGATGTTTGATTGTATATGTGTTGTTATCTTAACAAGCTATACAAAGAGTACTAACAACAACAATATATTTTATAATAGTGAGAATTTTTAAACGCAGACAATAAATATTTGCCTATCAAATAAAACTACGCAAAAAAAAATAAAAATAAAAAATATTTCGAACAAATAAAATAAGACAACAAACTACAACAAAATAAATAAGCGCAATTTTTTCAACAGCATGCATCAAAGTAAAAATTAAAAATTTTATGTTATTATTAATGTTGCTTTAATTATAATACACGATCATAAAATAGGTAATACTTGAGTGTTATATCTAAGCACATACAATTCCGATTATCGTTTTATGTTTTTTACTTGACTATGTATAAAAATAACAGTATCTATATAATATCAAATCCGAATATGAAATGAAAAAAAATCTAAATTTTACAATAGTTATAGCTCGTAACCTTTCCAATTTGGTGTGTCTGTAACCTGATCCTTAATATTATGATCTCTTAAATTAAAATCCTAGGTGCCACTGAAAATTTACAAGTGAAGACTTTTTATTTGTCAGTACAAGAAGACTGCAGTCAAACACTTAATCGTTAAATATTATAATATATAGTATTATTATTATTTTATCGCGGATCAGACATTTAAAGGCAGACCTCCATGTAGCTACAGTCAAAGTAAAATGTCAGGAAGCAGGATATGCAGGCCAACGTCCCGAAGTGACACGTATACACGTTTTAAATATTTATTATAAAAATAAAAAACCTACTGTAATTAACAATATATAGGGTCAACTACAAATTAGCACTAATCACGCCTTAATCTATTCAAATAATAACAAATTATAATACATTATGGAGAAAAAACACCTCACAGGCAATACTATGTCAAGCAATACATCGTTTTATAATCTACGGCAGTATGCTATCTAATTATATAATTTATGATAAAAAAATAACACTGAATCTAAATAATATAATAGTATATTTCGAGGAATTCAAAGCACCCTCAAGCTGGCAACATCTAATTACTAAAGTAATATGAAATATCACAGACTATTCAAGACTTTTGAATTACCTGTCAACAGAAAAACATCATAAAAATTTGAATGCATGATTACGTATTTAAATTACTACAGAAATTAAATATTTAAGTAACAAGTTGTATTTTAATATTTTATTATGGTCGTATATTCATATGTTATTATTATTTATGCAAATAATACAATTAATTATTTAAGTGTCATAACAACTGATACCAATCCAATTACGATGCAATTCCAACATAACGTTCCGAAAATTTAATTAAGGACTGGTAAAAAATTTTACATGATAATTTTTTTTGTAAATTATTTTTTATCATTCTGACTAATACTGTTTATTCCAGTAACTTTTATAGTTTTTATGTTATATATGTCTTATTAAGTTGAATTGCTGTTACTTTTATATTGTTAATAATTTTGCACAGAATACCTTATATCCATTAAAAACTGTGTAACATTGTTGTACAATGTACATGTATAACTTTATAATTTTTACAAATACTTCCAAAATAAACCCTTTGAAGTTCAGTTTACAACTGAACTGAAGCTAGACAGATGCAGCTGTTCAGTTCAGTTTAGTTTATTTTGTCCTTTTGGTGGTATGTTTATTTAAACGAATATAGTATTTTCTTGTTAAACATTATCCCTTTACCCTAGTAATGAAGGGTATTTCTATGACTTTAAAGGTTATAATATTGGTGCAATCGAGTTTAAACTTGTATAGATATATATCTATATAGATATATAGGGCTATAGACTACAAAGTTATGTTATCATATAAGTAAGCTGATCTAATTTATCGGTTTAATAATGTATTAGTCCGGTTAACTTAGCTGTAAAAATAGGGGTACCCTTGCAAAAAAACCCAGAAAGCTCAAAAATTAGCATAGATGTTAGGGACATCATTGTTATTAAATTTTAAAAAAGTCCGCATCGAACCCATGTCTGCTAAAAGTTTTATTCTAGGTTGCAAAAATTGGTTTTTTGTTTTTTTTCCGAAATGGTGAGTTTTATGGTAAAAATATATCAGACTAAAATTGTAGATCATTTACAAAAAATGTTCATACATTTTTTTTCATAACACTAACCTTTTTCGACTAATAACAATTTTATTACGCTGTATTGTCCATAGTATGAACAGGTTTCCACGCCACCTATGAGGTACCTAGCGCGATTTAATTTAATGTAGTTTGCCCCGTAAGGCTATTCCACGGCCTATTCCAGTATAATTTAATCGTTGTCTGGTTATAAACAGATCTTAATCATCATCATCTTCATTATTTGGAGAGAATAGAGGAAATGACCATAAGTTTCTGGTTAACCAGGTTCGAACTGCGACCTGTCCGAATTGTCACATGTTTGTAGCACCATTGGGGAATTGCCATCTGGCTTGAAGAATGAATGTCCAAGGAAAATAGACTCTCGTATAGCTTTTTGTATATATGCTATAAATGCTAAAAATATTTCCAGCATTGAGCTATGATTGTGAAGAATAATATATTTTATAAAAAGTTTGTATTCCTTTATTCGACACTGTTACTGCTAGTATATTTAAGTTGAAAACAGATTTCATTAATTTATAACGTTTCAATCAATCGTTGAAGGTATCGTTTATGAACTGGAGATTGAGAATCCGTCGAAAAAAAAAATTATAGGATAAATTAGTAGGACAAACATAGCATCTCGTTTTTTTGGAAAAAGTGTAAGGACGGGCTGGGAGGGGGGGTGTAAGTGCAAACCTTTGGGACACGCTACAGATCGCAAATATTGACGAAAGATTTTCAAACTCGGTATACACATTTTTAAGGACAAAATTAGGTTAAGTTCTTGAACGGGAGAAATCGTTGGGGGGTTTGGGGGCTGGGGGGGTTGATAGTTCAAAACCGAAAAACGTCACAGAAGGAAGCAAAATTTTAGGGTCGGAAAAATCTTAGAAAATTAACAAATTAAAAGAGGAAACTTTTTTGTTCTAAAAATTTTTTGATGCAACCCCTCGTTTAGGAGATAGGGGTAATATCTGCCGAGTTACCCCTCAAAAGACTCGTATTGATCAGTAGAATATTACTGACTAGTTTTTTTCTCGTTTCGACCCCCCTTTTTATCATACATTACATGTTTAACGCATTCTCGTTTTCATTGTTACCTTCGCATATTGCATATCGAGAATCGCGTAACGGGAATCTACCTAACACGATCGACCCTGTCGAACGAATATTTACAGGCGTCGTTATATAAAACCCTGAATGTTATATGTATTTATATAATTATAGACCTTTCGGTCAATCACATATTTTTTAAAAAACGATAACTTATGATATCAATTAAATAAATTTAATTAATAAAACGTCTCTTCATCAATATTCCACATCGTGTTCAAAGTTATGACAGTACCGATTAATGTCGAAATAAAATGACCATAAAGGGACTCTTTTGTACAAATAAACAGCCTAACTTCGAGTAACTAAATGTAGCCGTTTATTTTAATTTATATAATTTTGCAATAAAAATAATTAATGTTCAATTTGATAACCTGTCTCAAACACTACAAAAATGGACAACACATTTAAGTATTATAACAATCAAAGGGGTAAAAAAAGTTACAGTAGTCCATCGCAAGATGCATTGCTTGGTGTCTATCAAACTCAAAGTGCGCCAGTAGCTCTTACCTAATTTTTATGGCGCATCGTTGTACATCTATTTTTTACAAATGAGAAATCTTTTTTAAATATTCTATATAACTTTTGACGTTCCAGGATAAACTGCATTATACATTGATTCTTAAGATCGGTTACTGCGAGCTTTCAAACTTAATACATTTTATTTAACTTACAAGATCATTTGTGTCAACACAAAAACAACAGCTATTTTTTAAATAATTTGACGTAGAATTCATAAATTAAATAATGATATTCAAATCTAAATAATCTTAAAACATTCCCAGTAAATTGTGTATTAGTGCACCAAATATGGCACTGTTTACCATTGTAAGTGTTGTCTTTTCCGAATACCGAGACTATATTTATGAGTAGATTCATTCGAAATAAAACCACACAAAAGTTACGCTTTAAAATTTAACAAAAACAAAATAAATATAAAAAATATTTTATAATCAAATGTGAAGACTATCTTTAAATGGAAAAACAACGATACCAAAATTGAGTTGAGACAAGGAGAATGTTATATTTAGTATAGAAAGTATAGTTCAAAGTTAGGTATCCACTTGTGTACTGTGATTGAAAATAAAGTTGATATATTTGATTTAAGACTATGGTCTTATACAATTTGAATGTATTTTTATATAAATAGAGCTTAAATACCTTCGTTTATATTGTTCTGTATTTATAATATTAAAAATAATTAACGAAGACATTATGTATTTTACAAATCTTAATGTACCTGCAAATGTTTATTTAGATTTGGTTAAAGCTCTTAGTAATTGACTCATCACTACTAATTTTAGAGATAGCCATTAGCGGATTTAGTTTAACAGACCCAATTTAGAGTATGATCTCTTATAATGCTATCCTGTAATCCTAATGGACTATTTACTGTAGCAACAGTTAATAGATATTTTGAAAGAATTATATTAGTTAATGAAAAAATATAAAAACAAGTCTTATGTTTATCTGTTCTATTAACTCGCCTGCAATGCGGATTTTCGGGAAGTTTTCTGAAGACATAAATATTTATTTATATAGTAATGTTCATAACTTTAACGTGCTTAGGTTCGTATGTAATAACTTTAACTTTTTTAACCTGATTAAAATTTAAGCGCAGCATTCGTACATATCCGCACATGAATATCTTTGAAACAGTTCTGTTTAAGAGATTATCATCTGCAAATAGTTTTGTATTTATTTCAGAATATATTTTTATTTAGAAAACAGAATAAAGTAAAAACTTCTCATAGCACTTTATTTCACATATTTATAGTTGTTGAACTTTATATTCGATTTCCAACAAATTACACAAACATTTCTAATTAATTTCTGTTAAAGTTATGTTCAAATATAAAAAAAACAAATAAACGAAATTTATTTAATTTATATATTTATTGTATAGATTATTTTGTAGTTTCGTGTTTTTCATTGGGTAAATAGAAATAAAGTAGTTATAGCTTTATTATTATGAATTATATACAATATACATACAATTTACAGTTCTTATACGTTTGAAATAATTCACCTTAAAATAGTTGGTAATTTTCATGCGACTGAACCAATTTTATACAGAGACAAACAAAAGCTAACTTTCCAGGGTTAGCTATAACAGGTGTAAAAAATCCTCATACAGTGTATAAAATGGTCCCTTTTTTAATTAATTTGTTTTTTATGGCAAAACTTATTGGCCAATCGTTGTGAAGGGTCCTCATACAACTAATTGCATTTTATTTAGAGCTTTCAAATTTTGAAACCCTTTAAATCGTTAGGTTCTGCTAAAAATGTAAAATATATTCATGAGAATTTATTCGAAGCCCCGTTATTCTACTTGTCTACAAACTAATTACATATTATTAGATATCTTATCAATTTCATAAATAAATCCTTTAAAGCTTTGCTAATATGCTATAAAATAAATAAATAAATTGAAGTTCCCTGTTTATAGTTCATTACCATACCATCATATATTATAGTAAGTGTAAAATTTAATAATAATAAAGGATTTAAAGCCACCTTTGATAAGTAGGGAGCCAAAAGCTTTCATTTTTTTATTGTTTATGGTTTTCACGTGGTTATTGGCTTTCGCCAGTTTTCTGCGCGATATAATTTGTCGACGTGAAAAATGTTCCAGTCAAAATGGAATTTCACAAACCAATATTTTAATTGCATGCTTAAACATTCGTTCAAAAACTTCTTTGACATTCAATGAATTTTATTTTTTTACAAAAAAATTTTAAATATAAATATTTATATTTATTTATTTATTTATTTAGCTTCACGCCATATCCCTTGCGGGGTAGTCAGAGACGACGGAGCGCCAAACGCTACGGTCTCTGCATACCTCTTTCGCCTCGGCCACATACATCAACCTCTTCATACATGCCCTCATATATGATTCGTGAATATTAAACGATTTTCAAATACAATTTATATTTGAATATTTGTTCGAGTAAATTAATGTATCTCTAGTTAAATTGACCTACACTGAAGTTTAATGGACACAGCAATATTTGCGTGAAATTACTCTCAAAACGAAATGTTTTATTTCCAAATTAATCGATAATGACATCACTTTGATCACGATGTGGATTATTGATAAAGAGACGCGTAGTATATTATTAATTTATTTATTTAATTGATATCATAAGTTGTCCTCTTATAAATACAATGAGATTGAGTGAAAGGTCTATTATTATATAAATAATATGTATTTAATACATAAAAAATAAAATAAATATATTTAGTATTGATCGAAGTGTATTACATATAACATTCAGGGTTTTATAGAACGACACCGGTAAAATCTTTTAACTCGCCTTACAGATAAAAGTTCAGAAAATGTTTCTCTGCAGATGTTAGGAATGCTTACCATGTAAATTAAACCTATTTTACAATGTCAGCTTTCTAGATTGAGTATTTTTGAAAGTGCGCTGATAGTTGCCAACTTGCCTTGATCAATCTAATAAAATAAAAACAAAAATGCAATTTGTGCAACGTTTCGAGCACATTTACATTTTTTGTTTGTTTGTTTGTTTGGCAACGTTCCGAACACATTCACATTTTTTGTGTTTGTTTACGTTTGTGAATAAAAATGTTCGTGGTTTTTTTCGCCGCAAAATTCATATCAGGAGTTTTGTCAGTGGATTCGCTTTCGTCACTCGGTATTTACTTCGTTGAGAAGTTTTTGTTTTGATATCAATAGTTTTGTAAAAGGATTGGAAACAAAATGCTGTGCGATTATTTTTCATGCAAATATATACTCATTTATTTGGAATAGTTGCCTCTGACAAAATGAGAGTGTTTTGGCTCAGAGGATGAGCGTTGTAATGACAAAGACGAGACCTCGAGTTCGATTCCCACAGGTGCCCGATTTTTTTTTCATTTGATTTTTTCAGTTTCCATATATTTTTTTAACTCATTGCTTCAAAACAGATTTTCTTCAGCATTCGGATTTTTTTCTGTAAATTTTGTTTTATTGTTACAGACGGCAATGCGTTAGTTAGTTTATTCACTGTGCAACTAGCATTGAATTTTAACCGTGTTGTGAGTACGGAAACCAGAATGGTTTTAAAAGTCATTTTTTGGCCATTTTTGGTAATTTTTCATGATTTTTTTAACTTCTCACGGCCATATCTCGAAATAACGAGTTTTCCCAGATATATGTTATATACCAAATTTTAGCTCTAACTTGGGGCTACGAATGAGGAAATTTTCGAAAAAATCGTTGGCGCCGTTTTCGACAAAATGGCCGATCTGTCCCCGGCCAGTTGGCCATTTTTTGCCTTTTGACCAAAAATGTCACACCAACAAATGTTTTTGCCATTAAAATGGCATTGCCATTGAGACCTTTCCAATGATGCCCAATTTGTCAATGTACGTCAACTGGTTTGGCCACAGTCCCTGTACGAAAAATGGCCATTTTTGGCCTTTCGAGGGCTGGCCACGGCCAACATGGCGGCCAAATCGAAATGTTGTAGAACAAAAAAGTCTTAGTTTCTGATGTACTTCAATCCCTGAAAGTTTGAACAAAATCAGTTGAAACTACGAACATACACACAAACAGACAAAGTAATCATCGATGGAGGCGCCAGTCAAAATTTTCAAAATGTCATATCTCATCAACCGGTGGTCGGATTTTGGCGTTTTTGAGCTTGTTAAAAAGGTCTTGACAATGACCTTTAGGAAAATCTTTTTCAAGGTGGAAATAAGTGATTTTATACTGGTGCGGAGCCAAAAACTAAATTTTAGTCTCATTTTTCAAACGGCCGTAGAGATGGAGGCGGTAGGTATATTGCTAAGTGTAAATGCATTTTCTGGGTCTATGGGCCAAGGGCTTTCTAAAAATACTCTTATCAGAAGGTCTCCTGTATAAAAAAATCGATATTGCGCGTATATATACCGAGTTAGACTTTCAGCACTATGGGTGCTTTCGTCACTCGGAGCTAGCTAACGCCCGCTTTGATTTATCATCCAAGATTATTTTATGTGCGTATTATTATTATAATCTTAATATACTAAAATTAAGTGTTTTAAAGACCGAGTTACATTAAAAAATATATATATTTAAATGCTTTTAACATTTAGAACTTATTGTAATTAATTACAAATATATTCAAAAAAGGTTGGTTAAAACAATTATAATAATTTCTAGTTAACGTCATTCTTACACTATTACTATGTAGTAATGAGAGGTATTTTTAATATTACAAAAAATAATAGTGGTACCACTGTTATCTTAAGGATTGTCTTTTGGGGTGGTGAAGTGACTAAATTATGACAGATCAGGAATAGGACTGTCGACTATCAAATTCATTATCTTTTTAATCAGTGGATTTTTGCTGCTCATTAAAACTACTAAAAATTAATTGAACATTTATATGTTAAATATTTGTATTGATTTAAAGAGAGCTTTGGCAACTCTCGGTGCATATAGATCAGTTAGAATTAATTTATCCAATTAACAGCAGTAAGTTGTTGAGACAGTAGAGGAGTCAAAGGTATTTGTAATTAAATTTAAAAAAAAATTAAATAATTGAAAAGTTCAATTTCAAAGGGCATTAGTTTAAGTATTAAGAAAAATATGCTTAAGTAACTGTAAGTATCATTACTGTGATTGTATTTAACATAACAAAATACAATGAAAAATTAAAATAGTATGCATAAATTACTATACAATATATATATTACATATACTGACTGAAATAAATAGAACTCAGCAATAAGCCTTTTTATTACTGAGTTATTTTTTCCTTACATATTTTCTATGTGATAAATGCACCTGTATCATAGAAGTACTGGTTGCTGAAGTTCCTAGCTTAGTGATAAAAATAATCTACTTTATTGAGAGACAGCTTGTTTTATAGTGAATAAGTGAGTCTCTTGATAGTGAATTGTATTTGGTAATTTCTTGTTATAAAAACTTATTCCCGACATCAAGTGTGAAATAAATTTCATGTAGGGTAAATTCATGATACAATCACCTCCCACTTAAATATAAGTGGTTCTTCAGATATAACAAACGTTCTATATCAATTCGACCGTGGCTTTCTGTTAAATATACATTTCACTGCTTCCAATATGCGTACAAATTTGGTATAATACGACATTTCGAGTAAATTTGATACATCCGACCTGCTTATTCTTTCCGTCAGCCAAAGAACAAATAATAATATAATTGTTATTAATATATTAATAATAATGTTATTATTATAAATAAAATAATTATCAATTAATATTTTTAATTAATTAATATGATTATTTTTTATTTCAATAAATATTATATAAATATTAATATTATTTAATATTATGAAATATTAATATTATTTAGTATATTTGTATATTATGAAAACCATGATGAATCTATGACAGCGATAAATAAATTCAATATAGTATTTAAATAGATGTTTAAGTAGTAACTTGGTACATAAACTATTAATAGAATCTTCAATACTAACATAAAAACAAATAAAACTTTAGTAACGTTGTAAAGTCGCCCGGATTCTTCAGAAGTGGATAGTCTTCATTGGGACATGACGCATATGGAAACAAGTCATTGATGAACATATATTTTTAACATCGTATATGTAAAAAATATATGTTTATCATTAATATTGACAGATTTTAATCAAATTAAAAAGAATTAAACAATAATCATACTAGCTTAGTTATAACACAGATATAGCATCATAAAATTCGTCATTCCTAGCTACCATCCAGTTTCATTGTTTAAATATTAGTACTTTTGCTAAAAAAAATAGAATACACAAGTGCTTAGTACATACAAGATTAATAAAATCAAAAGCAGTTTATAATCATTTGCCCCTGCCTTTATTCTTCTCTGAAACGCCACGGGCCATGCACGTGCGAACTCGTTAATCCCTTGTCAACTTCAGTTTTACTTTTAGTTTAAATATAATTTTAATCTCAAATTATTTTATTTTATGTCAATTTAATTATTAAACTAGCGGTGATTTAAACTGCTATCTTAAACGTTTTTTGTGTCCCTAGACAACATTTTTTTTGGTATGAAAGAAATCTATATTCTTTACTGTAGTTGAGTGTGTGAAATCTTATTTATATTACATATATATAATTATTTTTACATATATATACATATATACATACATATAATGAATATAGCCTCTCAGGTTTTTGGACTTTTAATTAAATTCTTAATATCAGCTCCAGAATAAATGGCCTTGTTAAAATTTACCATATTTACGAGTATATTAATCAAATTGCAAAAGCAATTACTAAAAGAGTAACAGAATCAAAAACGAAATTATTCATTTGACAAAATAAAGTAATATTAAAACTTATATTTACTGCGAAAAGCTTATTTAACACCGGTGATTTTTGGATTTCATATAACGATTTTCTTTACGTCCTCTTTAATTATAGAACAAAATTTTAAATATACGTATATATCGATACTTATATCTATTATACACGTACGAAAATAATTACTATTATTTAGACTGGACTGAATATATTTAGTAATGAATGACAGAGCAACAATTCTTGTTTTATAAAATGATGACATTTTCAAACTACTTAAGTTAATAATTCTATCTTACTTTGTTTTTAGAAGACCTTTAGAAATCTCCCGATGTTTCAACAAAATACCCTTAGCTAAAGAAGTCTAAGTCTGAATTTAAAGCCATGTCTCTTCGTAAGTTTATCTTTTGCTTTTGTTTTGAACTTTAAGATGCTAACAATACAATTGAGAATTGTTTTTTGATAAAATTATTAAGATCACTTAATGAAATCCCGTTGGCAAAATTTACATGTTATTTTACTTAAGTATCAAATTAATTTACTTTTATGAGTTTTGTTGAAGCTTTACAATTCCAGTAAAAACGTGTGTTATATATAATTCATTTTGTTATCATACTTATCTTAAAATTTCAATTATATGCGTTACTAATTGTGGTCAAGGACTTTGACTGCCTTCCCTTGTCTTTCTTATTTGTCTACCCTTAACTTCACGACTCAAATAATAACAGTAGTTGGCTTCGTCATTTATTGTGTCAAGATTTATGTAAATATATATTTATTTTTCGTTACCATTTATTTTTTCTTAAACTATAAACGAGTGAGCCATTTGCAAATGGACAACCAATTTATTATAACAAATGTAGCCACAATAACTACTTCATAACAATCTATTATAATAGAATCTATCTCCACCGAACAAACACACATATATATTACTAAAGCCATATACGTATCTAAAGCTCATAAATTGGTTGGCTCTACTGGGGTACCGTGATGAATTGAATAAACTCACGGTTAATAAGCGTTAATTTATTAGTGAAGGCTATTTACGGCAAAGTAAATTAATATACTTAATTCAACTTTGTTAATCTTTGCAGAAATCTTTAATTTTATCGTTATAATGTATTTGAAGCTAAAACATTGAACGAGATGTCAGTAAAATAGAAATAAATATGAAAAGTACATAAAAATATATAATAAAACCTTTTCTCGTTATAATATTAGTATAGATATTGTTTATAAGTAAGAAGTTTTTTTTAATTTTTAATGTACAATGTTGATATGTTATAACGGAATTAAAATTAAGTTTCATGAAGCCAAACCCTAGTGGACAACAATGAACAGTAAAGCCAAGTAACAACTGAAACTTTAGTTGCAAAGTTACAATTTAAATGAAAGGATGAATATTAAATTCGAGCAAACGGAACGCATCTTTTAGTTAAAGTAATAACTTTTGTAAAATGCAATAAGTCACATTGCGGTTATTTAATTAAACTTTGTGTTATGAAATTTCTCGAAGTCGTTGCATTAGGAAATATTCATTAAGAAATTACTTAAAGAAGCTCAAGAACAAATAAATTTGTGTCTTCTATAAAGACCTCTTTAGTATTGTCTGAGAATGGGTGAATGAATCCTTTCAGCTGAATTCCCCGGACACAATTTTGTGCGTTTGCCAGTATGACAACCCTATTTGTTGTTTAACCTCTCTTCGAGAGCACTGCTCTCAATGCCTTGCTATGTATCAGTATCATAAGCTTTGACATTTCGAGTGATTGTCAGTTTTATCGTTATCTTGAGATTGACAGTTTTATTTTCATCTTGAGGCCCAGTTGGTCTCGATGAAAGTGAGAATGACCAACAGAGCAAGGCAGTATTTTAGGCCTGGACGAGATTTCCGCTCTATAAGGCGCAGGTCCGGCCACACAGAGTATTCTTCCCATGTCTGGTCTGGATCACCTCAATATCAGCTTCATCCATTTGACGGCATACAATGGAGAGCTGTTCGGATTGTCGGGGACCCGCTGCTCTTTGAATGGCTGAACTCTATTATTTTGTCGATACCTAGGTTATTTATACTTTTTCTAAATTTACCACGGGGTGTGTTCCGAAAAGCTACTTGATCTGCTATCTGATGCCGATTGTGATCACCATACATCGCGTCATCGGCTTATCACTTGTAATCACAGTAAGAATAATAATAATATATAGGACAAAAGGCTTGATATAACACTAACTATTGAGGTTGTTATTGACCATGCGGGACAGGATCAGAAATCCCTTACTTCGTTATACTAAATAAGAAAATAATATATTCCTTGCGAATTAACCGATATAATGATTACATTATATATTTAATTTTAATTGATAAGGAACACTCACGACTTAAAACTTCGTGTAATATCACTTTATGTACATTTTCACAACGTACCGGTTTTTTATCCAATTCTTACAATTCCAATTCTTAGAATTTAGTCAGTCATTTTCTCTGTTGAATAAAGACTGAAGCGATGCTATATGAAAGCAGGTAAGGATGGGAAATATATAAGAATAGAAATGTCAAAATTTTTAATAACATCGATATCAATGTCTGGGATATAAAGAGATATAAAATTTTGTTTGCGTCAAATTACAACTATATGTTATATTTGACATTTATAGTTTTAACGTAAACAATAAATCTTTAAATTCATTTGTGCTTGGTAAATGTGTGTAGTTAGTTTTTTATTCATTTGATGTATTTCTAATGCATTATTTATAATAATATTACCTTTCTGCTCTCCTTTTCCATATAAAACAACCATATAATTTTTGTAAAAAGAAATACAAAGTTGTTCCTTCCAGAATTTATACATAGTCCAGGCATATTAGTCATATGAGCGCAAGAATCTCGGAATGATAGATTATAAAATTGTATAAACCTTTATTTCAACACGCTAAAACTTGTCTCAAAACCTACTTTTCGTAGGGTGTCTGCGACTACAGATATTCCAAGGTCAAAGGTAAAAAAAATTGATTTTTTACACATTTATTGCAAATATCTCGTTTCCTATGAGTTTTATGCTATTTGTATTTATTATAAGTATTGTAAAGGATTAAATTCTGAACAGCTTTTGTTTAAACATTTTTTTATATCTTCAACCATTTTCGAGATAGAGGGCAGAGCGCGCGCAGTGTTTATCTATATACAGTATCTTTCGATGTCAACCTGTAGTCCCGATTAAAAACGCGCCGTTTAAAGTTTTTAAATTATTTATAAATACATAATTATAAATGATTATTATTTGATTTATTAACTATTACATTATCATTAATCATTTTTTTTTTCAATAATTAAGTGCTTATTCATTCAATAACACTTACCTGCACGTGAAATTATAAAATTATTAAGGAAAATTTTTGAATTACATTTTAAGTAGAGAGTAATTTTGTACATCTTCTTTGAAATCCGTGAACTTTTAAATTCTAACAAAAACACTAAATCTAATAATCTACTTGGGAATGGTTTGGTAATCTACGTGGTATAATATAATATCTTATTTAATTTCTTTGGATATTATCTTCAATAGCGTTAAAATCACATAGCTGCCAGGCTCTAATAACATTACCGTCATACCCAAACTTTGTAAATTTCATGCTATATGATAACTTTTAGCATGTAGATAAGATCAGATGCAGTTAAGAATTTGAACCTGGTATATATTTGTATTCAGAAAGATAGTAGTTTTAAAGTTAAATGAAATGCCATAGTTAATATAATAATAGTAAAATCAAAGTTAAGCTTTATGTATTCTTCTTGTGGTGGTACTCAGATAAATTTATTATTCTCAATATTGTAATATTTGTGTTGGGAACAAAATATGGCTCAGCTAAAAGTTAAAAGAAAGATATGTTTAATGTTTATAGAATACAAGATTGATGTAGGAAAAAAAATGTGAATAAATAACACTCTAATCTTATATTCTCCAATATATACAATAGAATATTAGAAGATTTTTTTAAATAATTTTTTTAATGAAAATTTCTAAACAATATAATTGTAATAATAAATATTATATTTTAAATAAATATGCGACTACAAATGCAAATATTTGTAATTGCATAGATAAAAATAATATTAGTTCAAACTAGGAAAGAGTAGTGTAACTGTATTACAGTCTTATCTACCGAGACGTATTCACCGAATCCACTAAAAAACTGAGTATATTATTTTTTTGTTAATTTTTACAAGATTGAAAGTTACAGTAACTGAAATATTTTTAATATAGCAATAGGTACATACATTAAAAATATTTTAGCTAGGGTTTCAAAACATAAAATATGGTTCGATATTCATATCTACACAACATTAACCTTTTAATATTGTATAGAAAGTATCTGTAGTTGTGTGTGTAAGAATTTATAAACTGTATAGTTTATAAAAGAAACAAAAGTATTGGGTACAACTCATTGCTTTTTATTTCATTTCATCTTAATATCAAATATCAGTTAACAAAAAATTTGCCAACCTACCAGAAATGTATATTACGCTCTGACAAAAGCTTGCAATTCTCTTTTACTACTTATTAAAGCTATATCGTGAAGGCCACGAACGCCAAATTTAATATTACTAATGAACCCAATATTGCTAGTTTACTTTACTAATACAACCGCGGGAGATTAGTATACACAGTAATTAATATATATTCTCCTCACTGGTAATGAAGTACAATACAGAAAATTACTATATTAGGAGAATTAAAAATATAATATATGTGAGATCTATAAAATATATAATTAAGTAGGTATAGTAATGTGAAAACTATTTCTAAAATCTGTCTCCATTTTTATAGTGGTTATATTGAGATATTTGAGGTTCATCTGTAACTTCCATCTTCTTATGTGTATGATTACAGTATTGTTTTCAACATTTTATTTTAACTCAATGTAGTATACATATATATTAAAAATGTTATTTCATTTATATATCCTCTATAAATCTTATAACTATATATCGTTTCGCTTCTCTGTATTATTCAGTCTAATTTCTTTGCTTTATTAGAAAAAAATAAAATTCTGAAACTCACAATAAATTACAGTTTGCTTACTTTTTCAAAAATTCATTTACCTTTCAAGCAACCTACCCTTTTTACTCAATACGAAATTTTATAAAAGAGCAAAATATATATTCTTGTGAGTTTAAGAAATAGATAATATATATTTTTCACAATTCATGCTATATTATATAATAAATTATTTAAATCTTTTTAACACATTTTCAACTTCAACTCGATTATTTTACTTTTTACCCAATACCTTTATAAAATTTTTAAATAACTAGGATACGAATTCGATAGTATTTTATAAAAAATACCAGGTGTAGTTGTTATTGTGAGCACTTTTGAAACAAATATAAATTTTTAAACAAAACAAAATTGTATAGACCACTCCAGTTAATTATTTCAAACTTTTTTGTCTTATAACTCTCAGAAAACTTTACAGTTTATTAACAGAAAAGTCTAGAGCTGAACAATACCAGTCAAGTTTGATTGTTTATTTCTGTATCGCTTTTGTTTTAACTTAAAGATAAAGATACAATATATAGTAAATAAATTAGGTAGTATTGCTTGATAAAATATTCTTTAAATGCATAAAATAACATAGAATAAGCAGCTCTCCGCCCTTTATTAAACTGAATTCTTCGCCTTTTAACTTTGGATTATAAAAGTCCAAAGTTACAGTGGCAATATTTTGTAATTTTTTTTATAAATATTACAATAAATAAGTAATAAATTTGAGTAATTTTCTCCTCCTTTTGAAGAATTTCGGCTAATGAATATTCAATTCAAATAATTTCTTGTTAGCTTCTCCGTGAGCGATGATAATTTAAGTCTAAGCCCTAAGTATCTTCATATATAATATATATAATATTTGCTACACAAATAAAACCTACAGCTTTATTAATGAAGCTATTTTTAGGGTTTTATTTAAATCTTTATTATTCATATTGAATTTTAAGTAGTTTTCCCTTTAAACAGTATTTCTAAAAATCTTTAATGAATTTAATCATTTTTTTATTTAATGACGTTATTCAATAATGAATTTTAGGTTTGCATTCATCATGTTACCTATGTAGCCCCTTAATGGATGGAGATTCAAGTGACGTTGGCTAGATTTCACTACATCGTGCGATCTTGATCTGGACCATTATTTGTTATTGAACACAGAATACACCACCTCTTTGACATTAGTCAAAGAGGTGGTGTATTCTGTGTGACAAAGTGATGATGGAATGGATTGGGACATACTATCTATCAGAATTTACTAGATTTAGATTCTATATTCTATATTTAAAAAGCAGTTTATATAAAAATGGTACGAAACTCTATAGATACTTTTAAATTTTTAGATATATAATTAAATAAACGTAAACGTACGTCTTAGAAAAGATTACCTTATACGATAGAAAAAGACAATAAGTTTTAAAACATAAGTTATTCATTATTCTCTTCTTACACGAATCAAAACCATAAAATCCCATTTGTTGGAATTTATATTTCTGAATAGTAACGCCATAAACCAATATTCCAGTCGAGATTATTTAAATTTTATTATCTATTATTTGATCATCCATATAAAAATCAGTTCTAACTCTATCCGCAGCTAGGGGAAAATTATGACCTTCATCAATGGCGACTTGATGCATAGTTTTTACTGCTAAGTATGGTGCGCAAGATGTACCGAAGGTTA
This sequence comes from Melinaea menophilus ssp. n. AW-2005, assembly GCA_918358695.1. Lineage (NCBI taxonomy): Eukaryota > Metazoa > Arthropoda > Insecta > Lepidoptera > Nymphalidae > Melinaea > Melinaea menophilus. Next base: position 15,341,873 of record OU911040.1, on the reverse strand, counting down.
CCCTCAACAATCGGTAATCCTTGATTTGCAAATCACTCTCATTACGCCAAACTATTCTCTGATAGTCCACATGCTTCCTAGCTATCTTTACCTGTCTGTACATTTTTATAATATCAGCCGTAAGACAGATAGGATGCATTCGCCATCGCATTACAATGTGCCGCAATGCTGGTTGCAAAGTCGGTCCAACCATCAAAGTATCATTTAGAGACACACCGTTAGCGCTTCGATCTGAAGCGTTAAATACAACTCGCGTTTTCGTAGTACTCTTGTCCGGTCTTGAAACTGCATGATGTGGTAACCATACCCTTTCTCTTGTTTCTTCTATATTATCTTCTACTTCTTCCATATGACCTAGACTAATATATTCTTTTAATACTTCTGCATAATTATTTTTTAATTCTACGTCTTTTGCCAATCTTCTTTCCATGCTAAGCAACCTTTTTACTGCGACGGATCTTGTATCTCCATAACTATTTTTTGAATTTACCTTGGAGCGGAAAGGCAATTCCACTACATAGCGTCCATTTTCGTCTCTACTCTTAGTAACAGCAAAATGCTTCTCGCATTCTTGCTCTTCAGGTGTCAAGACCCTTTCGCATTCGAAGTTAGGTTCGGATTCTATCTCCCAAAAACGCTTAAGAAGATTTTGTTCGTCCAGTTGAACATGCATATTTATAATCTTATTGTGACATTTACGTTCGTTGGCGGTATCTTCGCTTACCAATCCTGATAATACCCATCCGAGGTAAGTATCCTGAGCGATCATAGATTCCGTAGGGTGTCTTTTCAACCCACTTTTCAGGATCTTGCAATATACGTCGGCCCCTAATAAAACATCAATTTTATTGGGTGAATTGTATTCAGGATCTGATAACCTGACGCCACCTAAGTCTTCCCACTTAGGTAAATAAAATTTCCTTTCTGGTAATACTGAAGTAACCTTCTGTAATACATGAGCCTTTACCTGTATTCTAAACGAAGGGTCACAAAGTGATTGCATTTTTACCATAACCACATATTTTGAGGTTAAATCACTCTGACCTCCACCTAAACCGGCAATGCAAGTCTTTGATGCTGTTTTATTTAAACATAAATATTGAACAGCAGCTTCAGAAATAAAAGACGCTTGCGATCCTTGGTCTAATAAAGCTCTCAATATCTGAAAGGAACCATTGCTAGCCTCCGCTTTAATTAAGGCTGTTGCTAACAATGTTTGGCTCTGTATTCGATCAGTCACAAAATGACTAACAATATTATTATTTTTTATGGCCTCATTCGTCCTTGAAGACGATTCCCGGTCCTGTTCCACTACGTCACCAGTCTTCGCAATTATTACTGTATTTGAGTTGGCTCTACCGTGAAGAAGCGTGTGATGCTTCCTTTTGCATATACGACACGTTATTGGTACCCGACACATTTTACCTGTATGATTGGTTCCCAAACAGTTAAAACAAAGACCTAAGGTCTTAACTATAGCCTGACGGCTATCTAGATCCCGCTTGGTGAATTTAATACAGGAAAACAGTTTGTGATTTTCACCGCAATGAGGACAAATTGTTTTAGAAGCGATGTGCAAAGAATTAAGCTGATACGAATTTTGTTTTACTGGCTTACCTTTATATTTTGATGACTCAACAAATTCTAAGGCACGAAAACGTTCTTCTAGAAACTGCTTAAAATTATTGAATTTAGGTAACTCGACTGATAAACTATTGACATACAATTCCCACTGCTTTCTTGTTTCATCGTCCAACTTCAAGCTAACTATATAAATGATAATAACGTCCCAAGACTCTACTTGAATTCCTAAATTAGACAATTCATGAATACAATCCGTGGTGGTGTCAAGTAAATCTTTAAGAGCGTGAGGTGATTCCACAGACATAGTACGTTGAGCAAACAAACGCTTTAAAATACAATTTGACATATACCGCTTATTATTATATCTATTCTTCAATAGTTCCCAACATTTTTGGTAATTATCTTGCGTAACAGGAATTTGTTTTATTAATTGTTCTGCTTCTCCCTTTACTTGAGTTTTTAAGTAGTGTAATCTCTGAACGTCATCTAAAATGGTATTATTATGTATTAACGAAGTGAAAAGATCTTTAAATGAAGTCCATTCTGCATAGTCACCTCCAAACACTGGAATAGATATTTTCGGTAATCGGACAATAGAATCTTTATTTCTTTGAAAAGGTTCTCGACCTGGAGACGGGGATGATACTATAGAATTTAGTATTGTTTTAAGTTCACTCTTGTAAGTTAAGTACAGTTCGTAACCAATATTGAACACATCATTCTTTATATAACTACTTTCGTCTAATTTTTCCTTTTTATAAGCAAAAATAATATCCTCATGTTTTTGATTAAATTTAAGCATTGTTCCTTCTAAACTTTCTAATCTTGCAGCGACGTATGTTTCCGTGATTCTCTCTTTTGGTGATTTTTTAAAGTTAATTCTTCCTTTTTCCATTTGATTGATAAAATCGTCCATTAGTCTAAAATCGGCTTCCATTTTACTTATTTAAATTTTTAATGAAATAAGAAGTTTATAAGTCTTGAGTGAATGTTATAATTTTACAAGTCCAAATAATGCCGAATTCTTCTAAATGTTTTGGACTTAGCACGATCAAATAAAAACGGGCATAGAGATTCTCCGTCTTGGTCCTATTTATCACTTTTAAATTTTTACAAGTCCAAGTTTGAAATCACTGATTTTTTAAAGTTATTTTAACACTGTCACTAAGATTCAAATTAGCGTACTCACGTTTGTTGCACCTCAGACTTTACCACTTGTAAATTTGGCTCCTTCAGTTAGTTCCGATTTTCTCCACCAGGTGGCGCCACTGCAGCACCGTCTTCTTGGTTCGAATGTTCGTAAATTTTCGCACAATGGTGGCGACCTCTTTTTCTTTATACACTGAACAACACTTTACTGACTTTATATCACTTTCACTTTTTTGGGGTGTACCAATATATGTATTACATATCAAAAAACGTTCCGACTCGTAAGGACCTTTGTTTTTCGGTCGATAGAGCCAAGGTAATAAAAACGAGATTATTCCCAGGAACGCATAGGCAATTTATTAGAAAACATCTTACGACTATAAATAATTAAGAAGTGAAGGCGATAGCGTGATCTACAATTTTACTACCGCCATCTAGTGTAGGATAGCATGTGACATTTTAGACTTATTGTTAATATATAAAATTCAAATTATACAACTAGAAACTTAATAAACTACAAATAAAAAGAAAAACCGATAATATAAGATAGGGTTTTTTTTTTCTATTTTTATTTATTTTGTAGGTTTTTATTTGAAGAGTGAATAATAATTCCGTTACCCCCAAATATAATCCGCTGTGACAAGCTATATGAAGAGTCCGTTATAAACAGAGAGACAACAACAACGTTAAACGAGTATTCAATACGAGTATCAGTGAACGTAATACAACTCATAAAATATATATTTGTCTATTAAATAATCCCAACAAAGACAATGAAAAAAATATTATTTGGAACAAATAAAATAAGACAATAACCACAACGAAATAAATAACAATTGCGTTTAATTTTAATATTGTAAAATATTTATTGCGAATTCTTTTTGTTAAATATTCTATGGAACGTTATTGAGGAAAATAATGATTCAAAATAGTATATTTCTTTGGTTGTCAATTATGCATTCATCCGATTGCGATTAAACTTTTGTGAATACAAAGAGGATAAGGCTGTAATTAACGATGGTTTTTTTTACAAATTCCACAAGTTTTTGTACTACAACAACAATGTTTTCTTTCCTTTAACATTGGAACTTCCGACGGGTATCAGGGGCATTTTATTAAAATCGCATTGGAGTAACTGAGTTATATTTTTAATATATGTAAAGGTGCCAAGGTTTCTAAATATTGTCAATGCTGTCGTAATAATAAATATTTTGTAACACAATGCTAATCGTTTTGTATAAACAAATCTTTATATAAACTGAACGTGGTTTATATCAGCCTACATTTAACAAGAGACAAGCGGCCATTTATTATATTTGGACTACAAATTTCAATGAAAACACAATTATGATGGCTGATTTTACACCTACCATAATATATCCACATTAAATAAATATATATATTTTTTTTGTTACGGCTTATACAATATAAATCGCTGAAAAGATACAGTAGGAAGACTTACAATAATAAATAAATTTATACAAAATATGAAAGTGGATAAACTCTATAAAACAATCTTACATAATAAGGCACTACAAATATTAAGAGAGAAAAAAGACAAAGCAAAAAGAAAGTATAAACGATCACCTTCTGAAAATAATTTAATAGTTTGTAAGGTGCTACGCAACCGCCGTAATCGTATGTGCAGATACCAAAAAACGTTATTAGGATAAATTTATCACAAACAAAAATTTCAATAAAACACGGAAATTTCTTTCTCTCTGCCTTACCAATGCCAAATTATTCTGAATTTCATTTAGGTATCCTTAGTGAATGTTAAAACTACCATACTCTCTATTTCTTCTTATGCCCAAAAATTATTTATTCTTTCTTTCTTCCTTCATACGAAACTCACAAATTCTATTAATATTCAAAATAGTCTTGTTATTCTATTAATGTACAAATAAGCTATAGATTATTAGATGTCTTATGAATGTAATTAACAAAGTTTTAAAAGAATTGCCAATTCGTAATTCGCTGATTCTTATATAAATTATTTTTACGTGTTCTAAAATATTAATGGTTTATTATAGCATCAGATCTTATAGTGAGTATATAATTTAGTAAATTTAAAGTCGCCTTTGGGTAGTGTAGAGTGCAAAGCTTTTAACTTTTATTGTTAATAGTTTTCATATGGTTATTGACTTTCGCTACTTTTACACTCGATATATTTTGTCGACGTGAAAAATGTTCAGTCAAAATGAAGTTTTACAAACCAATATTTCAATTGCTTATTTAAACATTTGTTTAAAAACTTCTTTGAAATTCAATGGATTTTATTTTATTACTATACCTCAAATCAAATATTTTGATTCTTGACGTTTGACGATGTTGATTGTTGATGATGTGATGTGAAAAAAAAAATTATAATGTATATAAGAACTTATTGTCTTAAAAATATGGGCTTGACTGAAAGGTCTATCATTATACATATGATAAGCAAACTAAACATTTTTAGTATTGACAGAAGTGGATTATTTTTTATTTATTTTTATTTATTTTATTTAAATAACTTTATTGCATACATAAGATAACAAACAGTAAAAGAAATAGATTTAAAATAATACCAGCAAAGGGCGACCTTATCACTAAAGTGATTTCTTCCAGGCAACCCACACTTACGAACTTAAGCACTAATAGACGGGCTATTGCAATAAAAATACTAAAACATAAATATATTTATGTATACATATATATATATACATACAAATAACAAATAAACTTACAAACATATATATATATCTATAACACCATACATACATACATACATACATACATACATAATATATAACAATATCTCCTACGAAAGTGTATTTAATACATAAATATAAGTAATAGAACTAAACTTTATATAAGTAAATATATTATAATGACAAATAGTGTTTTTTTACCCGATCTTTAAAAACTGCTATGGATTGAGATTGTCTTATCTCAATAGGCAGTGCGTTCCACAGCGTAGCGGCTTTTACAGTGAAGGAATCCATGTATTTTTTAGAATTACACGCAGTCATGCGTAGTACGTAGTGTCTAGAGGGACGCAAGGTGCAATCGTGCTTAAAGGAGCTAATGAAATTGAAGCGATCCTTGAGATAGGATGGAGACCAAGGATGGAAGAGAATAGCAAAAAGTAAAGAAAGGATATGTAAGTTTCGACGATGTCTGATAGGAAGCCAGTTGAGTTTTTTACGGTATTGAGAGATGTGATCAAATTTCCTTACGCCAAAGATGAAACGAATACAGAGATTTTGCAGACGCTCCAGCTTGTTTAAAAGATCTTCATTTAGATCGAGGGAGCAAACGTCAGCATAATCTAAAATTGGCATAAGGAGAGCATTAGCAAGTAGGGTTTTCGTCTTAACAGGCAAAAGATTTTTCCACCTTTTCAGCGATCCAAAAGCCAGAAAAACTTTCCTACTAAGGGCTGATACCTGTGGATTCCATGACAGGTTGCTGTCCAAGATAATTCCAAGGTTTTTAACAGTTTGACAATAGGGCAGAATAGTAGAATTAAAAACAATAGGAGGAAGTAAGGAATAATTTAGTTTGGAAGTTTGTCGGGAGTTACCAATAATAATAACTTGCGACTTATTACAGTTTATCAGTAAACCATGGGAATTACTCCAATTACATACGACATTGAGGTTATGATTTAGGCACTTGATTGCTTCAGAAACATGTTCAACAGGAGTGGATACATAAAGTTGGAGGTCATCAGCATATAAATGGTAAGGTATAGAGAGTAGGCTAGTAAGAGTATTTATGAAGATCGAAAAAAGAAGAGGAGATAAGACCCCACCTTGGGGAACACCAGCTCTGAGACGGCAATACGACGATGTCTTTTCTTTGATTCGGGTACATTGCATACGATCAAACAAGTAAGACCGGAACCAATGAATAGCAGCTGATGAGATATTAATGGAATCTAGGATAGCTAAGAGAATTTCAAAATCAACTGTGTTAAAAGCGTTGGAAAAATCAAGGAGTGCTAAGATAGTTACTTGTTTATTATCAATAGCAAAACGAACATCATCACAAACTTTTGTTAACGCCGTAACAGTGCTGTGACCTCTGCGAAAACCGGATTGATATGGACTAAGTATGTTATTTTTAACGAGAAACAGCGAGAGTTGAGAATATACAATACGCTCAAGAACTTTAGACAAGAATGGAAGGATAGAAATTGGACGATAATGTGAGACAAGCTTAGGATTAGAGTTTTTAGGAATAGGAATGACTTGCGCCATACGCCAAGCACTAGGGAAAGTATTACAAGAAAGGGAATAGTTAATTAAGTGGGAGATAATATGTAGAATGCTGTCTAAGCTTAGCAGCACCATCTTGCGGCTAATCCCGTCACTGCCAATAGCATCTGATTTAACTGCAATGATGTTCTTTTTAATTTCCTCAGGACTTACCGTGCCAAAACGAAATAAGGAAATGTTAGGTCTTGATTGCGAGTTAATATATGAAATGGTTTGCGATTTATTAATAGTATTTGACATAACGTTAGCGAAATGGCAATTCAGATCATCAACATCTACATGATGGGCGAAGTCATTAGGTTGCTTTCCAATGCCCAGTGACTCAAGAAACTTCCACACTTTTAGGGTACTTTTACCAGCTATTGAGCCATGGATGTAGTTCCGTTGAGCATCTCTGCACATCTTATTACAGCGGTTACGCAATCGCTTGTATTTCTGTAAGTTGACATCTGTTGGTTTCAATTTATATTTGGCTTTGGCGGAATTGCGTTTCGTCATGGAAGATTTAATGTCATTTGTAAGCCATGGAGCGGGCAAATGTTTTAGTTTTATAGGACGTAGAGGAGCGTGAACATCAAAAATTTGAGTAAGCATAGAATTAAAGATCGCGAGTTTGTCATCCATTGTAGCAGCATTCATAATTGAGTCCCAGTTTATATTATGTAGATCATGCAAAAATCGATCGTTATTGAATTTTTTAAAACTACGACGCATTACTATTGTAGGTTTCTTTTTGGGTGGGCGTATTTTATATGATAGGAAGATTAAATCATGGTATGAAAAAGCTTCTGCAGACAGCTGACCATGAAAGTTAACATAGTCGGGGGCAGAGACCATCATGAGATCAAGCTGGGAAGGTGTGCAGTTAGGAAAGTAGTGAGTAGGATTGGTTTGGAGCAGACACAAGTTTGAGCCATTAATTATATTTTTCAATTTTTCGGAACGCCAATCATCCTTTACCATACATGTGTTGAAATCACCCATAATGATGGTGTGATCTGCATTAGGAATATAGTTTTCTAGTAAAGTTTCAAATTCACAGAAGTAATCTACACGAAGCGTTGGACTGTAAAAGACTCCCAAGAGTATTTTGCGAGTACCAAACAGTAGTTCCAAGAATAGGTGTTCTGATTCAGAATGTGCAGATGCTGATTTATTTAAGATAGTGAAAGGAATATGGCTACGAAGGTAGATTGCCACCCCACCGCCACCTTTTCCTAATCGATCGTTACGGATTAAATGAAATCCTGGTAATAAGTAAGAGGTGCTGGGTAGGCAAGGCTTCAAAAAAGTCTCAGACACCAGAACAGCATGAACATTTTCTACATCAAAAGAAGCTAGCAAATCTGAAAAATGTGCAGGAATGCTTTGCGCATTTATGTGGACTACATTAAAGTCTTTAGTACAAGCCGCAAATTTGGTTTCAAGGTGTGATTTTAAAGATATGAAACTGCTATGGAAACTGTCGTCGGACGAACTAACAGGAGAATAATAAAGCTCATTGTCGGAAGTATTGTTATTAATATTATTTGAGAGGGTATTATCTAAAATATTTATATCATTCATATTAATAATATATAAATTAATAAAATAAATAATAATTTAATAAATATATTTAAAAAAATAATAAATAAATAAATAAATAAATGTTATAATAATTAAATGAATATTATTATTTTAATTGATATGTGTATATAAAAAAATTATGTGCCAATTAGTACTACACATATTTATATGCTAACAGTGATTCAGTTACCAAGTGTGAAGTACCACAGAGAATATACTAAACAAAATTTAAATTAACTACAAACTACTTTTAAATATTACATTTAGTTACACCACTAAGTACAAGTCAAAGAGTTTGACATATCAAACTGTTAAACTAGATATTGTTTTTATATATGGCAATTGCTAGTAGAAGAAAGTCACTATATCATAGATGTCATATTACGACTTAACTTTGACACTTGACAGTAACATGAGATTACTTTTGTATTATGAGTAAACAATATTTTAGTTTTAGTAGTTTGCTGATAATAACTTAAAAATAACAGTACAGTGGTGTGTAAAATAAATTTCATAATAAAATATAACAAGTAACAAAAGAAAATCACACGAACAGTCATATATATAACAAAGTTGCACAAAAATAGTGTTATACGACTATTTTCTAATAACACGTTTGGACCGCGGGGCTTGTGATGACCCAGTTTGTGACTTGGAAGTGGATGGTACAGGTGCAGTTGCAGCACAGGCCATGTCCGTACTATCATTTACAGCACCAACACAAGACAACTGAGTCTTAGAAATAATGGAGTGACGTTTACCATCGTCCCCAATCACTATTACCTGTCCATTTTTGGTCCAGCACCTTGATAATCCAAACTGCTGTCTAGCTGCCATAAAGGTATCATGCCGATTCTTAGTAAGGAACTCAGCTAAAGTGACTCCGGTGCCTTTGAAATTTCTTTTGCCATACCAAATCCTGTTCCGCACAGAGAGATCATGGAACTTTACCAAGAAAGCCCTAGGTCGGTCACCTCCAGACTGCCCCATACGATGACAACGGTTAATAGCTGCAGTAGAGATGCCAGGAATTTGAAGATGTTGTTTAAGAACATTCACAACAGTAGATGACACATCCTCTTTTGTAGTCTCAGGGACTCCATGAATTATAAGAAATTTCTTTCTGCTTCTTGTTTCCTTCTGATCCATCTGCTGACCAAGGATCTCAACTTGTCCTTGAAGACTCTTAAGTGCTGATAGAACAAAATTCCGGAAGGTGTTAAATTGTGCAGCAATATTTGACGTGGGACTAGTGGCTGGGATAGTGCCGTGTAGATTTTGTTGAAATTCAGCCATTGTTTTGTGAAAGTGTTGTGACAAATCATCAATAGTCTTCTGAATTGACTCCATTATTTTGGTGGGAGATGTAACGAGATAGAACCACTAACACAGTATATTATTCTGTTGTAAATGTTTGGATTTACTTATTAGGAGACACTGTTAACAGGTATACTATTTTTAATGCATAATACTTTAAATAAATGCAACAAATTTAATGATAAATTAAATATTTTAAAGACACACAAAAAAAACGTCTTTCTTATTTGACAACTACCCGCCGAAAAAAGATTATATTAAATTTAAAGTTGTAATTAATAACGTCTCTAGTAAATAAGGTATAATGAGCTTTGAAAACTTGAACAAATGTGTATTATTTATAAAAAATACACAATAAATCATTAATATGTTAAAGACTGCATTAGAATAGGATATAATAGATCCATAAGTACTTAAATTTTAGAGTCATTATTCAGCATCTTGTTTATACTATAAGTATTTGTTAGACATATAGCAACCACTAACGTCGGATTTACATGATCTTATCGTTTATTTACTAAAATATAGTAAAATGAGAGAGAGAGAGAAAGAGAGAGAAAATATAGTAAGATGTAAAAAAAATGATAATGTGCATTCAGACCGAATCTTACATATTATTCTAATTATTCAATGTCTCTTTCCTTAACACTATTACGTTTCTATAAATTTGAAATCAGTCTTCCTTGTCGAATTCAAAATGAAAAGCCTTCAACAAACGTCTCCTTGAAGACCAAAATCTCTTAACAAGACTTAAAACCAGTGGCTCTTTACAATTAGTAAATTATAATTTAAAATTATAATTTTGTTTTATTATAAAACACTTCTTTCCTGAACAGATGACAAAATTTTATTACATTTAAACACACCGAATTACATTAAAACAAAATTATGGATTTATTAACTATGTACTCGTTTTTTCATACCTTTTTCTTCTTCTTAGTCGTTTCGCTCTTGACAGAACGGTCGTGGTAACGTTGAGGCGTCCCTGCCAGTGTCAGACGTGGACACAGCTTTCTTCACGATCTCCCGCCATCTCTCCCTGTCTGCAGACTATCTGGTGCAGTCTGACACACGGTTTCCCTCTGCTGCTTTAATTTGATCCGTCCAGCGCATAGGTGGTCTGCCACGTGCTCTGGTTCCTTCTACTTTTCCTTGAACTACCAGCCATTCTATGGAGTTATTATCAGGTCTAGAGACATGGCCAAAGTACTGCAGTATACGTGTCTGTACTATGGCCGATAGACGCTTTGTGACGCCGAGTTCCTGAACTATGAACACATTGGTGCGGAACTCTGTCCACGATATGCCCAGCATCTTTCTCCAGCACCACATCTCTAGGGCATCTATCTTCCCCTTTTCCAATTCACGTACTGTCCACGTCTCTACCGCGTAAAGGAAGATTGGGAATACCAGCGTTCGCATAAGTCTGATTTTGGTGGTTTTGGTGATGTTGCGATTCTTCCACACTTTTTTTAGTTTTTCTACCGCAGTTCTGGTTATGGCCATACGACGCTTAACTTCATCGACGCAGCCGCCATTATTTGAGATTAGGGCCCCAAGATATACGAAGACTTGAACCACATCGCAGTTCGCAACCTATGTAACTTCTGGCGAGTTGTCATTGACGCGGCCCACGATCATGATCTTGTTCTTAGATCGGTTGATCTTCAATCCAAACGTTAGGCTTATGCGCTCCATTTTGTGAAGTAACTCCTGCATGAGGTCCGCGCTAGTCGCAAATAAGGTGGTGTCATCTGCGTTTCGTAAGTTCGAGATCCTGAATCCACCAATCACAACACCATCGGTCCAATCTTCGAGAGTGATTCGCATTATAAGCTCGGTGTATATATTAAAGAGCAATGGTGACATTATACATCCCTGTCGCACACCCGCACGTGGTTGGAAATTATCTGAGAAGAGGTCATCTGTGCGCACTGATGCTGTTCCCCCTTCGTAAAGTCCCCTGAGCAAGTGTACGAGGTGTTGTGGTGTGCCCATTTCCAGTAGTGTTTCCCACAGCGTTGGCCATTTCACCGAGTCAAATGCTTTTGAGAAATCAACAAAGTATATGTATGTTGGCTTGTTGAATTCTCGAGCTTTTTCGATAATTTGACGAACGATTAGAATTTGCTCACGGGTTCCCTTGCCTTTTACGAAACCGGCTTGTTCGGGAGCAATTTCTTTGGACAAATATGCTTTTAGTCACTCGTTTATAATGACCAGCATTATTTTACTAGCGTGCGTAATTAGTGCAATGACTCGAAAGTTGCCACATTGCTTAGTAGAACCCTTTTTATGAAGAGGAGTGAAAACTGTGTGAGCCCATTCAGAAGGCCATTTGCCTGTGACCCAAATCTTGTTGCAGATGGTGTGGAAGATTTGAATGCCATATTCTCCCATTGCTCGAATAATTTCGATTGGGATTTCATCTCTTCCTGTGGCTTTCATTCCTAATATAATAATAAAAGGATAGGAACTTTATTTCTTAAAGTAGTTTTATTAAGACAATTTTGATATTTTCTTGCTAACGTTATACCTACACTTACTAATAAGAGATAGTCTTAATATTATAAGGATCATAATAATAGTGATAGTACTATTATCCCAAGAGGAAAGCCCCTCGGGATTGTGAAGCGATTATACTGTTACAGATCAAGAATAGGGCTGTCGACTAAGAAGTTCATTATATTATCAACGACCTGATCTAATTTATCGTTTCGGAAATTTATTGGGGGTAGAATTAAATATAGTTATTTACCGTAGAAATCTGGTAAAAAAGGCTTCAAGAATTTTTATTGCTCATTAAAATTACTAAAATTATATATCTTTAAATATATTGAACAATGAAACGATAGCTTTTATATGCTATACATTTATATTGAATAAAAAAATACTTTTGGCAACCTTAGATGCTAATGGGTCAGTTAAAGTTAAATTATTCAATTAACAGTAGTGAGTCGTTAAGGCAGTAGCGGAGTCGAAGTTATTTGTACTTAAACTGAAAATTACTTTTAAATGAATGAGAAAAGTTTTAGTATTAAGAAAGGTGTTCTTTAATAATTTAAGGTATGATGAGTGCGGTCATATTTAGTATAATGTAATATAATAAAATAAGTAATATAAAATAGTAAACAGTAAATTACTTAACAATATATTTTACATATACCGAAAGCAATAAAACTCAGCATTAAGCATGAGATATTTTCACGAGCGCCCGTTTATTTAACTTAAAAACACTAAAAATACATTATAATTAAGAATAGTGACACAATTAAAATATAAACTTTTCTATCAGTACTATTAGACTTTAACAAAATACTCGACAATCCGAATTTTGCGGATACATGTTGTCGACTCGAAATCATTATTTTTTTGGTTTATTATTCAGTTAAGATTTAATAATGTCTACCGTACCCCTTAACGAAATTGTTATTATAAATAAATTTAATAAAAATCTATATTTGTTGTTACAACATATAACTTAACAACTATATCAACGTCATCTTCAACGACACAACCTTGACAGTACAACCTTATTTTATAAGTGGATAAATGAGGCATCGTTTGATGTATTTTTGTATCAAAATATACAAATATATATATATTTTTCTTATTTATGTATTATTATTATATTATATATATATATATATATATATATATATATATATTTATATATATATATGTACAAATACTCAAATTTACGAACAATTATTTTTGATATCAAATATTATGAAACGTCTAAATTTCTGTTATACCTAATCACCTTCCACTAAATTACAAGTTGTTCTTCAAGCATAACTAACATTCTAAATCAATTCGACCGTGATTTTCTGTTTCCATTGCTTAGAATTTAGTACATATTTGATATTTATGTATATGATTTGATTAATTTGAATCGTGGATCATATTTCCCGTAATTTTGATATCATGATAATTATGTACATGTATCATAATTACTAATAATTATCCTCTATCCCTCTAAATTCGAGTAGAGTTGAAGTAAAGTAATAAAGAGAAGCAAGGATTCCTCAATTATCCAGAGCTTTAGATTTTCGTTCATCCACGGTAAGGCTATTTTTAAAATAAAGAGATTTTATTATCTTTCAATTAATATATTCTCTTTTGTTATTTTCCACATAATGGTATATGGTGAGCCGACCTTTTGATATTAGCCTGTTAATTACATTATCATGACACTCGCCTCACCCTCTTCACGTGCGTCTCGTTCCAGGACACTGTTCCTGTAAAATGCGGTAATTGTTTGTCCTCACGTACATAGCGACGTGGTCGTACATTCATGACATCTATGACATTAATGTTGTGAATGTTGAGTTTTTGGGTCAAGGTATAATGTTTTGTATACAATATTTGTATAATAAAATTTACAATAACTTGTATTCACTTTAATATAATAAAAATAATATAGTCGAGACTGAGTACCGTTTTTGTTTGAAATATATATTTATTGATTTTGTCAAGTTTTTGAAAATGTTAATAATTCCTTATATTATTAATTATCAAGAACAGAATATCTATTTGAAATAATGTGTAGGTTTAAATAAATATTAATATGCTACAGTATATTATATTACAATCTGTTTTATTTCATATCCAAAATAAAAAAAAATTTACTAAATTACATGAATTTTAAACAAAAAATAAAATATAATTTTAATTAAAAATTTAAACTTTCATATCGCTTTTATTCAACTTCTATAAATACACCATGAATAAGATCGAATTAAAAATTAAAACTACCAACCAACCAAACCAAAAACCAACATAGGACAGAACAAGACAAATTATTACCAAAAAGCTCTCACTTATCTCAAATCTAAATGACAAGCACATGGAAATAGGATTCTGTGTGGTCGGAATAGGTTTTAATTATATACTTAACAGTATAAACATTTAACAGTAACACTTAACAGTATTAACCTGAATGTAGATAAGACGAAGGTTCTGATATTTGAAAGAAATGAAGAAAGAACAGAATGTAAGATCAACGTGAATGATAAGATAATAGAACAAGTGAATGAAGTGGTATATTTGGGAAGTATGTTTAGCAGAGACGGAAGATACGAAATGGATGTGGAAAGGCGTATTGCTGCTGGTAACAGAGTCAATGGTGCTTTGACTGCATTGTTGAGACGGCAAAACGTCAGTATAGCTGCACGTTTGGCTGTACACAATGCAGTTTTGCTACCGACACTGTTATACGGCAGCCAAACGTGGGTAACACAGAAGAAGAATGTAAGAAAGATGAATGCTGTGGAGATGCGATCTCTTCGCAGAATATGCGGAGACAGTCTAGCTGATCGAATCCGCAATGAAGAGATCCACAGAATGGCAGGTACTAGCGAAGATGTCACGGTGAGAATGAAGAAGAACGTGCTCAGGTAGTTTGGGTACGTTGAACGAATGAGTGATGAAAGAATGGTAAAAAAGATTTATATGGGAAAAGTGAGCGGTAAGAGAGACAGGGGGAGGCCTCGAGTGACCTTCGAAAATACAGTAGCTACGATACTGGAGGAAGGTCACGTAAAAAGCATGAGGACCCCCCGGAGGGCATGTATGAAGAAGTTGATGTCTGTGGCCGAGGCGAAAGAGGTATGCAGAGACCGTAGCGTTTGGCGCTCCGTCGTCTCTGGCTACCCCGCAAGGGATATGGCGTGAAGGTGAAAAAAAAAAAAAAAAAAAAGAATAAACATTTTATAGATTTTTTGTGGTAAAATTTAAATATAGATTAATATTAAATAAATTTTGTTTAAAAAAACTTCTACAAATAACGAATGATATTGTTATAAATTGGTTTGTTAAATGCAAAAATTGCAGTACATTAAAACCATTTCGATCACAGGACGTTTCAATTAAAACAGTTATTTTATTAGTTTTGCCACGTTTTATTCTCAGTATACCATTAATATATTCATTATGTCCCATTTAATAATAAAAATAAATAGATAAATAATTATATATATTATATTTAAGGAATAATTTATTTGTTAATTCTAATAGATAAATAGATTTATTATAAAAATAGAACAATAAAAAATTGCATTGAGATGATGGAGAAAGGCTAATGTTGGTTTTATTAAAGAAAAATAAATAAAACTGAAACTACAGTCGTAATCTTTTATATCCTTAAGACTACTATTTTGAGTAAAAATCACAACGGCGACTCCTTACAAAGACTATTTGAAAGGTGTTGATGGCAAAGAAGGGAGATTTTAATAAAATAAAATAACATAAAAAGTAACAAAAATACTTTAAGAGCTTATGAATACATAATAATGTATATTGGTGTAAATAAGAATCTCTCTAATATATAGAATTGAATTAATGTTACTAACTTTCAACTCAACACCGACAACTTGTTTCAAGTTTTATTATATTCAATTAAATAAGAAATAAAACATAAAAAAAGTTTTATATCAAGACGAGTTATAATGTTGCCATGTCACACCTCTGATAGTATTTTATTTTGGTTTTGCTGTTTCAAGGTTAATACACTTCACTTTGTTTCATCGATAAAGTATTACGATATTATGGTTCAAAAACTGAAGGGCAAAGTATTTTATATTATGAATGATTAATTCAAATTTTTATTCAAATGTTCTTTGTTCGGCAATCGCTCCTTCGGTGGTCCTTGTTCATAATATTAATATTCCCTATAATAAGTTTATATAAATATGATCTTAATTAAACACTTTAAAATAAATATTTAATCTTATACTCGTAGTACTAATACTATTATGATATGGTGTGGTAAAGGTATGTTTAGATGTGACTATTACTTACATGAAAGTGCTAGTTAGATTTGTAAGATATTTTATGCCACTTCTAAATATCGTCTCACACAATCGAAACCTCTGGCAAAAACTTAAAAACTTTTTATATATTTTATAGATCCTACTACTACCCTATGTGACCCACTGGCCATTTTTAACGATTACCATATTTAATTAATTTATATGTAAACCGCATTTATGTTTTTTTACTTGCATTTAGGTTAAAGATGACAAAATCATTTTTCCCCTTTCATCAATTTTCACATTATCTCATATAAGCAAGTCTGAAATATGGGGATTTTTATCTTTTGTAGCTGCTTAATAAAAATATATTAAATAATACACAATAGCAAAAAACTTGTCAACATATTAAATGACAAATGTCAATATATGTTTCAGTTTTCGGCCAAAACATTCGACTGCTCTGAATTTTGTTTATTTTTAATTAAGATCATATTTATATAAACTTATTATAGGGAATATTAATATTATGAACAAGGACCACCGAAGGAGCGATTGCCGAACAAAGAACATTTGAATAAAAATTTGAATTAATCATTCATAATTTAAAATACTTTGCCCTTCAGTTTTTGAACCATAATATCGTAATACTTTATCGATGAAACAAAGTGAAGTGTATTCACCTTGAAACAGCAAAACCAAAATAAAATACTATCAGAGGTGTGACATGGCAACATTATAACTCGTCTTGATATAAAACTTTTTTTATGTTTTATTTCTTATTTAATTGAAGACATTTACATATGAAACATTATATTTATAAACCAAAACAAAAAATGCGTACCTATAAAATTCGTAAAAAAATGTTATTGGCGACTGAGTAATGATTATATATATATTTTTTTGAGTTTTATAAATTAATAAAGGATCATAATTAGGCATGTTTTTTGATAATGATTTTTATAATGGTGGTTGAAAATTATTTTAAATGATTATTGGAATATTTTTCTAAAGCTAAGTAAACAAGTGTTGTAAGCTCGTTCTGTAAATAGCGCAACATAATTACATGGAATTAGCTCTCACTTATAACAAGGTACTGTGCGAAGAGGAACTTACAGAAGAACTAAGCAAATGAGCTATTTTGAGATTTGAGATTTTAAGAACACTTCAGTGTTTGCTCAAAGAGGAAATTAAACTCAAGTAAATATTTTAAATTAAGTTTAAATATTTTAGCATTTATTTTATGAAAGGATTCAATTTTAAAATCGTATAGACGTTTTTAATCTTAAAAGAAATCAAATTCGAAAATTTAAAATTTTACAAGGATTAGAGGTTTTTCAGATATTTATTTATATATTTTCCACTTTGAATCAGTACCAATTACCGTTTGTATAAATAGAAAAACATTAATTGTAACATCCAATATTGTAAAATGATCTGTATGATCTGTAAAAGATATAACACGCTGTCATATATAAATCATTATGATTTCATTATTGTAAAAAACACAGGCATATTGATGAAACGCTTGAGGTTATGACCCAATGAGGGTAATAAAGTAGTTACAATTTTAAAGTTACATTTAATAAGATTATGATTGTAATTCTTTTTAATTAAAATTAGTTTTTTTTTTACTTTCCGTTTATAGCTACCGGTAATTGGAGCAGTCTGTAGCATGCTACAATAGGGACTATTAAGTTATCGCTAGTATAAACCAGGAAATGAATCCAAACTTTGATTCACAGGGAAAAATCTGAAATTATGTGAGTACATTTGAACCATTCTTGTGTTCCTCCTAAACTAGTCTTAATTTCTTTCCAAAATTTATTATTCTAGAGTTTATAGGAATCGGGATTCTGCATCGCAGCAGGCCCGTTAGCGTAGTTTAGATATTAATAGAAACTTAGATAGTAATTATATTTTAATTAATTCAAGTGATATACATTTAAATATGTCTCATGGTCCTGATAATATTTATAAAATTCTTAGGATCGTGTCCGAATTTGACAGAAAGCGTAATGTTCTTATTAGATTTATAAATATATGTGAACAGATTGTAACACAATACTTTAAACAACTTGCCCGGTTGCGAAATACATACTTTGTGTCTTTTAACTATTTTGTTAAATAAAATAACCAGAACTGCTGCAGCTACAATTAATTTTAAATAATAATTTTTCTCAAATAAATAATTTTTTAGATCAACATGACAAAACTGTTTTATACAATGACCTCGCATTAGCTATTAGAAATAACAAAGTTAAAGACTTTTATAGCCATTGTCAAACGCTATTCAGTACAATAATAACTTACGTTACATTACATGAAACTTTATTAACTGCTATTGAAGTTAAACCTGACTTATATACGAGTAAAAAAGTTACTGAGCAGTCATTTGTACGTGGTTTAAAGCAGTCCTTACGGTCACGAATTCAGTGCATGCTTCCGGACACTATTGAAAAATCCCTTGAATACCTTCAAGAGGAATTAAATGTTACTTACTTATAGCAACGTACAAATGGATTGAAACAACAGATGGACAGTAAACATCTTCTAATAAGCACACAGTACATCCCCTACGATTATATCACCCTCAACCTCAAGGTTTTCAACCCTCAACCCCTAATTAGTTAGTTTGTTAGGGGCTAGCACAACGACCTATACAATCATCACAGCCTTTTAAATTTAATTTTAACTGTATTTAACCGAAGTATAATATGCCTATACATACTAGAATACAACAAATGTTCTGAGCACACCCACCTATTTAAAGCCCACACAGCAATATTTTCCTTATTCCTAGGAATGGTGATATTCTAAATTTTTGCCCAAGACCTTTGCCTCATACTTTAATGACTGTACCTAACTGGCGTTAAGCTGGTAACCCGCCACCAACTAATTACTTAAAATCTCGTGAGATGAATATAAATGAATGTTTGTCTTATGACGATATGTATTATAATTATCCAGAGTACTATTACGAATCAGACTATAATTATTATATCGAAAAAAATAACTTTGACAGTAACTACAGTCTGAACTTTTATAATAGTGATTATGAAATCAGTAATTATAAAATTTATAAAGAAAGTGAACCCCAATCGGATCCTAGTTGTTTAAATCAGGATTTTTTATTAGACCTCAAATCACCCAAAACAATATAGAATTAAAGTTACAAACACAAAGACAACTCCCGTATATTCAAATTAAAAATCCCCCGCTTAAACTTTTAATAGATACCGGTGCAAATCAATCCTTTAATAGTCCTTCTACTGTTAAAAAGTACTTTTATTAAAAAAAATTCAAAACAACGTTTTTTCATATTGATAGTTTGTAGCAGTGTTGAAAAACTACATGCCTCGATGTATTCATTCAGTACGATGATAAAAATTTGTATCATGAATTAAATCAAATAGCACTGTTTTCTGTGACAAATGTATTAGAAGATGCAATGTTTGTACGAAACGTAATTTTTTTTAATTTAAATATAAATATGAACAAACACGAACGCGAACAGAAACAGAAACACGAGTATAGGTATAATAAATATGTTAAAATAAATTAGTAACATGCTAAGCAAAGTTTTGATCTTAACGTAGCGAATAAAGTCAGTGTATTTTTTGGTTGTGCCACTGTTATTTAACTAGATTAAATGTAAACAAGTTGATTATGATTATATTATATTTAATATTTTTAGATATTATTTATTTAGCATTAAAATCATATAACTACCAGGCACTAATGTTACTGTTATACCCAAACTTTGTAAATTTCTTGCTGTATGATAACATTTATTATGTAGATAAGATCTGATGTAGTTAAGGATTTAAACTTTGAAAACATTTATATTCAGAAAGATAGCAGTTACAAAGGTAAATGAAATGCCATAACTAACATAATAACAGTAAAATTAAAGTTGAGTTTTATGTGTCCTTCTTAGGCACTCAACTAAATTTAAAATGTCGTTTGGACACTCAAGAGTTATAAAAAGTTAGCTAAAAGAATAACTCTTTTAGCTAAAAAAATATGTTTAAAGATAAAAACATTGATAGTATTATTTGTAGTATAGACAAAAAATGGGAATAAATAATACTCTAATCTAATACTCTCCAACATCTCTTGGCAGACTCAGACCCTTGGGAGTTTACATTTTTATAAAGAAATTTCAAAAAATATCAGAATTGTGGTAAAATATATAAATAAAGAATATTATATTTTAGTTATTTATGCGATTAAAAACTCATATATTTCTAATTCACTAGATTAAAATTATAATGTTATTTTTACTCGGCAAGAGAAGCATAACAAGGTTATTGTTATTGTTATGTTACTCTTTGAGGTCAATGTTCTGACAATAAAGGTACTCGTATTTAGAGGAGTGTAGGTGATACACGAAAATGTAAAAGAGACAACTCAAAATCTAGTTGCTGTGTTGAGACCGTGTAAATTATTATTTGGAAAAAAAACTGAAAGTTACCGTAACTAAAATAATAATAACTACAATATCAACAAATAAAATTTGTTCGACATTTTCATCTACACAACATTAATGTTATAAAATTGCATAGACAGTCAATTGCATGATTAGTGTTTATTGTTCTCACTGGAAATGGTGTCCAGTAAAGAAAAAAATAACATTTATGTTAAAGATTTCTATCTTATTTAAGATAAGATATACGTTACCATTTTTAATGGCCTATAAAAATATATAACTAAGTGGGTAAAGTAATGAATTTCTAAAATTAGTGTCAGTGGTTATAGTAGTTATATTCTTTATATTTGACGACCATCTGTTTCTCCTATCTTCCTATTTGTATGATAATGCTATAGTTTTTAACAAAGTTTTATTATACCTCGATTTACTATACGTATGTACATCATTAAAATGATATTTCATTAATGTGTCCTTTAAAAATTTATTACTACTATACGCACCGTGTTATTCAGCCTAACTTTACCGCTTTGTAAATAAAAAAAAAAAAAACCTGGAAACTCACAGTAAAGTACTTAAGTATAACTATAATAACTATAACTTCACTTTGTGTCTATCTACTCATTCTTCAATCTAATACAGTTAAAGAACATCTATTAAAATTATGATTAAAGAGCAACAAATATAGTACTTGCGAGTTTAAGAAGTTGATAATAACATTTTATTCACGATTAATGCTGTATTATATAATAAATAATTTGAAACTTTGCAACAAATTTGCAGTTTCAAGTGGATTGTTTTATTTTTACCCAATCCCTTTACAAAAATGTAAAGAAGAACTAGGATACGAATTTGATAGTATTTATAAAAATATTTTCTAAATGTAGTTTTTGTAGGTCACATTTTAGACAAAGTTAAATTATCAAACAAAACAAAACCACTCCAGTCAATTATTTAAAATATCTTTGTCTTTTAACTCTCAAAAAACTTTACAGTATATTAACTTTATTATTTAAAATTAGAGTCGGAAAACAATACCAGCCAAGTTTGATTGTTTACTTAAGAATTTCTTTTGTTTTAATTTCAACATAAAGATACAATATATTTGTAAAGTGACTTACTATTGTCATTGCTTGATATCATTTTTTGTATGAAATGATATAAAAACAGCCGCTTCCCGCCGTTCATTAAACTAACTTTTCCTCGTCCTTTGACTTCGTATTACAGAAGTCCATAGTTACTGTGGTATATATTGCACGTAACTACGAATATTAGAAATGCTTAAATATACAATAAACATTTTTTTTTATTTTAATTTATTTATTTTTATGAGTTCATCAAGTTTTTGAGAGATTCATTTGATACTAGTACAATTATTTTGTCTGTTAATGTAATTAAAAGTGAAGAAGCAAATATATTTATAATTATTAAATAGAAATGAGGTCTTTTTAAAATAGAATCAAAATAAAGTGTACATAATGTTTGATCCACAAATAAAACTTACAGCTTTAGTAATAAAGATATTTTTATTGTTCTTTATGAATCTTTATTCTTCACATTAAATTCAAAGGAGGCTTCCTTTTAAAAAGATGTTTTATAAATCTCCATAAATTTTTAATAAATAAATAAATAATAAATTTAATTTTAATTTAGATAACTTAATAAATTTACTCAATTTTTATTTATATTCAGTAACTGAGATATATATGTAACGTATTAAATGTACTATGTTGTTCCCTAAATATATTAGTTGGCTTTATGTGTACCATTGTATATGTTCCAGTATATTTTTCATATACCCACAAACTGCATAGCCTAATATCCTACTTGTATTTAAATCAATTTAGTTCACTCTGCTGTGTAGAAGTATTCATAAACATGTTATCTTTGCCATAGCCCCTTAACGTATGGCGAGATTTCAGTACAACATGCTTAACGATATCGATCTGGAGCATTATTTGTTCAGTGAGTGAGAGTGAGTATAATACATACCTTAGCAAAAATTATATTATTACTACCTTATATAATAAAAAAAACAATAAGTCAATAAAGCAATAATTCAATGATATTCTCACAAATATGAAATACTCTCTGACCTTTGAAAAACATTAATGCAGTAATACAATTACTTTTAAAAGTAGTATTTGTTGGACCGACTCAAGTGAATGCTGCCAATAAATACTTATATTCTGATTCCAGTCCATGTTGCGTTAATATTATTTACAAAATACTCGTAACATTATTTGTCTGAATTTATTGTATGAATTTTAAAAGAGAAGAATATGAAAATAATTTCCTATTTAACTTCATTTTTTCTTTTTAATTTAATCAAAACAATAAAATACAAGTTGCTTGAATTTATAAATAAAATTCCAATCAAAAACTAAAGCATAGAACTTTATTACATTTTTATAAAATTCCAACCGATGCTGTTGTATGTTCGGATGCTTTGAATTTTATGGAATATATTTAATCAAATAATTTTAAATGATATAATGCTAAATACAGTTTAATTTTTTTTACAATATAACAGTTTTATACATATTTTATAGGACGTATAACAAAAACTATAGAATGGTCAAATATAGTGTACATTTCAACGAATATGATGAACGAATATATGCAGATTTTAGTTTTACAACAGACTGACAAACGTAAAAGCACCAATTATAAAAATATGTAACACTACTACAATATATATATGTTTATTTCTAATTTAATTTTGTAATTGCATTATTCGTAGTTCGATAGCGTTTTTAAAAATAAGATGTTTATTATATGACGGTTGAAATATAACATTCCCGCTATTACGGCCATTGCTTTGCTTTTAAATCCCAACACGCTCTTATTTCTATTAAAGTATTGTGTAATGTTAATATCCGTGGAAAATATTGCAACTCGTTTTTGAAATATATAATTTCAAAAGTTTAAAATTACAACATGTACAACAGTAAGGCGTTGTTATTGTTTTTGTTATATTTCAATGAAAATGAAATTCATATAATAATAATACCTAACTAAAACTTATAATATTAATCATATTAAATTTAATTTTATTAAAATTTACAACTAAAATATAATTATGAATTAGCTCTAACTTATTATAAAACATTATTATTACAGCTTTCATCTTATGTTATTGATATCAGCTCGAAAGTTTGTACT
Source organism: Melinaea menophilus ssp. n. AW-2005 (assembly GCA_918358695.1). NCBI lineage: Eukaryota > Metazoa > Arthropoda > Insecta > Lepidoptera > Nymphalidae > Melinaea > Melinaea menophilus. Next base: position 15,317,646 of record OU911040.1, on the reverse strand, counting down.
TAACTCATATTTATTACCATAATTATAAAGTATCAAAATTTTGCTGCATTCTACTGACTCTAAACATGGCTCTAGAGACTATGTACTCTTTTATTTATTATGTATTTATTATATTATAGTGTTATAATATATGTTGTGTTCTCAATTTATATTCATAAAAAAATTATATTATGACCGACGCGGATAAACATATCTATACAAATTTTATAAAGTAGAAGAGTTTATTATTTGTTGTTTTTTAAACTTTGCTAATCGATTTCAAATGGTAATTGGATTTCATTTAATTAGAAATTAATTTATAACAGGCGTTACAAAGCAATATTAAAAAGCGTCATTTAAAAAAATGTGCACTGTTTTTCACAAAGATTTGCGATTGTGATTATCGATTTGTGATTGATTGAACTAAACTTCGATACGATGAATATTTTTCTTTAGTGCACGTGGACGGAGCTAGCGATATTTATATGTTGGTAGGCATAATATATTAAATGACTATGATTTTCAGAACTTGTATTATTTTATTCATAAACTACATAGTTTAATAATATTATTATAGGATATGTACGTACAATTTTATAATCTTTATGTGATCTGAGATGATAAATAATATCGCTTCAATATATTTAAATTTACTCTAATTATATATTAGCCACAATCGGATAAAAGCAACGTAAATCTAAAAATAAATATAGAATTCTATCCATTATCCGTTAATTAAAGGACGTAAGCTTCTAATAAAATTCATTTAAAACTATGTTAGTATTTTGCGACAAATCCGATAAAAGCAACGTAAATCTAAAAATAATTACAGAATTCTTTCCATTATCCATTAATTAAACGACGCAAGCTTCTAATACAATTCATCTAGATTTATGTCAGTATTTTGCAATAAACAGAAATTGTCCAATAAAGCAAACCCGACTTATTAACATTAGTGGGGGTTATTTATCCGATTAGTTAACTTTATTAAAAATCTACAATCTATGGTCAACACAAAAGCAACAACAGCTATCTTGCATCATATAAATTTATTGTTCTATATTTAGTTCTGGAAATTGTATTTGACTTTCTGTCTGTTTCTTGCACATGCAAAAAAGGTGGAATTAACATTATTAATTAATTAAGGAAACAATCATTTGACAAATGTATACACATTTTGTTTGAATGTTAAACGCTGCACCGAGTATTGTATGTTTAAATTATGTGATGTTGGAGTATGGGCACTTTGAATATACTGTAGATTAGCTTTTAGTAACGGATTGATCTGCACGTCATAGGTAGGAATAAAGCCTTATCATTTCAGATGCCCATCTAAAAGTTACTTTCTCTCTCGTGACAACAATACTTCTTTTGGGGATTTTTGTATCCCTGAAAATGTATGTGCAAAACTTCACTTTGCTTGAATTGTTAAGGTTTGAAATGATAACAAACAAAGTGACATACTCACATAAAAACAATCTTTATACCACATTACGTGATTTTTGTTTTAATATATATAATGTCAATATCCAAGATATTCCTTAGAAAATTAGTAGCCATTAGAAATTTTCTTAAACAAAATATATTTTTTATCTATAATCATTCTGTAAAAAAATTGTTCTATTTAATATAAAATAAATTAAAAACAAATTACCGAACTTAATCAATACGTATTACTTATTGTTACCAGCAGCAGCTTACAAGACATTTAATTTCTGGTTTAAGTACATCTTACTGTTTATTGCTGAAATATTTTTAAATACTACAGTATAATAAAACTAATTTTGCAGCTACTTATTATCCAGTTATGACACCGGTGCCCACATCGACGTGTTTTAAAAATCACAAGCTTAGCTTTAAAGATTAAAACTTGAGTGCAATTCTCATTCTAATATGAATAAGCACACAATATACATTAGCATGTGCAAAGTGTGGAGATAGTTAGTATATTTTGTCACAAAAGCAGTTCATAGCAATTTAGCAGCGATTATACTTCTTTTGCACAACACCGAGCACGTAGAACTGTAAATGACACAGCGTTCAACTTGGTACCATAGTATATGGAGATGATATGCATCTATTGCTATTTTCCAGTATATTTGATCATTTTTAAGTTTCAGGCAGTAGGTTTAAATGTTTCTTAGATCTTCTGTATCTTTACCTTAAATTAAAAAATGTTCTGATTTAGTTAGTTAAATTTCAGTTTAATTATTTCTTAAAATAACATTTTTATTGTTAATACCTGAATAGGTACTTCGCATACAAAATACAATAAAGACGTAATTTATTAATCCGTATATTTGTTAATCAATTTATTAATTTCGGAAAATAAACGTCTTGAATTTGAACATTAAATCGTATAAAATGATCATTGTTATAAACCTAAACAACAAATTTTATTACATTCCTTTTTATCAAAGTTTATTTCGAGCTGTATTTTATTTCATTTCCGAATTAATTAAGATAATATACCAGATACGCTTTTTTTGTACACGCATATTTTCCTATCTTTATCTCAAATATCTCTATTTATAAATTTCTTCGTAATATTACACTTAAAATTTAATAAAATGTTAAGAGTTACTTCCCAATATAATATCCAAAAACTAAAGGAGGTTGTCATCCCTTCCAAGCATCCAACGACACCAAATTTCTTATCCGAAAAAGTCAATAAAGGAAGAAAGAAATGTTTCTGTGGTAATTTTATAATATGATATTAATATAATAAATATGTAATATTTTCAATAATGCTTAACATATTTGATAGACCTGTGTGAAATTTACACACAAACAGATGACCCGAAATGACTTAGATTGTAGTATGGGCTTATTCCGAAGGTAATAGTTACGAGGATTAGATAATTTATTACTATTATTGTTGTATATTACATTATTACGAGAATTATTAGATAGAGCTAGCAATGTATCAAGCTATTACAAAAGCAATCGAACGAAATAACGAAAATCAAAGTAATGCTTTTTTAATGTTAACCTTTATATATAATAACAGTTGTAAAATAAAAAATAAAATGTATATTTTTTATATTAAAATAAAATATATCAGGCTGTGAAAGGAAAATGTTTACAGATGGTTACAAAAGGCTTAAAAAATATCCAGATAACACTTTATCTATGTCATTGTATTTGTACCAAAAATATTTAACTACGTTTAAGGTTTGACGGCTGAAATATGGCGTTCGCGCTTAAAAGGCTATAGTTATTTAAATTATATTTTTCAGTGCCATGGAATAAGTCAAAAAGCCATAGGTAGCCATAGGACAGCGTCGCAGGTTGACGGTGAGAGAAGTAAAGTAGAAAAATATTAACCCGAGCATTATAGAGCAAATTTGTTTTTGTTCCTTTCATTGATATAATATGTGCTTTCATAGAAACAATTATAGGATATTTAAAAAATATAAACAGCGATATTTTCATAATACTATCTTATGTGCATTGTTTTTTTTTATTGAGGAAACCAAGTTGTGAAAAAATTCTTTAAATGTCGAATAGAGTAAATAAATTGTTAAATTTATAATAACATTCAAAAATTATATTCTATCAAATGTACTTTTTATTTTATACAAATAATTTATTTCATTTTAAACAAACGATTCATTAAAGATGAGATGAGTCTACTACAAGTAATAATGTAAAGTAGTCGGTTCTTTGATTAAACTTTAAGTTTTAGCGCCGAGGAACATTAATGAGAATGAAATTTGAAACGATATTAAATTTAAATATTTCTACCGGATATATATGCAATATCATTAAAACTGATTTCGTTTTAACTCTAAGTCTATATTAATAACGGCATACCATTATCGCACCCACAAATATCGTCCGCTGTGAAAGCTATACAGAGTCCGTTAAACACAGAATGCTAATAACATCGTTATATTTAATAAAAGTAAGTAATACAAATCATACAATATATATTTGCCTATCAAATAAATTCTAACATAGACATTGAAACAAATATGATTTTGATTAGTTGTGAATACTATCTTTCAAATATTTTATAGAATATAATTGAGTAAAATAAATAACGATTCAAATCAAAATAGTTTACTTCTTTGGCGGTCAATTATGCATTCATCCGATTGTAATGAGACTCTGGTGAATAAGAAGACGATCAGATTGCAATCAACGGTGTTTTTTATTAATTTGACAATTTCACTTTTTTTTTTTATAACAACAACGTTTTCTTTCCTTTAAAGGAACTCTTGAGGGGTATCAGAAAGGTAATTTACTATAAACATACTGGAGTAACAGAGTTATATTATTAAAATATGTAAAGTTGCCAAGGTGTTTAAATGGGGCATCAGTATTGTTGGAACAATAACTATTTTGGACCAGAGGTTTAATCGATTTGTATAAACAAATTTTCAATATCTTTATTTTTATCGCTCAGTATCCCATGTTTTTTTTAAGTAAATCATCATTGACATATTATAATCCAAATTAAGCCAATTGCAAATAGTATCTTATCACTGTTGATGAAATGAAGTTATATAATGTATATTAATAAAACAAACCGTAAAATTTTGATAGTTATATCATATAGAACCTAAAAATAGCTGAATCAATATTCATAGTTTTTTGTAGTATTTGTTTCAGCCCGAAATAATAGTTTTTATTATACACTTTTTTAACCTTCACATCTAAAGTAATTTAGTTTCGCAGTTCGTTGTATTCACCTGAAACTGTACAAACATTTTTTATTCTATCCAATTGAAGTATAGTTCAAATATAAATAAAATATAAAATCAAAATTCTATGTCCTATTCAATTACTTTTTTAAGGATAATTTCGATTTAATGTTATTTAAAGACCCAAACATAAGTTTTCAAAATTTTAAATCATATATAAAAACCCTCAGCCACTTGCAAATTGCTAAAAATTATTAAATAGCAGGTAACATTTCGATTTTTTAGATTACAACTACTGTAATACCACATTTTAGCAAGTTATGTCACAAATAAAAATAAACTAAATTGAAATTGGTTCCTTCATTTGAACCTGATATACCACAGATACCCAACAGATATACATAATACTTATAACTACTGATTTTTCTGTCGAAGGTTAATATTTTAAATGTTATAATTGTAAACATAAACATTAAATATGATGCCAACTACATTATCGAGTATTTCCTACAGTTTTCTCAATGAGTTAGGTGAGTTATTGTAATCCCTTAAAATGAATATTAGATAAATCGAAGCTCGAAGAACTGTTTATTGGTCAATAATTTTAAAATGTATTATTTATATTTTTCTTTAAGTATAAGTTACATTCATTTTTTATAATATGTTAATTCCACAAACGAATAATCTTCTGCAATTTTTTTTAAATACATTCTGATGATTGTTAATAATAAATCCTTGAATAACTAACCAAGTTGATATTTCCTGATTTAAATATAAATTGTGATGACGTTTTGTTTGTTTGTTTTGTTTTACAAATAATATAGCAACAGACGATTCACAAAGTAGCTCTTAATTCACTTTTAAAATTGTAGGTATTCTTAATGGGAGCTGATACAAATGATATTAATTTTAAAATACACATAAAAATCCACAAAACAAAATTTCCATTACTTATTTAGTTATTTGTATAAATAACTCTTTAAATAATTATTTGTAAATTTTATGATTTTCCGATGTAATACCCTAATATTCCCTATTTATATATAATCACTATATACTAACTGATATAATGTACAGAACACCATAATAAATCTCTGTGCCGCACGGCATCCTTGCTATTGTATCCGTACCACCCGGCTGTATGGCGATCTGGTACTCTGCGGTTTTCAAGGACTTGTCATCCACGTAAAACCAAGATGTGGTATGAAATTCCTTCGACGGTTTATCCGGATCGATACGACATGGCCGCCTTAAAAAAAGACCTTTACTGCATCTCTAATGTCGGGCATGCACTTGCGATTCCCTAGATGTCGCAACAACTCATGGGGAGCGATGATCACTTGACATCAGTGACCCCCGCACGCTTATGTGCTTTAATACTCAGGAAAAACAATTTGTTTTGTAAGTATTTTTAAATATTGATTTAGGTTACAGAAAATTACATAAAATGTGAAAAACAAGAAAGAGTGAGGCTGGTTTAAAAACAAAAACCAACATGTTAGGTAATATAAATTGATTGAGGCGTTATTAATTGATGAGAGACGCACTATTTTTTAGTTAATACCTTTATATAAATGTGGGAAATTAGTCTGTTAGTAGCAATCAATGAAAACACATGTGCAGCAGGGTAAGTTGGTGACCACTAATTGTTGATATACTTTTTAATGGTTTACATTTGTGTGTGTAAATAATGTGAAGTATAAAATGTATACTAATATCTAAATCATATCAGAATGTTGCTGAAACTATGATAAATGATCAAACAAAAGGCAATCCTTGAAATTTCTATTTAATCATATAAAACTCCGATTATCTCTCATGCCTGACTATATACTCGTATAGGAATAACAATAATTATATCACCAAATACCAAAATGACAGAAAGTTTGTAATATACAACAGTTATAGTTGTATTTTATTATTCTTTACGGTCAGATATTTATATATTGTTATTATTTACACGCATAATACAATTAATTATTTAACTGTCATAACAACTGATACCAATCCAATTAGTATACAATTCCAACATAAAGTTCTGGAAATTTAATTACGAACTGGCCAATAATTATATATGAGAAATGTTTGTAAATTATATTTTGCTAGCTGTCTGATTTCATCATCACTGAAGTTTTTATATTATATCTTATGGATAGTTCGAACAAAAATACCTGCGCTCAGTGTACTTTAGTATATTAAAAACAATGCAATATAGTTGTACAATTTCAAATTTGGCTAGCAATATTACGTTAAAAATAGTCAAAGTTGTATTTGGTATATCTTCTTCAAAAGTCTGAAAATATGAAGCAATAAAAAATAGTACATTCTTAAAGACACTTCCAATCAACCTTTCAGATATTAAATGGTAGATTAAAATTTTAAGTGATAAGTTTATTTAACAAACTCTTACATTAAATTAAATACAATAAAATATTAAATATATCCTATATATACTATACACTATATACTATAACTATATATAACTCTTTATACTTTTTACCAATATACGAGTTTATAATAAATCCTTTGTAATCCAGTTCGGGTCAGTTTAGTTTTTTTTAACCTTTTGTTTGGTTTAATCATTTATAGTATTTTCGAATTAAACGTTAGCATTACACCTAGTAATAAGGGGTATTCCTTCGATTATATGGATTATAATAATAGTGCAATCCACTCGGGGTATTGAACCGATTAAACTAGTATAGATAAGGATAGGGTTGTAGAATACAAAGTTCGTTATAATATCAATGACCTGATCTAATTTACTGTTTTACAAATTTATTACTTCTAATAAAATAGCTATTTAAAGTTTATATTTAAAAAAATAATCCAAGTTTCCTGCTACCAAACTTAATTCTTCTAATTTTCTACAATTATAATTTCTTGTCCTCGTCAGTGGCGCCATTGGATGTCCTAAAGCCAGTTGTACCTCCGTTTAATCACAGAATGTAGTGATATATTATTATATATTATTGAGCCAAACTAATTTAGTAAAAGCTCTTAGTAATTGTGACTCATCAGCACTGATTTTAGGAGATAATCATTACTTTACTGATGTAAGGAGATAAACATTACTAACCATTACTGACAAACTTTATTTTGATTACTATCTACTATAATGCGTGTTCTAATGGACTTACTAAAATAGATAAGTACGTCGAAACTATAATATCATATTGGGTAACCAAAAAAATTTATAATAGTTTTAAAAGATTTGATAACTATAACCTTTTAAGATAATTTTAAATAATAAATATTATCCTTTGACCACAGAGTCTTATTAATCTTTTTATAACCTTTTTATGTATTTTTCTTATTTCTTATTTTTATTAAGATAACGAGTAGCTTACAAGATCCGTAAGATTACATGTTGAACAGACAAGTATATAAAAGCTAAACAATTATCAAGCTTTTGAGTTGTTTAATCACAACTGTTAACACAATTGCAATGATTTCTGGGATTTTATTATACATTAAAATTTACTTATAAAGTGATGTATGTAACTTTACCGTAACAAATTTTAATGGAATTAAGCATGACAAAAAAAAAAAAAAAAAAGATTTTTAAATTCTAAGTAGTTAGGTAATTTATACTCAATAAATATTTAAGAGGAATTGAAACCATTTAAGAGATATTTGCCTGCGAATGATATCGTATTTATTTCAGAATATATTTTTATTCAGATAATAAAATAGAGTATAATTTCCTCATACAGTTATTATTCAAAATTATAATCAAATCCTTAAAATAATAGCTAATAGGAAATTCTCTGATTCTTACACACATTATTATTAGTTGTCGTAAAATGTTTTATTAGTAAATTATCAAATATTTAAAGTCACCTTTAGTCAGTGTAGAGCAAAGTCTTTAACTTTTAATGATAACAGTTTTCACATGGTTATTAACTTTTGTTACTTTTATGCTCGATATAATTTGTCGATGTGAAAAATGTTTAGTCAAAATGAAGTTTTACAAACCAGTATTTCAATCACCTGTTTAAACATTCGTTTAAAAACTAATTTCAATTTCAATGGATTTTATTTTAATACAAAAATAAGTTTTAAAACATAAGTTTGCTTTGTGAATATAAATTGATTTTCCAATATAATTTACATTTTAATATTTGTTTAAGTTAAAACATTAATATAACTCTAGTTAGATTTACATAATATACAAAAACCTACTAACATTGTAACTTAATGGTCACAGCAATATTTGATCCAATTATAGCTCAAAACAAATATCTTGTTTGATGATGTTTGAGGACGTCGATTGTTGATGATGTTACGTTAATAAAAATATTAATCTTTTAAATACTATGTGCTTGACCGAAAGGTCTATCATTATATATAGACATTTGATAGACAAACTTAATATATTTAATATTGATATATATATCTATATAACATTTAGCTTTTAATTAACGACGTCGGTAAGAAAAATATTTATGAGCTCTGAAACCTTCAATAAATATACATGTTTTTTTAAATATTCAATCCTTATGTGAAATATAACTATAGTTATATTACCAACTTAATTACATAATTATACTAAACACTTGTTGTTCTTGTATTTTACTTAGGACTGGCCAATGATTGATGACGTATCTTTGTAAATATCCTTTACATCAGTCTGTCTCATTTATCAACTAAAAGTATTTAATAAGTATGTTCATTTACTAAAATCTATCATCGATCTAACATTAAATATTATTACATTTCTATAAATTTGAATTTTGTTTGACCTGTCCAATTCAAAATCCCTGAACAAACCTGTCATCGAAGGCAAAAACTTCTTACCGAGACTCCTTACAATTAGTAAATTGTAATTTACAATTATATTAATTTTTATCATCAAACTCTTTTTTCCTGAAATAGATATCATAAGATGTCAGACTAAATTAAACCATAACGCATTATAATAAAATAAAAACATTAAAATGAATTTAATAACCACGTACTCGTTTCATTACGAATAAAAGTAAATGAATTTCGTTTCCCAAGGAAAACTTGCTTGGTAAACGAAATTTGAATATTATGGTAAATAATTTTAATATTTCCTGGTTAATGTTATTCCTACACGTAGTAAAGAGAAGTATTCTTAATTATTATTATTATTAGGATTATAATAATAGTGATAGTACCAATCCCAAGAGGAATCCCAAGAGGAGGAATATTACAGATCAAGAATAAGGATGTCGACTAAGAAGTTCATTATATTATCAATGACCTGATCTAGTTTATCGTTTCGGTAGTTTATTATTTAGGTTAGTATTAGATATGATTATTTACGAGACAAATCTGGTAAAAAAGGCTTCCAGGATTTTTGGTGCTCATTAAAATTACTAATTATTATATTAGCTATAACCGCCATTATGTCGCTACATATCATTATGATTATTTTCATAAATATAACGGGAAGATAAATATGATTATTTTTATAGTTTGTATATATTAAATAATATTTCCAAGGCCGGCAACGCTCTTGTGAATCCTAGGATGTTGCAAGAGTTCATGGGCGGCGGTGATCACATATCAATGGTGACCCGCAAGCTCGTTTGCCCTTTCAAATAACAATAAATTAGTATACAAATCCAACTAGCAATTTTGGGTAAATAATAGGCACATCCAAACATACCCACACCATACCTTATCATAATAATATTAGTAAGTTAAATATTTATTTTAAAGGAATTAAATTGAATATTTTTCTCATCTTTCTCCATACTTGAAAGCAATCGGCAATTTATTAAACCAAATTTTTTCTGCAATTCATAACCGTTCTTCTTAAATGAGAATATTACCCCTGATACTACAAAAATTATTTTTGTTTTTTTTTTATATATTTAATACATACAACAAGTTGGATATGTATTAACATGTACTTGTAACTACCACAAATAACAGAATATGCATACATTTTCTCTAAACACAATAATTATAGTAATTATTTATACATGATGAATAATTTCAAACTATAAATTCAGTAAAACTGCTTAATTATGTAATAGTAAGTTATAATATAAAACTCCAACCTAACTGACAGACGCAGCTGAACACAAGTTTATATTCAACTTGGAACCAATTGGACCTGCAGAAATAAATCTTCCTTAATTATTTTCAATATAAACAACAGTACTTTTGTTTTTCAGAAAAAAAATAGTAGTTTATATAAGGTAAAATTTAATGCAAACCCTAAGTTTATAATATACAACATTTACACCCGGTCTCTCAATCGCAAATTAATAAAAATAATTAACTTTCTTGGTGATGTGTTAGCCAATAAGAAATGATTCCTTTGGTTGTTCATAGGAATCTATCTTTCATAGGAATCCGAATTGTAATACAGAGCAGCGGTTACTAAAGACCATATTTTAAGGTAACACAATATTTTGATTGTAGTTCATTTTTATCTAAGAAAGTAAAGTAATAATAAACAGTATTGTAAGTGGAACTTCTATACTATCTTAAAACTTTATAACTAAAATGCTTATGAAAAACTAAATTAGTCATTACTAATTATTAAGATCTAGTAATTACATAATATACAATAAATCATTATATCAATTCAGTCAGTACTTATACAAACTCGTTATGAACTTAACTTCATAGTTTTAGATAGTACTCGGAGACTGCTAATTAATACATGATTAAAGATTACTTCATTGCGAAACTTATGCTCTATCCCTCTTGAGTCCCAGTTGAGTTGAAGTAAAGTAACAAAGAGAAGTAAGGATTCTACACTCTCAAAGAGCTTTAAATTATCGCTCATAGCTTATGAACACCTTACGCTATTTTTTAAATAAGTAAGATAATAAAATAATCTTGCATTAAATAAATTCTCATTCAGTTATATCCTACACAATAGTACATACTGAACCCACATTTTGATATTAGCATATTAATTACATTATCATGACACGCGCCTCAGCCACTTCACGTGCGTCTCGTTCCAGGACACTGTTCCTGTAAAATGCGGTAATTGTTTGACCTCACGTACATAGCGACGTGGTCGTACATTCATGACATCTATGACATTAATGATTGTGTTATTATTCAAATTATTATTTTTGTATGCAATATTTGTATGGTACTTTAATATAATAAATATAATACAGTAATGACTGAGGGTCATTTTCGTATGAAATAATTGTTATCAATTTTGTTTAATTTTTGAAAAAAATATTTTGTTAATAAGATTATATATTAAGTTTGCAAGACGAGAATATTTATTTAAAATACTATTATTTAGGTGGAATTTAAAGTGAATATGCTACATTTTATTATATCATATTATATATATGTTTCTTTTTTAACCCAAAATAAACAAAAATATACTGTGTTGTACACCATACACAAAATATAATCTTTTATCCATAAGCAGTAACATAGGTAAATATTATTTTTTGTTTTTGTTGAGTCAATTTTAAAGAAAAGTCTATTAAAATGACACGCATGAAAAAAAAATGAAAGAACATAAAACGACCACCATCAACAACAGTGAATAAAAAAACAAAAAATATACCAACAGAGGATAAGTTATTTGAAAAAGGGTTTAAATAAAAGAAATATATACATTTAAAATATATTACCTTTCAAGTTTTATAAGATATTATAAACGAAATTTTTGAAAATAGTTACATGATAATGGTGAATTAAATGACTAAATAAATATATCAGAATAAGTATGAATTAAATCGGATAAATGTAAAAGAATGATATGATCAAAATAAAGTTATATATATATATATATATATATATATATATATATATATATGTGTGTATATTTTTTGTGTAAAATACAATAGTATAATCCTGTCGTAATATTTAATCAAGAAGTAATTTGAGTTAACTGTTTTGAGTTCACTTTATTAAGCAGTGATGTACATCATATAAAAACGAGGAACAAAATTAAGCTCATTTTATTGTTACTCGACCCAAAAAAGTGAGTAATTCTGTTATGGACCAACATATACACTTTTACACAAGCTCTTAGTGTACGTTCAGTTTTTTCTCTTTAGTAAATTTAATAAACATATTAAATAATGTTTCTGTGCTAAAGGATACTACAGTATTTCGGAATATATATAACATGACGTGCCCTGGGTATAAAGCGCTCACTGCCACTTCAATATTTATTATAAATATAATTAATTTAAGTCTTAATCAAGACAAGCCCGCTGAGTATCTGTCGAGAGCTCTTCTCAGGTCAGTCGTAAGTAATGAAAAATGTTTCATCTAAACTTAATTTCGATAAAAAGGTTAATTATGATTTTGATTTCTGATATTAACACACTATAATATGATAGAATGTAGTTAAAACTAAAATAAATGGATAAAAAAAATTAAGATATATATTTTAGGATATGATTCTTTCAACTTACCATCAACAAAACTAGAGTTTTTGAACCAAATTAATAGAACAGTATTCATAACAGTGGCAGTACAAGAGGATTTTCAAAATAGGCATATGATAATGGTGACTAACTGACTAAATACATGAATCAGAATAAATAGGAATTAGAAATATTCTTTGTCTTTAACACCAAACTATTTTAATCAAATTATTCATGAATTGAATATTAAATTTTATTTATATGCTGCGATTATTTTTTCATAGTTAATGAAACTAAATTTAAGCATTTCTATTATCCACATACCGAATCCTTTATTTACGAATCACTATACATCCGTATGAGCCTTTGGTAATGAATTATTAAACAAAAAAATAGTTTTATAACTTGATTTCATTTTCAAATTACTTAAGTTAATAATTATATTCTGTATTGTTTTAGAAGGAATCCTTAAGGAATCTCCCGATGTTTCAACAAAATGCCCTTAGCTGAGGAAGTCTCAGTCTGAAGTCAAAGCCAAGTCTCTTCGTAAGTTTATCCTTCGCTCTTGTTATAACTTCAAGTTGTCAACGATACGATTGAAAAGTTTTTTTTTTTTTTTTTTTTTTTATTATCTTTATTGTTTAGGGACTTTTATCCAACTAGGACACGTCAGCCCCATCGTAGCCTAACTTATATAATAGATATTCTTAATAGTTATACAATTTATAGGATATAACACCAACTGTCAATAAATATATTAATTAGAGGTATGAAACCTTCTGTTGCCGGAAGACAAAGTAGGTTTGTAACACCACCCAAATTAAATTTGTTTATGTTGTATTTCTGCAAAAGATTGTTTCTCTGCACTTTAAATCTACTGCATTCTACTAGTAAATGCTGAACATCATCGACCTTACCACAAATATCACAGTTGGCAGAATTAACTTTTTTCATTGAAAATGCAAATTTGTTTGAGGGATAGTGTCCCGAACGTAATCTATACCACGGGAAACGATGAGGCTGACATTGAATATTTTTGTACCAAATTCCCTTTTCTCTACTCCTGAGGTCAAAATATTCGTTAAAATTATCAACACATTTAAATTTTACATTATATACAATTTCTGTGAAAAATGGTAAAATAGATATTTCTGTTCCTATACTTGTTGCTAATTTTGCTAATTTATCAGCCTCCTCATTTCCGCTTAACCCTATATGAGAAGGAACCCATTGCAATCTCAGAGTTTTGTTTCTAAAGTCATATATCTGTTTTAAAATTTTGAAAGCTATCGATACACCTCTGCTATATCCAGAGGCGCATCGAGCTAAATGTTGTAAAGCGCTTTTGCTATCAGAAAAAATAACAAAATTTTGCGCGTCTAAGCCAGAAATATATGTTAGGGCTTCCGAAATTGCAATGAGCTCCACTGACATAATAGAAATCTGATGGTTAGTTTTAAACATGCCAGATTTTTTTTATACGAATGCCAGAAAGCTGCTCCTACACCAACGCTATTTTTTGAGCCATCTGTATATATTTGTGTCCACCCGTCATATTTCTCTTGGAGTTCATCTATCACCATTATTTTTAAATATGTAGGATTGAAGTTTTTTTTGTTGTCTTTATACATTTAAGATTCGTCCTGATTACATTATTAACATTTATATATGATACCCAGACGTCTATCTGGTACATTTGAAGTATATCGGTGGACTCGGTGTTATATTGTGTACAATCACTATAGGCGGATGACAATAATGGCTTTTTTTTTTGAATGCCAATATCTATGGTTAGAATTTGCGTAAATATCTTTCAAAAGATTAATAGTTACATTATTAGACCACGTCATAGCTTTAAGTACATATTTATGAGCAAGATATACTCGTCTTATAAACAAAGGTTGGATGCACAATTCGCTTTCCATTACGTGAATGGGTGTACTTTTAATAAAACCGCCAATGATTCGAAGTGCTCTGTTTTGAACTCGGTCCAGTTTCAATAAATGGGTTTTTGCACTAACATCATACAAAAAACTGCCATAATCTAATCTACTTCTTATTAAAGATATGTAAAGACTACGTAAATGCTTGGGGTGTATACCCCAACCGCAACCAGCCAACACTTTAAACAAATTAAGAACTTTAAGACTATTTTCAACTAGATGATTAATATGTATACCCCAATATAACTTCCGGTCTAGCCATAAACCTAAATATTTAATATTATCCTCTATACATATTGCACTATTATTATTAATCACTAAACTAATCTCTTTTCTTCTGTGCCCTCTATTAAATATACATACTTTTTTGTAGTGGATAGAGAGAGTCCTATATCATTTAATTTAGAGACCATATAACTTAAGGATTCTTGTAAATTCTGCTCGCAAATATTTAAATTCTTGTGACTTAGATACAGAACGAAGTCATCGGCATATTGCGAAACGAAGACATTCTTAATTTGATGGCAAATCATATAAGTAGTTATATTAAAAAGTAATGGTGCCAAAGGATCTCCTTGTGGTAGTCCTCTATTTGTATGCCTAATCTCGGTAAATTTAACTGCATTTTCAGACTTAATCATTAAACGTCTTTCGCTCAAAAAGACCCACAAATATTTACAAATGTTTTGTCCTATACCTAGCTCATCTAAAATTGTAACTACTTTATCGACTAAAATGTTGTTGTAAGCATTTTCGATGTCTAAAAATAATGCCACCGTAGATATGTTTTTTGAAAATCCGAGCTGTATATATGTGATTAGTCTTGACAGAGAATCAAGGCTGGAATGAGCCTTCCTAAACCCTATTATTAGCGGAGATAATATCTTCTGTTTTTCGATAAACCACTCAATCCTTTTTGCTGACATTAAATGAAATATTTTGCAAAGGCAAAAAATAAGCGCTATCGGCCTAAGTTTCGCATCCGAATTCGCATTGGTGTTGGCTTTAACTATAGGTACGACTAATATCTCCCTCCATTGAACTGGAACAATGCAAAGCCTAAATATGGCATTAAATATATTTAAAAGATATAATTTACCTGCCGGGGGTAAGTTGAAAATCATTGAGTATGTTATTCCGTCACTACCTGGTGCAGTATCCTTCTTTTTCGAACAACATTCTAACTCTTGTATTGTAAATATTTTTTGTAAAATTTCATTATTAGACTTAAGTAAAGGCTCACAATTAGTAACTGAATGTGGGGTTAAGGAAAATAGTAATTTTTTTAAAGTTTTCTTTGGAAGGAAATATTTTAGATTTACGATAGCCTTTTACCCAACGCATTTTATCCCACATTTGTGTTGAGGAGCTAGTTTGATTAAGGTTCGAACAAAAATTTTTCCAATTTAAAGATCTGGCTTTGTGAATCAAAATATTTGATTCATTAATTTTTTTCTCCAATTCTTTTAGGTTATATGGGGTAGGATTTCTTCGAAATGTTCTTAATGATAATCTGCGTTCTGCTACAATTCTACACAAGGAGGGTCCCCAATACTCCTTAGGTTTAAATTTGCTATTAGGATTTGTACAAATAATAATTTTTGGAATATTTTTATTGGCAGAAAAGTTAATTTTCTCTAATAAATTATCATAGTTTACTTGAACATCACTTGAGGACCAATTGTAGTTAACAAAATTTGAGAATGAGTTAGCTAGATCATTATGATATGATTTCCAATCTGTCATTTTAAAATTGTATTTACTGGAAAAATTTAATATTACCTTATAGTTTGTCATTACTTTTATTAGAAGATGATCACTTCCTAAGTTTTCATTAAAAACTTGCCACCTAAAATTAACTGCTATATCCGATGAAGCAAAGCTTACATCAGGAGACGAAGATTGTAAAGAACCATTAACTAATTTAACTCTAGTGGAGTTTCCGTTATTAAGTGATATGAATCCATTTTCTAGTGCAGTTTCAAATAAATATGTACCTCTTTGATCTGTTTTATTTGACCAATTAAAATGATGGCCATTAAAATCGCCTAATATTAGTGTCTTTTTTGATGTTACTGAAAATATTCTATCCCAATCAGATTGGCAAGTTTGAACGGAGGAAGGACAATAAATAGATATAACATTTTCTAGATATTTACAATTCAATATTTTTATACAAATTACTTCAATTCCTGGATTGATATAATTGATTAAGAAACTATGCGATTTTATGGACTTATGAACGATAATAGCTACTCCCCCATAGGAATCATGACGGTCTTTTCGATATATATTGTAACCACTAATATGAATTATAGAATCTGCATCCAACCAAGTTTCAGAGATAACAGCTATATGTATTTTTTCCTGATGTAATAAATTATCGAACATTAATAACTTAGGCCTCAGACTTTGTGCATTCCACTGTACAATGTTTAACCTAAAGACCTTATCCATTGCAAAAAGAATTGGCAGAAAAGTCTGAAAATATTCCTTCACTCAAAAAACTAACTAAAAATAACTTACTTTCTTCAAAAATAGCTCTTACCATTAACATCATTTTATCAAACCACATTTTGTCTGATAACAAAATCTCTTTTATTATTTTAATTAGTTTCCAAACATCAAATAACTTTTGTCTTTTTCTTAAATCTTTTTCTGTAATGCTTTGCTGATCATTTTCCTGACTTTTCTCATATTTCTCGTTTTCATCATCTGAATTATCGTTTAAAGTTGCACTAATCTTATTAATCTTCTTTTTCTTTTTATCATGTTTTCTGTTTACATTTATCTGCTGCTTTTCATTTTCCTTTTCTTGTATCACAGTTGACGTTTTAAGAACGTCAAGTTCATTGAAAAGTTTAATTATATTAAATTATTTATATACATGATTTAATACTCCCGTTTTTAATATTAATACGTTTTTTACTTAACTATGTTTTGTTCTAGCTTCATTTTCATAGTACTTTCTCAGATATTTATTAAATATTACAAAAAGTATATATAATTATAATTATAGTTAGATATAAAAAAAATCTGTTGTTGTTTCATTAATCAAAAAAATATTAAAATATATCATTATATTTGGTTAAATATAAAAAATATATTTTGACTTCTATATTTTTTATGAGCAGGAATATTTGTTTTCAAAATTAATTTACTGTACAAATTTTGCCGAGTACAATTTTATTGTATATAATTTAATTACGTTATTGTTAAACAAAACGCGCATAACAACTAAAACAATAGCAGAACTAATTCAAAGTTAGCGTTTTTCATCAACAAAATAGGAACGAAAATAATTTAATGCAGCTTTTATTTGTAAAGCCTCATAGTAGATGATTAAATTATTTCATACTTTGACCTTTTATCCTAATAAAATAAAACTTTACGTAATAATGTTCTTCTACAATACAGCTATACAGTATATAATCGTGTGCAAAGTGCAAGATCTATTACTCTTCAGTCTACCATAAACTCTAGACTGTCAACGAAGCATTTCATAGTAATACATCCGTTCAGTTATCGTCCCCGCACGTGTCGGCTCATGCATATGTAGTTGTAATGTCTGGTCCATCGCTTTGTTAAGTTTAATATATTATTGAGACATCGTTTACAATATACCTACATTTATTTTTCTTAATTTTTTCAAGGAATTGACATTCAAAAAATCAAATTTAGAATAGTTTTCTTTTTTTCAATGTGTCGAAATTATCGATTACTAGTGGTTTATTAATTAAACTCTGAGATTTTATCTGTAACAAAACAAAAGATGTAATCACCACTATTGACGTGCTGAATAAAGTAGAGAAGTAGTATACGAATAGGAAAATGATAGAGTCCTGGCTATACAGCCAGCCAGTTGCAACTGACTATCCCATTTTATATTAGAAACTTAGCCCAAATAGCTACGTACTTCCTAACAATCTGCTGTGAAGTCTGTGGTGATGTACTTAGGACACGTACATGGCTATAAAATAAAAATTAAAGTACAAACATTGGCTGGCTCTGCTGGCTAGTACGACCTGAATAGGATAAATTGAAAATTGATTAGCGTCAAGTATTTTTGACCGAAGGATTTTTATATTTAAAAGTGATATAAATTAAATTTTGTAATTAACGTATTCAAATATAATTTCATGTTTATATCAATCTTTAGCTTTATTGTTATAATGCATTTGGAGCTAGAACATGCAGAATGTCTGTTCACCGCAGACGTATATTACTGGAATCCATTTCAAACATTTACTATTTTTATAATTGCAGTTTAATATTTATTTAATATAGAATAAGTTTAGGGATCCGATCTGACTCAAGGTAAAGCATAAGCAATTAAGCAAAGCATAGTAACTTCTCAAATAATATATTATTTATGTGTAAAATATTATATTGTATTCTAGGCTCATATAATTAAACAACACTTTTGAGCATTTAGGACTTTGTATTCTTACTTTTCTTTATTAAAAATCGGAGGCTTTGTATTCTCACATTCGCATAATATATATTATTGTTATATTTTTACTTCATTTTCCGTTGAGTTTGATTGTGACATTTTCTGTAACCTACTTCAGTTTCACTTGCTTAGATCTCGATCCCGTTGGATCATCGGAATACTAAACAGCCTACATTACTCGCTTATAATGCAGTTATCGACTGGTGAAAGTATTTTCAAAATCGGCAGAGTAGTTTTTGTGTTTACACAATACATATAAACATATAAACAAACGTTTTCTCTTTATAATATTAGTATATATACATTATTTATAGGTATATATTTTTTTAATAATGAACAGTTAAGTGGACGGAATTTTATTTGCAAGGTTACAATTTAAATGAAATTATGAATATTAAAATCCAGCAAACAGAGCATCTTTTGAGTTTAAGTACTACTTCTTGTAAAATGCAATAAGTCCCTAGTTGCATTGTGGTTATTTAATTAAACTTTGTGGTTTCGAATTTTGGAGTTGCAGTAAGGATACATTTTTAAGACACTGAAAAAAGCACCTAAAAGTAAAAAAAAATCTTGGAATTTTAGTTAAGGAAAATCGTCAAACGGTTTTAAATTTTTATCTTTTTTGTTATATCACAGACCGAAAATATGGTATTAAGAATAATGCCACACTGCAAATTAACATGGCGTACGGATTGATGATAAAAACAGTAAGACTGTGATATTAAAAATAAGTATAGAATCACAAATTGATCAACATGCTGGAATCGAACCTGTGACCCTGGTGTATTGTCGTCGTCGTTATCTGATAGTGTCTTATAAATATAAAATTATTTATATTATTCTGAGAATAATGTATTTTTTGCATTATAAATCTATATATGTAACTTCGATTATATGAAAAATCTTTATAAGAAAAATTGAAATGTTATAATGTCATAAAAATGATTATTAAGTAATTTTTATGATATTATGTTTCAAACAAACTATTTTTTGGTTAATGTTGGTAATGTATTTCAAAGAAAGGAGACTGTTAAAATGTATTTAATATAAAAACAGCTCCAATAACACTGTGAAGTGAATTTAGAATGAAAACTAAGCGAATTTGTAGTAATTATTGGTAGTGTAGTAAATTCTCGCTTCAGACTATTAACATGACACTGCAAGATGTAAACTAGGAACATGTTACTGTAGTAAAAGACTGGTATTATATTCAAAATTCAGGAACAGTATTTGATATTATATTTTTTATTTATTGAAAATTATAAACGTGTTGAGAAGTATTGATGAAAGTAACTAAAAACTAAAAATTTTAATTTAATTCGAGTATTGATGAAAGTAACTAAAAACTAAAAATTTTAATTTAATTCGATAACTAAAATCTATTCCAATAATTTAAAGTAGTTATTTATACTAATAATGGTGACCTGTTTATACTAACACTTCATTTTAATACGGATGGTTAACAAAAATAAGACTTAATTTTAAGTTTTCAGATACCATACATACATATATAATTATCATTTAAACTCTAAAGTAAAAATGATTTATATATTATAATCTTTTGACTTTTATATATTATTATAAGTTATACTTAGTTTTTGAAAAGAGTTTATTACGAAAACAATGGTACAGGGATAGGGGGGACATTACAAATGCTATGTTGAAGAAGCAAGAGCTTACTGAGAATATTTATGAAAGAAATTGACATTTTGATCCGATACAAAACAAGGGCAGGCGGTTGATGATGAACAAAATACTGATACAAGTTCTAATTGTGTGTGTGGATTAAGTAGTTTCAGAGTAAATATCTCAAGCAATCTACCATTAAATCGCTGTGTGTTGACTGACGAAAATTAAAATTGTTGAATTGGAAAAAATCGATTAATGCACATTTAGTTGAATAACTGTTATCAATATAAAATTGCTTTAAAGAATATTTAATTTATCTGTTTTAAATATATTGAGAAGTAAATTTCATTAAACATGATATATTTTGATTATTTTATATTTATTTTGATATTAATTTTGATTACTTACTTGTAACCACGGTAAGAGTAATAATAAAATATAGAATAATTGATTTATTTTAATTCCTGGTTACACAAAATCTCAAGTATTTTTGAGGTTTTTATAATTGAGAAGAACTTTTTTATTGGTCATGCGAAACAGGATCAAAAATCCCTTACTTCGTTATACTACATAAGAAAAATAATATAGTTTTGCGAAAGAACCGACATAATGATTAGAATTACATAGACTAGCGGTTCCATCTTTTTTTTTGTATAAAATTAATCCAACCATTGATTGTTTTTTTTTTAAATTAGAGCTTTAAAGTTACTCCTAATAACAGAGAAATATAATAGATATTTTATATACCGTATATATGTATATGTATATGTATATGTATATGTATATGTATATGTATATGTATATGTATATGTATATGTATATGTATATGTATAGTATATGTATATGTATATGTATATGTATATGTATATGTATATGTATATGTATATGTATATGTATATGTATATGTATATGTATATGTATATGTATATGTATATGTATATGTATATGTATATGTATATGTATATGTATATGTATATGTATATGTATATGTATATGTATATGTATATGTATATGTATATGTATATGTATATGTATATGTATATGTATATGTTATATGTATATGTATATGTATATGTATATGTATATGTATATGTATATGTATATGTATATGTATATGTATATGTATATGTATATGTATATGTATATGTATATGTATATGTATATGTATATGTATATGTATATGTATATGTATATGTATATGTATATGTATATGTATATGTATATGTATATGTATAATGTCTATGTATATGTATATGTATATGTCTATGTATATGTATATGTATATGTCTATGTATATGTATATGTAAATGTATATGTATATGTCTATGTATATGTATATGTATATGTATATGTATATGTATATGTATATGTATATGTATATGTATATGTATATGTATATGTATATGTATATGTATATGTATATGTATATGTATATGTATATGTATATGTATATGTATATGTATATGTATATGTATATGTATATGTATATGTATATGTATATGTATATGTATATGTATATGTATATGTATATGTATATGTATATGTATATGTATATGTATATGTATATGTATATGTATATGTATATGTATATGTATATGTATATGTATATGTATATGTATATGTATATGTATATGTATATGTATATGTATATGTATATGTATATGTATATGTATATGTATATGTATATGTATATGTATATGTATATGTATATGTATATGTATATGTATATGTATATGTATATGTATATGTATATGTATATGTATATGTATATGTATATGTATATGTATCTATATATGTATATGTATATGTATGTATATGTATATGTATATGTATATGTATATGTATATCTATGTATGTATATGTATATGTATATGTATATGTATATGTATATGTATATGTATATGTATATGTATATGTATATGTATATGTATATGTATATGTATATGTATATGTATATGTATATGTATATGTATATGTATATGTATATGTATATGTATATGTATATGTATATGTACATGAACAAATGTATATTGGTATATGATAAAACAGATAAAAAATGTTAAGTAATGGGACTGCAGAAAAAAAACAAAGTAAATAATTAGTTCGTAAGTATATATGAAATGTAAAAAAAATACTGGTGACAACTATCACCACGTAAAAGAAACTCAATAGTAGGTACAGCAAGTGTTACTCGATAGAGTCGACGTTACGGTTGAACTGTCTCGTAGGGATTTGGCTTGTGACCCTCCTGTAGTGAACACGCATAAAAACTGTCTTGGTGGTATAACTATATATATGTGATAAAACTTGTTATTTGTTATGCATTCGTTAGTCACCTACCATTATTAATTGGTATCACCGATATTCGCAGTGTAACGCTGACTTTAACGATTATCAGTAATGGTAGAAAATAACGTAACCTTCTTGTTCCGACATACTCGTATACCTAAAATCATTTTCATACAAATAGTTTGAATTATTTGGTTTATTCACCAAAGGGCAAATGGTAAATATAGCTTATAAGCAAAATGTTTTGTACTAAGTATTTTCCCTGTCTGTTAACTTTAAATAGTGATATATGAATAAATAACAGTATTAACTTGAAATAATCTCTAGTCCACTGTACTTTTATGTTTATTTGCAACAAAAAATCACATTTATATATATATATTTTATAAGTACACAAGTATTTGGTGGTCCTCAACAATTTTTGGCAGAGTTCCACAAGTACTTGGAAAGTTTTAGAGAAATGCTATATGATCCCTGAGAGAAATCCCAGTAATTAATTTAATAGTTATAATTAATAGTAACCGTAATATGACAATGGAAAACAAATCTAAAACCCACCATATACATAATATTATAACTTAACATATTTTTAATTTTACATTTTTAATCATCGTATGTTAAGCCGTAGTACTGTTAATAGGATAGTAATTAACGTAATCAATTAAAAGTTTCATGTTGCCAAGACTTTAGCAGAGTCGCAGATATTTCTTGTCACGTCTCTTTGATACGCTATAGAATGTGATTCCTGTTATATGATAATCCTAAATTTATATTATTTTTCAGTAAATTAAATCAAAGTAAAAGTCAAAGACAAAATTTTGGATTTTTAATAAAGGTTAGGTAACAAACAAATTATCAAAATAATATGCTTTATACATAGTAGACTAAATACAATTTTATGAACTTTAACTCTCTGCAACATAATTTTAGGTTATCGTCAAAGCAAGCAAACAAAGCAACAAATGGCTATTTTTTATTTTGGGCATGATCTTTAATTGTATGATTTGATTTCATTTGAACTACTAAAAAAGGGAGCACAACTAACATTAAAAACATACTACATATAAAACAGGTTTTTTATCGTCGAAGACTTTGAAGTTTAACAACATTTATAATTCGTACACAGTATTTTACACACATAAATAAATATATATTTCCTTAATAATTATAACAGAACCTAATGACAGCACGAGATTAATATCATCAAAACTATAAATTACTCATAAGTATTCTTCAATCTAAATTAATAATAAAATTACATTTCAGTCGTGAGAATACCGATTTAATTAACATGCATTTAATATAATCAGTTAAAAATTTGAAACTAAATCTCATTTTTTATAACATTTTATTTAACTTTCCATACTATAATGGTTTAAAATTTCTCAATTGTATTTTAAGTCAATTTCTGTCAACCGAATGCTCTAGATTGTTCCACTTGCGTTACTGGTATGGTTGAGTGACAAAGCGATCCCTGCGTGTTCTACATAGCTTTTCCGCTCACCTGAGCGGTGTCCCAAAGTAATTTTATAATCCCAGACTGAACTATCAAACTATCGTTAGAAAAAGTGACACACACTGAACACCTAAAGCAATCAAAGGCTTACTTACCAAATGCTTATTTATATTTTTTTTATGAGAGTGACTAATGATACGTGATTATCACCACCCACGAAATCTAGGAACTTCCGGAAAATTGCAAGAGCTTTTCCGGCTTTGGAGGTTGGGAACAGCGCCGTACGAAGTTCGTTCCACATCTTAGTGATACGTGGAAGAAAGGTCTTTAAAGTGGATGATCGTCATGCATTCAGGTGTTACGGTTACCTTACGATACGTACTATAATACTTACCCTGGAATAAAGTCTCTACAGATGGTATAGCTAATTTAAAAGGAATGCATCGGCCCCTAATCTATTGATGTTTATTTAGAATGGGGTATGAATTTTTAAATCAATTGTAATTTACATTTAAATTGGGGACAAAATATATAATATATTTTTGTAACTGGCATGATTGCACTAAGAATTGAGGTGAGGTTCCCCTTTTAATACAAAAATTTTGTTTTTTTTTTTTCTAGTTATTTACCAGATTATTTTTGTAATAAAAACCTTAAAGCTTTTGTGAGGTCATGGTATATTTTCTTAATATTTATATCTTTACTAATTCAAAAAGAATTATAATTCTAAACTCAAACACCAAATCTAAATATTAGAACATATTTTTATGAAGGTGTTTAAAAATGGGTTTAGCTCCAAAGACACAATAATAAAATTGTTACCCAATGACTGGGGGCACTGTAAGCGAATTATTATGCATTTGTCAATTTTGTCAAATGTTAAGTATTTTATATTCTATAGAATCAAGTCTCGACTATTGCTTTCCTACATTCTTTGTTTTTAATAAATAATTTTCTTCATGTCCTTTTATTAAAAGCAGCTATAACTGAAACCAAAAGAAACTTAGTAAGATAACATATAAAGTAAGATAACATATAAAGTAAGTAGGATGGCCTCGGATGTATTAAAAATAAAATTTAAAAAATTTAAAATGTTGAGTAACAGTTGTATCAACATTTCATTCGGTCAGTGAGAGAACCGGTTCAATAACGTTGATTACTTGTTGACTTTCTATGGCAATAAGCTCATCCCTAACGCATCATGGAATAGCAAGTTGTTGAAATGCACACAATTCACCTCTGTCACGCTCTTAGTCTATAAAAATAATACTTTAATAAAACTTGAAACACATAAATAATAATAATTGTATTAGTTGGCATTGATGAATGTGATATACCCACGGATATGATGTCACGTTTTATAGCTTTTCTTTACACAAAAATGCGAAATATCAAACGTAAACATATAAATAACACATTTAAATATTATAAGAATCAAATGTTATTTTCTTGTTTCGTTGTCCAATTCAAATGGAACATATTGATTATTTCCAGAAGTCACAAATTTTAAAACACCGTATAAGTTCTTCTAATACCGTTTTTGTGTAAAGTTAGACTTTGAGACTACAATCCCAATAAAATCGAGTAAAGAAACATAGTGTAAGAAGATATGAAGAAATTACTGAGTAACCTTGAACAAGAACTTTGTATTTTATCTTCTTAGATTCTAGCACATTCGTTCTAGTAGAATTTGTAAAGACAATTCTAACAACTCCAATTATATTAATAGCATAATAATTATTAAGTGTTCCGAAGATATACTATAGCATGAATAGATCGGTATAAATATGTCAGTTTGTCTTTTACTCCATTAGCTAAACATAATATTTTCTATGCATGACGAACATTTTAATAATGAAACAAAAACATGACTCGTTTATCGTAACAATACATTCCACCGCAATTCTAAAAATCAAAATACAGACAGCTATGTCAATCGCGGCAATAAAATTTAAATTACTATACAAAAATGTAAATATCGATATGGCCGAAGTTATAAAGTTCTGTATTAATATATTTTTAACAGTAAAAGTTTAGTTGCTGTTACAGAATGTCACTGATTCTTAGTTATTTCCTGTTATTGCTTAGTTTTAATTTCGTAATATGTATTCGTATGGACCATAACAAAACAAAATTCATACATAATAATAATCCAATTGCCCTGTACTGGGATTGGAGAGATAAAAATATGGTGTCCCCTGTTAAGGATCAAGGCAGCTGTGCCGCGTGCTGGGCTTTCAGTGCTGTGGGTAAATGTTCAATTCCGATGTATTTGGAGTACATTGATATAAGATCATAATTGTGAGAACTAATTTTCAATAACAGTGAGAACATAATTTCAATTAATATGTATTTTTTCTTTCAATGAAGCTTGTATCGAGAGTCATCTTAAAATTTATTTGAATCAAGAAGAAACATTATCAGAGCAGTTTCTCATAGATTGCGACGGCAGTAACATTGGTTGCGGCAGTACAAGCGTCTTAAAGTCTTTTGCGTATGTTACATCATGTTATTTATTTGAAAAATATCTATCTGTATATTATATTTATTTCTTTGATATATTTAAGATATTAAAAATATTCTTAATTAACTATTATCTTCTTCTAATTTAAAGGAGAATAGTGAATGACTTAGGCGGAATCCTTCGCAATTCTGAATATGCTCCATATGCGGAAGAAAAGGAAATATGTTTTTGGGATAAAACTAAGAAACCGATACCAGTGGTTGGATATCAAAGAGTTAAAGCAGATGAAGATATAATGATGGAATATGTTTATCGCTTCGGACCTCTCTCAGCTGGTTTGTAAAATTTAAATTGTGAAAATGGGAATTAATGTTCTATACTAAGTATAGCAATTATTATTTTTGTAAAGAATAAAAATTTACTGTTACTATTCAGAAGGGGACAAAACACAAATGAATATAAGCATAACAACAAATTTAAATAATAACGTAAAATAAACATTACATACCTTTTTTAAGCAATAAACTCAGCATCCATGGATAAATATACAGGAGGTATAGACGAACCGACAGATGAGTTGTGTTCGCCTGAAAAAACAGATCACGCGGTCCTCATTGTCGGATACAATTATTACGGTAGAGTATTTAACACTTAAATATTAATTGCGACCACATTTTTAATTTATTTATTGCTTTGAATGTACAAAATATATAAACTCTTAGTTGACAAGAAAACTGGTGAAGTACTTCCATACTGGATAATAAAAAACTCGTGGGGTACGGAGTGGGGGGACCATGGTTTCTACTATCTGGTGCGCGGGCGCAACGCTTGCGGTATTGCTACTGATGTATCCTTCAGCTTTGTAAATTAA
Source organism: Melinaea menophilus ssp. n. AW-2005 (assembly GCA_918358695.1). NCBI lineage: Eukaryota > Metazoa > Arthropoda > Insecta > Lepidoptera > Nymphalidae > Melinaea > Melinaea menophilus. Next base: position 15,289,577 of record OU911040.1, on the reverse strand, counting down.
TTTAAAAAAATCTGTTATAAATACTTATAATTTTATTTTACCCTACCATTGCAACAACCAAGTAAAAACCAAAGTAGCAAGGTAGAATTATTAAAATGTATATATAAAAACATAGTATTTTTTAAATATACAGAACATAAAAAGATAGCTATTGAGAAACGGATAGTATATTCTTGAATATAAAAATTCTGTCACTATCAGTAATAGAACATTTATATCCTAGTACTTTTTATTTATTAGTTAGTAAATACTCCTACAAATAGCTGCTATTTAAATGTTATCTTTGCAATTGAAAATAGTTTATTTATCTTTAAATATTACATATATTAGATAGTACAAGTATCCAATGCTATAACAAAATGTATTCTATTTAATAAAGATTACAATTGCTTTTGTATATTTGTAATGAAACCAATAACATAAATTCTTAAATACAATGAATGTTTCTAATATATCAGTACATTTACAGGTCGTGGCCGCTAGTTTTACAAAATAATATAATTTAAGAGTAACGTAACATCATCGAATCTACACTTAATTATATAGATATAAAATAGTTTTAAAATGAGGGTTAATAAGAGGTAAAGCTTAAAATTATAACAATAAGAAAATTTTATTATTCTCTCGTAGCTTATTACAGTTTGCTAAAGGAATATTGTTGTCTGTAACAAAATAAAATCTAAAATAATAAGTATCATATTTCATTCTAAATTATTTTTGTAATCGCCTCGATCGCTGTTCGATATGATTTTTTGAGAGATATAAATTACATTTATTGTTTGACAGTTAAAATAAAACCACCATGCAGACATCGTTGTCGTGTTTTATGCCGATAATATTTGTATTCAATTATGAAGAATTAAATTAGTTCTCGACATATATTCGTGGACGTCAGCAAACTGTACGCATGGACAAAATTTTATTGATTTGGTGCGACGTTGCTGCTGGTGTTCCACAAAGCGGTATATTCTCTCCCCTCTTATTTTCTTTATTTATTAACTCCATAATTTATGACTTAACATGCTTTTATCATCTTTATGGCATCAACATCCAAATGACCCATCGTTTCCCATTGACTTCAATGGGATATCAGTTTTTTGATGATTATTCCTCATCATGACATTTAAAGAAAAAAATTAAAACCATGACCTAATGAGTGTCTTTTTGATTGCAAAATTTCATAATTTTTCGTCAAGTAGTTTTCGAGCCGATTCGTGACAAAGAATGTGAAAAAATTTCCAGTACAACGCTCCACTTGCTATACTCGCTTCGCTCAATAAATCCGTTGCCAAGAACATGAATCAGCTTCATTTCTAAGCGAATAGGCAAATAGGAGACAAATTCGATGTTGGCCCTCCTCTTTCTTCTTTGCTTTGTGTAAGATAAAATTAAATGTTTGAACGGCAATGGATAAATTACCCCACGATAACCAGTACGTTCAACTCATTTCATTTTTCTATTTAGTATTTTTTTTAATATTTAAGTATTTAAGATAGATAGTTATTACATTACAAAATTGTTTAAAATTTGTCTTTAATAAACCAAATCATTTAGTAATCATTTATTTGCAAGGACATAAAGGAAATATTATTACATTATAAAATTGAATAACCTGTCAAGTGATTGTAATAATTTTAATTAGGAGAGTGATTTTGTGATAATTTATATAAAATACTGAGAAATAACTGGGACTAAAGTAAATTTGACTTTCAGAATTGTAAGTGCAATTAGATTGCACCTTTAAAGCTGTTGACAATATTTTTTATTTTATTATTTCCCTATTTTATTTTTATGATATATATTTCCTTTACTTAATGTGACAGTTTATCCTAATAAACATTTATACGTGTAAGAAACTATATACATATTATTTCCAAATAAATCTTATTTCAATAGATCTAAATCTACCAAATACTGTTGAAAATCAAAGCTTATTTATTTATTTATTTAATCTTTATTGACCCAAAAAATTTGAACAAACGGCGGACTTAATGCTACACAGCATTCTCTACCAGTCAACCGTGGAAAAAATCAATACAAAGAAAAAATAATTACAGGATTCGGTATAAATAAAATATAAAATTAAGATATATATATACTCGTATATATTGACAGTCAATAATTATTAGTACTTAGTGACAATTCGCAAATTGTTGGATGTGAGTCTCCCTTCAGTTCTGTTCAATAATATATTCTCATATCTCCCTTCTCTCAATCCGTAAGAAATCTTGGCCTCTATCTGGATACAACTTTAAATTGGAATACTCATGTTATTGATCTATGTCGTTGCGAGCCTTATACCGACACAAAAATGTCTTACTCATTTAAACCGAAAGTCTGTTTGCGTAATCACTAATCCTTCCTCTCAATGACTGTGTTAATGTTTGCTGCTCTACAAATAATCTCCATAGACTCGATTGTCTCCTTAATAAATGTATTTTATTTTGAAACTTTTATTTTAAAATTTTTATTACATTTCTTAATACCGTTCGAGACTAAATTGGTGATCTATTAGCGAGTAAAAATCTTCAAGATATTTATGTCAACTTTACTCTATTCTTAACGATCCCCTTTCTCCTCAGTATTTAAAGTGTCAATTTCAATTACTAGGAAATTGTCATGACTTGCATCTTTGCTTTTATTCTAATCTCGTACTTTTTGTTCCTTTACACTATTTAAGTATGAGTTTAATAGGTATAGTATGTATTACTAATATTTAGTTACAAACCATATTTTATTACTATATAACGTAGATATGTATATGTCACAACGATGAAAATTCTCTCTACTATAAAAAGAGAACCTCTTTTTTTCATGCAAATTATTTATACCATCCTGATAGTTTGCACAAACGCTCACAATGCAGAACGTGCTATCTATCCCTACTATAAATGAAGCGACAAAACGCTCGCCTTTGATATGTTGATTGATGCCAGAGATTGCTATCAGATCAAGACAATCACTGTCAGCGGATTTGCATGATCCTATCACTATGAACTATAGCGACAAAAACAACTTTATTGGGATCGTAAATAACTGAAAGTTTATAGAAAGAAAGGATATAAAAATTAGAATGTTCATGTCCGTAGTTTCTTTTGAATTAAACTTATAAGATATATAATGCATTCTTGTTACAATTTTTAACAAATGTAATAATTTGTTTCCATTCAATTATTAATTAATATAAAAAATATACAGAAAAATGATGAAATAATAGCTAAATACTTTATTTTGCTATGAACCTAACATACCTTAATCGAACTATATCAAAAAAATTTTGAGCGATTGACGATTCCTTACGGTATTTAATTTTCATTCGTTCTTTAATTACTGTACCTATCTTACTAAAAAGATTGTTAATCTTTACCTAATAATGTCTTTAAGTGATAATATGAAACATATTATATCTTAAATAAAATGTAATTTTATTTAAGATATATTACATTATATTCAAAAAGCTACTAATGATGTTTCTGTAATATATTTAATATTTGTTAAATATAATGGAAAAAAATAAATTAGTAATTTAAAAAAGTATATGAAATCTGGCTCATATATTCCATAAGCATGACAAACCTAAGTTAGATAAACCCTAGCAAATCAGTATTGTGTGTTGAAGTCTCTAAGGACTACGACTTCGGAGAAGGGAGTCTTTGAAAGCAGGTCATCAATCTTCGCCTGGACATGGCCCAAGAGTTGATTCGTCATTATTTTTTTGTTATTAAAATCCAATTGTGAAAGAGGCATTGTTCGTTCACTGAATACAATATAGGCGGAACTTAATTACATAAGATAAGCTCTCGCCGGTAACAAGATTTTAGCAGACAGGGAGTTTAAAACAACGTTTTCGTAAATTCCTGTCCAATATATAAGAAGGGTACAAATGTAATACGGTATATGAATATTAATTTTATAAGGGTTGTAATATACTATGACTTAATTTATTCGTATACTGAAATTATTTTGGTTAATAATTGTTATTAAAATAATAAAACTATAACAATATTTTTTAAGAACCTACAGGATGATTAGTGTGTAGCAAAAAAACCCAGTAATAGAGATTTATATTCAGAAACTCAAATTCACAATCTACTTAATTATTGAAGATGCTTTTAAAACTTACTCTTTATTTTCAGTAAATACAAGATTTCCCTGTATTATTAATGTAATCATAAATATTAAAAAATACACGAGTTCTTAATATAAATAAATGAAAATTCTACAAAATATTATTTTGGAAAGAAACATTAAGTATAAGTGATAATTAGATTCTCCTCTATTGAGTATAAATATTTGAAATAATTGTAGAATCGACATAAGTTTATTCTTAAATATACTTTTTCTTTCATGTCTTTTCGGTCCTTATTGAGAAATGTAAGACCATTTTATATTTATGAGTTATCAAGAATACATATTATTTTATAGACCTGAGTATCCTTCAGTTTAGATAACTTTATAACATTAAATTAAATTGACACTAGTATTTCAAACTAGTTTCTACATTAATTTAAAATTAAATTAATATTAGTAATTATGTCAGTACTTTAATAATATTATTATGATAAATTCTCTAAACAGAATATTAATAATATAATATAAAAAGAAGTCTAAATTCTAAGAATAAAAAAATCTGATTGTCTGTATTCGTTTGTAATTAAGAATTAACAGAATTTGCTAAATTCATATGAAAATATATACGTTACTTATATAAAAAAAATGTTTTACATTATTTTCCGTCTGGTGAGTCTGTCAAATGAAAAATATATTAAAAAGGACAGGACTTGAACGTATGCTTTCTGAAATACCATCCCCGTCGGTCAACTGTGCTTCCTTATTCTTACACGCCTTTATGAAGTTAATATAGAATAAGTAGTCGGAAGCGACATCTATACGCATTCGACAATTCTAATCAGTGTTATCACGAACGAACTTCGTTCGTTCTGTATTGTTTTCATTTTTCTCGGATGGATGGATGGATGTATGGATGGATGTCTGTGGACAGAAAAAAATTTGTCTATTTTCATATTTAATTATATTACTATTTTATATTATTATTAATCACACTTTTTGAAATTTTTATTAATTATAAATTAACATGTATTATATTTAATTAATATTTTCTTTTATTCAATAAATAATCATCATTTTACTTAAAAATCAATTGTTTCTTTATTAATATTTATCATTTCGTCAAAGTTCGTTCGGGAAATACCCTGGGTATTTGCATCTTTACTGGTTATATTTGCAGTGTAGATTTAAATTGATCCTAACGCCACAACCTAAATTAAGACATTGAAATTATCTATGAACATATTACTCTGCCATCCGCTCCAGTCCTGCTTTTGAATTTTTACTATTTGATGTTGTTGACATTTTTTTTGAGTATAAAATGTCGTAAGCATATGTTATATGTTTTAAATAAGATATTAAAAATATAAAAATTGTTATGTATTAATCTATCCCGTACAAAAGAAAATTGATGGCAACATTTCTCCGAACCTTTTTGTTAAAAAAAAACAAATGAACATTTTTCTAATAAGTTTCTAAAATACGTGTACTAATGTTAAATATTGTTCGCGCAAATGTATTATACATTTTAAATTTTTCCTTACCTTGAAATTTAACAACGTATTCATTTCGTCTGTATCCTGGTAATATATCTATCAGTTTCATATCGACTGTACACGCGTTAACGACTCCGAAGATTTATCACTTTATATTAGACATGTACATTGTATCGGTATCGCTGTATTGTATATGAGAGACCTCAATATCTTTAGTAGAAATATATGATAGCCATTTTTCCATATTTTAATTTTTCTGTTGTTACATAATATGTCTTATAGATTGTAACGTCTGCATTAAGTGTCACTATTCCACCCCTCACTATCATCTCTATTGCAATACTGTGAGGCGTATGCAATATGCGTCGAGGACGTGTTTTGTAAACGATTCAGTAATATCTAGTACGTAAGTTATTACTGTACAATATATGTTATATATTGTAAGCTAGTGTTACTATACTTTATATTAATTGAAAAAAATAAATAAAAAGGCTTTCTTTGTGTGTAATAATATTTTATTAGTATTGAGTAATATTACCTCTATTTTTATCAGTTTCTCCTAGTATTAAGTGACTGAGTACGACGGACTGAGTCGATAGGTCTTCAAAAATACTTTCTTGCTTGAGTTGTGTTTTTAATACAGTTTAATATTTACTAAACTGTATTATAAACACAACTAATATAACATTTTTAAAATGTAAGTGTTTTTGATAGCCCCAAGCTATCGACAAAGTCGATCATAGAATGTAGACTTTCTAATAATTTTTAATAATAACATTCCATTCTTTAGTCCAAGAATGTTTACGATTCAGACTTTTTTATTTCAAAGTTTTTGTTGGTTGTTAAAAAATCCTTACTTATATTACTTTTTGGAGTTTTAATTGCTTTTAATTAGTGAAACGAAAACAGTATTACTTTTAACTTTTAACTAACCTTATTATTTGTTTAAAGTACCAGTAAAGTAAATTGCGCAACACATGTACAAACAATAAGTTACTAATAAAAGAAATCCAAAAACGTGTAACAAATCCCTTCAAATCAATACTTCAACACATGTCTAATCCGTACTTGAAACTAACATTGGAAATAACTACATCAGTCTACAAGAAATATATTTAAAAGTGGTCGTTTTTCAAACATAATTTATCACAAATCTGAACTAAGAGCAGATGGAAACAGGATTATGTATGGTTGGAATGAGTCTTAACAATCTAAAAAAAAATTAAGGGTTTTCAAAAGTATGTGCTATCATTATATAAACTTTTTATCAAAGTAAGCGAAGCGTGGATATAATATAATCTTCTATATGGAAATTTTGAGGACTCAAAAACTATTTTTTTGTAATTAATTTCGATTCTACAAACTATGTAGATATATCAAACCTTACTTACTACACAATCATGCTCACTGTCAGCTGATATAGAGAGATCAATGACCTCACAGTCACTGAATGGCGTAAATAGGTCATGTTAATTATTATTAATACGGTCGTAATACTCTAGTATTACGAATACTTAATATTAAGGTTTAAATCAAACCCAATATTCATATCATAGTTTCTGAGTAAACATAATATAAAAATGATATATAAATGACGTATTCAAATTTGTACGTAATATACGTACATGTCTTAGTAAGTTATAAAAAGTAATAAATAAAATTATTATTAAAAGAGTTTATTGCATTTTACTCTATATATAATTTAGTCAGGAAGTTCAGGCAAAAGATCTAAAGCAGAAGAAAATTTAAATAAGCTACTATGTATATACATAAAAAACATGATATGCAAAGTGTCTAGTTATTATGTGTTGTCAGCAAAGTATTTTAATTTACTTTACAGTAGTGATTACCTTCCCTTACACCACACGGGTCATGCATGAGAGCATGTGTATGCATATGCAATCTCAGTAATTTCTTGACCACTATTGTGTAGTAAAGGATGTTTTAGTATATAGATATTTTTTTGTCCGCTCAACATTTTTATGCTTTTTAAATTTGAATTAAAGTTAATTTGACCAACACTTGCAGTCTTCTTTTTCCTCGAATATCATTAAAAATATGTGCATTAGATACTTTCGTACCTAATTTTATTGTTAATTTTGGGATTTTGGTTCATATAATTTGAATAATAAGCGTTGTGACAAATATTTAAGGTTTGCAATTCTTTTTTAATTAATGTCAAATGTTAGTATTTGAAGAATATATTGTTTTATTATATATATTAATATAAGATATATATGAATATGAGATAAAAACAACAAAATCGTTTTATTTGTTATTATTACCGAAATATCTACTAACAGAGTAATTATAAAAAAAAACTACTTTACTGTTATAGCGAAATTACCAAATACGTTACATCAATAATATGATTAATGAGTTATATTAAATAGAACTAATTGATTATCCGTACGTAGTAAAATATATTTTCAATTATTAAAGCAGTTATGAAGTTTGAAAGTTTTATTACATTTTCTGTAATTTAATGATCGCTACAATATAAGTAAATAACGATATATTACTAATTGTTTAAATAAATACAATAAACAACTTTATTATTTACAGAAATGTAAGAGATATTATCCATTTGTAATTCTACATAGTCAGATATATTTTTTTAAATTGTGTGAAATATCATATTTAATTTTGTATTGTATAAGAATTCCTTTTTATGTTAATATATAATTAATATATAATGCGGGAAAACGAAAGGAACAAAGGATACTACTCTTATATTCTGTTATAATAATAAGAATATATGTATAAATTATTTGTATTAGTAAAGGTGTCACCATTTATTATTGTATTGCTGTAAATCAATATTTTCGGTTCGTGATAGTTTTCATGCACTTAATTCTCGCAACTACTATTCAAACTGAGTACAGTTAAATTGTTGGGACGAGTTATAAACGAATATCGATAGATTGAAACTTTCAGTTGAGTTTGCTCGTTTGAAATAATATGGTAAGTTGCAGAAGTAGAAGCGCTGCATTTAACAAAAACGTACATTTATAATGACGAGTTGAATATCTTTATTTGCCTATGATAAAAGTTTACTAGTCATAATAATAATACCAAACAATTTTTTTTTATTTCATATGAATCGCCGTAACAAATATTATCACAGTAAAAAAAAAAACAAATTAATATTTTTGTATGTGTAAATGCTTGTAAGTACAATTGCAAACAAATAATCCTGAAAACATTTTTTTTGCTCTGTGATACTGTACGAATTAAAAACGAAAGAATTTAGGAAATTTTGTTTACTTTAAGTATTTTTAGGTAAAACGTATTATATGATTTAAAATATATGCCAGATTTAATATATATGTATCTATGAACAAATAAATATTAAAGTTTTTTTTTAAGCAAATGACTAATAATTACGCAATCTATGCTCATTATCAATTTCTAATATCTTATATTCATGTATAAGGTAAAAACCCTACTACCTACTTAAACCTCACAAACATTTTCTCTGTATATTTTTGCAATTAAAAAAAAAAATCTTTATAAAATTACAACAATTAGAGGTCGAAAATAATAGCATAATTGCTGAATCGAACTTCGTTGATATAATAAACTTATCATTTTCATAAAACAAATTTATAATACTTTCATAATTCCAAAATAATCAAAGATATTATAATTTATTTTAAACCTGGGATCGCATTATGCCGAAAGTCGGCTCATCTTCTTATAGTACATTACTATTATTTCCCAATCGGCGTGTCATGTCGGCTTTAGGGTCCCCGTCACAGGTGCGATTTACTAGAAGTATTCGTATTTCGATAGTCTTATTGCTAAGCTTCTTGAACTTATAAGAAATGTTTGTTTATTGTTTTCACTTATTAGGTAGATTCCATAGATGAATCTACCTATTGCAATCGATGCGATGACGGGACCCAGACCCCAGAGTAGGGGCGCTACGCCGTTTATGAACTGGAGATTGAGAAACCGTCGAAAAAAAAAAATTATATATCCCTCTATATATATATGTATATATGATCCATCAGTCCAAATTCATCGTAGGCGAAATCTGACTTCACAGGTCGATAGGATAAATTAGTAGGACAAACGTACCATCTCGTTTTTTTGGAAAAAGTAAAAGGGGGGGCTGGGAGGGGGGGTGAAAGTGCAAACCTTTGGGACACGCTACAGGTCGCAGATATTGACGGAGGATTTTCAAACTCGGCATACACATTCTTAAGGACAAAATGAAGGTTAAGTTCTTGAACGGAGGAAATCGGTCTAGGGGTTGAGGAGCTGGGGGGTTTGAAAGTTAAAAACCAAAAAAAGTCACAGAAGAAGGCATAATTTTGCTGTCGGAAAAATCTTAGAAAATTAACAAATTTTTTGTCCGAAAAGTTTTTTGATGCGACCCCCCGTTTAGGAGATAGGAGTGGTGGGTGGTTCCCCGCTTACCCAATATATGCAGAGTGACCCGTCATAAGACTCGTAATGACCAGTAGAATACTGCTGGCTAGTTTTTCTTTGCCGATCCGACCGACGGGAATCTACCTAACACGATCGACCCTGTCGAACGAGGTATTTTTTTATTTTATACTAACGTGTAATGTGACATAAAATAAATTCGGTTCAGACTTATTGTTAATATTCAGTTGAAATATATTCTTAATATTCATACTGAGGTGAAATCATTACTTTTTCAAAAAACTATATAGCCTATTTAACAACAAATCTGATTTGTATTTTCTGGTTCAAGAGACCTTTTAGTTATATTTTAATTACAATTATTAATTCTGTTCCGTTATATATAAATTTGTTTTCGACGACCATTTACTCATATTTGATAAATAAGATTTGTCTATAATATAGTAACTGGTCCTCGGACCGCATGTTTTCGAATACTTACAATCATTAATAAATCAACTTGCAACAAACAAAAAAGTCAAACAAAGAAATTAATATCTATAATTTGTTTCTACAAAAATTTCAAGAAGTAATTAATATTTAAACACAAAAAATATCATTCAAATTTTATTATTCTCACCCAACTTTTCAATTCAATGAATCATTTTACGCTGTAAATTAAAAGTTTGTGATTAAAACTGCCATTCATCTCCAATTCTTTCTGTTATTGCAAAATTCTAGATACCTTCATTTTCATCAACATGGAAAAAGTCTCAGGCAAAAATTCAATAAAGAAATATAAAATAGAAAATATTCAAATCAGTTCGTTTATAACCACGAATAGAACTCAATACCGAATATTACACAGAAGTATGATTGAAATAAAACGTAACGGCCGTGTTCGCGCAACGCTATATTTTGATTGTCATACAATAAATGTTAATTCAAATTTAAGGCAAAAACGTGGCCAATTCTCACATTTAAAATTTGTTTTAGGAGTATATAAAAATTAAACATAAGAATTCTTTGTTTTCGAAAAAAAATCGTTGTCGAATATTCCTAGGAAAAGGTCTATTTGTTAAGGAGTGTCTAGAGCTAAATACACACGTTGTTGATGTATGATCGATATCTGACACAACAAATTTCCGTGATAAATCTCACAAATTAAATATTTTGTTATATCTTCCTTGTAATTCCCATTTTATATTTTACTAACATTTTCTATTTTTTTAGACTAACTTTTCTTATTTGTTTGTGTTTGTTTTTGTTATAATATTTTTAGCATTCTCTGTATATTTTCTTCGTTCAATGCATTGTTAAAGTAGGCTCATTTCAATAATGCTTTTTTTTTTCTTTTCGTTTTAAATAGTTGTGTCTTCTTTTTTCTTGTTCTGTACTAGGTTTCTCTAATTCTTCTTCATTCTTTTGTTTCGCCCTTATTTGTTTGTTTTTGTTTTTGTCTAAACGTTACATAAATAATAATATATGGTCATAAATAAAATATATCGATAAGCGCAATAGGTTATCATTAGTTTAAACTGAATGTTTCTAGAATTTATCATACACTAAAAATAAAGTATTTTCAAATTAATAAACACAACAAGAACAAATTAGTTCTAGGCTCTATATACTATAAGAACCTAATGATAAAATTTTTATACAAGTTTCAAAATCTTTGATGAAAATAAAATTTAATCTCAAAATAAGGACTTATACGTTTAAAGGCCAAGTTTATTTAGAAGCGCACATCTGGCGATAAGAGGGGGAGGGTATTGCAAGGGATTTATTATATTATGTATATTGCGTTTAGTTAATGTTGCTTAAATGATAATCAAAAATTGATAAACAAAAAACAAAGATTTGGTAATTATTTTAGTGAGTTAATTAATTCTTAATAATTTAATAACTATATAAACATTAAAAATCCGATTTCAAACATACGTTTAAGGGAAGAAACAATAGAAATATAAGGCCGTGGAACCAGTAACTCTAATGAGCAATGGGCTTGTTTTATCGATATATATATAGTAACATAGCTTATAGATATCGTTTATTTAAAATAATTTGAGACATGACAAAAATTACTTCTCGAGAGTAAAATCAATAGTTATGCTTATGGACTAAAAAGATACACTACGTTCACCGAACACTCCCTACCTTACTCGCTGAGATTGAAGGGTTGTGATCATTAATAACAGAATAATTAAGAATAGTCTTTTTTTATATTTAAAGTATTTGAGATATTAATGTTGACAATCACCACTCGCTACAACAGCATATTACATTTTATTAACTTTATACATGAACAAGAAATGTTTATAGGAACAGATTTAGTAGAGAGTATCTTTGTAAATTATGATTTAGGTATTGCATCTATATTTATATCATAATAGATTAAGCTTTTACATTTCGTTGGATTATTAACTTATAAAATAATGTTTCTATTAAAGTAAGCCTTAATAACACTGTTCAAAAATACCCTTACTAATTAACCTATGCTAACGTTACTTTATTTATATGTTATTCTTGTATATAATTCTGATGGAGATATTAATATTTAATTGCTGTTAAAACTAGACTTTCGAATGTGATAAATTTCCTTTAGGAAGTAATTTAAGAAACTTCTCTAACATATTGATAGCATAATAAATTTAATTTTACAAAAATGTTTGCTTTTGTTTGTATGGTCTTAGTAAGTTTATAAAATTTAATTTTTTAATATTCGTAGAAACAAATGAAGGTTATTAACATTACAAAAGCAATTAATTAATCACTTATTGTTGATTTCTAAAGTAATATAAGGATCGATCTGGAATTAGTCTTTTGGATAGTACGACTTGTAAAGTCGATTGAAGTTGTTAAAAATTAGGTAGGATGTGAAAACAGTCCGATTGCTTACATAAATAAGTTTTTAACTAGGTTTTCACTATTAGCTTATTAACCGAGTGGCGTAAATAATTGTCTTTATTTTATTTTATGATTTCATTATAAAATTTTAATATGTATCGTAATTTACCCAAGGTTTCAGGATTTATTTTATGGGAGCATCGATACATGTTCTGTCACTTATTATAGATAAAATTGCAATGAAGTTGTAAAAAATATATTATTTAAGTACTGAAATAATATAAAATATTATCGTTTTTTTTTTTTAATTTTATTTTTAAGTGTTATCAATACTCATTTAATATTTAATTTTGATCTGAATTTTCATATTTTTAAAGAAAATTTTGTGATTTACGTGTGTCACCTAAAAATGCAGTTAGCATGTTTATTATTTTTAATATTTTAAGTCACATTAGACTTTGTTAAGATTTATTCAATTGTTTATGAATACTTTAATCAAATTGCCTTGAATCAAAGAATTTTTGAAAGCACCATCATAATATAAACAAATTTTATTATCAGTGATTTTATATTACTTCTCATTATAACAGATATAATAAATAAATTGTAATATTCCTTAGGTTAATTATTCACATCTGCATTATTTTTGTGAAACTTTCAGAAATCGTACCGGTGTTTTATCAAACTAGTCTCAGTTGATGAAGTAATAGTCTGGACTCAGCACCAAGTCTCTTCATAAATATACCTTGATATTTTGCTTAATTTAAACGGTTAACCATTACATTGAATTTGTAAAATTTTAAAAACACATTGTCTTAAAAACAATACTTTTAAATATTTTTTATTATATTGATATCTTAAAAGTCTTTCGTCCTGAACCTGTACCCTTTGTTTTATTTAACCCTTTCCTTAAAATACTTATATGAACTTAATTCTACCTTTATGTTAAGTTTAGTATATTATTGAGATATTATTTACAGTTATGTTATTAAATACATCAGGTGATCTTAATTAAACCCATATTGAAATTTTGGTTGTTATTTGTAACAATCCTTAGCTTTATTGTTATAACATAGTTTAACCTAAAACACCTCAAACCTCTCCTCAGTCAAATATTTATTTACTAGAATCCTACATTTAGCACGGCCATTATTTATCCAACAACGGATAGCTTTATGTCTTAGATCTGTCAGAGATTTGTTTCATCATGTCAGAAGCAAACCTCGGTAACGTTTAAGTCATCTATTGTATCTCTAGATGTGGTCTAGGAATAAATGATCTTACGATTACTTTAATTACTTAATTTTATTTGCTTTTCTAACTTTTTTATGTTTTAACTGTATATTTTCTTATATTATATTGTCTTCTAAAAAAACTGTTAACACAACGTAATATAACTCATGTTAAAATTGATAGAATATATATAAATATGGTATGTATTTATGAGATTTATTTGTTTGAAATAAAGTTATATATATTAAATCATTATAATAGAAGACTATACAATTTAAATTTGAAAGTATAAGACTGATTACAGTGACAGTTATTTGCGTGGATTGTAATTTGTCACATGATCATTTAATATATAATGATATAAATTGAATATTATTAAAATTCATGGAATAATTTATTAATGTAATATAAGATAAATATATATATATATGTAATATTTCACTAATCGGTCATTTGACTCAACTGTAAATGTATCAACATTAACACTTATTAGATATTAATAAATAAATTGTATATATAAATATAAGATTTATGTTTAAAATAATACTAGAATGATATATCATTATCGTAATACATTAAATCTCAAGTTAATCACATTATCCTTATGTTATATTTAATTGAATAGTAATATTAATATTTAATTACATTTTACCCTTGGTCCAGCAAACAAACTTGCTAAATCTATTAAGTCTTTCTTTGTAAGAGCGGTGGCGGTTAAAACTATGTTTTAGTATGAAAATAGCTACAATAAAGTCAGATTTTGAATATAGACTAAATAAATTTAAAGTAATTAGTTTTACTTTACTATTATATGCTCAGTTTTATTATTATTAATATATTTATTGAAGTAAAGTACTTGAGCTAACTATGCAACCAAAATATCTTTAGAATTTAATCGCTTATCAAATGTTTTCTGAAGATCAAAATCGTACTGTCGAATTAAAAAATTATCTTTCATTGCAATTGATGTTATTTTAAACACATACATTCACCACTGGGGTCAACAACTCGCCCAAATTTAATTGTAATTTTAAGTGACAACGAATGTGACAACAATATTTCCCTATAAACATTACATATATATTTATATTTGGTTTTAAATTCCATTTATTTATTGCTCCAATTTATTGAGGCTATTTGACATTGACTAACACAGTGTACGTGTGTGTTA
Source organism: Melinaea menophilus ssp. n. AW-2005 (assembly GCA_918358695.1). Classification (NCBI taxonomy): domain Eukaryota; kingdom Metazoa; phylum Arthropoda; class Insecta; order Lepidoptera; family Nymphalidae; genus Melinaea; species Melinaea menophilus. The sequence goes on along the minus strand of OU911040.1, from coordinate 15,274,388 downwards.
TTTTTTCATATTAATTGAATATATTTCTAATGTATAATAAAGTTAAAACATTACCTTTTTCAATTCCTCTATATAAACTTTAACTGTGCTGAATTTTAAATTCCTCTGTTTTCGTAATTTTCCTATAAGAGGTACAGAGATTTTGCTGCATTTATTAAAAGCTGTACAACCACTCCGTAAACAAAATCGGGGGAATAATTCTCGGATTTGGGCAGCCCGCCTTATCTGGAGTGGAAAACATATCGTTTTTATTGAGGGCAAACGACTCGTTTTTATTGGGGGCACACGACGAGAAAACGCAGTGGCACCCTGCTCCACTCTAAATGTGAAATTTACCAATATCCGGAGAATTTAACTCGCCCAATTCCGATTGTCTAGGGTTACGTACAACCGAATACGCGGGGAGATATGAGTTTGTTTTTGCTCTAAAAAATAGTCTCGCCCAGTTGTTATCACGTACACTCGTCTACCCGACCTAAGCAGCCCTTATGCATGCAACTAGCATGCCCTCCTTTTTGGATCGTCTGCTAACTATACATCACTTTCAAGGCTCCCCTAGGGTCCTTGTAAGTCCAAACAAGTCGTCAAAACCAGTTAACATACTTCCCCCTGGAACGCGCAAATAAATTTTGGGCGCTTTCAAAAGCCACTCTGGAAAAGTTTTGACAGCCATTCTTAATGCCACTGCACACTGAAAATGTCTCCTTGGCCCTCAAGTCAAAAAGTAACACCGATCGCTTGGGCATTCTTTTTGCCTCAAACTCGAATTTGGACAACCAAATGAAGACACCGCCTATATATCAGTGTTATAAGCAGATTTTTTTTTTCCAAAACCATCCGACTTTCATTAGTTTATTGGGCCGGATGAATGGAAGGTATGAACATATATATGCCCCTGAGTTAAATACAGTACTATCGCATCTATATCAGTACTCTTACTTAAAAAACGTAGCTTCAGTATATTGGAAGGGTGCCTTTTTTCATTCGATAATTACAATAGCCTGGACCCAGCTAATCATAGACCTATCACCACTATTTCTTTTTTTTCCAAAGTAATGGATACCATCATTACTCAGCAGTACCAGGAGGGTCACCATTTAAAAAATATTCGTCATGGTCAATCAGCTGGTGATCTTCTTTATCTTACATACCGTTGTGCAGCTCTTATTGAAAGCAAGTAAGGGACAGGGACAGTTAGTCCGGATTAAGCGAAATCCTTCGATCATATATGGCACAAGGATCTTCTATCGAAGCTTCCTTTCTATTATCTTCCCGTGAGTTTATGCAAAATGGATCGTTATCGACGGTTTTTACTGTGACTCCAAACCTGTGGACCAACGTTGATGTACCCCAAGACTGCATGCTATCTCCAACACTGTTCCTCCTGCCCATCATTGATATGATATATTGGATATTTCCAACATACATTGTTACGTGGATGACAAGATCCACGTAACAATGTATGTATGTAAGAATGTAACAATGTATGTACGGCACAAATGCCGTTCAAAAATTCTTGCAACATTCGAGGTTCTATGTTAGAGGTAATTTTTTACAACATTGTAAAAAAATACCTCTAACATGGTCAAAATTAGAATACTTTAAAAGTAATATAACCATGTACCTTGGTAAATAGATAGATAGACACAAAACTCAAATAATATTGAGATTTCTAAATTCAATCAGATTGTTTTTATTGGACACGCGAGACAGGATCAGAGATCCCTTACTTCATTATAATAAAAAGAAAAGTAATATTTATTTGCAAGGTACTCGATATTATCAAATCCTGGGAATAAATCCACTAGGATCCGGCAACCGTGCGCGGCGGGTGTTGAGCTGAGCCCCTCTCCTTTCTTCTTTTCTTGATAACTTTTGACAGGTTAAACATTTTTCAATCTGTTTTCGCTATAACATCAGCGTTCGGCTCAAACATACATGAGAAAAATTTTAGCTAATTATCTCGTCGCATTCTGGAGGCAACTAAACACAAAAAAAGGTCTCCCAAATGGTTAAGTCCCAATTATTTTTATATTGACTGTACACGCGTGAACAATTCCGGATACATTATTAGACATGTACATTATCAATATCGCAATATTCTATACGCGAGGCATTCATATCTATTTATAGATAAATGCCTATGTAAACTACTTAAATTACTTAAACGTACTTGATAATAATATAATATTATTTATTAATAGAATTCCAACAACATAATTGATAGTGAACTAAATTACCTCACAACTTGCACGTTACATTTCACTACACTACCACTACCTTTCTCTCGCAGTACTGTTAGATGTTTCATGAACTAGTTGGGCAAGTTATATTTAGATGTAACTAGTAGGTAAATTATTTCTACATTATATGTAACATCTCTAATAAAATTAGTTTTATTAAGATTTTTTTATTAATTATTATATATATAACGGCGTGAAGACGAAATTCGGTCAAAAATTAATAATTTTTTAAATATCATAACTTAAAGCGATCATTATTATTCTCGTTATTGTTTTTTTTTAATTTTCTTAATGATTTCTTTAATTGCGAATTAGTCAATGTTTTGACTTTTTACATGGCAATTCTATTTTCTAATGTATTTGTATTATTGTTATTGTTTAATCTCTGTAATTTGTCCAAACTAAATTAAAAATAAGTAATATTTAATAATTAAGAATTGTTAAACAGAGTACTATGGTCATTATCAGAGAAAAAATTTGAAGTAATAATAAAATATCTTCAAGATAATTGCAGTGGCGGGGAGGCGTTTAGCAAATATAAGCAGAAAATATTGTAGACTAATGAACAGTGTAAATATATAATTTTAATTCAGTAGATTTTGATGTTATGCTTAACATTCTTGTAACTTACTTGATATCTCCATCCGTTATTGACTGGTTTAAAACCTATCTTTTCGGTCGTCAGCAGATTGTGAAATCTAATGAGCATTCCTCTGACTGGATGAATCTATCTGCTGGGGTACCACAAGGCGGTGTACTATCTCCATTACTCTTTTCAATTTTCATAAATGAAGTTTCCAAGATTATATCTTCCAACTACCATCTCTATGCAGATGATTTACAGCTATATAGACATGCCAATTTATCTGAAACATCGACCTTGAAATAGACACACTTGGACGCAAGACTATGGCCTATTACTTAATCCTTTTAAATCGCAGGCCGTGATAGTAGGTAGTAGGAAACTATATAGTAAAATTGATTTTAGGACCCTGCATTGCCTAGTCTATGATGAAACTCCAATACCGTACCTAGACAGCGCAAGAAATTTAGGAATAATTATAGACTGTTACCTAAGTTGGGCAGCTCAAGTTAATGATGTAAGTAAGCGGCTTCACCATTCCATACATTCCCTTAAACGACTGCACAATTTCCTTCCTCTTAATATGAAAATTATACTGTCACAATCCCTCCTTCACCCTCTACTCGACTACGCTGACGTTTGCTATTTAGATGCGACTGATGAGCTACTTGATAAATTAGATCGACTACAGAATTTGTGCATTCGTTTTATTTTCGGCTTGCGCAAATTCGATCACGTTTCCGAATACTGCCGTGAATTAAAGTGGCTCCCCATTCGCTTTCGCCGGAATATGCATGTGCTAACACTTTTATACAATGTTTTAAAAAGTTATGGCCCGACATACCTTCAGGAACGCTTTCATTTATCGTCCCCTAGAATTCGACCTGAACGTTCTTGTGTTGCACTGAAATTTCTTGAAGTACCGAAATACAATACTAATTTTTATCGTAAGTCCTTTTCTGTTCTCGCTGACCAACTTTCGTAATGTTATATAAAATATATAAGGAGAAACTTAGCTTTTTTTTTTATTATAAAGTAACTTTCTTATTTTTTATATTGATCATAGCATGTAGAAATTCTTATCAATTTTAAAATAATAATGTAAGCCATCGCCCAAGAATATTTACGATTCCAAATTGATTTATTTAAAATGTTTGTTTTTTGTTGAAAATTCTTACTTATATAAATAAATCTTAACTTTTTAGACGCTGACGTATTTTTTAATTAATGGAAACTCCGAAACGATATTATTTTTATTTCTTTACTAACCTTATTAAAAGTATCAATTAATTGATTTTGAGGAAACATTAACATTATGAAATCTTTAACATTATTTGTAAGTATATTATAAAATAAAAATATGTAACAAGTATGTGTATTGTATTATGTGTAACAAAATACTTCAAATGAATTCTCATTATACATTTCTAATCTAACTAAAAAGCGGTTGTTTATCTAACACTCTCCTTTATCACAAAAGTGAATGAGAAGCACATGAAAAATAGAAGTGTGTGTGTTTAGAATGAGTATTAACAATCCTAGAAAATTTTGTCAACGTTTCTTGGAAAACTATGTAACAGGTTAAATAGCTGGTTATATTTACAATGTGACATAATAAAAAAGTGTAGAATTAGAATAAAAACACCAGAACACCAAAAATATATTTTGTTGAATATTTTCAGATAAATGTGTACGAGTTAATATTATTTTATGATACAAAGATCATTTAATTTAGTAAATTTTGTTTAATTTTCCAACATCTTCATATACTTTCCGATAAGTTTCAATTTTCCTTTCAATGATTTATCAAAAGATATACTGAATAAATTGATAGAAAATATTATTAAGTTAAACTACTATCATCTACCAACTCTTTTAATCCAGAGAAAAGTAATAAATATATTAACTCAGATAAGACGACTCTGACAAGTCAGAGACTACTAATTATTAGAAATAAAATATGTAGTTCAGTAGTTTCATTGAACTATAACAAGAATTGAAATCAGTTTTTTGTATTTTTCCATGAAAATAAAACCAACTTCCAAAGAAGAAAGTATTATATATTTTTACTAAATAAATTAGCCATACTGGCAATAAAATCCATAAGAATCAATCTTGTAGTTTATGCGTGATGCAACAAGCATTTCAGACTTGCAAACAGATCATCAGACAACATTTTAAAAATTATAAACAACAGCAATAATTAATTTAAAATAACTTCAAAGTAGGTAACACATTATTGTCAACTATCCTTTTTGTTTTTTCTCTTGTCTACATTTTATCGTAATTATCTTTATAAAACACTAATATTTGTGTAATTCATTCAAATATGAAAAATATAAAATATAAAACCAAAATTAAAATATAAAAATATAATTATAAAATATAATATTTTCTGCAGTAGTATTTTAGATATTGTAAAATAGGTCAAACATTTTTGTATATTATAAGAAGTAATAATACCTATACTAAAATGTTTAAAAGGTTTTTTTTCATTCCGTAAATTTTCTGTTTTGTCCATTATCCTAAACTGAGGCTCTTTATTCTCACGCGACCCTGGACTACAACCTAATATCATTACATGTAGATCCGGTCCTGGATTAATATATTAATATTACGGCGGAAATTAAACTGTTACAAACATGAACTCTGATGTCAATCTGAGCAATAATCATGAGCTATGGGAGCCGTTTATTTATTTTTATAATAATACAATCGTTATAAACAAATATATATAAAATATAATCTTAATGTAATACATTGCTTTAAAACAAAACAGTATATATTACTTAATAAATATCAATTTACTAGTCCTAATAATCAAATAACAGAAAGTAATTACAGCAAAATGAAATCAATAAAAAATACAAATTTCTTGTAAATATTTATCTAACGTCAATAATATGTACAGTTTCATCACATATCGTGTTAGATAAAAGATCCAACGGCTTTAAATTTAACTATTATATAAGTTGTAGAGCTATTTACAATCTTTCACTTAACTCTATTTCAAATTTTGCAACTGTTTTTTGGAAGCAGTTTCAGTCAATGGAACCGGTAAGAACATTTGCTTTACTGTTCGATTTTATCATGACATAATCACATTGGAAATATGATGTCTTTATAATATTTATCAAGTTGGCCAAATATTGCTATAATGCAACTTGTCAGCAACTTGCAGTTTCGAATTATCAATTTTGAAGCATTCTCAAAATGATAGAAATTATGTGTTATACAATCAAAGTCGCATATTTTTAAACTGTTCGTTGGAACCGTAGAAGATCTTTAAATATTTATTTCAAAACTTTAAGCATTGTTGGTCATTAAAAAATAATTTATATTTAAACTACTGAAGCATATAATACATTACAATTAGCTATCATTGAAGCATTCAATTTACACTGATTATTACAGTTTACTCAGTGATACCTCAACCAATATGGCTTTGTGAGCTCCTTAGTGCTTAGAGGTATGCTTTGATTCATAGTTTAATCTGCACTTTAGTATTACAAATATCCCACTATTATATAATAGTTTCTATGCAGAAAGAACATGGTCGATTATTAATTTATTTACTTATTAAACATTTATTGTATAAAATAATATATAATAACACAAACGAGAGATACAATAGAGAACAAACAAACAAAATACACAAATAGAGATATATATATATATATATACATATATAACTAACAGAGTTTTGGTCCGAATGGATAAAAAGTTCTTATGCCGATAAACGTGATTAACGTAATGAAAACGCTATTTATTGGTATTTCAGTGTTGTTATACATGAGAAGTGCCGCATTACAACAACCAAACTTAGACAGCCCATATATACTGCCAATAACAATAACCTATCAAATATTAAGATTAACATTGATAGATTTCTGTAATTAAACTTATAATTTATCTTTTATCTATTACTATTTAATTTCACTGTCGTAGGCTAATTTGGAGGTAAACATTTTAATAACTTTAAGTTTTAGAATAGTTTAGTTTTAATGTTTAATTTCTCTCTTTTATCCTTATTTTGGTAAAAGACACTAGCCTTTATACCGAGAATCGCCAGTTAATCCTTTATAGCGGTTCTTATAATACAATACAATTTTAATACTGCATTTTATCTTTGTCTTATTTCCATTATCTAATATCAACACAGACAGCACATGGTTATTTTCTCATCACATCACATCACATATGATAATAATATTAGATTAAATATTTTAACTATTTTGTTCCGCTACTGAAAAACCGAAGTAAAAAAGGTGAAATATGTTCTCTTCGATATTATGATTTTCTTTATACCTTTGTAAGCTGTATGGTAGTAAAATATACGATAACTGATAAAATAATATTTTGAAACATGTACATAATCTATATCAGAAAGGTCCAAAGAAAACTAGTCTACACAAATATATATAACATTTATAAATCGCTCAAAATAGTTGAGACTGAAACTGATAGATTGCAAAACAACGTTCTAAATTCCTTTTCAGTCTTTAAAGTGTTCAATTTGATTTAAACGTTGATTGGAGTTACATAAATACACTATGTGATCGATTCGGGCATCACAGGACATTATAAACATATTAATGTTTAAAAAACAAAAAGTAGGTATGTAATTGTCCGATTACATACGAGTAAGATTTGTGTTATCCGATGTCATCGGTGGATTTGTTCATTAAAGGTGTTTTAACCAATTTACATGAATAAGTACAAATTTACTTACTTTTAAAGTAATCCTTACAAAAGTTAAGTTACTATACATTGTTACTTTTTCCCTAATTAAAATTAAAATAAGAATTCAATTTTATTCTAATTCCGTCATTTATTAAAATGTTTGCTCAAACTTTTAATGAGCTACATAACGACTGTGACAATATACGAATATTTAGGAAAAAAGAATATTCAGGACAATATACGAATATTCAGGACTACAGAAAAAGAGACGACTGACACGATAGGCCCAAATTATAATTAGAAAGAATATAATATATAATAAAAATACAATATTTAGCTGTTAATCGATTAGGAAAGGGCATCTATCTATATAACATAGGAGAGAGGGGTCCGATCTTTTGCCCTCAAGCTTTACACCGACCCCGCGGAAACCGAAGTGATATTCTAGAAGTCCCGACAAATATAATCACATGTAGACACCTTGTTTTAAATACAAAAATATTTATAATATTATTCATTGCATATTTGCCATGGGTCCAAAGACGTATTCCACTAATCTAAACTTTTTGTCAATAGAAAATCGTAATACATACTCGTAATTTACTCAGACTTTCCTGTTTTTTTTCTTCCAACGTAAAATTACATCTTATAGCTTTTAATAACGAAATCAATACCTGGGCGCGAATGATTCAGATTTGGGAATAGTGAAGATATTTTTTTAATATGGAAACGTATCTATAATGATCGATAAAAAAAGAAATTATATCAATTGTATACTCATCTAAATTGTAAGTATTTGAGGTCAATAATTAGATAACATTTGAATGGATAATTTTATTCAGATAAAAGTAACTTCATACCAGTATTCAGATAAATCATCAAATTATGTCGAAACAATCTAAACTTAAATATATAAGTGAAACACTACAACGTACAAGATCTCTACGAACACAATTCATGACAATAAATCATTTGCCATCATTGATCAATTACAACTGGTTTTAAACAATCATTTCATAATATTAGTCCACAGATAAGTTTGCTTGCATTAATAAATCAACTTTTTAACTATCTTAGAAAACCAATTGTTTCAAAAAGTAAAGAGAAATTCGATTAGTCTCATCCTACTTTACAATTCATTATAAAGCGTTTGGTGAGCGAAAGCGCTGATAAATTGAAAATTTGCAATTAAAACTGTCGTCTAGTTACAGTCAAGTCAGTTCAAGGCTTCTTTTGCTACTTATTTCAATTAACTTTTATTGATAACTTTAAACAGATTCATAACTAACGAGGCCAAGTCTGTTTATTAAATATTTTCTTATTAAATTATTTGTGCATGTCTTCTTATTTGTTATATACGATGATAGTTAATCGCTTGATAAATTTTACTATATGCTGTCCTAATACTATTAATGTCAAATATGATTGTTTGTTTGCTCCAAATATCCGTTAAGAACTTTTTTTTTCATGCGAAAGAAATCGCTAGAAATACCCTGTATGAAATAAAAAGATAAGAAATTGAAAATATTTCGAACACTTCGTCTATTATCGCGAATAAATCACAATACATAACACAGAAGTATGATTGGATTAATACGTAATGGTCATGTTAGCGCCATGTTATATTTTGATTGTCATACAATGAACCTAAATATCACATGGAAAGCGATAGAGATGAAATGAGATAGAAGGGTCATGCTCATTGAGCACAGTACAGTTAATGATAAATAATAACATTAGATATTCCAATTTAATTAGTTAATTCACTTTCTATTGATGGTGCTCTATAATGTAATTTAAATTAAGCCTTAGTATCAAATCTCCGCCTAACCTACCCAGGAGAGAGTACTATTGTGACTGTATCTCAAGACGTTTAATTTGTGTTATATTACATTATAATTAAAAGAGCAACATTATTTTATATTGTTTACTTCATCAAGACGTGACGTTATAGTTCTATAAAAATTATAGTACATGTTTTCGATATGTCAACATTTGGCCCTCTTCTATTAGTTATTTACAATTACTATAAAGTTGCCATAATTCAAGCGTTATTTGATAACAATGTCTTTCAATAATCAATACATCAAATATGAATGATATCAGTAGTGATAATTCGTACTGTATTGCGATCAAAGGGGTTTTACAAAAAATACAAAGATGTACATGACTTGCATGAAAAAGCGGTATTCTTTTATTATCGAACAAATAGTTATTTTTGTATTTAAAATGCATACTACATATATTAAATACATAATAATAATTCCCGATTAATAAAATAATTCCTCGCGCTATAAACTTTCATGATAGAACGAAATGGGGTTTGAAACCACGTCCTTTGGCTTTAGTTTTATTTACGAACAAACATCGTAGGTAGATACCTCAAAATAATAAATTCAGCGGATAGTAATGGATGAGATATAGCTGATATGACATATAGTAGTATATGTACAGCCGGTCTCGTGCAAGTGAAAATCGCTTCTAAAACTACTACATAATTTATTTATGCCATTCTAAACTTTTAGTTATGCTAATATAATCTTTATCCTCATTCCAAGTAGTATCAGAATTGAGTATAAGATTTTCAGATTTTACTGCTGAACTCGCAACTATTAAGATAAACTGTGTTTTTCTCTGTCATAGCTGAATAACGGACAACTAAGAATTTGAAATAGTATACTTTGTAGTTTCATTTATCAAATATGTGCCTGATATTCAATTTAAAGCAAAGCCTTTGGGCAAACAGCTAAGGCTTGGCCTAGGCTAATATTCTTATAGTTAAGAAGACATATTTCCACAAAATAAGGAATAATAAAAAGTATAATAAAATAAGATGATGGCAAATTCAGAATGTGACCCATCCCGGTATAATAAATATATCGTGATAAAAAGATCGTAATATAAACAATTTTTTTCAAAAATGATTGCCGAATAATTTAGCGCATTGAAAATCCTTTTAAACCGTTACATTATATTTTAACGTCTTATATTTTTTCAAAAGTATAAAAAAAAGGAAATTGAAATTTCTTATATATAATTATTTTGGTTCCGGTTGAATAGTTTGAATGGAGTGCTATCGGCGAAGTAATTTCAAAATCAAAATTAAAAATGAATATTATAATATAGCTTTTGGATTTTTACAATATACTTTATAGAGATACAACTAATTTTGGTTGGTTTAAGGTTTAAGAAGACTAAGTTGGTTGCTTCATCTCACTTTAATTGAATGTTACAACATTAAATTACTTGAAATAAATAAAATATTTAACTGTTCGTTTTTATTATTCGTATATACGAGTGTTACGATAACAATATACTATTTCTACTCTCCAGGTAATTTGATAAAACACTCTTTTAGTTATACACACACATATAAACACATTTACACAAATAAATTGTTTACATAATTTTATTGAGACTACTTAACAAGCTGTATGTACCATATTTAAAATATGCCTTGCAACGTAATCTACAATTAACAACGTAATTTTTAATGAACTTAAAAAGCTCTGTACACTATATAGAAGGAAAATATTAAAAGCAACTCGTTGTTATAAACATACATTTTTGTTATACTTCAACCGATCCAGCGTATTATTTCAAACAACCAAACTCAACTCAAAGTTTCAATCTATCGACATTGCTTTGTAACTGGTCGGCATCAATTTAACTGTACTCAGTACGAAGAGAAGTTGCGAGAAGTTGACATCTGAGTGGGAGAAAACAAACACGAACGGAGACTATCAGTTTACAGAACGACTTTATGTAATATTTAGTTATAGAAATAACTGAGTCTTACATAAATGATTGGCATAGAATAAAAAAAAAAAATGATCTTTTAACATAAATTTTAGTGAAATTAAGTAAATACAGAATTTTAGTCGGATAGTACCATTTGTTAGTATATAGTACATTTATAGTGCAAAAAAGAATTATATAATAAATATGAAATAAATAACTTAATTTGTCTAAAGCAAAACTATTGTATTCCATTAAGTGATTTAAAAGGTTACGTAATTTATAAAATCATAATAACAATACAATAATCTCACTAAGCTGAGTAAATTTCAGAATAGAAGTTTATCTTAGTGAATAAATTTAATATCCGCTTATACGTATCCCATATGGATAATTAATCTTGAATTTTACAAATCCAATCCATTACTCAACTTTCGCCATCTTGAATTTACAAATTTAACTCTGGATTCGTGATCAGTCACCTGAAAAGCTGCCATATATCAAAATTTATTCAAATCGTTCGATTAAGTTATCACTAGTCATGTGGCTTTGACCGCCATATTGCATCTTACACTATTTTAAAAGTTTAACATTATGCAAATGGAATGATTTATCTCACTGAAACTTTGTAGTCGATATATTTCTAACTCCATTGATAAATAACTGCTCTACTAATATTGTATTGTAATTTACTTGATTTGTAGCTATGTTTATTTTACATTGTGCTCTATGCGATTCGTGGATGAACAGTTCGCTATGTTTATAGATCAGAATACAAAAACAATTTTATTATGTTTTAACATTACAATTAATTTATAAGCTTGATATTTTTAAAATATTTTATATTAGCAATATCAAATACTAACATATTATACAATAGAATTCTATATAAATAAAATTATCAATCAAGTATTTCGAGATTTGGCAAATAAATATTTTTTAGATACTTAAATATTGTTTGAGGAAGATTATTTCGAATACTTTTACATTATAGTGAACATGAGAATATATTGTATATATGTTTAAATTATTCTTATTTTGTGTAGGTCATAAGTAAAGTTAATATTAAATACGTTTAATGACTACGGTTCTTAATTATGTTTCATTTTCATGTTATCATTTAAATGTTAGTGTTATGTTATCACGGAAATAAAACTAACGTTTTTTATTGCGTTTAAAAAGAAATAGCCCCATCATTAAATTTCATGACTGTGAACTATGTCTCACCGCTATATTAAACTGAACAAAGCGATGGACTAGAGATTACAGCTTATATATGCATAAGACGACACGTGCTGAGAAAGTAATTTAACATATATATTACTATGAAATGTTACGTTGACAGTCTAGAGTTGAAACTGAAGAGATATATCTAATAATTTGCAGATGAATATACACAGTTTACATATATTGTATGAGGTTATAATCACTTTGAGACTTACTTGATCTTTATGATTTTTTACAAGTAATGTTTACCTTAATTGCATTCTTTCTTTACTTATAGAAGACACTTAAAATAAAAATATGTTACCAAATATATGTATGCCTCATTGTTTGAAACAATTGAAGCAAATACAATAAGCATCATCAGGCTTTACAATTACAAGGTAATATATTATATTATACATGAGGTCTATTAGTCGCTCGCTGACATCATTATGTTCCATGAGATAATGATAGAATATATACTACAATATTACTGTTGTAATGCTATTATAATGGTGCATCTTATTTATTAGGAAATAAACATATAATTTAATTATAACGAAATCAAAAAAAAATATATACTATTTTAAGTAATTACTCTTACTACTGTTACATAAATATTTGTATTAAAAGTAATATATAAATTGATTTGTTACTAAATATATTATTTTATTTTTACTGCTTTTAATTAGTGACATCTAGTATTTCTTATTAATATCATCTAAATGATCCCATAGTTTAACCATATTTTTATTTTTCGAAGTGACATCTTCTATAACAAAATACTTATTGCTACTGTTTATCTATAACAATTGTTTTACTAAATAACATTTTTAAAAATAATTTAATGAAGCGGTTAAATGAATACAAATAACATGTAAAGTATGAGAACAAGAATATGATATAATATCAATACATTTTCGGAAATTTTGTCAGAGAAGTTATGTACTGTTATCATATTAATGTATCACAATCGTTTTGTTAACATATTAAAACTAGTCATTCTGTAAACAGTAGATCTCAGTACGTTAGGGGATGAGATAATGTTGGGAAATTATTTATAGTGGATTTCAAGAGGTGCAGGTGCAGGAGGTTACGATATTTCACCCGTGAACCAAGTATGAGCGCCACTCCAGTAACCTCCGTACACTGGACCTAAAACAAAACAAAAAAAAGAATACTTAGACCAAATTTGGCCGACATTTTGGATTTTGAAATAACAAAAAACACCTTTGATTTCGGCAAAGAATACTTAGACGAAATTCCAGCCCGCTAGCTGCCGCAAAGTCCGTTTCTGTGGTACGGATCAGAAAGCCGGTTTCCATAAAGGCTTTATCAGTATAGACCACATACATACGCTGCAGCAGATTATACTAAAGACTAAAGAGTATAATCGGCCACTATGCTTAGCGTTTGTGAATTATGAGAAAGCTTTTGATTTTCAATACCTGGCTGTTCTGCAGTTTGTCCAAAGGTGCCAGATCAATTATCGGTAAAATCAAGTATTAAAGTGTTTATATGACAATGTGACGAAGGGACATGTGAGACTTTGGCTACAGGGCCAGAATTCGAGGCCAATACGGTTACAGAAAGGTGTTAGACAGGAAGTCATAATCTCTCCAAAACTGTTCACCGCTGCACTGTAATGTGTCTTCAAGCTCATCGACTAGAACGGGCTCGGCGTCAACATGAACGGTGAGTACATGATATACCTTTGGATTTGATGACGTGACGTGACATAAAGTGACGTGGCTCTTGGTGAAAATTTGTATGAAAATTCGCCATCTAAATATTTATCTGTATATTGACATTAATATTAGGATAACTCTATGTCTGATGGAAATGTCCTTCGGTATAGGAACATGAAATTTTGCAAAGGACTTTTTTTAAGAAGAACGAGAGTGAATAGTTGTTTTTGTTGTTTTTTTATATTATTTACATATCCCGAGCAATAAGAAAAGTTTCTTTTAAAAAAGTCTCGTTTTTAACCGACCTTTACTCACACTTTACGCCGTGTTTTGGTACAATTTCTATTACTAAAATATAGAACGTTTATGTAATAAAGTACTTACGAAGATTTTTTGTGAAAACTTTTATATGTTTAACCGATAACCGAAAATTATGTTTATAAATTACATTAATACTTTAAATAAAAATAGACAATTGAAATGATCTTCAGAAAGTTAAATTATATTCCAAGACTTGTTATAATAACACTTGAGTACTGATTTCGTATTTTAAAATTGTATTACCATCACGAAAGTAATTGCTAATCCAACAATCTGTAACAACGTAATTAAAGAGTCATTCAGTTATGAATTGCGAAAAACTAACGTTTTGGCAATATCTTGACTTAATTGCAAGTATAATGAAGTTACCGTAGAAAGTAAGTGTCTTCCTATATCACAAATACCCATAGCTGTAAAGCTATAATTATTCAGGATCAATTGCTTGTAAAATGTGTTGACTGATTCGAATAGTGGATCATCCTTTGATTGAATGTGACACATGAGTTCAGCTACGAGGAGTTTGGTTTCAGTGACCTTGTAAAGAAAGTTATTTAATCAAATATAATATTTCAATACACAATATTAAAAAATAATACAAAAAAAACAACCTCTTCCTGCGTTTGATGACATGGCTGAATGATAAAGGTTGTTCTATATATGTGGTAGAAACAGTTAATAGCCTCACATATGACTAAGGTGGGGGGAAAGGGGTCTTCCACTACAAATTTATTGTATTGTCATTATATTCGTTAGTACATATTCTGATCGTGTATTAGAAATAGTTAAAATCTAACAAAACATACCAATATTACGAATTGAATAAAAGAGATAATACAGACGTATTAAAATCTGCAATGGAAATATAACAACATGACAGAGAAGCAAAAAACTTTCATTGCTATTTATTTTTTGCAAAATATTACATGATTCCATAAAATAAATCATGAGATGATGAATTTGAAGTGCAATTTTTGCTCTGCGACTATTTGTCGTATCTGAAAACAATACTCGTATATTGAAATCTGCGGTATATCTGCCATTTGTTGCGGATTGTTGGATATTTATTAGCTGTAAGTATATAAAATTTTCTAATTATTCAAAATACCTAGTTTTTTAAATTAAAATAAAGTGCCACTTAATATAATTATAAACACGCTTTGATGTGTATTGTGGTATTGGGGGTTAATATGATCAGACACAATTAATATATATATGCTAATAACATTGACTAAAATGTCTGAAACTTTATCAATTTAAGAATATAATGTGGTGTTGAAGCTACCTACAGTTAAAATTTAGCTGTGAGAGAACTTCGCTAAGCTTCCGATTAATGGCATGAAACGATGAGTTCAGTGATTCCACCAATAGTAAAAATTGGATCTCCAGCAACACTACCATGATTGTTAGAATATGGCACATCCATGTGGACAAACCATCAACTAAAATATAATAACATTAGATTTTTAAAATAATAGGTTTTCGCCTCGTCATTTAATTGCACAAGTATTAAAATAGTAGCTGTTGTCCGCGACTCTCAACGCCGTGGTTTACCGAATGGCGTTATCTGTTCAGAAAATTCGTTCAAAACATCTGATTAAACGAGAAAAATAAAAACGTTATAAGGGATATGATATACTTTTAAAGAAAGCACTAACAAAACTTTACTTTATCACTTTCTATTATAAATATATATTAATACTGGTTATGGAGGTCGTAGTTTGAAGTTGTGCAACTTATAACTTTCTAAAACGTATGTTTCTAAGTCTTTCAAATGCATAATATTTTTTAATAGTTTTAGTTTAACGAAAAATAAATTCAAGTATAAGATCGTAATAATGTACAGCCACTTAGCCATGTTCCTATACACTCGAGAAACGGAGGCCAAAATGTTGCAAATAGTATCAAACAATACTTCTTCCTTCTATTAGCCACACGTTCATATGGCAGCTTATTAATATTTTGCTTAATCTGAAAAAGATATGACAACATTAAATGAGAGATGAGAAAAGAAAAATAACAACTGATAATCGAATAAGCAAATTTAATAAACGTTATGTCTAAAGATAAATCAATTATACCGATATATTTTCTGTTACCTTTTTTATTCGTTCAAGGCAATGTAAAATGCACCTAATTCTGACGCATCCATACAAAGTACTATATATAGATACTATTGATAAAGGCGTTATAGCAATCGCAATCAATAAATTATTTGTTTCATCATAGCTTGAATACGCTATGATTCCTCTAGAACTGCCTTTTGGCATAATTACCGATAACAACAATGCGTAGAAAAAAATTCCATCTATAAAAAATAATATATTTTTAGAGTACATATTTCAATATCTTTTTTTATTTAAACAATTATAATATAACAAAACTTACTTATTATTGCTAATATTAGGATATTGATAAAATAAATTACTGGTGAAACAGTAACATAATATGTTTTAAAATTTATTTTCCGTATTATTATGGGTTGCAATCCAAAAAATTGAGTCAATCGTAAGGTTAGCAGTAGAGGGCTATCATTAATCGTACGTTCCTGTGAAATCATGTACATAATATTAAATCTGGTAATTGTATAGCATCAGTAAAGAAATATTCCAAAGGTAGTATTTTTATCCTAGCAGCATTAGCATACAATTTTTATCTTTACTTACTTTCACTTGAAGATGTTCTTCTTCAACTTCAACTTTATTTGAAAAAACTAAATTAAAAAACTTTTCTAAAAATTTAGTCATCATTTAACATAACAGTAACAGATAAAACAACAAACACAAGCTCCTCCACAATAGGTAGTAACGTTTCCTCTGTCTGAATATTGTTGAACAAATCCAAAATATAATTCTTAGATATTTAAGCAGTAATCATGTTATAATGTCATTTGTCATTTTAAATAAAGAATAACTAGATTTATAATTGTTCCTTATGATGGTTGTATGTTGTTTTGTTAATTGTCACAAAGTAAATGTAGAACTACTACTACGTAATGTATTTGTGTTCATACTCTACAATAATTGACTATAATTTTACAGTATTTCGATCAGATTAGCTTTGATCATGTTTGTCTTGAATTTTAAAACTTAATAATACAAAAATAAATCTTAAAATATTTTATCCCATTATATAGTTTCATAAGACGAATTTGATTTAGTTAATCAATGATAGATTAATGTTAGAATTAGTTTTCTCTTTGATTATGGATCATAGATAGTCCTACTATTTAGTACGAAACATTATGTCAAATGAAAATTGTGGCAAAATATATTTGTGTAAATTAATAAATAAATTGACAAATTGAATATTTGTTATGTCGTTTTATAATATATTTCTACTAAGTTTTTAAAACTAGCTAGTAATATAAAAATGCCTTTGATTTGTTTTTAAATCAACCTTTTTTTTAGTTAGAATTTTACCGATTATCTTAAAAAATCAATCGGTGCTACAGCAGTATATAAGTTGCGCATAGAGATAATCATAAATAGCCTGATTAAATTTTTCCTACTTAAAACCTAAAAAACTTATGAATAGCAATCAACCTAAGACTTCTTAGTTACTAAGACAAATTTAATAACTAATTATTAATTTGTTTCACACAGTATTTTAAATAATATTCTTAAAATTATATACGCAGTGGTCTAATACTTTATATAATGGGGACAATCCATTATTGCACTATCCTGCTTTGACCTCTATTTTCTTATATATATTATCTTGAATGATGAATTTGAAAATAAAATGAGGATATTTAAACAAAATTTTGTCATAAAAATAAGTCGGTGATAGTATGCGGTGATATCTTGTAGATATACAAAAAGTAACTTCGTCCAGTGTACGTTTTTTAAATTTATTTAAATCTTATAACTTGTTGCGCGTCTTTTTGGAACCTACTAGTGTTTCAACGACTTATATTGATAATGTGTTACGTCACTGTAACATGTATGAATAGATGATAATATCGACTTTAAGTTTAGACTATTGTGGTCAACAATTTTCTCTCTTAATTAATCATGAAATTGAAAGACCCAAAAAATGTAGCATTCAGATAATAATCCAAATAATTTATAAAATAAAGTTTTAGATGTTTATTATATGAACTTAAAAAAATTTTTAAGCCAAAAACGTAAATTTAGTGATTAAGCTAATGAAAGAATATATAGAAGCAGGGAAGAAATATATGATTTATATGGTGAGAGGAAATGTCAACAACTTTACAATTAGGAATGTTTCTAAAATGTTAAATAACGTTTGCGTACAAGATAAGTCTTTATATTATGCATTTCAGTATTATAAATTTTTAACTTTGGAGGTCTATTAGCAGCCCTAGTTTTTCCAGTAATACTAGGTAAAACATCCCAAGTTGCTTTAATTTTGTCTTGAAAATTAATATATATATATATACTGAAATAAATACAGCTACAAATATGGTGGCTATTTTTGAGACTTTTTTTACTGAAATTCCAATCGACTGTTATTGGCATGCATGCATACATGCCAATAATGCATGCATGTTTAGCATGAAACTAGTTAGAAAATTATATCATTATGGCATTCAAAATAAGGCCCTCAATTTAATGCGATCTTATCTTAGTAAGAGACTTCAAAAAATTTAACTTTCACTTGTCAAAATGGGTGCGCCACAAGGCTCTATATTAGGACCTTTCTTGTTCTTCGGTTATATAAATGACTTGCCTTACCTTGTGAGGGACAAACATGGGATAGTGTTGTTTGCTGATGATCCTTTTTTTATCTTTAAAATAAATAGACAACAATCAGTAATGGACGATGTAAACAATGCTATCTCTGATGTTGTACAATAGTTTAATGCAAATAATCACTTACTTAATGAAAAAAAAACAAAATTTATTAAGTTTACACTACCTAATGTGAAAAAAGTTCTGCTGTTTGTTTTTGCATTACCTTAGATGCAAAATTGCAATGGGGCCCTCACATCTGTGATTTGTCGAGCAGATATAGTTCTGCCACATACGCGGTTCAAAGAATACGCAAGTTGACAAACTTTGAAACACCTAGAATAGTTTGCTTTCGCTACTTTCGTAGTGTCATGTCATATGGCATACTTTTATGGAGTAATGCATAAGATATAGATAAGATCTTTGTATTGGAAAAGAAGAATGTTAGAGCAATAAACATCATGAAGCCTCGAGAGTGATTAAAATATACATTCAAAGAATTAAAAATTATGACTGTGTACAATCAATATATTTATGAAAATTTAGTTTATGTACACAAAAATATTTCAAAATTCAGTAAAAATTGTGATGTACATATAATTAATACTACAAATAAAGATCAACTTGCTATGATCATCACTAGGCTCCATACAATAGGTAATTCTTTGAAGGTTAATTGTATACGTTTTCACAATAAACTCCCCAATAAAGCCTTAAATTTGTCTCTAAACAAATTCAAAATATTCATTAAAAGGAATTTGATAGAAAAAAGTTATTATAGTCTAAAGAAATATATTAACGACGGTATGGCCTGGGAATAAATTGTATTTTGGCGAATAACTAGTGCCTACGCAATTTTTTCATCACGGTCAATCTACTGGCTTCATCACACCGCTCTCTTAGAAGTCGTTATTTGCGGTAGCGGTGGGGGCCGAGTTACCCCTTCCCTCAATTATGGCGAAGGGGGTCATCGCTGACCTTTGCGTTATGCTAGTGAACGGGTGCTGCTTACGGTGACTGGTCGTATTGCTAGCCACGGATTTTCCTTTTTTTATTATTTAATTATTATTAGGAAGGCTTATTGAATTGATTGCGATGATTCTAGTTGTTCGTACATTGCTCACTAAATATATTGACGTTTGTGAAACAGTGATCACAATAAAAAAAAACTCGGCTGAGTTTTTTGTGTGATTCTTTTCAGACCAGGGCGCGTTTGGAACCCTCGTAGCCTTATTATAAGTTGGAGTGTCTTTACAGAAGGGCTTATTTTGATACATACGATAAAATAGGCCATCCTGTCACTTCCATTTGACGTACACAAGTGACCACTAGTATGGATTCAAATTGGAAAATAAATAAATAAATAAGTAAATAAATTTAAAAGAGGCGATAGACTTGAACCCAGAAATATAAGCATATCTCAGTTTTGCTGACCTTAAGTAAGATCTTGGAAAAAAATATTCAAAACCAGATGGTTGAATTTGTTTATAGCAATAAAATCATGCATAGTGAATAATATGGTTTACCAAGGCTAAATCAATAGCTGCTGCAAGTGCAACGCTTTTTAGGAACATTTACGGCGCACAAGAGAAGTCGCAGAACACGGTAGGGGTATTTTGAGATTTATCCAAGGCCTTTGATTGCCTAGTAATTAATTCTAATTTTATTTTATAAAAGAGAACTGTGTGTTATATTTATAACTTAAAAGTTGAGATTCACTGAGAGAGATGTTTTTAAAGAAACAGGTATTCTTACAGTCAATTCTCAAAACATATTTATAACATATTATTTAAAAACCAAAATTTAAATAGTTATATAAGAAGCAGTAACAGACACACAAAATTTCATCTTTTAAAAGTCAACAAATCCTTTATGGCCTTGAGTATACACATATATAATAAAGTTCCACAAGATATCTTATGCTTTCCTTTTCGTAGTTTTAAATCTAGAATTAAAAGTATATTATGAAATAAATCTTACGAGTATTAGATAATAAATGTGTGAACTTACGAGTAGTTGTTAATTCATTTGCAGGATTGATATTATAATTTACTTCATCTAAGATTATATCCTTTTTAAAGAATTATTATTTAGTTTATTATTATTATTAATAATTATTTAGTTGCTGGCCGTCTCTTTTCAGCAAAGAAGCAGCATTCTGATCCAGAGGTAGCTTACTCATGAACTGACTGCACTGGCCTTTTTTATTGTAATTGACAATTTATAATGCGTACTCGAATAAACATATTTTGAACTTGAATTTTAATTCTACATGTAAAAGAAACACAGGTTACAAGTTCATAGTCACATTTACTTAAAATTACAAACATGGAAATATGTTGTTCTATCAAAAATTTTACAAGAAAGTATAATTCTAAATAATAAACAAAAAACAACAAATAACAATCATATTTGTTTGGAAATAATACAGACAACTCTTAATCTTAAGAAATTAAATCCCGAGAATAGAATTTATACCGATATAAGTATATGTCTGTATATATCTAGAATCTTTCTTTTTTTCTTATTATACAAAGTCACAATAATATAACCTATGCTATTGTTTGTTGTATTACAATTGATCACCTCACTGCTTGGAGATAAATCAACTTAAGCTACTCGTAAATGAATGAACATTGATAAATTGAATTTATATCTGCTGGGGTATTGACCATATTATTTAACTTGTCCATATACTCGTACCTATAAACTAAATTTTTGTTACATCTATTTGGACAACGATATAAACGATACAAATATATACTAATGTAGAATAACTGATTTTAGTTAATCTTATTTGATCATAATTTTTAGTAATTCAACTTAATTTTTGTTAATTCAAAACCGTTTGAAATATTTTATTTGAATTCTGTGGATTATTTTTACGAAAAAATCAAATCAAGCGTTCATTCAAAAAAACCTCCGTTTGATACGTAGTAGGTAGTAAGTTCATATTGTATATTCAAGTTCAATATTGGGTAATGATTTTCTTCAATTCAGAAAATTGAAATAATATATTTTTTATAGATATATGATCACAATTGCAGTACTGTTCATAAATAATCAATAAAAAGAATAATATTATTTCTGAAACACATTAAAAGAATAATCCCTATATTCATCAGGAACTTTCTGCTACAAATCACTTCCTTTGACGACATTTCCAGATTGATATATCATTAGTACCTCTAGCTTATATAAAAGTTCACCGAGTTGTAGATTTGTGGCAACATAATTTCAATTCAATTTTTGTGATTAAATTTGTTCTTGACTTTACTAACTATCTAACTTACAAAATATTCATTACTTATAATTGGAAAAACATAATACAAAATATTTAAAATTTTGTTCACGGTGTGATAAGTGGTGTATATAGTAGAAGTCTATAAATAACGTACCTACTCGTAGACAGAACCACACTTTTTGAAATACGAGTAGATGATGATGTATATTATTGTGAATTCTAAATGTAAATTAAATTTAGACCATCACGTAATCAGTATCTTTATTTTACTTCACAACACGGCGAAAGATCACATAAATAACTTTGCCTATCACTATTCACGAGATATCGCGTGTCCGAAAAATGTAAAAGGACTATTGGCTTTCAACCCCCTAAGAAACTCCACAAGAACAAAGGGACTCCTTTGAGACTAGATAACATACTTTTTATTTATTTATTCTAAAGTATAACATTTTTCTTAGAGATGTAACGAAATAAAGGTCAGCCCATTATGCAACGAGGTACCTGTAAGGGACGTCATAGAAATATGGAGCTTTTTAAAGCTTATCTCTAAAATTGTGGTCTAAAATCTAGATTTAAAATACTTGTTATGAAATAATATGAAATTTTTCGCATATATAACCATCATTTTAAGATTTTCTATAATAAATATAGTTTCGTAATCTTATATTTTAAAAACAATTGCTGTCAGTGATTTTGGACATGCCTCCCTATCTCATTTTATACTTTACCATTTATATGTATCAAAAGAAAATTGGTTCGTCATTTCAGATCTACTGGTTACGCTAAATACTGAGCTACACATCAGTTTAAATACTAAGTAACGAATATTTTTTTAATTTCTAAGGATTTTATTTGAAGTGTTTTCAATACTTGTTTATTCGGCATAAGTTTATTCAATTAATTAATTAATTAAAGTCTTTAAATTCACATTTCATAAACTGGTCATTATTTTTTTCAGATTTTAACTTTTCTCCTCCTCCATAAACATTTCTAAAACTAAACGTAACCTATACTCAGCTTTATAAAGTTCTTTATCTTTCAGTCAGTACTTTATTTCATAATATACTGTAATTATGCTGTTACTATTGGTTTATTACTTAATAAAAAAGCAAGAAAATAAATCTACATCTTTTTGAAACTTTAATGTTATCCCGAAAATCAGCACGAAACGATCTTAATGATTTTTATACATTAAGTTAAATTGAATATAATTCAATCGCAAAAAATAAGTGACCTCACTTTTTCTAAAAACGTTTTAAAAATATTAAAGTTACTTATTGTCACCGCGTGATAAAACCAGCGCGGTAACAAATCATTAGAATTCCTTGGTGTAATCTCGCTCCGGAATTGTAAAGCTTTTGACCTTTTTAAATTAAAAACAGGTCCTTTCAAATATAACTTTTATTTTTATTACTTATGTTAAATTCTTTTCATTTTCTTTAACTTCGCTGAACAGTTCAATAGGAACTAAATAAACTAAATTTTGAAATTTAATTCCCCTACTGACCGAAACAACAACTCAAAATTGAGCTAAAATAAATAAACAAACTTTCAATATAGTCTTAAAATATCATGAATATGAGCATATATCATGTTGAACAGTAATTAATATTGTATAACATACGAATATCTCAAATAATTATTACATTTCATGGAGTAGAATATTGTGGTATCAAATAAATTTATCTTCAAAGTACTTAAGTATTCATTGAATATTAAATAGATAGAAAAAAATAGATAGACACCTTATAAATTACTCTCAGTGGCGAATACAGGAGTCATTAAACATAAAAAAAGTTTAGCTTCTCTTGAATTAATCATAAAGTTATATTAATGAATTCTAAGCTTAATAGTAAATATCATGTTGTTTGAAAGCTAGCACAAGCAATTGTGAAGCATATTTGTATGAATGGCTTCGACGAGCAATTACTGAGCATGAACATACACATCCAAAGTCTGATAAGACAAGGATAATAACTGGTATTATTATTGTATGTATAAAGGTTTGAGAATTAAGGCAGGTTTCGTGGTTTTTAAGAACAAAATATGTTCTGTTAAGCATTATTATAAAAGGAAATAAATAATTTTGAATGTGTATTATCATACAACTCTGTTTAAAAAATATTTTATCGTATCGCATCTCATCTCAAAGCATCGCATCACACCGCATCGCATCGCATTATATCGTAACGTATCGTATCGTATTTTTCTTATTCATTGCTGACAATCAATGTTAATTGTATGTCAAGTTGTGTGCAATTGATTTGCAATGGTGCGAAACAAATGATAAACATTCTCATGCCTAGGATATTCTCTGAGTACGAAATATTATTTCCTTATTTATGAAATTGACGTTTGGTATAGGAGGAACAAAAAGTCGAATATTATTTAATGTAATATATTTATTTAATCAAAGTATGAACCATTGTTATCCATGCACTTTAGCAATCTCAAAGGTAGTTCATAGATCTCTTTACTAAAAAACAGGACAGACTAATTAGTACAGGAGTCACTCAAAAGTTGAAGTGTTATCAAGTTTTAAATCAATTCAAGGCAATCATGATCAAAGCCATTCAGGTCGATATATTGTAAAAAACTAAACAATATAAAATTGTAGTCAATAATTTTACAATGTAAATTCAAATACATTATGAAGTAATCGTTATAGATTTACTTTTTGATAAGAAGCGAAACAACGTACAAACATCATAAGTAACAATTTTACATTATTGAGTTATTAAACATGACAAAATAATCACTGCTTAAACATAACATAAAACGCTCTGCTGCTAACGTTACACTTGACTTAGTTACTTGGACTGCAACCCATAATCATACGAAAAATAAATTCTATGACATGATGTTACTGCTTCATTACAGTTTTACTCTTCGTAGGTATAATAGAGGTTATTTCAATATCTCACTTTGCTGATAGCAACCATTCGCTAGCTTTTACGAGTTGATGTGTTTTTTGATTCAAGACATGGCTAGCAGATTGACTTATTGCGTTAACACAAGCTTGTTGACTCAAGTTAAACTCACAAATTAAATTTTTAGTTAAATGATGAAATTTAAAAATATAATTAAAAGTAATATTTTATTACAAAACTAAACTAGGCTAAACTATATTAGACGAGATATAATCAAACGGAAATTATTTCATTGCGAATGTTCATAAGCTTAAATTAAAAACAAAATAACTCCTAAAAGTCATATGATATTATTATATTCAAAAACCTCAACTAATATTTAGTTGATAATGTAAATTTATTATTTATTATAATTGCAAATCGCAAGTAAACAGGAAATGCTGAATAGCTTCAATTTTCTTTTTAATTATTTGTTAGTTGTATATACAATTAAAAATATATTAAAAGATTACCATATCCTTGTTGCTTCTCTGTGCGCCTTCTACCGCATTTACCACGGGGACTATTCCGAAGAGCTATTCGATCTGATGCGTACCGCTGAATTTCATCACCGCACAGCGCGCCATCGACTACTTTACCACCCATACCACCTGGATGCATGGCGATCCTCCACTGTGCGGTTCTCAAGGACCTTTTTTCCATGTTCCACTCGCTTGTAGAACGAACTCCCTTCGGCGATATTTCCGGATCGGCGTTTACTCCTATTTCCAAGGCCGGCAACACTCCTGTGAATCCTCGGATGTTGTTGGAGTTCATGGGCGGCAGTAATCACGTACCATCTGTGACCTGCCAGCTCGTTTGCCCTCCTCTTATATAAAAAAAATATATATCTATTACAAATATATTTTTGTAAATTTTAATAAATTTTGATGTGAGACTTGATTTTATCTTTTACAATTTTATCACGCTAAATGAAGCAAGAAAATACAGAACGTTGCAATTTGCAGTAAATATGTACACACACAATCTTGCTTTGAACCTTACTTCAAGTACTTTACGTAAGCATACGAGTCTTCATTGGGTTGTAATCTACGCCACCTTAGTGAATACTTTATTAACCGAAAGGATTTCAGGCTATTGAATATCCTGCGTGAGTGATATAAGGGATCTTATTTAAAATGCAAATAAAATGGTTTACTAACTTAACTGATACTATAGACAGAATATTTGTTAGATTTGTTTCAGTTTTTTTGTTTAATAGTTAAATGTACAAAAACCTCACATTATATTTGATATTGTTATAGCAACCAACTTTTATCTTGAGTCCACTTAACAACCTAATAAGCATAGGATTGTTGACTGAAACTTATTACATCTAAGAATTTAATATTAATATTAACCGTACCCTCATTTTTAATCTTATTTTTATAATTCTTACCTTTTTTTGGATCTTGAACAGACCTGTTTGAATACGTCTGTCAGTGGAGTCAACGTTGTATATGTAAACTTTTTACTCATTTTAGAAAACTAAATCAATAACATGAGTCATTTCTCTTGACTGAAGTTTTTATTGAATAACTTAGTAGGTTCTGCTCTAATTATGGATCCAATCCATCAATCATTCTTTTTATACATATCTTAAACAAACTGTTATTTGTTAACGATCCTTTAAAAAGTATATTATTTTTTTATGCTAACACCACAATAGAATTTAGGAAGCTCATGAACAAACAGAAAGAAATATTCGCTAATCAAAGCTGGTCTAGTTTAGTTTAGTAACAAAATATAACTTTTTAATATATATTTCATTTAGCATCACCAACACAAAAATTCATTACTTATAATGTATAAATTGTACCTACCACTTTCACTTCAGTCAACAAGCTCACATTAATCCAATAAGTCGGTCTGCTAGCCTTCTTTTGAATCAATTAACACATCTAATAGCTAGCCAATGATCGCTATCAGCAAAGAGAGATATCGAAATAAACTGTAAGTAATCATAACTGAGTAGAAAAGAATAATATTATGCTTACGAACTGTAAAAAAAATAAACACATGTTGCTTCACTTATACACTTAAGTAACATTGTACAGTATGTTATCAATATAATTAATACCTTTATCATAACATCAATCAATCCAATGTCTTCAGACTACGTAAATAACAAACATTATGAAAATGAGACTGACTATAAATTCTTTAATTATTACAGAAATATATATTCTATGTAACTGTATTATATTTTATAACATATGTTCCTTCTCAAATTGATTTCTGTGACAATGGCAAAAAAATATTTGTGATAAAAATTTATAAACATACATGATCGAGTTTCATTGAGTTTCACAATAATAAAAAACAATTATTTAATATTATATAATATACTTCATGATATGGGACGAAATAAAAAATAACATATTTTAAAGTTTGGAGATACTCGTAGCATTTAATTGAAATATCGCTTTCCTTTATTTTATACAACATGATTGTTCAAGGGGGGTTCAAATTTTGCTAGTTTTAACAATTGTTAAGTTTAAATTGACATACCTTTAAACTTAATAAACTTGGTCGCATTTTAAAAACAAGCAATATTTTATTGTAAGCAAAATGTAATTTAGTATTACTTTTCATGACACTGGTAGAGAATATTATCGTTGAGTATTTGCCGCGGGCTGATGAGTTGTGTCGGATTTAGAGAGAAAATGAATTGTGTTCAACTGAATCTGCATTTTAACACGCGTTCAAAATCAAAAGTTCAATAACAAAATTGACATAATTCTTTAGAAATAACACAGATAAACTTTATCCCAAAAAATGAAATTTCGAGAATATAATTTATACCATTGTTTTAAATATAATGTAATGACACTTAGACCTGTTGTAGTATGGACCATACTATTTAATATATCCATACCTTTGAAATAAATGTAGTTGTATCGATTTAAACAACGGATACAGATATAATTGTATACTAATGTAAAATAATTTTAACTTAATTGACTATATACTGTGAATTTTAAATCTTAAACTTTTGATTTGCTTTATAATTCTGTGGTTTTTTCTTTTAAGAAAAAGGAATTTTAACTTAAATGAAATTAATTAATTATGCTTATTCTTTCTCAGAGACAAATAGTTCTTAGCTTTAATATTACTAAATTTATTATTTTCGATGGCTCTTATTTTCAATTTACACCCATTTAGTTTCACTTTTTGTATGTGCAGTGATTACTACAACTCATTGCTTATTTGCATATTTTTATTTTTAATTTGATATTATAATCTTTCTAGTTCTTTCAATTAAAAGGAGGGGGAAGGGTTCTTGTAATTAATGTTTTTATTATGTTATTAAGACGTCGATCCTTATAATCGTGTGTATAATTGCCGGATTCATTAAATATTGTAGAACGAGCAGTTTAAAACTTTATTGGAAAAATATTTTGTAAGTAATTTAAATCTTCAGAATAAATTATTAAGTGTTCTAAAGGTTTTGTAACTTTTTTAATGAGTTACGTTGTAAAAAAATTATAATGATCCTGTTTTGACTATTTCAGACAACATTTGTATTTGCATTGCTTGCGAGGCTTTTTACCTCTGTAATATTGTATTATTTGAAAGGATAATGTGATCAATATTTATTATAATATGGTTAAAATTTGTATAATAGTAGACTTACAGGGTAACCTCACGAAATAACCCTGATGA
The DNA here is from genome assembly GCA_918358695.1 of Melinaea menophilus ssp. n. AW-2005. Lineage (NCBI taxonomy): Eukaryota > Metazoa > Arthropoda > Insecta > Lepidoptera > Nymphalidae > Melinaea > Melinaea menophilus. Next base: position 15,245,407 of record OU911040.1, on the reverse strand, counting down.
TCTAATGTACAGCCTATTTGTTCACCTTTATATAGAATAAGTGTTTGACTACACTCTTCTTGTATGCCTTCTCTTATCGATTCTCAATGGCGCCTAGGATTTTAATTTAGGAGATCATCAAATTAATGATTTTATTTAGTAAAAGTATTTTTTTCGTTGTTTTCCACCGCTGAGTACAACTGGCACATATTTTTAGATACAAATTTTTAAATTAAGAGTAATCAATTAGATAATCAAGATTAAAATTGGAAATTTATTTAAAAGTGACCTATCAATTACACAAATAAAAATGAAGTTTCAATAACTAATAACCTACCAAGTTGCCATAAAACTATACATATTACACCAACTGCTATTGGTATCGTCCAATATTACTCATCTCTCATTCTTATTTCTCTCTTCTTCGTTTATAATAAGATTTTTATAATAAAACCATAAAAGATTCAGTGTCAAAATTGCATCTACCGTTTTCACAAAAACCAATAAAAGAAACAAATATAACTCTTAATGCATAACTTTATTGTCACTTCATAGGCATAAATTGAGATATTTTTTACTTAATAATGATTACGAAAAAGGTTATTTCGATATTTTATTTTGGTGATAGCAACCATTAACTATTAGATGTGTTCATTGATTCGAGAGATGGCTATTAGTTCGCCTTATTGGATTCACACGAGCCGGTCGACCGCAGTGAAAGAGGTAAGTCAAATTTATATAGTACAAACTCTGAATTTTTGGGTTGATGATACAAAATAAACTTATATTCAAACTAAACTAGACTACATTATACTAGACTAAACTATTACTGTTATTAAATGTACAGTAAACAACTGCTCAAGCTTCCTAAACTAACCTATTACAAAAGTAGTTTTAAGCATAAAAATAATCTTTTTAAAAGAGCTTTAACGAATTAAAGGCGGTTTGATTACAGAAGAACGTTCTAAGTTATGGAATAAAAACTTCAGTCACACGAAATTACTCAAGTTATTACTTAAATTTGTTAAAATGAATAAAAAGTTTAAACATAAAACTTCGCCCTACTTCGCCACACAGACCTACAGAATTTATGAATAAAAAAATTTATAAACCAAAATCAATATGAAACATATTGGCAGATTAAAAATAAGAGTACTTTTAATATTGCTATTATATTCATAAAAGTTCAATCAACCCTCTGGTTATAATTATTTTATTTGTTAAAGTTTATTCCTCTTTAGTCAAAATCATTGATTAGGAATTGGTATAAAATTATACATTTTAAAATTTATAAACGATCTTTGTTCCAACCTTATCTTACAAAATACCACCCTTAGTGTAATAATGCAGATAGACCTCAACCATCCAATTCTTATTAGTCTGTTACATTAGCTCAAGATAAAAGTTTGTTGTTATAAGAACATCAAACATTATGTAAGATTTTTGTGTTTATATTCTGTATTCTGTATTAAATATGAACTTTTAAAATATGTCTGATTCTTCGAGAAGTATATATACTCAACTTAAACTCACCAGCATTCGTTAGAAGCGGACCTCTAGAAGGCTCCGTCATCTCTACTCGATGTAGTACGATCCCACTTAGCGTTCTTATGTTAAAGAGTTTTTTTGTAGTCTTACTGCCATGACAGCATTCTTTGTGTGTCAACAAATCCTTAAAAAAACATTCTAGTATATTATAGCGATCTTGTCTATAACTCTTGTTCACTATTCTGGAAAGCCCTGCTTGAAAAGAAAATAGCTAAGAAAGTCTGATTTGGATTATCATTGAATAAACAAACAAGACAGTGTATTTTATAATGATATCTTTTAATAAGGCATGTGCATCGGACTTACAATACAAGTATACAACAGTTTAAACAAAGTATAAATACACAACTTCTAAAAATTATATGATATTATTATATTCAAAAACCTTATGCAATATTTAGTTCATGGTATATATGTATCATTTATCATGATATAATGATATAGATCTGGTACATCAAAGCTTTTGAATGATGTTTGAATGTTTACAACCGTACCATGCAAATAGAAGAGGGGACTAAAAGTGAACATAGCTAATAATATACCGAATATTCAGTAGTAGAATATTCATAGCATATAGAAATGATTATTATAAATTCGATAGCAAAATCTGTTTTGATTTTTTTGATTAACAGTTTCATAAAATGATGATGGCCATTTTTCAAATATTACTTAATAGTCCAAATCAGTTAAAGTCTTCGAATGTTGGATAACAATTTTATGTTTATGTCTTATATTTGAAGTGTTATATTAATATTTATGAAGATATAACTCGGTGTGAAAAAAGAGTTTTTGAAACATTCCTTTTTAATTAAAGGAATGGTATTGTATTAAATATTTTTTTATATCCGTATTCAGAATTAAATGAAAAATCATAAAAAAAATTATTAATTTTGTAATATATGTTTTAGTTTCATATACCGGTTTTAAAGAATATTACAATCATCCACATGTCCAGGCTTCAAATTAAGACATTATACCACATTTTTGCGCAAAATTGCGAGTAAATTGAGTTTTTTTTAGAAATTTTTTAAAAAGTTGAAGACTTTTTAAAATGGTTAGGCAACTTTTGACTTTATGTGTAACGTGGCCGGTGTCACATTTTGATTGTAATGTATTCAAATTAAATACTTTGTCCTGTCGTGTCTAAGGATTTTTTTTATTATCTATACAAAATTTGTCTTAGCCATTTCCCAGCCTCATTTTCAAGCAACTAACTCAATGCTGTAGCAATGTTGTATCGATCTGGTAAAATCGCTAAAGGAAGTTCAGTGTTTTGATTATTTGATTGCTACAAAATACTTTTTTTTATTTAAATAAATAACGATGTTAATTAAAAATTAAGTATTTTTGCAAATTATAAGACACTCACGCTCAGGCTTTAACTATGGCGGCAAAAACAACTTTAACAAATTTTTTATATCAAGTTTTTAATTAAAGTTATGTATAACACGTTTAAATGAATATCGGTCACACAAATATGTTTTGAGAGAAGCGTGACAAACAACAATACACTCTCAACATTTGTACACAAGGAACATGAAAGGAAAGATAAAATAATCTTAATTTCTGTTAAGAAGAATAAATGTAATTTCTGTTAAGAAGTCTGAAGATATTGCAGCAACTTTAATAGTTGTTGATTTAAAATAGAAAGTAAATTGTAAAGAATAGGTATTGTCATTAACGTATTAATATTAGTGATACTTTTAGATATACATATATATATATATTTAGTATTTATAGTTTTAAAACTTCTCAGTGTATTTTTTTTTACATTTTATTTAATTATATCTGGAAATATATTTTAAAATAAATCATTTATTTTTATACACAGCTGGCCTACAAAGACAAATAACAAAAGAAGTGATAAAAATAATTAAATGTTGTATTGTATATTGTTAAATAGAAATTGTAATTGTAAATAAATTAACCTATCTACGGGACATGTAGATTGTTCAATAAACAGGTAGAACTATTAAAACTGAAGTTCTCAGAGTTTAAACGAGACAGGAGGAAAACGCACACATGGCGTAACCGACTTCTTTACTTTATTGTTGGATAGAGTAATACCCGTAGAGGAGTCGATTATGTTTTCAAGCAAAAATATATTTAAAGTATCCTATTCAAGTTCCATTTTGTCACAAGTGCCAAATTATAGACAAGAAAAATAATTTTAACAATTTTTGTATTGATCTTGTCAATTTAATTGTATTATCAACAAATTTTTTACCAGTGGCTACGTCTGCATGGCATATGTATTTAAAAACTAGAATTATCTTAAAAAGAAGTTTTAGTACTTCTTGGGATGTGAAAACCAAATGAAAAGCAATTTCAAACAACGGCAACTACCATTTTCAATAACTAACAAATTTTCGTACAAACGTTCATCACCAACTTAATTTTAGTTTCACTTCAGCTTGGTTTATAACTACATTGTACAGCCTATTTTCTTCTTCTAGAAATTCTATTAGTCTCAACTTTTAATTTTATTGAATCAAGATACGCTATAAATTACAACTTTTCATTACAAACTGCCATCTATCAATATCGTTCTACGCATAATACTATATACTGTACCTTATTTTTTATATCTCTTGAAATGTCGTAATATAATTAGTTTATGTGTACAATAAACATAGTATTACAAGGTTAACGGAGCCGTTAAATATTTATAAGATGACCTTGGTGCATATCAAATAGAAGTCAGTTAGATAGAATTGATGAACGGAATCCGTTAATTCATATAAAACATATAAGATTACTTTTGAAAACCAATTTATTACTCTTTGTATAAGGTGGTACTGAGATAAATAAATGTGAAATGTATTATATTTGTTAGACAAACAAATTAAAATTGTAAATTAAATGTGTATGTGGATTCCTACAAATATTTCCCAGGAGACATATAGGAAGTGAACAAACAATCAGGAAAAACTATTAATTCCGTGGTCCACGGACGTGACACGAAACAGGCGTGAGTTAGACATGTGACGTGACCTACTCGTTCATTGTTAGCTACAGTGATTTTCCTACATTTAAGAGTTTGAAGTAGTCAGTTTTGTTTTCATACAATCGTAAAAACCGTCCTTAGTTGGTTCTGTAAATATAGTAAGTAGTAGTAGTAAGTGCAAAACAATAACATTGGCTAAGCTCTTACCGGTAACAAGGTTAATGATCAGACGAAGCTTAGAAGCTTATGCAATTCTTTGAGTACCAAGAAAATATTTAGTATTTTAAAATTTTATTTTTAATGCATCAAACAACCAATCAAATACAAACAGATAAAGGTAATTCCAAGCCGAATAAAAATTTTATTAAACGAATATTAAATTAAATTTATATTTTAAAAAACTTCACTCAAACTTGTAACTATAACTCTAAATACACAAGCTTATAAATAAACTAAAATATAACAAACGTATATATGTATTAAACCACTAGGAACACATAGTTTTCGACAGATAAATGAACCACATAAAGTATAATTTACAAAGATGGCCTCACATTGTATAATATACTTTATAATAAAAAAGAGATAATTATATTTCAACTACTCTATATGATTCCATGTGTCTTATATTATTCGGTGTATTTCGGTATTTAGTTTTTATTACCATTAATCACTTATTAATATAAATATATTTTGGCTAATTAACTCATATATTATATTACTTAAATTTTATTATTCCTGGACGATCTCATTTTTCAATCCCATTACGAATCAACAAAAGACTGTTTGTTTATTAAAATCCTAGGGAGTTACTTCCATGCGGAAGATCGCAACTCAGAACGCCTTTCAGATCTTTCTTCGGAACCTTACTAATCTTTCTGTTCTCTTACTGAACATATGGTCCTGTCACGGTCTCTTCTTATATTAAACTTTGGACCAAAATTTCAATATATGATTAAAATAAAATTTAACAAACAGAATACCATTAAATAAAAACAAACAATTTATCCTAACTTATGTTTTGTAAGGATTGATTCTTAAAAAATAATAAAATTTGTTAGCACATATACAAGAAAACAATGCTGACTATTTATTAAAAAACCTTTAATAAACAAATACGATGATCAAGCTTATTAGTTTCTTACATTGCCATATGATGACGCAATTTATCACATACTGTGTTTATTAAATCCAAATAACTTTAAAATCCGATTTAACATTTTAAAGTCTGAAAAGGATTTTAGCACATCGTTTTGTAATCTATCAGTTTGAGTCGCCCACAATTTAGCACTATTTAGAAATGTTATACCAGTTTCTCTTAGCCTTTTTTGGTTCATTTAAGTAAATGCATGTTTTAAAATATGATTTTATCTTCTTTATCGTATATGATGATAACTGGTCGTTCTGTGAACTGTAGACCTCAATACGTTAGGGGATGAGATAATGTTTTAAGTGCCTTTTACATAACTACCGAACGAAATTTGGCTCCACCAAATAACAACGGAGTTATTCAACTTTAAAATTTTTGATAATTCGCTATGGCCGCCATTTTGGATTTTAAAATAACAAAAAAACACCTTAGATTTCGGCAAAGACGAAACGATACTTAGACAAAATTTCAGCCCGCTAGCTACCGCAAAGTCCATTTTTGTGGTACGGATCAGAAATCCGCTATTTCGATTTTTTTTCCCAAGCAAAAAAAAGGCTGGACATAAAAATTTTATTAATTCAAAGAACACACCTACAATTTTTCGTGACGATTGCATAAAAAATACGTCTGCTACGCCAAAACAACAACTTAAATCACCGCCATTCTGGATTTTCCCTCCAGTAAGAAAAATGGCAGGACAAAAAAAAGATTAAATAACTCAAAGGACAAGTTCACCAATTTTTGCGGCGATCGGATGAAAGTTGATCTTGCTACGCCAAAAATAAAACTAAATAACGCCGCCATTTTGGATTTTTTTTCCCAATCAAAAAAATGGCTCGTTGTAAAAATTCAAATAATTCAAAGAATACTCCTGTCGATTTTCGTGACGATAGGATGAAAAATACGCCGGAACAAATATACTGAAATACATACGGAAAAATAGCAGAATGGCCCTATCTAGTGGAAACGTAGTCCTTCGGACAAACGCTTCGCTACGCTTCGCTACGCTCAGCATTTGTCCTTCGTCAATCATACTGTCATATATCTCACAACATTAAAAAGAAAATCGTTATTTAGAAGAGAAAATATTTCACCATTTTTACTAAGTCTAGTTTAGTCTAAAATTTTTATGCTATCTGATGAACCGCTAGAAAGGGTTCACTGCCGATACTCGGCATAACTTTTACCAAAATAAGATTAAAAGAGTAAAGTTTTATATTACAAGTCATTTAAATCTTTCAAGTTAATAAAATATTTATCTCCAAATTAACCTACACTATTTTACGGTATTAATAATTCAGCTGCAGCTATGAAAATTATGCGAGATTGTAGGTGAAAAACAGTTATATATTCTTTTGGTCAATTCAAAATATTTTTTTGTTATTAAACGTTATTTCTTATTTCTCGTGTTTTTGAACCTAGAGCTATGAGAACCGTAAGAAGTTTTAATGTTATTTTCCGTTGAAAACCCACAATAATGCCTCACAAAAAAACGTATTTGAGTCATTGTAGTCACACACGCAAAGATCGGAAAAATGGCTTTTGAGTATGACTGACGAAGAGCGGGCATCTATACGAGAAAAGAACAGTCCAGGACAAACCACGCAACCAGCCTAGGGACGAGCAATCAGGCTTGATGATCATTAGTGACCCGCAAGCTCGTTTGCCCTCCTCTAATATAAAAATATATTATTAAGTTTTAAAATTCAAGGCAATCATGATTAAAACCAATCAGATCGATACACTGTAAAATTATAATCTAATATTGTACAATTAATACAAATATATTACGTAGTAATAGTTATAGATTTACTTTGTGATAAGAAACAAAGCAACATACAAACATCATAAGGAACAATTATTCATTATAGTTATCATTTATTACAAATGACAAATTACATTATAATATGATCGCTGATTAAACATGGGTTATATTTTGGATTCGTTCATCAATATTCAGCCCGAGGAAACATCAATACTTATTGTGAAGGAGCTTGTATTTATTTTTTATCTGTTATGTAAAATAACGATTAAATTATTAGATTTTTTTTTAATTTAGTGTTTTCAAATAAATTTCAAAGGAATAAAGAAGAAAATCATCAAGTAAAAGTGAGTAAAGTTGAAAGTCCTATGTTCTTATTACAAGATATGTAATATTAGTACTGCTGCTAAAATATATATTAAATATATCTTTCCTAATCTTACGGTGGACTCAGATTTTTGGAATGCAACCCATAAGGAAAATAAAATTTAATCATAAGGAAAATAAAATTTAAGTGTTATCGTTTCACTCTGTATCGTTTCAATTCCGAAGACGACACTAAATATTCCTCTGAACTGCTGCATACAATTTACGCCATAATACCGTCATTATCCGAGTTCATGGATGAAAATGGGTTCGAAATTAGAATGTTATTGTACAAAATATATTTTATATAGTGTAAACAAGTGTTACTATAATTAGTACTTGACAACTATATTGTTAGAGAACAAAACTAGAGTCAATAAGATGATTTATATATACTAACAGTCATTACATAGTTTATTTCTCAAAAAAAAAAAAATTAATGATTTCCTGATTCGATTATTTCCGGTATTTTATGTAAAATTATTAAATATTTAGAGCACAGAATATTGTATTAGAACTATGTGAGACTACTTCTATTTTCATCAGTTTGTCTGGGTATTGAGCCAGCAAAACAGACTGAGAATAATAGTCTTCAAATAACTTAATTTACAAAACAAAACAAACTCAAAATATAAATTGTGTATGATATAAAAACTATGACAATAACAATAATTATTTTTTGTGGATCGTAGCACGCAGAACTTCTAATCGATTTTAATAATAATATCAGACGCCCTTCTCAAGGAATGTTTACGATTCAGACTTGATTAATTTGAAAAGTTTTATTTGTAGTTGAAAAATACTTACTTTATAAATCTTATCTTTTCTGGAGCTTACGTTCTTTTAATTAATGGAAGTCTAAACAATATTATTTTTAACTTTCTAAACAAACCTTATTATTTGTTCAGAGTATCGGTCAAATAATTTACAAAAATATACTTTTATTTAAATCTTTTAGATTTTTAAACACATTATATTTTATAAAAGAATGAACATATTTGTATGGTAAAAAAAATCTTAGAATAAATTCACCAATATATGCATAATCCATACTCGAAACCACAAAATAACAACATCGGCTGACAAGAGTTTGATTCGAAAGCGATCTTTATCTAACATCTTTATCACTCCTGTATCTCAAATCTCAAACAAGCACACGGAAATAGAATTGTGTGTGATTGAACGAGTCTAACAATGTTAGGGAATGTTATGTACGTTTTTTGAAAAACTATAGGTAACTGTGTAACTAATACAAAATAGCGTTGTACATTGTAAATCGATATTTTGATAACAACACAAATTTTCAACATTAAAAAAATTATTAGATTGGCTTTCGTTGAAATATAATAATGTTTTATCAAAAATATAAAGTAGCGTTTACCCAAAATAGGAAACATAAAAATACACAAAATTGGTTTTTAGTTGGAAATCTCGGTCTGCCAAGAACGTTCGTAAGTACTGTTACGAGTACTTTTTAAACGGTCTTTTTTTTTTTTTAAAAAGAGGAAATAGATATTTAAAATAAAAAAGAAAATAAGTTTTTAAAATAATAAAAAGATAGCAAGTGTCACACACGGATGTTGGAATTGAACTGAACTAAAAACTAATTATGCTGTCAGTAACGCTTATGGGAAGGATGGACAAAAATGGGAATCAGCACTATTACATACCATACATACATACATAGTATATAACAGTACAAACGTACCATATATTCGTCATGTCGCACAGTGCTAGCGCGCTGAGACTTGTGATAGACAGATCATGACGCCACCGGTCACTGAACGGATTAAGTCGGTCGCCATAATATTCATCAATACCTAGACTATAGATCATCAGTGGTGTGAATCAAATACTAAAAACTGGATATAAGAAATTCTAGTACATTTAATTTAAATTAAATAAATAACTTTTATATAACAGCAGTCCGCTATTACAATCCAAAAAACATAAAATTCCCGAGGCAAAGTAGTCTCAAACGGTTTTAATTTATTTTTGCGAAAAAGAGAGTGAAAATATAAATACATAATGCAAATATGGCTATGGTAAGCGAATAGGAACTACTACCCCTCGCGCCGAGAAAATCGCTGAGAAAAGGGGCGACGCTCGCGAAGACTGTACCCGAGTCTGTACGTCGAGGATTCCTTTACTTTAAGAGTGCTGAGCCATAACTGAGGTGAGACATATTATAACTGACTTGCCTTATTCGAGAACTAAGTTCATTAACATAAGTTAAAAAGCTAGATATCAGATACATACATATATATATATATATATATATATATATGTATTTGTATATGTATATGTATATGTACTGTATCAAATAAGTATAGAATGTGTATGCTTATTTTATAAACTTTTTTGGGAACTTTATTTTTTTTATTTAAAATAAGCATATTGAGCGTTTAAAATGTAAATGAAGTGGTAAAAATAAATAAAAAGTTCTGGTATTATGTTTCTTAAAAGTCAATTTATATTTGTAAATTAAATACATATGTGTAGTCTGACTAATTTTTCCCGGGAAACATATAGGAAATGGAAACACAAGCAGGTAAAACTATTAATACTGTGGTCACCACGCTTGACACGAGACAGGCGTGAGTCAGACGCATAACATGACCGACTCGTTTATTTGCTAGGTCAAACAATCTCCGTAAATTTTGCACTGAGCTAATAAAGCTTTGAAAGTAAATATATATATTTAGAGATAGCAAAAAATATCTGATGTGTCGATTATTTTATACGAGCTACATTATTTAAAAAGTTTAATTAATTATATTGTAAATTTTAAGATTTGCTACTAATTATTTAAAACCTTTTCACAAGAATCAAATTGTGGATAAAGTGATATTTATCATGGAGTTTTTGCCAGCGGTTAGTTCCGCATTATATCTACAGTTTAAAACGAGATTATTTTTCAGAAGAAAATTTTCATCTCTTTCGGGACCTGAAGATAATATTAAGAAACAACAACAACAATTACTATTCCCGATGCATTATAGTTTTTCATACAAACTTTCAACACCGTCTTCGCTCTCAATCTTCCTTGAAAAAGTCATTTGAAACTTATCAAGTTCCTACAATCAAGGACATTTTTATAAGACATAGTCGATTATCCTTATGTTATTAAGATGATTGTGCAGATAATTATTTATATTGCGAATTTTCGAAGAAACTTTCACCAATACTACTTCACTTCCTCTTTAATATAAAGCCATTTTTAAATATTCATTTAATACCAAGTTAGCAAAGTTCTGCTATGTCAGTCATAGAGGCAGTTATTTAAGTATTGATATGGTTATAAAGAAAAATATTGAGTACAGTAAAGAGGCAGCCCAATTTGTTACCGAAGCATTATTCATTTCAGCATATTTGTTTATACATAATGTTCTCAAATAACATTATTACTATCACTTAAACCTCATACTTTGCGAACAATATTTTCTTTATTTACGACAACTAAAGGATTTTATTTGTTTCCCCTGACCCTCAGGTTTACAATCTCATAAAATTTACATACCGCTGTCTTATTAAAGTCACTTTGTAATGGTGTACAGAAATATTTTATAATTGTACTACACAGCTGGCATTTTTTATGTTTAAAGACTACCTTTTGATGGCGGCTTCAATTGAGCATTATTGTTTGCAATATCAAATGTTATATATATTAGGTTCTAGGGTTTTATTGTTTATTTTATTGAATGAATGAAGTAAAAACAACTACATATATTTTTATGGAAATTTGAAGGAAAACTTATCGCCTCACGCAACTCTTGAAAATTCATTTTTTTGCATCAATTATCTAATAGTCAGTAACACCCATTGGTGTGAAAAAAGTAAAAATAGTTTCAGGCAACATCTAGTATTTGAATGCAGCATGTATGGGGCTGTCTCGACTGAGGAAGAACCACCGTCACACAAAAGATCGACATGTAGTAACCAAATTCATTAGGTTATGTTCCATCGGTGTGTGAGAAAATCCGGAAATCCAACTCCCTCCCCTCCCCCCGCCAAACATGCATGCGATACCTCCAAAAAGTATACCCTAGGAGAGTAGCACCTTTGATGAAGCTAGAGAACCGCTCCCTGAGCAAAAACGGGGGAATGATTTTCGGATTTTGCTCAGGCTACTCATCGTATCTAAGGCGAGCAAAGTGTTTTGTGTTTTCTGAACACAAACGACGGCAATAAATAAATATTTAATATGTAAAGTATTTGAGATAATATTATTTCAAACAATCACTACTAGAACAGCATTTAAAATTGTGTTAACTAAATAAATATAACCCAATAAATATTCTTAGAAAACGGTTCAGTTACAGATTTATACAGACAGAGATGAAAAGAAATTAAAACAATTCACTGCCCACATTTTGTGAGACCATCTGTCTGTAATATAATATATATCTATATCATAATATATTGATTATATAAATGTAAAGTTAAATGTTTATAATAAGTATTGTGTAGACCTCAAAGAATTCGGTGTGCCCATTCATTTGTACCCGACTTTCGAATTTTGGAAAAATTTATTCACAGGAGGTCTTCTTATGACCCCCTGAGTCCGAAATGACCATTGGTCAAAAAGTTTATGTATATATATGCGTGCGTGCGTCGTGATTCGACTTTTGTCAGCTTGATAGCGGTCGCAGTTTCGCTCGGATCGCTTTCAAACTTTGCACAAAAATCGACCATCCAAAAATGAAGGTCAAGTTCGTTAACCAGAGAAATCCGGCCTCACTTTTTCTGATTTCAGTTTTTCGACCATAACTTTTTCCCTATACAAAGAAGATCAATCGCGTTTATATTATATGATGTCTTTAATGAATACCTATAACTAATGTAGATAAACTGAAAACCTAACTTCAATAACTTAGGGGTGGGGGTAAAAAAACCGAAAATTTTTGGAAAAAAAATCATAACTTTTTTCTGGTAAACATTCTTATATCACAAGTATTTTTAATATAAAGGTTATTTTTTACTCTAAATTTAGGTACCAAAAGTTTTTCCGTAAAACGTACCGTTTCCGAAAAAAAAAAAAACCACTTTTAGCTTGAAAATTTAAGGTAGGTAAAACCACGGCAACTTTTTTCTGGTAAAGATTCTCTCCTCGCAAATATTTTTAGTAGAAAGGTTAGTTTTTACTCTAAATTTAAGTACCAAAAGTATTACCAAAAAAGATATCTTTACCGAGAAAAAAAATAAAAACCGCTTTTTGCTTGAACATTTTTGATATAAACAAGTTACACACGAGGTCTACCCACGCGTGTCCCCCTGCGGGCACGGATTTTTTTGTATTTCAGATTATCCATCTATATAAAATATATTTGTGTTAGTAACAATATACTTAATTTCGAAACAGGGTTAGTGACCTTTAAATTATTACAAATAAAAATCAAAAACAAAAACATCATTAAAATTAAAATCAAAATTTACAACAAAAATTTAAAATTAAATCAAATCAAACCAAATTAAAACTAATATCAAAATCAAAAATTAAATTAAAACATAGGCACATAATAAAACATACACACAATAAAAATCAAATTAATCAAAAAACATTCATTCCTCTAGTGCAAAAGAACACCTTTTGGTTCCGTCATTTAATAAAAGTTTGTTATATCAATTATGAATATGAAAAATATTATATAGCGGTACACACAATTACATTTTACACTCGGTTCAGAAAACAAACTTACTAAATCTATCAAGTCGTTATTTGTAGCGGTGGCGGCGATAATAAGTGAAACACACAAACACAGGTAAACAATAAGTGAACTTAAAGTAAACATTGGAAAAGGAATTCTTGTTTTAATGTTTTGCCGTGACAAGAAGTAGGCTATGAGAATCTTAGATAATAGAACGATTGTCTAATAGAATGTATATTAATCAGGACTGTTTTGTTTTAAACTTATTAGGAACAAAAAATTTTGTTTTTTTTTTAACTTTATTATTATTAGCTCTGTTTTATTTTGAATTTTGGATTATTATATTTGTTGAAGTAAAGTACGAATACTGTACTTAAAACTTATTGTGCAACCAAAATATCTTAAGAATTTACTTACTGAAGATCAAGTTCGAATGGCGGATTAAACAATTATCTTCTAATGCAAATAGTTCTTATTTGGTACTTTATTCTATTACGGCAGACAATAACGTTACACACAGCTCATACTATTCTGGTTTAAATTCAATCATATTGTTTTTTGGAAAAGACAGACAGGATCAAATATATTTGATCCTGTCTGTCCCTTGCTTCGTTATACTAAATAAGAAAAATAATATTAATATGCGAAATATAAATATAATAGTATCGAAAAAAATATATATTATTGTTAATTTACTAAATTTATTAATAAACCCATTAATTGATAAGTTTTTTGATAAATTATTCTATCAAATAATATATACGTATATTTTTGATATCGCGAATGTAAAAATAATTCATATCTGAAGCTTTCTGATCAATTAATTGTAATGGTAAACATAATGAAATTGTTTTTTATATTGTAGTCTATAACCAACGTGAACTATTCATCCACGAATCGCATACACAATGTGTAAATATACGAGTATGATGGGAATAAAACGCAATGGCCGTGTTCGCGAAAACACTTTATTTCAAGCGTCAAACTATAAAAGTAAATATTAATCTGAAAAATAGTGACCAATGAATAAAAAACAAGTTCAAGGATGGATGAAAAACTAGGATTTTTTTTATAGTTACTTGTAGTAAATTTATAAAATGATATACAAATATCTTCCTTAACAAAATAAAGTAAACTGAATCTTTCAGAACAGCTATATAAATTTTTACTTAAGTCAATAATACTTATGTATGTATACGTAGGATACGTTTATTACAGTAATTCAGGATCACAGTAAATCAGTTTAGTTATAATTATCTAGGTTTTGATTATTTGACTGTTTACTCATCGCAGACAATTTCGATAAAAAAATAATGTTATATATTAGTTAGTTAACGAACAATAATTTTGCAAAAGTTTAATTTAATAAAATATAGAAATATTTTAAATATTAAAAATATATAACAGTTTCTAATCTTGAATAATCACTCATTTACAAGATATTATGATATATATGTTATGGCATTATCACAGAGATATATTTTTTTAAATATATAACCTTTTTTTAATTTTTATTTCTTAGAATGTCTGGAAGGCAGCTCTTGTCATATTCATTTTATATTTGTGTTTGGTGTGATTTTTTCTATTTAAGTATACATAACTTGCTTACTAAAATATTACTAAATAATAAAGTAATATTACGTGGATTATTGTTGAAGGCTGTTTCGATATTTAAGTACTTTTTATTTTAATAATATGTAAAACGAGGTACTCCTTACCAGGTACTGATTTAGATAAATATAAATTGAAACTAGTATATGTAATGGTGCTATTTCTTCAATAATATTATATTAAATAAGTGATATAAACATTATATATACATATATGTATTTTTTAAATTAGGTTATTAAAAAAGTATTACTAGGTCGAATCTATAACGATGGATTAAAATGAAGTAAAGTCCATCGTTACTAGAACAGTCCTTTGAAAATGGCATGTAATAGATCTTGACTACAAAGTTCTAGTGAGATAAGATAAAATTTAAAATTCTTCATTACATTCTTTTAAACTCTAGGAATAAAGTTTTTCTGTATACCTATATCATAAAATAGGAATTGGAAAAATATCTGTACATATTAAATAATTTAAAAAATATATATCGTATATGAAAGACATTAATATCTTTAGTAGAGATATATGACAGCCATCTCGTTCTTTATTTTTAATTTCATTTGTCATATATGGCATGTGATCTGTGTTAGAATTTTTTTATAAATGTATAAAATATTAACATGACATTAACAAAACATTGTAAATTAAATGAATAACAAAAACATCAATAGTGGTGAATTGAATTACCTAAATCCACAAATAACTTACACCTCTAATAGATTACTTCTGCATTAAGTTTCAATACGCAACCTCTAATAATCCTCTCTATCTTAGTACTCTGATATGCGCTGGGGGCGTATTTTGTGAACTAATTATAAGTTATATCTAGATATATTTAATAGGAATATTATATCTAGGCATATGGAACATCTCTAACAAGATTAGTTTTAATTAGCATAGAATCTACATAACAAAATAACTATCTTATTTTTGTTGTCGATCACAGTATGTAAAACTTTTGATCAATTTGAATAATAATATTCCACGCCCTCGCCAAAAAGTACGAAATAGACTTGATTTATTTGAAAAGTTTTTTTGTTGAGTATTCTTACTTATATGTATAAATCTTACATTTTTTTGGAGCTTTGTTTTTTTTTTATCAACAGAAACTCCAAAACGATATTGTTTTTATTTTTATAACTAAACTTATTATTTATTAAAAATATCAATAAATTATTTTTCAAGAACAACTTTTTTATTGAAATCTTTTACATTATTTGGAAGCACATTATAATTTATAAAATAAAGAAAACTTAAAGAATATATAACAAGTATGTGTATTGTGTTATGTAACAAATTACTTATAACAAATTCTCCAATACATATTTAATTCATAACTAAAACATCGGCTGACGAGAATTGATTTGTAAGCGGTCATTTATCTAACACTCTTCTTTATCTCAATTACGAATGCCAGCACATGGAATTAGGATTGTGTGTGATTAGAATTATTCTTAATAATCTTAAAAACTTAAGATACTTTTCATAGAAAATTGTAGTTGAGTGTGATTTAAAAAGGTTATATCTACTAAAGTATTTGCTACCGTCACAGAAGATATTAATATTACAAGTGTAAAATAATATTATGAACACATCACTTCGTTATTATAAAGTAATAGTTCTTAATAAAAAATTAAACTTTAAAACAAATATTAACATTTTCCAATATTTAAGCGATATATAAAAATATTCTGTTAAATGTTTTTAGATAAATGTGTACTTACTTCTTATTGTAAAATATTATTTTCTATTATCATATATTCATTATCTTCATATACTCTCAGATAAGTTTCAATTTTATTTCCTTATTGAATAATCTTTCTACGTTTCACCGATAATATGTGATTAAAGTCTTCCAGAAATAAAATTTAAAATATATTTTGTTACATTCTACTCTACTTCCATAACGTAGTCAGGAAGCTCAGACTTAAGGAAATTTATATGAGCTAATATGAATAAACATAAGAAAATATTTCACATGTGCATTATAAATGTGTCGTCAGTAGGGCTTTTTATACTTAATAGATCTCTACAACGACACGAGTCCAGTGTAAGAGCATGTGTATGAATATGTAATCACATTTAATTTTACCAAATTTTTCAGACTCCGTTTTCTTATAATATAATTTGAAACATATATTTCTCTGAAATATGTATAATCTTGTTTAAAAAATGTATGTTCTTTTAATGTTAGTATACTTATTCGTATAATATAGTTATTCAGCTAAATCTGCTGTAACTTTTCATTAGACTGAGTAGTATAAAAAAGCTGCTAAATTACAGACGAATCCTAATAGATTATAACTTTCAGTGTTTGCTCGTTTCAAATAATATGGTGGACTGGCTTAAGTAGAAGCCCTTTATTTATTAAAACGAGAGCCTATAACGACGAGTTGGATGTTATTTTTCTTTATAACAATAGTTTACACTTTTTCAAGATCAATGTGGAATACTAATGGCTAAAAGTAGGCATTTTTATACGCACTTTTGAATTGTCCATTATTACAGTAAAAAATGTCTGTGTATTCACTCCGTGAGTAAGCTACCACCGGCTCGGAAGCTGCACTGCTGAGAAGAGCTGGCCAAAAAAGCAACAGATGCTCTTTTTAAAAGATATTTAACAATGTCAGATATATACATTATATTATCAACCCTGCAAATGAGCCAATAAATTAAGTTTCACATATTTCGATACATTAAAAACTCTTGAATGTTATAAAACGATTAAATTAATAAAACACTTGCGTGTTCATAAAATTTATAACTTTTCTGTACAACTAACAATACAACCCTGTGTCGAGGTTATATGATAAAAAAGACAGACACACAAAGAGAGAGAGAGAGAGATAGAGAGGGAGGGAGAGGTATAGGCACACACAAAAACAGAGCATACGGCATTTCGTTACGTGACGAATTTTACCAAATCGCATTACCCGTAAGCCGCCTTGAGGAACTTACGTTCCAATAATTATTACGTAAAAATACGAATTACTTTGATTTATTTATTTTGAAATCTTTGATTGCGTAATATCGATTAGGTACTGTTTAAATTTTCGTAACGTATAGTTTAGTAGTTAAATTCTAAATTAATGAATCGAACTTCGCTAAGAGTTCCACAGTTCTTATAAAATTATCATTATGTCTACCAAATATTTATCTTTTGTATTTCAAAACCCTGAATATTGGTTTAGGACAATTTGATACTATCCTGTTTTTATTCAATTTTTTTATTATTGATACTATTTCATTTCCATTTTTAATACAGTTCCTTAATATTTCCATGCAGAAAATATGTTTGTATATTCAGAAGGGGTTTGCTTTATTATCCAATTAAAATATGAAAAATTATTTATATTTATTATAAAAGTTCTTTATTTAATGGTGTCGTTGGATATTAAGAATGTTATTGTTGATAAAAGTGAAATTATAAAAAAAAAACAAAATTAAAAAAAAAAGTTTTTTCGGTGTGATTTGCTCTAAATTAGATATTGCAAAAATAGACCAAACATTTATTCTTATAAGTTTTAAAAATGTTAATTATATATGTTAGGTTACGTTTTTCTTTTTATTTTTGTAAATTACATTATCGTTCATTACCCTGAACAGGGGCCTTTTATTTTCATGTGACTCTGGCCTACGGCCTCATCCAAAGATATGTAGATCCAGCCCAAGATGAATATATTATACAGGAACTTGACCTGTTACAAACGTACACTCTCTGATGTGACTCCAAAAAATAGTCATGTGCTATTATATCTATTTATTTATCTTTGTTTGTGATATTCACAAGAACAATACACTCTTTATATATTAATATATTTTGAATATAAAATATTGCTTTCTTTCTATCATATCACTATCTAGAAATTTTCACAACTTTAGTAGTTGTGAAAATGTCTAGATAGTGATATGATAGAAAGAAAGCTAAAAATTTTCTGTTTCTTATAAACAGCAATAGAAAGTAAAGCATGAAAAGAATAAAAATACAAATTATACATAAATATTCTTCAAATATCAAAAATATATGGAATTGGTCGCATTTCTTCTTAATTAGACTTAAGATCCTGCTGAGTCAAAGTATAGTATTCTGAAAATATTTCATAAATAATCCAACTTTAGCTATTATGTAATTTGTAACGCTATTAACTCTGTTCCAAAATTTGCAACCGTTTTTTAAGGTAGTATCTGTCAACCTAACCCATCTAAAATGTTGCTGTAATATTAGATTACTAGCTGATACCCACCCGCTTTGCTTGGCACACTATTAATTTGAATGTGAACTTAGACTTCTTGAATTGGCAAAATGTTTAATTTCTATTTTATATTTAGTGTAAAATTTAAATATTAAATAGAGAAACATAATGCCAGTTAGTGAAAACACAGATATCCACTTCACCTATGAAGTACTTGGATTGGGATGCATTCCCGTTATGTAATGTGGCGGAATATAAATTCCAGCATATAACTTTCAAATTTAAAAAAAAAGAAAAAAAGAAAAGATTTTCAAATCTATCAAATTCAATTTCGTAATCAATTATAGTTTTACGTCCTTGTATAATCTATTATATATTTGTCCCTCTAACCTCATCTAAACTCTGGTTGCCATCGTAACCATTGCAATGGTAACCGTTGTTATAGTATCCTCCTACAGGTTTAAACCTTGGCGAAATGCAAAAATTTGAAATCCGTTGGGATAGGAATTCCGTAAAATCAGTACCTAGTGGACGTGTATCTACGTCACAAAAAAGGTAACTAAGTAAAATTTTAAGTTAATCGGACAGATAGTTTCGGAAATTTTGAGATGAGTCAATGAGTGGTAAATCGCTTTTATAAATATATAAATATCAAGACCATCAATGGAAAATATGACAAAAAAAAAAACAACGAGATGGGGGTGATTGCCTTTGTTGTGCATATTAAATCAAAGACATTAAACAACAGAACACGATGTAAAACAACATTGAAAATATTAACGAAGCTTGTAAAATACAGCTATAACTATATAAATGCAACTTGCCGGTTGGGAAGGATAAATTTTAAAGATAGCATATAAGAAATAAATATTTAAATTTCAGAATTTTAAGTATTGTTGGTCATTTTTAAAAACATTTTATATTTAAACTACTAAAGCATGTAAACCATTAGAATTAGTTATCATTGAAGCATTCCATAAACACTGATTATTACAGTTTACTCAGTGATGCCTCAACCTACAACGCTTTATGAGTTCCTTAGTGCTTAGTGGTATGCTTTGAACTATAGTTTAATCTCCGCTGCTGTAATTACAAATATCCAACCATCATAGTACTTAAAGATGACGTAACAAGGTCAATTGTTGTGATGGTTACTTTAGATATGTTGTAAAATTATTATTTCATTACATGTTTTTAAATTATAATTATGTATTTAAACAATTATAAAAGAAAATACTATCATATTCGTAATAATTATTATGCTATTTAAGTATTTATGTAATACAAAAACATTACTATTTAGGTAAGGTGTATATGTGTATGCGTGTGTGTGTGTGAGTTTTTCTAACATTTACTGTGATTTTAAATTAATTAAATAGATTAACATCATTATATGGTTAAAAATAATTTAGAACTTTCTGCCATCTCCTATTATATAAATTATTTTACAATACAGTTTTTAATTACTTCGGTTTTGATCCATTTTATAAGATAGTTATTTTAAAGGTTTCTAAACCTACCTCATTATCTAAGTTAGGCAATACGTTTGATACCTTAAACTTTCGTGATCCTTTTAAACATTACTTTTACGAGATTTGCCAGAGCATATGCCATAAAGATGAAAAATAATGTATTATATCTCAAAAGTGACACAAAACTCAGTATGTACAAAAACTGTTACAACGACGATTGAAGAAGACCACGAATACTCCGAACTTGAAAACATATCATTCTCCTTCCAGAGAACTGCTGCACTCATTTTACACCGCAATTTTCAAAAAATTTCGTGTGTAAGGTGTAATGTGTTAAGCATCTTTCTCTTTATTTTTTTCATTGATTTCTAAGTTCATGTTATTCGTTTATTTCTGCACAAACTATAAAATTTTGCGTGAATTGATACTTTAATTCTCAATATTCAGTTGTTACAAAAGTTAACAAAATCACTTCAGATTATAAGTAAATCATTAGTTTTTAATTTTTGTTATTGGTAAATGGTAAGTACAAATGCTGCCGCGTGGTGTTCATAATTTAAACTAGCGAAAGCGGGTCAGCTGTCATAAGTGTATTGTTAATTTCGTAAATAAAGTTCGTGGGATGGAAATATTTTATAGACTTATTTTCCCAATTGGGTTTTGAATTTTTACGATAAGTGTATAGCTCGTAACACCGAGACCCAGTTATTCGAAATTTACGTTCTTTTTGCCAGTTACTGTAAAATTTTTGAGTTTCTAAACAAATATTGCAAGGATTCCCGATTAATTGCTCGAAAAGTTTCTCACAACATTCTCTTAATGGTCGAAAGGGTTGTTCAGAAAGATTATGTAGGATTGATGACGAGGATGAGTGTGAAATCAAACTTTGGATAAGTCGTAAGTTCTCAGGAGAGACAGTTTCAACAGGAGGTTGCAGTGGAGCATGTCTTCCAGTTCTATGAAAAATACATTCAAAATATTGTGTAGAATAGAAAGTAAACATAACAACATGATTAAAGAATCGGAAATTTAGATGAAGTAAATGTTACGTATAAATCATGATTAAAATTGATTAAATTATTCCATAAAAATAGAAAAAAAATTGAAATTAATTGGTGAATATGTACAAAATTAATTAAATTAAAAACAAAAATTATTCATATAAACAGTGAATTGTAAAAATTGTTTATGTGAAAATTTACTTCATCAAAACTTTCATTAAAAAAAAAGAATCAATCATAAATAAATCATTCACGCTCGTACACATGCACTGATAAAGCTGATTTCAAATTCTTCGAAAAAAGTTTTTCTCTGATCGACTTCTTGACATCATCACTTAGTTCCTCATGATTTTTTTTTATATCAAAACAGCTGTGTTCACTCAAAGGCTTCGGATGATATTGTTCCAAACAAGCGTTGCGAGGTGCACTCCAAAGACATTTTCTATCTGTTGATGAAACGATTTTGAAGCCAGTCAAATCGTTACTAAAATAAAGAAAATATAATTTATTGAGCTTAGCAGTAAAAATTAAACATAAAGAAACATTTTCAATAATTTAAACGTACCGTGAACAAAATATCAAAACACCAGCACTATGTTTACATCTTTCACTTAACCCAGCTGTACAGCTGCATACTGAGGAAATAACCTTACCAGTTTTACTAATAACTGTAGTTATTTCATGAGGATCTCCTCGAGTATTAGATGATTGAATACAATAAGATAATAATTCGTATTGCTCATCATTTTCATTCAAAATTCCCGTGTAGATTAAATGATTAGAATTAACGACTTGCTCGCCTTCAATAAAGTTTCGGCTTTTCGTTGTAGAGTCCAAATGATCTAACACTTCACACATTGATAAGAACATTTTTTTTAAATTTATTTTTAACTCAAATTTTATATTTAACTTAACTTAATGTCCTTTCATTAAGTTAATAATTAATAAGACTTTAAAAACGGATTTGTTTACATACAATTTACATATGTCATTAATCAGCCGACCCGCTTTCGCTAGTTCAAGATATAGCCACCAGTTGGCGGGACCGCAACTCCCAGTTACCAATATTGTGTGTTAAATAACGTAGAGATACAAATAAATGATAATAATAAATGTCCGTGGAATCATATCAAACATTCTGTAGAATATTTCCTATTATACAGAAAATAGATCACAGTATACATAATAGACTTTAAACGTCGTACCCACTTAAGATGCGTACTATACGACATAGATCATAGAGGAAAGTGTCTGCAGTAGACATTACAATTGAATAGAGTTTAATAGAAAGGTCATTTTATTTCCGACATTCTATTATTTTTTTAAACCAGTTGAGGTTCATATTTTAGATCGATATAAAATTTTCTCGTTTAAAACTTAATTGATATTTAACGTTCAATTGAACGCGTGTAACTGGCATGAAGCTAAGACTAACTAACCTGCACTAAGAATAGAAAAGATTTTATTGATATAAAATACGGATAAAATTTGGAAAGTAAATATTTAATTTATGACAAAAAAAAAATATGGTGCTGTATATCGTGTGAGTCACCAATTGCAGTAATGTTGATGTGTCATAATTACTATGATCGAATTCTATTGGTGACCCGATAATAATATAATCAATATTAAATAATTCATGTGTCTTAAATTTGAGGACTACATTAACATTTTTTTCACAATATTACCTTTATTTGAAATTGTTTATAAACATGTTAACCACGTTTGCATATTTACAATTTTAAGCCTCATTAAAGACATTGCTAAATTCATTATGACATTCTTATTGGCAGCCCAGTTGGCAGAACGACAACGGGCGAACACTTAGAGGTTTAATTATTTCTCTCTTTAAGTTCTACTTCGATTACAGTTTACATTTGATAAAGACATTTTCCATATTTGATAAAAGTTTTTTTTTGCACTGAAATATTTATTACTGGCAACTACTACTTTTTAAGTAAAACGATTTAAAACTTAATGAGGTAACTTATAAAGTTTGTTAAACTTGACGGAAAACATACTTAGCTTATATCGTTGGTACGAAATGAGAGAAACTAACTTTGGCAGTGGTAACTAAAGATATACTAACAATAACAGGAATTAATAATATTAATATTGATTAATATTATTAATTCCTGTTTAATTTAATTTTTAAAGTTAAACTATAAAAGTTAACATCTATTAGATACAAATCTTATAGTAACTGGATCTCTTATAGAAGTTTACTCTTAAGTTACTGTTTTATAAAGTTTTTTCTGTCAGTGAGATTTCATTTCAGCCACAACTTTAACTGTGCGATTGTATTGTTTTGATAATCACATGGAGTCTTAGTGAAAAATAAATATAGTTTACCTCTGTCTTGTTTAAAGGAATTAGCCCAGAAGATATTTTTTAGAGAAGTCGCATCGTTTTTTATCATTCTATGGTCGATCGAACAACTGCTTTGTAGTTTCAAATAAATAAGCAAACTGATTTGTAATAAATAATAACTCAATCGTTAGTAATTGCTGCTGATGATGTTTGTATGTTGTTTTGTTTCTTGTCACAAAGTAAATCTATAACTATTACTACATAATGTATTTGTATTTACATTGTACCATAATTGACTATAATTGTGTATTCTTAAGGTTTTTACAATATATCAATCTGAGTGGCTTTGATCATGATTGCCTTGAATTGATTTAAAACTTGATAACACTTCAACTTTTATGAAGCTATTCCAATGTATAGTTTTATAAAAAGAATTTGATTGACTTAATCTATGATCAGGTAATATTAGGCTTAGCTTTTTCTTAGATTAAAATTAAGAAATATTATTGTTAGGCCAAATCAGAATGGAGGCAAAATATTTATGTTGCAAAAAGAAGCAGTGACTTTTATATCTAGTAAAAGAAAAATAATATATTCGCGACGCTATAGGAATATAAATTGTAAATGTCTTCACATATAGACATATTTAGATTATTAGTTACTGCTGAAAGGCACCCTTTGAAAAAAATATGCATAAAAACAAAAACAACTTCGCCACACTACAAATTATTCAAATATTAATTTAATCAATATAAAACATTCTTTATATGATCCTAAAATTTCGAGGTCAAATATCTTCATTTATTTACTATTATTTAATCAAAAAATATTTTATGTTTTAGCACATTAGCATCACACGCTGTAAAAAACCTTGGATAAGTAACTTCACTTTATTATTTAAGGTTAACTGTAAAATATGTTACATTAATTTTAATTAAACAAATAGTCTCTCATTGGATTATTATTCAACGTTTATCCAAAATAAAATACGTGAATGATATAAAGTCTTTGAATCCGTAGACCATCAAAGTTTACTATGCAAAATTTAACCACAATGGTAAGCACATTGCGGATGTGCGCTTGATCTTAATTACGTAAGTAAAAAAACGATAAAAGTTATAAGCAAGTGTAATCATTATTTTAAAGTGGAAAATACAAATAAAAAGCTTACAACACTATATTTTTAACAAACTTGATGCTTATAACATACATTAAAATTTTCAAACACTGCATAGGCCAAGCGAGGTGATTTTCTGAAGATGTAAAGTTTTTACTTTTGCAACACTCTTAGTAATGGAAATATATTCTAAAATTTTATTACCAATACCAGAGTAATTGCCAATCCAAAGAGCTGTAAAAAAGCAATTATTGAGTAGTTTATTTATGACTAGTGAAACAAGAAAGTTTTGCCCACTATTTCGATTTAATAATAGGTATGAATATATACCTTGGAAAGTAAGTGTATTTCTATGTCACAAATACCCATAGCTGTAAAGCTATAGTTATTCAGGATCAATTGCTTGTAAAATGTGTTAACTGATTCGTAAAATGGATCGTCATTTGATTGGATGTGACACATGAGTTCGGCTACGAGGTGTTTGATTTCAGCGACCTTCAATATAGAAAATTATTTATAAAAAAAATAAAAATAAATAATGAAGGTTATGAGAAGGTTAGTTCATACCTTCTTCTGTGTTTGACGACATGGCTGAACTATTAAACTTGTTTTCCACACTTGGTAGAGACAGTTAACTGCCATACATATCATGAAAAAGTATTCGAAGTTGTTACCGTCTACAGGAAATTTATTGTTTATATTATACTGTATGTAGAGACATAAATTCTACTCATGTTATTATAAATAAGGAAAATTTCACACAATACTTACTAAAATAACAAATTGAATAAAATAGATAATATAAATTTATCAGAACATGCAATGGAAACATGAAAATATAGCAGAGAAGCAAAAAACTTTCATTACTATTTATTTCTTGCAATATGTTACATGATTCCACGAAGCAAATCATGAGATCATGAATTTGAAGCGCAATTTTTGTTCTACGAATTCTTCTCGCATCTGAAAAAAATATATATATATTTATAGTATATCTCACGATTATTGCTGGTTGTTCGATATTTTTAAACTATTAAACGAGTTATCATTACTTATGATAAATATATCTGGAGCTGGTAAAACACAAATATTAAATGCTATATAATTGTTCTTAAGGCTACTTACAATCAAAATTTAGCAGTGAGAGGACATCTTTAAGCTGATTATTTATTGCACAAAACAATGAGTTAAGTGATTCCACCACCAGTAAAAATAGGATCTCCATCAAAACTACCATGATTGTTAGAATTTGTACAAAGAAAGACGACAAACCTAAAACTATAACGAAATTGGGTACGTTTGTTCTTGTATTAAATTAATTAGTAAATATGTGTATATCTTATAAAAGAGACTAAGTTAAGATGTTATTTGGTTCATGTACAACGTAATAATAACAAATAATTGCATTATACAGCCAGTTAGCCATGTTGATGTAGCCAGAAGGATAAGAGGCAACAATGTTGCAATTAGTATCAAACCACATTTCTTTCTTCTATTAGCCACACTTTCATTTGGAAGATTATTAATATTTTGATTAATCTAAAAGAAAGTATTTAATTATCTTACACTTCTAAGAAAACATTAATTGCAAAATTTTACTGGTAATCTCATAGCTACAACTCCGTTGATCAATTTATATAATTATACAGAAAAATTCCTATTACCATTTTTATCCGTGTAAGGCAATATAAAATGCGCCTGACTCTGACATTTCCATACAATGTACTATATATAGATATTATTGATAAAGGTAACGCCGAGATGGCAATCAATAAATCATTTGTTTCGTCAAAGTTTCTAAACACTATAAATCCCATAAGACTGTTCTTTGGCATAATTATTGAAAGTAACAATGCATAGACCGTAGCTCCATCTACAAAAAGAAAATATATTTGTAAAGAACATACTCACGATAAATTATAATAATTTTCCAAGGAGTTCCCGATTTTGACTATCGTTTCATATTACCTTATATCTAAATAACAAGTTTATTTTTTCGAGTTTTTACAAGAGCGTTCCCGGCCTTGAAGAAGTTAGGAGTTTACGCCTTTTTTTAAAGTAACCATGTCATATAATTCTGCAAACACCGCCAAACGAAGTTCGTTAATGGAAACGATGACTTGCAGTGCGGTGTTGAAATTCGAAGGCATGCAAAAGATCGAATAGCTCTTTGGAACATTTTCCGTTGTAAATGCGGTAGAAGACGCAAAAAAAGCCACGTCTCTATGCAATGCCAGAGAGTGCAGCAGTTTACAAATTACCGTGTCTCTGACAATCCAAACGGCTTTCCGTTGTACGCGGTCAAAAGATAGATGCCGATTTTGGGGTGACCAAAGATGAAAAAAGTACTTGTGTGTTTGGCCGGACCTACGCCTTATAGAGCGGACGTCTTGGCCAGTGATCACTCCCAATTTCATTGAGGCCAATTTGGTTTGATATCCAGATGACCGCGAAACTGACAATCGCTTGAAATGTCGAGGCCCAGTTTACTGATACTTGGCCCAGTTTACTGATACTTGGGTTTTTTTAATGGTAAACGCGCAAACTTGTATCTTTGGGGGATTAAATTGAACGTGGTTCCGTTCATACCCAGTGCCAGGAAACTCTCTATAGAAGACACAAGTTTCTTTCGGCACACTTTCAGGAGAGAGCGCTGCACGGCCGGAATATATTCAGAAATATCCAACACATACTTGATGTGCAGGAGGAACAGATACAGGGATAATACGCAACCTTGAGGTACAACAGAATTCACGGGCTTATGGTAGGTGTAAAAACGTGTACAACGACCTATCTGATTCACCCAGTTACCAACTTGCATAAACTCTCGAGAATCCGATAGGAAGGAAGCTTCGAAAGAAGCCCCTTGTGCCATACACAATCGAAAGCTATCCAGACTAACTGCCAAATCTTACCTTATTTTTAATAATCGCTTGCCAAAGGTTCGTAAGATATAATAGAAGATCATAAGCCGATCGACTATGGTGAAAGCCATATTGACGGCCATTGATCAAACCACGATCCTCGCGGTAAGTTAATTGCTGTCGGTTAATGATATTCTCCATTATTTTGGAGAAAAGAGAAGTAATGACGATCGGTATTTAGTTAATTGGGTTCGAGCGATAAACTTTTTTAAGAACCGGATGGACAAGAACACACTTCAATGAGATCGAGACTACGCCTTTAACACTAAACCTACCGACAATTCTTGTATACCTGTCCCTACCACACGCCGTCAAATTGACCGATAATTAAAAGTTATCTTATTATACTCGTATAATGCAGATAGTAATGGAAATAACTAAAAGTAAAGAGTGTAGAAAATATTATATGCATATTCTAAGAATTGTCACATAGTTTGATAACGATATTATAACGTTTGAAAATGTGTAAGATTTACAAAAGTTTAAGAACTGTCAATTTGACCGGTACTTGGTAGGTTTAGTGTTAAGTTAGAAGTTCTAAAATACACGCGTTAGCATTGAAGCCAACTCAGGGGTACATGTTCGTAACACAATTGGAGGAATGCCATCCGGCCCAAACAACTTACGAAGAAGGAAAATAAGGACTGTCGGATAGTTTTATTCCGAAAAATTATTACCGGTATTGAGCTCTGACACCGCGGGGTGATAGGCGGTGCCTTCCCTTGATCGTCTAAAGTCTAGTTTGAGGCAAAAAGAGTGCCCAACAGATCGGCTTTCTCTATTGCCTTGTGAGCTAGATAGTCATTCCCCATGTGCAATGGCGGTAGGCATGGCTGGCAAAAGTTCAATCAAGTTGCTTTATAAAGTACCCAGAATTTGCGCGTGCCAGCTGATCCCCAATTTTGACGACAAGCTTGAACTTTGCCCTAGCGATTTGCCGTTTGGAGAATCTGGAGACATGATTATATTTCCTTTTCAGAACTCTAGGGTTCGGAACGCTTCGAAAATTTGAATTAACGCTTTAGCTTAAGCTTGATACGACTGCCGTATGCCAATTACTGCAGCCCTGACCGACACAGCAAAGCAAGAACGCGAACTGCCACCAGGAGCTTCAGCTACAGGACTTGGTACTATTAGTTCGATGCCCTGTTGTTTCATATTAGCCACAAGCATATTATAAATCGACCCCCATAGAGGTGCGCGTAGAACCTGACTTTGTCTACGCCTACGCGCAGCCAGAGTACTAATAGCAGACATCCTCTCTTACGTCGTGTGGTATAAAGTTATGTTCTATTTTATAACCGGGGTATGACAGGTACGCTGTTTCGCTAGGTTTTTGATATCTGAGAATTGTTCCCCCGATTTTGCTCGGGGAGCGTTTCTCCAGCTTCGTCGAAGTCGGTATCCTCCAGGAGTATACTTTTTGGAGGCCTCGCTTTCATATTTGTTTGGTTGGGGTTGGTTTGGGCTTTCAGATTCTTACACTCACCGATGAAACATAATCAAAATATTTTGTTTACTACACGTCAATTTTCTGTTAGAGGGTGATCCTTGCCCGGTAGAGCCAGCCCAAAACGAACTGTAGTCAAATAACTACAACTAGGCTCTATCATTAAATTAACTATACTATAACTTACTTATAACTACAGACAAAACAATGTTGAGAAGATAAGTTATTGATGAAACAGTAACATAATATGTTTCATAATTTGTTTTCTTTATGATTATGGGTTGTAGTCCAAACAATTGAGTCAACCGTAAGGTTAGCAACAGAGCGGTGTCATCAATCGTATGTTCCTGTGAAGTCATTTATTGTAAATAAAATACTTTCAACGTTTCTTTTTATACATCTTAAAAATTTCAACTTTACCCACTTTTACTCGACGAAGTTCGTCCTCAATGTTTTGAACTTTATTTGAAAAAAATAAATGAAAAAACTTTTCTAGTAGTGCAATCTTCATATTTCATTACAGATATAACAATGATTACATATTTATACACAATAAGTAATGACGATTCCTCTGTTTGCGTATTAATGAAGAAATTCAAATTTTTATATTTGTAGATGTTTAAGCAGTGATAATATCTTAATGTTACTTTTATTTTTTAATATTTACTTACTTAATTATAATGGTTTTCTGTTATTTTTATGTTGTTTTAAACGTTATCACAAAAATAAGTCTATTACAATTTTATAAATAATTGATATGGTTTCATGGTATCTGGTTTTGATCTTAATTGCCTTGAATTTTAAAACTAGGTAACTGGAAGTACAACTTTAAAAATAATATATTCTTTGTTATGATAAAAAAATATGATGGAGATTTTTTTTTATCTGTGAGAGTAATATTAGGTTTAGGTTTACCAGCTTTTATCTATAATAAAATGCTTCAGCAACCTGCAAGAAGTGTTTGTTTATTACATCAAAATGGGGTGACCTAGGGACCCCTCCAGATATAAAACAACGAAATTGTTGGTTTTTATAAATAAATAGTTAAAACTCCGACCGCAATTACAGACGTATCTGAATCCAAGGACGAGAAAAAATGTAATATTTACCCATATTAAATATATGGGTAAATTAGAAATGAAGAAATGAAGAATGATGTAAGTTTCAGTGAAGCCTTGAATTATAATTATTTTAGTAGTTTAAGTTTATGCCTACTTAGTCAAAATTATTGATTAGGAATTATTATAAAATTAAACATTTTTAACTATATATTTGGTTCATGTTGGAATGATACTTCGTAAGTGAATAAGGGTAATAATGCAGATGTAGCTCAAACATCAAATTCTTATTAGTCTACTTCAATGAATCAAACTTTAAAATTAATTCTTTCCAGGTGGTAGAGCCTAGCTGTAGTCATCCGACTGCAGCTCGTATTGGGCTGGCTCGACCGGGGAAGGACCACCCTCTCACAGAAGACCGACGCGTAGTAACCAAATTCATTTGTTTATGTTCCGTCGGTGAGTGAGAGAATCCGGAAGTCCAACCCCCCCCCCCTTTCCCCGCCAAAAATGAAAGCGATGCCAAAAAGAAAAATACCCCAGGAGGGTACCGGCTTTGATGAAGCCGGGGACCCCCTCCCCGAGCAAAATCGGGGAAATGATTCTGGGATTTTGCTCGGGCTGCCCGTCGTATCTGGGGCGGGCAAAGTATCACCTTTTGTGTTGTTTGAGGGCAAACGACGAGTCAATGCTGCGGCACCCCGATCCACCCTAAATGTGGACTTTTGCAACATCCGGGGACTTCATTCCAACTTGAACGTCCGCTATCATCTAAAGACGGCGCAGCCAGCCTTGTTGTTTTTGACGGAGACGCAGATATCTCAACCTAGCGACACAGCGTACCTGTCATACCGTGGGTATAAACTAGAAAACCATTTTATACCACACGCCGGGGTTTCTGTGTTCGTAAGGGAGGATATCTGCTACCGTCGCCTTCAGGTTTTTGAAGGTCAGGACCTGTCTGTACTCTGGCTGCGCGTGGACATGGACGACTATGTCAGAGTCTACGCGTGCCTCTACAGGTCCCATAGTGGTAATGCAGAAACGGATCAACTCTTGGGCCATGTTCAGGCGAAGATTGACGGTCTGCTTTCACAGACTCCCTCCGCTGAAGTCGTAGTCCTCGGGAACTTCAATGCGCACCATACCGATTGGTTAGGGTCACGCCACCGACTACGCGGGGAGATCTGTGTTTGACTTTGCTCTGGCAAATGGTCTGTCCCAATTGGTCAAGACGCACACTCGTCTACCGGACGTGGACAGCCATATGCCCTCTTTGTTGGATCTTCTGCTGTCTACACATTCCGGAAAGTACCAGGTCACTGTCGAGGCTCCCTTAGGGTCCTCTGATCATTGTCTGGTACGGAGTGTAGTGCCCATTCAACGTTCGGGTCGCACAACAACTGCGACTCGACGCGTTTGGCACTACAAGTCAGCGGATTGGGATGGAATGCGGTCCTTTTTTGCATTCTACCCATGGGGGCCGATTTGTTTCCCTTCCGATGATCCTAGTTTCTGCACTGCAGCTGTAGCTGATGTGATACAACAGGGCATGGAACTATTTGTACCAAGCTCTGTGGTACCACTTGGTGGCAGATCGCGGCCTTGGTTTGATGCGTCTGTCAGGGCTGCAGCAGCTGGCAAACGGTAGGTTTATCAAGCTTGGCCAATGCGTTAGTCACTAAGGAACCGAACTCTAGAGTTCTGAAGAGGAAATATAATTGTGCCTCCAGATTCTTCAAACGGCAAATTGCTAGAGCAAAGTTCAAGCATGTCGTCAAAATTGGAAATCAGTTGGCAAAGGACCCGCCTGGCACGCGCAAATTTTGGGCGCTTTCAAAGGCCACTCTGGGCAACTTTAGCCAGCCGTGCCTACCGCCGTTGCACATGGGGAATGACTCTCTGGCCCACACGGCAAAAGAGAAAGCCGTTCTCTTGGGCACTCTTTTCGCCTCCAACTCGACTTTGGACGACCAGGGGAAGACACCGCCTATCATCCTGCGGTGTCAGAGCTCAATGCCGGAAATAGTTTTTCGGCAAAAAACTATTAGGCAGTCTCTATTTTCCTTGGACGTTCATAAGTCGAGTGGGCCGGATGGCATGCCTCCATTAGTGCTACGAACGTGCGCCCCTGAGTTGACTCCAGTGCTAACGCGTCTATTTCGGTACTCCTATCTTAAAGGCGTAGTCCCGGTCTCATGAAAGCGTGCCCTAGTCCATCCGATCCCTAAAAAAGGTGAAAGCTCGGAACCAGCTAACTACAGACCTATCGCCATTACCTCTCTGCTCTCCAAAGTAATGGAGAGCATTATCAATAAACAGCTCCTGACCTATCTCGAGGATCACCAGTTGGTCAATGACCGGCAATATGGCTTTCGTCATGGTCGATCGGCTGGTGATCTTCTGTTATATCTTACGCACCGTTAGACAGCTGTTATTGAAAGCAAGGGAGAGGGTCTGGCAGTTAGTCTAGATATGGCGAAAGCCTTCAATCGTGTATGGCACAAGAGGCTTCTTTCGAAGCTACCTTCCTATGGGTTTCCCGAGAGTTTATGCAAGTATGCATTTATTTTTCTAAATATGCAACACTTATACAAATAATTATAAAAGTATTATTCTCAATACTTGTAAAGTATAAGTGTATAAGAAACTATGTCACTGAATAATAAAGTTTAATCAAAAACAACATCATTTCACTCTCTCACTCATCACTCGACGGCGAAACCAGCTCCGCCGTTTTTACAATAAAAAAATAAGACAATTAACGGACGTTAATAACTGTTGATTTCATTTATTTTCATAGTGTTTCGTCTTAAGATATTTTTATGTTGGGCAAAATTAATTCTATAATACAGAAAATACATGTGCTGGATATTTCTTACGGTAACCTCTCAATATAACAACATACTATTAAAAATACATATATATTATACCAAAACCAATGATAGATACTAGATAAATACAAGAATTAAAATAAAAACTCATAGTACTAGTAATGGATGAGATAAAGCCGATATGAGATATGGTTGCATCCCTTCTATAAACTACTAAATAATACATTGGTGCCTATCTAATAACTGAGTCATGCTAAAATTATCTTTTTTCGTATTAGCAGTAGTGTTATAATTGAGCGTAAATTTATTTTATTTCACTGCTGAACTAGCAATTATTGATATAGACTGTGTTTTTCGGTGCCTGATTTGAATAAAGGGTAGCTAAGAATTTTAATTATTATATTTATAGTTTAATTGTACTTATGTTTTATTTTATTACAATATGTATGATATCATTATTTATTGGTTTGGTTACAAAATATTTTTTTTGTATTAATAAAAAAAATAAAAAATTGATAGTAAAATGTTACCCAAATGAGATTATGACAAATCAGGCTATGACCCACACCGTATAATATACTTTGATAAAAAAAATCATAAGTTGAATACCTTTTTACAAAAAATGGCTTCTGAATAATTTAGCATATTGATTGAAAAGCTTTTTACTATATTATCAATGTTACATCACTTTTCGTAAGTGATTATAAAAATTTATATTATAATTTTTCATACGTTACATGATTATTTTGGTCCCTGTTGAATAATTTGAGTGGATTGCTTTCAGCGATGTCATTTCAATATTAATATTATAAATTAGCATCATCAAAAAAAAAAATTCGGTTTTTAATATAATAGCTAGTTATTCTTTATTTATTTATTTATTTATATATTTTTTCACTTTGAATCCATACCAGTGATCACTTGTGTACGTCAAATGGAAGTGCAGGAGTGCCTATTTTGATATCGTATGTATCAAATTAAGCCCTTCTGTAAAGACACTCTTCAACTTAAAATAAGGCTACGAGGGTTCCAAACGCGCCCTGGTCTGAGAAGAACCACACAACAAACTCAGGGGTTTTTTTTTTTATTGTGGTCACTGTTTCTTAAACGTCAATATATTTAGTGAGCAATGTACAATCAACTAGAACCATCGCAATCAATTCGATAAGCCGTCCTTATGATAATTAATAATAAGAAAATGGAAAGCCGTGGCTAGCTATACGACCAGTCACCGCAAGCAGCAACAGTTCACGATCATAACGCAAGGGTCAGCCATCACCCCCTTCGCCATAATTGAGGGAAGGGGGCAAACCGGCTCCCACCGCTACCGCGAGTAATGACTTCTAAGGGAGCGGTGTGATGTAGCCAGTAGATTGAACGAGATTAACAAATAGCGTCAGAAAAAACTGCGTAGGCACTAGTTATTCACTTAAATACAATTTATTCCCAGGCCATACCGTCGTTAATGTATTTCTTTAGACTATAATAACTTTTTTCTATTAAATTCCTTTAATGAATATTTTTAATTTATTTAGAGATACATTTACTGAGGTAAAGCCTTAAATCTCCCTCTCCCTAAACTCGCCAGAGTTTATTGTAAATAAGTATACAATTAATCTTAAAAGAATTACCTAATTAAAAGGTACAACTGCCCTTCATTGATTGAAGAACAGTTTTTATAACACTTCGTAGTTTTATAAGTTATGTTATAGTAAAAATAAAATAAACAAAATATATAAATTTTCAATAAAATTACATCATGTTCAAAATGTTCTAAAAATAATAATAAAAAGAAAACCTTAACTTCACTGTTAATATATTATTTTTAGGACTTAAATACGTTTATAAAACGAAGAGTACAAAACATCAATGTTATTATTGTGAAAAGAATTTTGAAACACATTGCATATTAAATGTATCTGACACAATAACAACTACGCTTTATTAAATGTATAAAAATAAATATACTTTATCTTATACAGGGACGTACGAAATACTAAGGCTGTTGTTATAATGTTAAAAACTCCTTCTACTATTAGTAATACTTTTCACTCTCTTAATTATTGTACCATATATCTGAATACGAAAATTGTTTATTTTTAAACATTCTAATAACACTATTATTACTCTTTTATGAATAGAGTACCAAAAACTTACTTTCTTAAGCTGATATGAAACACCTAAAAAGTTGTCTAACTTTTTTACCGAATTCACGCTTGACTGAATTCGGCAAAACTCCACAGACCAAAAGTCATTAGACGGCGATAGTAATAGAAAAAAATGTAATATAACAACTTAGAAAAAAATGTAATATAACAACTTTGATATATTGCCAATTGCTTTAGTCTGATTAAGTCTTTTGTGGCAAAATTTGCGTGGGCGGCTTATATTCGTAGGAGAAATAGGAAACAACCTACAATTAAGCCACATCTCTACAACAGACAATAACCTCAAAAACACAATCTCTTAGACTGCCAACATCTTATCACAATATCTAGAATAAATAAGGCTAATTAAAAATTTATTATTATAACACAAAGAGGCAGGTACAGAGTGTTCCTCGGACTAAGCCGAAGCTGGCGTGTATTGGATTCGTGACGTGACGTAACGTAATAGTTATCGTATGAATTCCTAGTTAATTCAAATATTCTGCTATATTATAATCATTTATAAAGCATAAGTTATTACATTATTGTGTTATTATAGATATAAAAAGATATAATTTTTATTTACTTTTGACTTTCTTTATGTCAGACATAAGTGTTTTTCAGACCACGATTCTTAAAATGAATTCCTAAAGGAAATTCATAACATACGAAAAACTTAACATTAACATCATCATCAAAGTTTTACACAATAATAACATAAATTAAGTAACGTTAGCAATTTTTAAATAGTAAAAATATATAGGAGCAGTTTTATTAAAGCTTACTTTAACAAAAACATTACTTATATAATAATCCAACAAAATATAAAAGCCGACTTAATACTAATTATATTATGATATAGATATAGATTATAACAGATAGATGGAACACGTTAAGCATGATTTACAAAGATGGTCTCAGAACATGATGACAGTGTATTGTTTTAACTCCCTTTCAAGAACTACATGTACTTTCGATAATTTACTAGCTTTTAATTATATTTCTAATGTGTTAAATAATCGAACTCAACTGTAGGTCACATTTTTGAATTCGAATGTCGCTTGACAACCCTTAAACTATGTCACATATATAGGATGAAGTTAGATCGAATTACAAATGCCAAGAACGTGTGAGAGATACCAGACTATCCGCAATACCTTTGATGAAACAAGTTTGAAACACATTTCTATTTTATCGACATGAATTTTATTATAATCTTCTATCATAATATAAAATGAAACACTGAAAAGACACAACTGACACATACTTGTATCTTACAATTTAATATTTTGGTGTTGTCTCTTATTGTTTATAATAATATTATCCAAGATACTTCAAATTAGGAAATATATATATTTACTTTTAAAAACTGGTCAGTAAATGATTTATTTAAAAAAAATGTTTTTAATGATTCATACTATATTTGCTATACACAAACACTTACTACAATTTCCTTTTACATACAATCCCTAAGCAGCAACATCTTTTAACCATGGTTTCAATATTTAGACCGCACAAAATATTGAAATTTTACTATTACAAGCACTTTGTATTAAATGCTATGTTTGAACTTTGTAGTCGCATTGTTCACTGTTCGATATTGTAGTTCAATATATTGCTATGTTTTTTACGTTTATCGTACGACAATCAAACTACAGCGCTGCGCGAACACGGCCATTACGTTTTATTTCAATCATACTTCTCTGTTATGTGCATTATTAAATTATATTCGTGGTTATAGACCAAGTGATTTGAATACTTACAATTTTATAATTCTTCATTGAATACTAGTTGTAGTGAGAGACTTCTTCCGCATGTTATAACGAAGGATACTACTGATTCGTAATATTAGGTATACATACCCTGTTTATGTAAAGATGTTAAAAGGCATATGTAACCGAAGGTATCTAGCTTTGTGCGTAATTAGAAAGATGGATGGATGGATGATTCAATATAATGAAATGTCGCGTGAGACTAATGGAAATCCTCATTTCTCTCTTGAAATAATTGGCTTTCGAAGTTTGTTCCAAGTTGACTTATTAATGCAAACCAATTTACCTCTGGACTAACTTTCTAGAGATCTCTTAAAACTGATTGTAAGTGTTCGGTAACTACAACTTATATAACATCATGTTATGTACAGGTGTTACTTTTTAGTGTGTCTCTTATATATTTAGGTCAATTTATTATTTATTGTTATGTTATTATTGCTTTTTACATACATAGTTGTAATTCCATATTTAAATAATTATTTTAATTCGATAATTCAGCAGTCGGAAAATGTATTACTGTTAGTAAAAGAATTGTAATGTATAGAATAAAGAACACTGTTAAGGTAAATGTAAAACGATTTACTTGACTACTATTGCAGTTGCAAGTTACAACGAAACACTTGTCTTATTTATCCTATAAAGTCTTGAGATAATCGTCTTTGTCACAGAGTAAATTGGTGCTAAAAATTTCGCATTTCAAAATATTCCACTAAATGAAAGTATGGTGGAAGCAAAATCCAATAGCAGTTGCAGCGTGGACGCTATGTATCAACAAATATATAATAATTATATATTTTTTATGAGACAGTATCATACAAAAAACGATGCTTTTACAATACAAATATTAAATATAAATATTATAAGAAGAACAAAGTTTACAATTCATTTTTACAATTTAATACTGTTTTTTTTACAGATTACTGATTTTGCTTCATCCAACAAACGAGCCCGTCATCTGTAAGTCATACGCATGTCTGGAGAGATATTAAACGATATTACTTTCTAATCATTTTAGTTTTATATCGTAAAGCATGATATAAACCCTGATACTAACACAGACTATTTTTTGGAAGCAGACACAAAGGAAAATGTGCGTTGGAATATTTACGACCATAAAAATTTATACCTTTGCTTCCAAGTTAAACTTAAATAATTTTATTTTAACCTTGTAAATAAATATTTTGGTAATAGTCATCATGTTTGTATTTTAATTTGTATTAATAACTTCATTAAATAGTCATCGGTTAAATAGTTAAATTTATTCTCCAGAAGATAACTAATAGTGTATATCTATCTTCATCGGCTTATCATACAGAACTCCGACAGTATTGGCAACGTTGATTACAAGTCTAGAAGAAACTTAATTTAATTAGTAATGTAATGAATTATTAGTAGCTTATTTTTTGATTTGATAACCTACTTAAAATGTAATATTTCTTTAAAAGTAACGGCATAGGCCAAATTGACTTTCTTATACGATAAATTGATTTTAAAATGATATCTAACAAGTTTAAATATGTATGAAATCTGATAATTTGTAACAAAATAAGGATAAAAAAAAGAAGAGTGCATCTTATTACGAAACGTATTTAAAAAAATTAACTTGATAAAACAACAACGAAAGATAATGTACCTAATATATAAATAATATTTAGAGTACACTTACTCTTACTTAGTGGTTGTGTTTCCAGCTCTGTCGAGATAGAAATAAACATTTATATAACAGAAGATGAACTTCTATAAAAGTCCGTTCGGAGCCGAGTCAGACCGTATACGTATTGTGAAAGAAATCTTAAGTTTTATAGTTTTATCTTGGAAATTCAGAAATATTAAATAATAATTAATTAAACTTTATCGAAGACGGTCAAAGTTAGTTCCTCCCATTTCGTAAAAACGATATCTGCTAATTATACTTTCTTCAAAGTTTATATTACTTTATAAGTAATCTTACTAAGTTTTTTAATCATTTTACTTAAAAATTAACAGCAGCCGGTAATAAATATTTTAATTCACACAAATGTTCTTTTTCACTCATCACTAAGGGACAATGCTTTATTGATTGAGGCATCACTGAAACTATAAAAAACAGTATGTATGGAATGCTTCAAAGTTATTTATTTAATCCTAATGTATTGTATTTTTAGGTAGATTCAATAGATGAATCTACCTATTGCAATCGATGCGATGACGGGACCCAGACCCCAGAGTAGGGGCGCTACGCCGTTTATGAACTGGAGATTGAGAATCCGCCGAAAAAAAAAAATTTATATATCCCTCTATATATATATGTATATATGATCCATCAGTCCAAATTCATCGTAGGCGAAATCTGACTTCACAGGTCGATAGGATAAATTAGTAGGACAAACGTACCATCTCGTTTTTTTGGAAAAAGTGAAAGGGGGGGCTGGGAGAGGGGGTGAAAGTGCAAACCTTTGGGACACGCTACAGGTCGCAAATATTGACGCAGGATTTTCAAACTCGGCATACACATTCTTAAGAACAAAATGAAGGTTAAGTTCTTGAACGGGGGAAATCGGTCTAGGGGTTGAGGAGCTGGGGGGGTTGAAAGTTAAAAACCGAAAAAAGTCACAGAAGAAGGCAAAATTTTGCCGTCGCAAAAATCTTAGAAAATTAACAAATTAAAAGAGGAAACTTTTTTGTCCGAAAAGTTTTTTAATGCGACTCCCCGTTTAGGAGATAGGAGTGGTGGGTGGTTCCCCGCTCACCCAATATATGCAGAGTGACCCGTCATAAGACTCGTAATGACCAGTAGAATACTGCTGGCTAGTTTTTCTTTGTCGATCCGATCGACGGGAATCTACCTAACACGATCGACCCTGTCGAACGAGGTTTTTTTATTGTTGTGGTTCAAAATGCAAAACTTTTTTTTTTTTGGAAAAATATAATATTGTTTTTAACTATAATTTAATTCCTAAAGTTCGATAACTTACATAAATTATGTAAAATGTACATCAAATCATCAAATTCATCTAGATCTTTAATTTTATTAAGACGAGTAGTGACAAAATAACATATTATTTAAGTTTAAAGAATACTTACTATTAATTTATAATTTTGTTTACTTTTTACTTGTGATCTCTTACAATGTTAATTGGAAAAAATAACAAATATTTCCCGTTTTTAAATATAAGATTTTCCACATATTTATGTATTATGATTGTATTCTTATGATATTTAGAGTCAACGACAAATAAACAACCAATATCTCATCTCATCACATTACGGAGCTCTCGTTTGTAACAGTTTAATTTCCTGTTTGATATATTAATCCAGAGCCGGATCTACATATGTTCATATTGAGCTACTGTCCAGGGCTGTATCAGAATAAAGGAGCCCTCTTTAGGATAGTGGACAATATTTAGAATTTACTAAATAAAAACATATGTAAAAATGTTTTATATTTAGAATTCTTTAGAAATCTGTAGTTGTTTCGTTTGTAGTTGTAATATATTTACACACCTCACCTCACCTCTTTCTCTCTCGGCTGTTATCTTATAAACTTCATCAGCTCTGTATAATAGTTTATATTGTTATTTTAGGCCTGATGACTTAATAGTATGTACGTGTATATATTCGTATACACTCAAACACAGATGAACTGATTTGTATCCTGATTTGCAGCTAACTGTTGTAGAGGTGTGTATGATAGCCGCCGCTCATTTTAATGGATTCTGATATCACTGGTATTTGCTTTCCTGATATATTATGATAAAG
Organism: Melinaea menophilus ssp. n. AW-2005; assembly: GCA_918358695.1. NCBI lineage: Eukaryota > Metazoa > Arthropoda > Insecta > Lepidoptera > Nymphalidae > Melinaea > Melinaea menophilus. Next base: position 15,204,380 of record OU911040.1, on the reverse strand, counting down.
TTTTTAAATAAAAATATTGATTATAAATATAAAACGAATGTTGAATGGATATATCCAGATACTTAACCATAAAATCAATCATTAATTATTACATGATAAAAAAAAAAAAACAATTTTCAAATTTTATGAAACAAATGTGTAATTACAGGGTAATAATATAATTAAACAAAAATGTACATGTGTTCATATATTTACATATCATATATTTACATTAGGGATATTATAGTATTTGCAGACTAAATTTTATAATGCTATTTATTGAAGTACTAATAACTCAACTAATCTTGTTATGCTTTTATCACACAGTTTAAAATCTTAATTACACATTACAACCTTAGATTACTTGGAATAAATAGAATTTTAAATTGATAGCTTTTGTATTCTTATACATCAGTATCATAACAAAACAATTTTTTTTTCTATTCTCGTAGTAATTTAATAAAACACTCTTTGTCTTTCACGCACATATAAAAACATATTGTTTACATAATTTTATTCATTGGAACTTTTCTAATACATTATTCTTGTTACGGCGTTTGCTCCAGAAATAGTTATTTTAGATAGTATCAGAACTCCTTCACACGATTTACCAAATAAAATATTGACTTTTGAATAAAATGAGTAATTCCTATTTTTCATTGGGAAATACACATTTATAGTAGAAAAATATTAAATCCAACTCGTCGTTATAAACATACCTTTTATTTTGTACACAGTTTATCTACTTCATCCAAACTCGGCATATTTTTTGTAATGAGCAAACTCAACTGAAAGTTTCAGTCTGTTGGAATTCGTTTGTAACTCGTTGGCAACCTTTTAACTTGACTCAGAATGAAAAGATAGTGAAGGCATAAGGTAATGAAAATTAACACAGAGTATCAATTATTATGCAATATGAAACAATAATATGTGATCATATTTATATTTATTTTACGTTCTACATCAATTTTAGCAAAGTAAAGTAAATGTCTAGAATTTTGAACATTTTGTTATATTATATCAGTTAATAAAATTGTTTATTGTATTTTTTTAAAACAGAAGGAAAGCTGTTATTATTTTGTTTGTGTTTAACTAATTTATACAGAATAATAATATTCACCTTTCTTAGTTGGCTGTGAAGTAATAAAAAAATATTTAATATAATATCTAATGTACCGATACTCGATTCAATATATTTAATGAATCATATTGGTAATGTGGCGTGTGCTTTATAATAAAAAGAAATAAAACGTTTTTGTTGTTCTTACCGCTTTTATATATTTATACATATTTACATCCCACGTTTTTAATGAAGAAGTGAATATTTAATTAATCAATAAGATATTTCTTTTAAAGATACAACGCTTATTCAATTATAATATTATTAAAATATTATACAGATATAAAAAATAATTTTAAGGCTAAACCTGCCTTCACTGCGCAGTAGTGGTAGTGGTCGAGAAATTACTGAGAGTGCATATGCATACACATGCTCTCATGCATGACCCGCGTGGTGTGAGAGAAGGTAATCACTACTGTTAAATATAATAAAAGGCTTTGCTGACAAAACAAACTAACTCACCACTATACACGTTTTAAAATATTTTTTATGTTTATTCAGAGTAGCTCATATAAATTTACTTTATTTTTAGTCTTTTGCGTGTGCCTCTTGTCTGAGTTATGGGTAGCATATGATATATTATATTTTGTCCTCTTGGAAAAACATGTATCAAGCTATGTTACCTAGTAGGCTTAATAAATGCGACAGAGTAATTATATAATTACTATAAAAACTATGATAGAAATATTGTAATATATCTAAACCTTTCAGAAAATAAAATGCTGAAATTTAGAAAAATAACATTTTATTGAATCGCACTATTGTTAGAACTTTATGTAATATTAGCATGTCCATGTTCCTTATCCCTTTAGTGACCAGTGACATCACGATCTCTCTCTCACTTTCAGCTCACAGTGAACGGTCACAGGGCAGTGGGGCGTGAAATAACTACGTAGTTTGTAGAACCAAGATTAGCAACGAAAAACCAATTTCGTGTTTGTTAATGATTAGAAACAAGTTTCGCTTAGTATCCACTAAGCCCACCCTTTGTACTTTTATTGTGAAATAAATAATTATATGAATAAATATAAAACGGAAAACGTTATCTGAACACATGTTTTTCCATATTTGAGTCAGAACTGTCAAATTTTGAATCATTTTGATGTGCCCTCTGCGTATTGAGATTTCAAACGAAGTATACAATATTTCAGTACTTTACTTCTGTTAATCACGAGATTATCATGTTTGAATCCGCAGCAATGTTGGTTTATGTGGCAAATAAGTGTGATTATATTCAAAAAGGTCAATTTATAATCACTGCTTATTTACTAGAGCTGCTATTTCTATATCTATTTTGTACCGATAGCTAATGAATGCTTTTCAACTATTATAAATTTAACCATAAAGATTAAAAAATATGATTATGTTTTATATAAAAATATTATAAAAAAATCTTTTTGAAATATAAACTATATATAAATATTAATAGGATTTTCCTCTTTGGAATATGTAATTTTCAATTCTATAAAGTGAACCGAACAAAAGTGTGATGGACTTAATATTTAATTTATAAATTCATTTTTCATTTCATACTTTTAATGGTTGTTAAGAACGGCGAAAATTAAAACAAATTAAAGAATATTTTTTGTCTTTATGAGACATTTTAGTTTTTCTGACCATCTTCCAGTTTAGACGTCTTTCTTATTTACTTTTAAAATGTATGTAGCTTTTTAGGTTTTCTAAATATCACCACACGCTGCGTTTAAATCACACTGCAGAAATAATTTTCGAAAGACCAACAAAAACATAACCAAAATTTGTTTATCTAAATGAAGTTTGCAAAATTTGTTTATTGCAGAAAGATAAAATTAATCAGTTTTCAGGCTTCTTTTACCTGTAATGTTATTAGTATTCAAATACCAATACATTTACAATTCCTACGTTAACTGAATGAAAAAAAACGATGACAGCAAGCGGCTAATAGAGGTCAATTATAGCGCGTATAAAATAATTTCATACAATGAGGCTTTGAATAAATTCATAAATAGACTTATTAGAAGAATAATAAAACTTATAAGAAGAAATCGGTTTATTAAATTTATTTACAAACATTACTTGTATTATGATTATTAAGATCAAGTGAGTCTCAAAGTAATATCGTCTTTATACAATGTAGAAATTCAGTCTAAACTGTAGACTGTCGACTTATCATTTCACAGTGCGGTTTTATCTTCGTTCCGTTCAATTATCTTCTCTGCACGTGTCGGCACATTCATATGTAAGCTGTAATCTCTCGTCCATTGCTTTGTAAAGCTATTATAGCTATTATATTAGTGATAAATAGTATACAGTTATATTATATTATCATAACGTTAGGACTATTTATTTTTAAGAAAAACAAAACATCTGCAGTTGTTTGGTTGTAGTGTGTCATTAACCTTTAAATGATAAATTATCTTGGCGACCGGATAATATATCTATCAAATCCTCCTTTATACGAGCGATGGTGGCTATAAAATTATATTTAGTGAGAAAACAACTACAACGAAATCAGCTTTTAAGTAAAGACTAACTGAATGTAGTCTTTACTAAGGTATGAGGATTATACAAACTATTTTTTTTACTTTGCTATTATTACATTAAATGCAAATATTACAGTTAAACTAACTGTGCAACAAAATATCTTCCGATTTAAATCGCTTATAGAATGAATTTAAAGATCGAATTTGAATATCTGATTGTGATTGATGTTATTTTAAACATATTATTAAAAACTACGTTTCATAAACTAATATTAACTTCACCTAGTTATGATAAAAACAATTAAAACATATATGTGTATATATATATATATATATATATATATATATATATATATATACATACACAAATTGTAATGTGAAAATATTTGAAATAATTTTCGTAAATACATTGTACCACAAAAAACTCAAATACTATTGAGATTTCTAAATTCAGTCAAATTGTTTCTAGTGATTATACAGGACAGGATCAAAGATCCCTTACTTCGGTGTATTAAATACGAAAAATAATATTTATTAGCAAAGTACACGTCATTACTACAACCTAAGAATATATCTATCATTTTGGTATCGACTATACCCGCGTGAACAACTCCGGAGATATATCAATTTATATTGGACATGTATATTACATCAGTGTCGCTGTATTGTATATGAGAGACATCAATATCTTTAGTAGAGATATGACATGATATGGCAGCCATTTTATTCTATATTTTGAATGTTCTATTGTCATATACGGCATTAGTTAGTTAGTTATCTGTGTTAATATTTATATATATTAATGCATACTAGATCGACTTTTGTATTAATACGAGCTGGTCGATCCAAGTTAAAGGTAGGTCAAATTTATATAGTATAGACTCTAATTTCTGGGTTGGTAATAGAAAATTAAACTTATATTAAAATTTTATATTTTGTTACGGAAACAAGCCATACTAGACTAAACTAGTACTGTTCTACACTGTACAGTAAACTACTGTAAAAACTTCCTAAAGTCAGATATTACAAAGCATAGAGTACTTTTATGGGTATATTTATGAGCTGTCTATATTTTATTGTAGTTTTGAACATAAAAAGGACCTTTGGTAATAATATAGTTTTTAAAGGACCTTTGGTAAGTAACATGTAGTTTACTTAATTTGTTAGTAGTATGACTGCTGTTCCCTAATTAGAGCAGAACATCCTAAGTTACTCTATAAAACTTCAGTCATTAGAAATAACTCAAGTTATTGATTCAGTTTGTTGAAATGAGTAAAAAGTTTAAACATAAAACTGTGAATCCACTTACAGACCTTCAGAATTAAATAATCAAATAATTTAAAAAATCAGAATCAATATAAAGTGTTAATATTCCTAATTAAATTAGTAACTAAAGTCTATTCCTATTTCCTCAAAATCATTCAGAGTTGTACTCTACTTATGTGCTGCATCAATCGTTAGAAGCGGAGCTCTGGAATCCTTCGTTTTTTCTATTCGATCTTGTACGATCAAACTTCGCCTTCTTATCTTAAAAATATTTAATTTGTTATCTTAGTGCCATGATAGAATTTTTACGTCTATCAACTAAATTTAAAAGAGCCATTCCTGAGTTCCATTATTATCTTTTCTATAACTCTTCTTCACTACTACAATAAAGGTTTAATAAATAAATTAATAAATACACACTCTCCTTCAATTGATACAAGCCTCTTTTGTGATTATAACAATTTCTGAAAGTAATATGATGTTATTATATTAAAAACCTTATCTAATATTTAGTTCATAGTATATATTATCTATCTTTTATTTTAATATAATGATATAGAGATATGTTCTATATTAAAGCTTTTGAAGTATATAGGAATGCTTACAGAGTAACACAACATGGTCGCCAGGTAACAGAAAATATTTTAGCTAAATAAAAATTACTATATCCATAAGATAATTGTCATTAATGAATATTTTTATAATTTTTAATAAATATTTATATTTATCACGCTGTATAAAGCAAGAAGATGTAGAAGTAAATACACTAACGATCTCGCTTTGATCTTACTTCAAGTACTTTAAGAGAGCACACGAGGCTTCACTGTGTTGTAATCTACACCACCTTCATGAATATATCATTAAGAATTACAAGCTCTAGGATATACTGCGTGAGTGATATAAGATATTACTGTAAAATACAAATAGCTAAAATGTAGATGATAAAATAGATAGAATATTCAAGACATTGATAAACATGAATCTATAAATCTATAAAACTATACTAGTCACGAATAAGCCCGATAACTAAATCTGTTTTTATTTTATAGATAAACATTTCATTAAAGAATGATGACTCTTTCTGAGATATTAATTGATAGATTTAGAGTCTCTAAATGTTGAATTATAATTTTATGTTTATCTCTTATGTATTACGAGTTCAAAGTGGTGGAAATTAAGTTATTGACCAGTGACTTTCTGGAATCCATTACTTTGCTACCTGAGCAGGAAACTTTACGATGGTTACAAATAATTGTAATATATTAACATACGTGTCACCGCTGAGTCTTAAAGGCCTCATTATTATATTAACTATTTATTGCATATTTACAAATTGTTAGTAAAATATTATAAGGTAGATTTAAGACTACCCTGCTATACATTGATTTTTATAAATGGATAGTGTTTTGATAAGTATTGTGGGTAAATAATAATTTGTTGAGTAATTAGCCTTTGTTAACTATGTTGCAAAATTAAGATAAAATAGGTCAAAATAAATAACAATCAGATTTAAGAATTAGTTTAATGAAAGTTAGGATTGATTAATTTCTAATGCTTTGATATGACAAAAGTTATAAGTCAAGTCAAAACTGTCACGTGATCGTGCGTTATTGACAGTTTTCCGGAATCGAGTCAAATGATCAACTTATTTGAGAACTGTATAAATAGCGGACAACTCGTACTACTCGAAATTTACTTTTTGCCTGGTGCTGCTGGACAGTGACAAGAACGTATTGGTGTTGTACTGCGCGTAATTATAGTTATTTATATATTCTTTTAGAAACTTTTAGTGATTAATTCGTTGTGTTTGTTATTCATAAGATATTAAGTGTAGTTAAGTTTTATATTATTGTGAGTGATTATAAAAAGTGGGTGTATTGGAGAACTTTGGTTATTTTGTATTAGTTGTTATATATTGATGTTGAGATATATTTAGATTATATTTAAATGTTCAAATATTATCAGTTAATAATGCTTAGTTGTTTTCAAAGATATTCAGTTCTTTAGTTTAATATTACTAAATTGATTATTTTCATTTCTAATAATTAAGAAATTACCCACATTTACTTTGACGTTCTGGGTGGATGTCACTATTCGCGTACTTGTTGTGTAGAAACATAATTCGTATTGTCGGCATATCCCGGACAGTTTAAAAGTTCTTTGAAGGGACATAAAGTGACTAATTTAAATTTTCACTATACATTAAGAAGTGTTCTTTAGTTTTCGTAACCTTTTTTAATGCTTCATGTTGGATTAACTTCTGGATGTTCGGATAACGCGACCTTTACTATAGAATCAGTGATGGGTCTCTTTAACTCCATTACGAATGCGCTACTGCGACATGCGCTGTGAAAACAACGTATTCAGCAGAAGCTGCACCCTTGGGGGGTGGCACAAATGTTTCTATCGCACAGTTTCAGAGACTGCTGATAGGGCGAGGACATGAGCTGACACCTGGTCACTACATTCAACCACAATTCACACGCTTGGCAGCGGGTTCCGATATACAGGTGATATTCAGAAATGGAGAGCTATACTTCGGATCAAGCGAGCAGGGAAGCCGAATTTGCTACAACAGCATGAGAGCTTTTCAAGAGTTCGACGGGAAACTGCCGACGCAGAGGTAGTCGAGGCATTGATCACAGGTATTTACCCTGAGTTTACTAGATCAGAGTTTGTTAAGAAATAACCTCTACTGACTCCCTAAATTAGTATCAAATATAAAAACATTCCAGAAACGTATAATTAAAAATAAAGAGGGTAATGAGTATTAGTAACTCATTTGTATATAGTAGGTACCAATGAAACAAAGTTTCAAAAACAAACATTAGTTTAAAAGAATAGATTAGTTAAGTTTATAATTGGTGTTTAGATTTGAAAAGTGTAGCAAAATTCAATAAACTATATATTTCCTTCCTATTTGCAAACCTCTCCCGGACGCTGGCTGGCCACCATGCGTATCCTTTTCCCGTTCTTGGAGGCTAGATGGTCGCTGGATGGCTTATATTATCTACAGGACATGTAGGAGATAATCGTATAAGCAGATACAACTATTATATCTGAAGTCCTCGAGAGACTTCACATCAGACAAGCATGAGTCGGACACAGACGTAACCTTCTTTTTCTTTATTTTACTCTTGGAAATTCTTCTTTATTTGACTCTCGTCAATGAAGTCAAAAATGAATTTGATTTTTCAACAATATTCTGTGAATTACAAATTTCTTATGGTTTTAACTTATTAGTTTTTAATTGTTGTCATCTTGTCACAAGTTCCAAGTTGCAGACCAAAAAAAATATTTCGAAAAGTGTTGTGGACGATCATATCAATTTAATTATATATCGTCGAAATCAGTTTTAAACTATTAACAACGACAACAACTACCATTTTCAATAGATAACAAAGTTTTATCACCAACTTCATTTTAGTTTTACATCAACTTGGTTTAAACTACATTATACAGCCATTTACAAATTTTCATGTTACTGGATAAAGTGACTAAAGTTTCTAATGACTGTCGTAGCGTTAGTTATCAGCTTATAAAAATATATAGAATTATATTGATTACAGTAAAGAGACAGTAAAATGCTACCAATGCATTGGGTATCTCAATATAATTTTATGTGAAGTAATACAAAACAATAATTCTAAATATTTCAAAGTCCAATAGTAAAAAAGGCGTCATGAGTTCTTTCTCTGAATACAACACAAGCGCAACACAATTACAGGAGATAAGCTCTCGCTGGTTACAAAGTTACGGACAGACAGAGAGGATGATTAATGATACGGACTTTAATCATCCTGTTCAATTCAATTGGAAAAATTTGAAACAATTTACGGTTTCAAATTAATTTAATATATTCTCACAACAAACCAATTTATTGTAGAATAATCGATGACATAAGTATATTATAATGTAAATGTTATTGAATATCATCAGTATTATAAATATTAGAGAAAAAAATAAATAATATTTGTCTGTGATAATATTTAAGGACAGGGGGACGATACAGGATTGTTATATAATATATTTTTTATCAATTTTATTTAAGAGTTTAAAATTGTTTCTAGTATGCATCGTAATTCTGCTCTATATATTTTATTTTGTTATACTTATTTATTAATAAAAATACAAAAAAAATGTGTGTCTAAATCTTAACGATTATAAAATAACAATACGTCTTGTTATATCCTATTATAATGTATGAATGATTGAACCAAGTACAGGGTTTGTTGTTATTGATATCGCCAAGTTATAAATAATATTGTTCCCAATCCGGACTGAGAATTCAAAGTATGGATATATGTGTATAATGTGATGTTTATGTAAAAGAAGTAATATCATTTGTGCACTTTTGTCAATCTCGAGATTATCGCGTTTCATCACACAGCGTTAGTGGTTTGTGACAAATAGAACACATACTCGTACAGTGTGTCTGTTGATTGTAACGGAAGTACATTTTTACAATAACTATTTATTTACTGAAGAAGATATATATATATATATATATATATATATATAATACCTGAACACTTCGTTAGGTAAACGTACGGAATATACATTTTAGCAGCAGTTATTGCAAAATGTACTTCCATTACAATCAATAGACACACTGTATGTGTTTGTCACAAACCACTAACGCTGTGTGATGAAACGCGACAATCTTGAGATTGACCAAAGTGCACAACTGATATTTTTTTAATAAATATTAATAAATATTAAGTCATAATTAAATTTTCCCGGAATATGAATATTAATATTTTCATTACTTATACTCGTATGATTGAGAGCACGCCAAGTTTGATAAACTTCATATTTGTTTTATAAATACAATTTTTATATTATATATATTTATTTATTTAATACGTATGTACTCAATATATGTTTATAAAAGAAAGTAATTAAAAAGATTCGTATAAATTCTTTGCTTATTTCAAATCGAAATCTTTTCCATCAAACCTGTAAAAGTAAAATAAAGATTAAGAGTATGTGTATGTGCACCATAATATATTAAAAACAATATAATACAATTCATTTATTTTAATGACTGGGAATAAGAAAATAAATAAATATTTCAAAACAATATAATTTTCTTAACCTATGAGTTGTTAAGAATACATTTTAGTTTATACACTTGAATATGTTCCAGTTTGGACAACTTTCTAAATTATTATTACAAAGTTGCACAACATTTATGTCTTGTTGTGTGCAAACAATGCCCGTACAAGATTATTAAGACTAAGAGATAATGTCCTAATACAATATAGATAAAGTGTACTGTACTGCTGTGTGAGAATCTATTGCTCTTCAGTCAGCATTTCATAGTGATATATCCGTTCAATTACATTCTGTACACGTGTCGGCTCATGCATGTGTAACTTGTAATCTCTGGCCCAACGCTTTGTTAAGTTTAGTTCATCAGTCAGACATAGCTTACAGTTACATTTACGTATTGACCTTAACATTTTACGTTACATCAAAAATATACAGACCCGTAACCGAGTTACCATTATTGATCCCAGTTTCTCTTTGTAGTAATGTCATAAACCTTGGGTTAGCTTCCTACGGGCCTTTAGCGGAGCGGACAAAGTCACTATAGTTAGCCGCATACATTAGACATATCTAAGAAACTAAAATTATAGCTCATGAGACACAATGAAGTTAAATAAGCTCAAAGTAACGAATGACAACGTTAACGTATGTCGTTTACACAAACTATGTAGAACGAACTTTAACCTTTCTTAAAGTTTCGAATGAATATTATTAACTGCTTCGTATTCACGACTTGTTCGTAGGATTTATATCAATTTTAAACTCTATTTACGATTTTTAACCTGTGGGATAAGTCCTTGTTCCCATTGTTCCCTCCCTTGTTGTTGATAAATCCCAGACGAAATAACGGTTTAGTATTGCAAAAGATTTACTATACTATATACAGTACAGTTATAAAATTCTTACTTATATAAAATGTAGAATGCTACAGACAGACTTTTTTATAATTAGGTTAGCTGCTAATAAGTAACAGCATACCAACTCGACGAAGTTTTGAACATAACTGCTTTTTTTATGATGGAGTTTTTTTCTAAAATATATAATATAATTGTTCTAGTAAATACAATTAACACTTGAGTTATTTTGATATCGCTGAGCAAATATATTAGGTTTATTGAAATATAACTACATCATACTCGTAGTAAATTTAACTTGATATAAAGTATTAATAATTATCTTTAATAACTTATTAAAATTATTATAATCATTATTAGGTTTCCAAACTTTCTATATTTTAATATTGTTTTTATCCCGTTCTTTAATAAACAATATAGTGACTTAAAACACTTATTTATTATGAAATTTCTGTTATCGAAAAAAGTTAAAATTCTATAACAGTTTAAAACCAAGTCTATAATATTGAATATTGACTTCAAGACAAAGACGCAATATCCGTGAAATAAATTGCTTCGAATATTATCCATTGTGTCTTGAAAGCTCAGCTCAGAAAGAGAAGCCTGTTAAAGTAACCATATTGGTTCATACTATAATGGTTCTTTTAAGGAATTTAGCAAAATCTAACATAATCCTTTAATAGCTTGACGTCCTATTGACGTGTGTGTCTCGAAGCAAAATATACCGTACGTTTAACTAACACCGCCAAATCATATAAAATCGAAATATTAAATCTAAATTAAATAATGGGATAATTTTAGTAAATTAAATAAATTATAAACTATAAAACTACTTATTGAAAATTGCAATATTAATAATTTACATTTCATAAAATAGTTTGAGAATACTTTAAGATTCAAGATAACTTCTTGGCAAACTAAAACTCATTAAAAGAGTTTGGACAGAAGTTAATGGAGAAAATAATTAATTAAATAATGAGAAGTCGTGTGTTTTGTTATGCTATTATTATATACATTTATTCCTGCGTTTGTCAAAGCAGATAAAACACACATAATAAAGTCCCTTTTCATTATTATTTTATTGACCGCTGGAAAATTTTTATTTTTAATTTTTCGCTGGAAAATGTAAGTATCTGTTGTTTTAGTGCCGACAAACACACGAGTGTTTTGTTCGTAGTGACTAAATGAATGCTTTCGTATCAATGTAAATAACAACACAAACCTACACAGGTAGTTTATTGTCTCTCATTTTTAAATAATAAACAAGATTTCGTATTATTTTCCAGTGCAATATCAAAGGTAAAGCTTTATCAGCTTAACTAAGCCTTACATTATCCTCAAAGAATAAGTGAGTCATATTAATATAATGTTTTTATACAAATGAATACAATACTATTAAATAATTGAATCGAAGCAAATCCGAAACCCTAACAATTTGCATGCAAAATATGATAACGATCGGTTGCGTAGTTAGGACATGCAAGGGTATTCCGAGATGGTGTAGAATATGATAATATGCAAATCATTTTATTTAGATAATTTACTCCTTCATTAATTTTATATTTTAGATATATATATAATTAAAGGAGTCGTCAGATCAAGTTAGCGAAAGACAGAAAGATAATATTATCGTGGCTTGTTTTACGTTTCAAAATGTTAAAGCTCTACTGAGCTCGACTGGAATACTTTCCAGCTTATGTGTCTAGAGTTATTCTAGGGTTTTCTTTTATTATTAGTGGCTTTTTAAACACTTTCATACTTATATAATATTATAAGTAGATCAAGTTAGAGCAAGTGCAATAAAGGAAAATCACAAATACCCATAGCTGTAAAGCTATAGTTATTCAGGATCAATTGCTTGTAAAATTTGTTGAGTGATTCAAAAAGTGGATCGTCATTTGATTGGATGTGACACATGAGTTCAGCTACGAGGTGTTTTGTTTCAGCCATCTTGGAAATAGATAATTAATATATAAAGTAATAAATAAATAAATAATAAGATAACAGAGAACTAACCTGTATCGACTGCTCGCTTGTCACTTTGTTCGCTCGCTTGTCAACATCTAACATAATTTAAGGTAAACTATTTTCATCTATAGTTTTTTTATTATTTTATAAGTCATTTTGAATCTTTAAGTATTTCATACAAAACTATTATAATCAATAATAATGTTAACTTTTAATATAGAGAACTGAAATCCTGAGAATGGAATTTAAACCATTATATAAAATATAACTAGATATTAAGAATATAATACATACATAACATAATAACACTACCTCTGCTGTTGCGAGCACAAGAGATCACTGCTTGGAGACAATCAACTTAAGATAAATTAATGACCATTGTAGAAAATGAATTTAGGTCTGTTGGTGTATGGAACATATTATTTAACATATGCATACCTATGAACTATCTATATCTGTATCTATATCTAACTATATGAACAACGACTACAGATATATTTGTATGTTATATATTTGTAATTGACATATAACGTGAGCTTTAATCTAAAACCGTTTGAAATATTCTCTTTCAATTCTGTGGATATATTTTATAGCGAAAATCAAATCAACCGTTCATTAAACTGGCCTCCGTTTGAAAGTAGTTCATAGTTTTATTATGGGTATTGATTTCCTTCAGTTCAAAAATTGAAAATAAAAAAAAAATACACAAAATTTTTTTTGGTACCGAGTTCTATAAAGTAAAGCAAATCGATATTTCAATTAAATGGTTTTAACAAACTTTTAAAATGTGTTTTTTATTTCGTTTCATCATAACATATTATGTAATATTAAATAGTTGTGTATGTGTGTGTGTATGGTAAAGGGAATTTCGCAATAATGTTAATATTAAAAGTTCTAATTGTTCTTAAACAGTTCTACAAAATAACACTGTTAAATAGAAATTACATTTGTGTCATAATTATTTATCAACAATGCAAAAGCATGCTCGCTTTTCTATAATGTTTGTTATTTTCTTAGTCTGAAGACATTGGGCTAATAATTGTCTCTTAACAGATAATTAATAAAAGAATACGAAATTTTACAGACTTAGTAGTTTATAAAACTTCGTATTCTTTAAGAAATTAAATGTTACCGTCTTGATGTTACTTTCAGTTTCTTGAAAGATTATTTATATTTAGTGTTATGTTAATATACCAGGATCCGCCAACCGTGCGCGACGGGTGTTGAGCTGAGCCCATCTCCTTTCATCTGAATAGCTACAGGAAATATTGATTTGTTAGGACTACAGTTACGAAACCCCACTGACTCATTTATGAATGTTAAAATGGAAAGATAAGTTCTAAATCTGATTATCTGTTAAAAGTGAAAGTGGAACTTGTATAACAATTAAAAATAACCGTTGAAGTTATTAGAATTACGAGTAGCAGTCAAACACGTCACTAAAACGTACAAAAGAATGCCCTTGTGAGTGGTCCTGTGCAATATCTATTTACTATATTTTGACGCCTTTCACAATTATAGCAAAGTTATGTTATAAAGAATTGCTAAATTAAATATATATATATTGACCTATGAGACTCTTTTTGACTATTTATTCAAAATCTACAATCACGAATGTCACCAAAGAACTGCTAAACGAGTGAGACACTCTTGAATGCATATGTAAAATTTTAAAACTCTAGCTCAAATGGCTTAGTAGTAAGGAGTAGGCGAACATCGAAACACACTTTTGACCAGTAAGAGCTTCGCTTCGCTCAGCTAATAATTAATATAGTGAAGTAATTAATTATATATACTGAGTCTGGTCATAAATACTGTTACAATAAAAAAATTACAAAATATTGCTTTTGAATTTAGAATCATTATTGTAAGATTATTCATTGCGTTTTCTTATTTATGCCTCAATATATTGTAAAATATTTAGTGACATTAATAATGAGTGGGATGATAATGAGAACCGAATCGCTGTGATTGCTTTACATAAAGAAAGTATGAAGGCAAATACAATTGTTAAAATCCTTCATTCGCTTTGTATTAGTCAAATGTTTGTGTACCGGGTTATTAATAGGTACCATGAAACCTCTGTTATAGTAATAAATGTAACGTTGAATAAAAAAAATGTTTTTCTCTGTATCTTACAAAATAGTCTTGTCATAAATATGGATTTATGGCAAGACTATTTTGTAAGTAATTTGAATCTTCACATTAAGTTAGTAGTAAGTGTTCAATCACCATTGATATATTGCGTCACTTGTAAGACTTTTTACCTCTATAAGTCTTAGTCTTACCTTATAGTATAAGGTATTATAATATTGTAATATTTGACTAAAATATGAAGTGTGTTATTTCGTAGATTAATTTGTATATTATTCATTGTACGTTGCTTTATTATTTGAAGAATAAATTTTACCTGAATATATTATTTCAGATGTATGGAAAACTTCGGGACGTCGTCCTGGATGTCCGGTGTCCTGATCTGTATCTATAGCTGAATGTTATGCCTTCCATTAAAGTACTGATGCTCGTTTTAGGAGTCATGAATTAGAACATTAAAAAAAGACAATCTGTTTAAATTATTGTTACAAAGAATGGCTGATGCTCCATAATTAGAGCAGAACGTCTTAAGTTATTCAATAAAATCTTCACTCATAAAAAATGACTTAACTTATTGATTTAGCTTGTCGAAGTGAGTAAAAAGTTTAAACATAAAACTTCTACCCCACTCACAGATGTTTCTTATTTAAAAATGGGGATCAATATGAATCATGTTAGCAGAATAAAAATAAAGGTACTGTTAATATTGCTATTATACTCATAGATAAGTTTCAATCAATCAATCAATCAAGCCTCGGGTTATAATTATTTTAGTAATAATTAAAGTGTATTCTTTCTTATTTTTAGGTTTAGATTAGGGATTTAAATAAAATTTAACATTAAAAAATGTTTAAATGGTCGTATTAAGTAATGTAGCAACTTGAACCATTTATAAATATTTAACCCTTCACCTTTACTATAACAATGCAGGCCGACCTCAACCATCAAATTCTTTTAGTAAACTTTATAAAGATTATTTCAATCAACAAATTCATTGAATTGAACTAACACATATTTAGACAGTTTATAAAGAACAAAGAATTGTTACTAAACACTTCAAATAACCGACTACAGTTAACATTTATAAGTGACAGTGCTAAAAATGCTATATTTACGCCCTAATACTTTCAGAATTTTTAAATTATATATTCATAAACAAAAATATTTTTGGGTTGCTTTATAAAGTGAATATAACAACATGAAGTGTTCCGAAAAGCTATTTGATCTGATGCCTGCCGCCGAATTTCATCATCATTCAGATTGGGAACAAAAAGCTATTGATGGATTGAACGTACGTCCTTAAACACAGCAGCCAGGATAACTAACTACTTTACCAACTGGCGATCAACATGTACAAACTAGAAATGCTGAAGTTTTACCTATAAACTTGTGTAGTGTTTCAAATAGTGTAACAAAAGCAATAGTGTTTGTCCAAACTTAACGCGGAAACGATTTTAAAGAGGCGACAACAAAGTTTTATTCCATAATTGAAGTTTAATCTTATATTTAATTTTAATATTGAATTGAACAGTTGAATATTCTATTTTTTTGTTCGTATGTTGTTGAGTTATTGTTTTCCAAAATTAAAAATATTTTGGCTATTTTATTTCAATAATCCGTCTTCTTTTTAACCAAAGAGTTTGTACATATTGTACATAACGTTGAAGATGTCTTATAAAGTGTTCTAATTTTTTTTTCAATATAATATTATCTATACAACTTGTAATTTAAAAGCATTTACTCTGGCTTAACTCATGGCATTACCCATGAGACATTTGGGAGATGGCCGAATAAGCAGGTGATATTATTTAATGCCTCGGACCTGACACGAGCCAGGCGTGGGTCGGACACGTGACGTAACCTACTTCTTTAATTTACTATTGGTTAGACTAATCTCCGTAGAGCTAGAAGTCTATTAAGCTTTAAAGCAAGAAATTTTAATACTTCTCGGGATGTGAAAACCCAATGAAAATCAATTTCAAATTACAAACAAGGCTAATAAGTAACATTATCATACAAACTTTATTTACCTACTTCATTTTAGTTTCACTTGAGCTTGCTTTAACTACATTGTAAAGCCATTTATAAATTTTCATATTACTAGATCAAGTGACCAAAGTTTCCAATATGTATTTTTTATTTATATGGATACATAGAATTCTATTCAGTACAGTAAAGAGGTAGTATAATTTTCTGCCAAGGCATTCACTAACTCGGTATAATTGTATTTAAAAACAATGTTAAAAGATACGGTGCAATTGTCACCTAATATTTACCTAACGGGCAATGTCTCCTTTATTTATGACAACTAAAGGATTCCATTTATTGTCTCTGAACCTTAGCTTTACAATCTCATTTAATTTGCAGACCGCTGTCGTGTCACAGTTACATTAGCTGGTGTTAAATTGTCATTTATTATGTATCAAGACTAGTTTCCTATAGCGGCTTCGTTCAATATTGTTTATTACAAATAATATTTACATACATTGCAATGTCACATGTTCTAACTAACTTCTATCAATATCGGTTAAGCCTTTTCTAAATTATAGACAGGTATATAAGAAGATAAAAAAATGTGTTTATTAAAACAAATATTTACTGCTAAAATAGGAGATGAGAGTTTCTAAACAATCCCTTCATTCAATTAACCAGAAGGCAAGTCGCAAACAAAAACTAGTGATGTATAAGAATAAAAAATAACTTAATACATATTTTTTATGACATATATATTAATACTATTTCAGTTGTAGTGGTTCATCATTTTATTAATTATTACAATGAACATAAAAATATTTTTCAATGAAGGTACAAACAATACATAACATTGATTTCAAATATTTCAAAGTCCAATAGTAAAAAAGGCGTCGTAAGTTCGTTCTCTGAATACAACCCAAGAGCAATACAATTACAGGAGATAAGCTCTCGCCGGTAACAGGATGATTAGAGGTATGCAATTAGGACCGATAGATTTTTTTAAATTTATAAGTTATTAAGAGTACATTTTAGTTTAGAGACCTGAACATCTCTGAATTTGGACATCTTACTGCTACAAAGTTGGTCAAAAATCATCTCTTATTTTGTAATAAACTATGCATTTAAAAGATTATTAACGTCAAGAGACTCTCAAAGTAATAATATATATGCAGCATAGCAGAATTGTATAAAATTATATGCAGCGTGGTGTGAGATCTATTGCTCTTCAGTCCAGCATCTCATAGTAATATATACGTTAAATTACCTTCTCTGCACGTGTCGGCTCATGCATATGTAAGATGTAATCTCTGTTCCATCGCTCTGTTAAGTTTAGTATAATAGTGAGAATAGTTAACAGTTATATAATTATAATATTGGGCTATTTGTTTTTAATTACAATAGAATTGTACATTTTTATATTTTAAGTTCATTTTTTTACTTTTGTAGCATTGATATTCAAAAGACAATTTAAATAAAATAAAGACCTATTGTTGAAATAACTTATCTTGATTATCCTTTTTTTTTTACAAAATTCCATTTAATTTAATCTAATCTAACAG
Source organism: Melinaea menophilus ssp. n. AW-2005 (assembly GCA_918358695.1). Classification (NCBI taxonomy): domain Eukaryota; kingdom Metazoa; phylum Arthropoda; class Insecta; order Lepidoptera; family Nymphalidae; genus Melinaea; species Melinaea menophilus. Next base: position 15,186,052 of record OU911040.1, on the reverse strand, counting down.
GGTCTTGTTAGTAAAATGGGTAATAAATGTAAAGGTGATCTAAATTAAACCCATATTGATATGTCGGCTTATCTTTGTAGCTATACTTAGCTTTATTGTTGTAATATAGTTTAAACTGAATCACTCAAAGCCTGTCTGCTCTCCAGAGACTAGTATTAATTGACTGAAATTTTACATATAGTACGGTTGTTACTTATTTAACAAGGGATTGCAATCACGTCATAGTTCTCTTTGTTTTCGTTCATTTTACTTCATTCTTTTCTTTTGTTTTTTTCATTTAACTATGTATATTTTGAATAATAGTTTTGATGTTTCATATATGCCGGGCGTTCTGAGGCTACCACATTTTTAAATATTACTTGGTAACTAGCAAAGATTTTGTAAATCTATATCATTATGTTTGACCATAACAAATATAATATTTTAAATTTGTTCTTCCAGTTACCTCATTTTCAATCAGGATCGAAATCGCGTATCACGAAACCATAAAGAATGTAATTACAGTTAATTGTTAATACAAACTAAGTTACTCACTCGTTCACTTTTCCTATATAAATCTTTTTTACCATTCTTTCATCACTCATTCGTTCGACGTGCCCAAACCACCTGAGCACGTTCTTCTTCATTCTCACTGTAACATCTTCACTAGTACCTGCCATTCTGTGGATGGCAGGTACTAGTAAGCCTAGCTGCCTAGATTCGGTCAGCTAGCCTGACTCCGCATATTCTGCGAAGAGATCGCATCTCCACAGCATTCATCTTTCTTACATTCTTCTTCTGTGTTACCAACGTTTAGCCGCCGTATAACAGCGTCTCTAGCAAAACCGCAATGTGTACAGCCAAACGTGCAGCTATGCTGATGTTTTGCCGTCTCGGCAATGCAGCCAGAGCACCGTTGACTCTGTTACCGGCAGCAATACGTCTTTCCACATCCATTTCGTATCTTCCGTCTCTGCTAAACATACTTCCCAAATATACCACTTCATTCACTTGTTCTATTATCTTACCATTCACGTTGATCTTACATTCTGTTCTTTCTTTATTTCTTTCAAATATCAGAACCTTCGTCTTATCTGCATTCAGGTTTAGACCATTATTTTCACACCCATCTTTCAGAGTGGTGACCAATGCCTGCAGATCGCGTTCTGATGATGCAATGAGCACTGCATCATCTGCGTATAGCAAGCAATTGTCTTTAAGGTCACCTACTTTCACTCCCATGTCACTGTCTTTCACGCCTTGGAGACAACTATCCAAATACAAATTGAACAACCAAGCTGACATAGCTCAACCTTGCTTAACACCCGATTGAATGTCAAACCAGGGCGACATGTCAGCTCCTACTCGCACACAGGCTGAGTGATCTCTGTAAAGAGACTTTACAGCCTGTAGCAAGGGTCCGTTCACGTTGTATCGGGGCAGGGAGATACTGCCCCGATACAACGGATATGGAGATAACTTCTTTCTCACAACCCTGTCAAACGCCTTTTCCAAATCCACAAAAGCACAGAAAACCTTTTGGTGTAGGGCCAAAAACTTTTCCGTGATCATACGGAGGGAAAAGATCTGATCTATACACGCTCTTCCTGATCTAAAACCTCCTTGGTCCTCCCACAACAGCCTTTCAGATCTCTCTTGCATTCTTCTGGCTAATATTTTAGTATAAACTTTACCACCCAAGCTAATCAAACTGATAGCCCTATAGCTTGCACAGTCTATCTGTGAACCTTTGCCTTTATACAAAGGTACGATGACTGCACCTTGCCAATCGTCTGGGACCTCTCCTGATTTCCAGCATAAATTGCACAAAAGCCAGAACAAGTCCAAGACGCGTGGCCCACCATATTTGATCATCTCGGCGGTAACTTCATCTGCTCCCGTAGCCTTACCACATTCTAACCGCGCTCTCCACTTCTTCCAAACTGATTTCACCATCGGCTACATCCGGACTCAGCATTTTGGTGGTACTCAAGGCCGAGGCGTCCTCACATTTTTATAGGTTTTATATTTTGTTGGATTATTAACATATAAGTAATGTTTTATTAAAGTAAGCTTTAATAAAATTGCTCATATATATTTACTAATTAACAATTGCTAGAAGAACCAGAAGTAAATGAAAATGAAACATATTTCTTATTTTATCTATAATAATACAATAATGTAATAACTTTATAAATGCTTATAATATAGCAAAACAATAACTAACAGAACTAACCAGGATTCGTTACGATAATTATTCGGTTACGTCACATCATAAGTCCAACACACGCCAGCCTCGGCTTTGTTTGAGGAACACGCTGTACCTGCCTCTTTATGTTATAGTGTTTAATTTTTAATTTACTTTATTTATTCTAGATGTTGGCAGTCTACAAGATTGTATTTTTCAGGTTGTTTTCTATTGTAGAGATATGGCTTAACTGTAGCTGTAGTCTGTTAGTTATTTTTCCTTACAATATAAGCCGCCCACGCAAATTTTACCACGATTGACTTAAGTCTGCTTAATCAGGTTAAAGTCATGAGCAATGTATCGAAGTTTTTTATCAATTTACCTATCATCATTAATATTAATTCATTTGTCATTCTGTATTTTGTAAACCTTCGAGTTTTTATCAATTTTCTAGTCATGCTTATACCATTGCCATATTAGCTGTTGCAATATAGTATTGCTCATGGCACAACTATTGACTAAACCTTAAAATATCTTTTGTATTTAAAGCTCTTGTATTGGATACACGTTTTTAATTGTACAAAATAATCAAAGTACTTGAAATTTTACCATGTTGCAGGTATATATTTATTTACATCTTTTCCACTTACAAACAATACCATCACATGTAATTAATTATAGAAAACATTAATTTTAACATTCAATATTATTAATACGCAGTCATAACTAGGCATTAGTTTAAATTAAGTTAAATGATAACCTAATTGATTTGATTCTTTTAAAAGACAAACGCAATTTCATTACATTAGATATGTCGAGTAATAAAGTATTACTATTACTGTGGGAAGACAAGTGAACAAAGAGAGCGCAAACGAACTACACACGAACGAACACAAACGAATAGCTCACCTATTATTTGTTTCAGATGAAGACCGGTATTATTATTGTTTACAGTGTGCTGGTTAGAATAATAAACAATTCTAAAAAGGTATTCTTCTAATAGTTCATGTTTTTTTTGTAAAATATTGAAATAAACAAAAAAAACCATCGCAAATAGCGGTTGTAAAACTTGCCTGTAAATTATTTGTTAAGTTATATGTTAAATCCAAAGTTGTATTAAAATAATGTTAGAAATATGTTTATTTTAAGTTATTTGAATCAATGAATTTGATTAAAGATAAAAATTGAATTGAATGAATCACATTGAAAATAGGAATTGTTAGAAACGATTAAACTGCTATCACTTATTAAATTATGTTTGCGATATCTCTTATAAATATTATAATGTATTTAAACTTTATTAAGTTACTGTAGTACAGCTTATGGCATCAATTCACTACATCATACATACATACAATTATATTTTTGTCATAGAATTTCGTGTTAAAATAAGCTAATAGAGTGTTAATAACTGTCTTTGCTTACTTTATTACAATTTAATTATATTTTCTTAATATCCCAAAAAATATTGTTTGTTAGTAATTATTTATTGGATTACAATAACATATAGAGAAAACGACCACAGTTAAATGGCAACATAATATAAACAGTTTGTTAGTTTTAAAGATATTAATATATAATTTTGTATGTGACAGAGGGGTTAAAAAACATCAAAACATCAAAACAATAATGACACAATTTATTTATACTTTATTGTGTAAACCTAAAACTAAGGAACACAAAGGGCGGACTTAATGCCAGTTTGCATTCTCTACCAGTCCACCCGTTTATTTAACAATATTACATCATTTAATTTAAGGTATAAATCTGATAATTATTCCCACTAAATAATAACACCATTACACGAGTATGTTAATAATAAAGTTATTCCAGCAAGGTAACCTCAATACAATTCAAATACATAATACATTTACAATATACCTTCATAATATAATGAAATATATCTTAGTAACACAATAATCACATACCTGACCCGCAGAGATAGTTCGGAGCACTAGGTCGTGTCCGAGTCCTGACTACGTCTGATCTATCGAAAGGCGCTTCGTCTATTTATAGGCCAATGACGCCAGAGGCATGTGCGAAGCGAGTGACTGTTTCATAAAACTACCCTCATACTTTCATTTAAATAAAATTGTTTCAAAGTTAGCTAATTAACCTTAAAAAATAACAAAATCTCCCACAAATATATAATTAATACAAAATAGTTAAAAATGTTAGTAACCAGTATTTTTACATTATTAATTGAAAATTTAATGAACTACTCAATTCATTAAATTGTATTGTTCCTTCGCTCGCAGAAAACTGCCCAGTATCTTAACAAAATATTTTAAGCTAACAAACAGAACTATACAATAATGCAAGCAAAGTTTCTATGTAAATTTCTGTTTCGCCTTTATTTAACTGTAAGATACAAATAATACGCTTAAAAAGTTTGTTCTTAACTTTGCACTTTAAACTCGTAATATAGTATGGACCCCTGTTTCACGAAATTTTAACAATTTACATGAAGGTAACTTTCGGTCATTCACATCGGTCATGGCAATTGACTTAAATGGGTCATTCAAATTACTCTTGGGGTCGGTCGGAGATATAAATCACGTAATTCAAAAGACCTAGAAAAAATAAAATGAAAATATTAAACCGTCTATTATGAGGAGTGAAACAATATTAAAAGAGCTGTGGAGTCTGAGAGACTTCTTTGTATACGTTTTATTAAAAATTTAATTAAGACTTATGAAGGAAGGGAGCTCAGAAGTAATATAAACTACGAATTTATAAGTAAATAAATGATAATATACTCTACATTATATGTTTGAAATAAATATAGAATCAAAACTTCAACAACACGAGCACCTGCACCCTCAAAGTCACAATTTAGTCAAATTTAACACATAAATACTATAAACAATATCTTTTATTTTTAATTCCTTTTGTTACGATAGTGAATGTCTTTGAGTTGCTATATAGTTTAGTTGAAGCATTAAATTGTACTTCTATCGCTGAAAGTTTACTGAGCGTGTAGTCTGCATGGGCACAGTGCACGCTACGCAAAAGTGGATTTTCGATGTTAATCCGGCACTACGAAATATACGTAGCTATTTCTCGCCTCACTGAGCGCTCGGTGAGACAGAGATCATGATGTTACTCAATACTGCATAAAGTAAGTCTGTTGACATATTACAAAATGCACGCAGCTTCCATATAGTGTATCACATAATTTTAACGGCAACGGTCCTAAAGTAGTTTTATTTGTATAAATTGTAATCGTTAGCTTATACATCACTAAGTATAATTTCTGAATGCCTTGGCTAATTGAGGTTATATATTTTTACACAATATATTCCTATTGAAGAGATGATCATAGATTTTCTATGATAAATTTGCCACTATAGACAAATTATTAATGCATTTAATTTCCACTAAAAAAAAATACTGTTTTTTATAAAATATTATAAATTTAAAAAATAAACAATCATCAGTTCTAATAAAGATTGAACGTTATTTATAATTATTCATATTAATTACTTTCAAATAAATATTAACTTCATGTGATTATATTTAAACCCCTAGTCTTCATCGTAAAAATGGACCTGAAACATTCGCAGCCTGTCCTCGATTTTCAGATGAATATTAACGGGATCTGGCTATGAGTATGGACAGTTATTTATTAAACCGAACTGGTTTTCAGATATCTGTTCTGCGGTTTGTCTGAACTGAAAGCTATTTATAAATCAGAGGCACTTAAATATATGAATAACAGTATTTATAACAGTAATGGTATATAACTATACCTAGAAGTTGACTACTAAAGATTTAGATTTTAAGAAGCTCAACTTACACTTTTTTAAGAAAAGTATGTAAGTAGTAAGTCCATACGATTATTACATATTGATAGATCTTAGATTTTAGATTTTAGAAAATAAAGGCTATTTCATTTATTTCTTCAATCCATTTTTTTTTCGAAATTATGTTAAAATGTTTATGACTGGTTTTTAAATAATATTTTGTAATAAATATATTTAATAAAAAATAAAGTATTATTTTTATTGTGCGTATCGATGGACATGGTTGCCGATAATTTTAAAACAACAAAGCAATTTCCTGATTTCAAAAAATAAACAAAGTACTTGATGGTAAGTTCCTCTGTCAGACATTGAAAAAAAATCTATTGCTTAATTATAAGGAATGATTATTCCACTTTATTATGTTTAATAAAAAATGCACCCTATCTGTTTGCATAATATAATTATTATTATGATATGAAGTAGGTTTTTTATGTTTCAGCACTTAATAATATTTACATTTATTATATTACGGTGCAATACAGCCTTCAATGAATACGGTCATTGAGTTTTATTGAAAACTCTTAATATTACGTGCAATATTCATTGTGAGTATTTATTTTCTGCAAATATCATGATTCATTGAATATCATGAAGCTTTTAACTACCTATAAGTATAATATTGTTATTAGACAATTTACGCTGTTATAGTCTGTTTTGAATGTAGTATAATTGAAAACAATCTGGATTTGCTACAAATTTAATAAAATGAATTATCAGGCGCGGATCAATTAAAAGTAGAAATTGTAGTTACATGTTAATATATTTCCTATATCTATCTAGTATTATTTTTATTATAATATCTTTCATTTCATTTGAATTCTTGTTTCATTTTTATTTCATAAAAACTTAAAAGAAATAAGGATAAATTTATATAAAGGTGATACTTATAATATGGTAAAGTTTATGAGATATTATTTCGATTATAATGATTTCGGATATATATGTACAGTTAAAATAAAAAAAGTTTATTTGTACCAAAAAATAGGCATTTATTTTTAAGAGAGTGAATAGAGAATACATATATATAAAACCTATTATATTACAAAGTAATAGGCATTACTTAAACGCTATGACAATATGTATATGTATGTATATTTAAAAAAATGTCTATCTTATCACAAAAAGCATAAAAGAAAATTGTTAGTGAAATAAAAAATAGTAATATAAATCTTTAGTTTATTATAACTCTTCAAAATATTCCCCTATTACTTATGTATCCGGGTGAACCAGCTTTTAAAACGTTTGAAAAACTTGTCTTGCATAGATCGAAAAATAGCCATAGAAATTCTTCGACGACCTCATCAGCCCTATTAAATTATCGCAAATGAATATTTTTTTCAACTATGGAAAATAAAAAGAAATCTCAAGAAACTAAATCTGGACTGTACGGAGGATGGAGTAACATTTGTGACACCCCGAAAATAAACCAAAGTCATTGTTTCTAACAGCTGTGCGAGCGTATCTTGTGTATATCCGACTATTCAAAATAAAAAAAAACAATCACAGAATGTTATTTAGGATTTTGTTGTTTGATTTGTAATGTAAATTTAAATCACCACAATACAATAGTAAACAATAACAATGTTTGCATTAGATTATATGATTTCAAGCTCATAACATATATTCAATATAACAGTTCTGATTTTGACACAGTAGTGCTTGTTTAAGTAGTAGCAAAATATTATAGATTAAATAACTTTTAAGATTTTCAATGTTTGATATATAATATCATATCTAATATACTATGTTCACTATTGTAATAAATTAACTTGGAAGAAGTATATATTATTTTAGTTTCTTAATAATTAACTTCACCTACAAACAAAGTGACGGCTATGATTGTAAGTTCTACAAGATACATTATATTTATATTTGTATACAAGACAGTATTTTTAATAACATTTGGAATAGAAATAGGCAGAGCATTATTGTTCAGTATCCTTCCAGTCCTGGTGAAGATAATCTTTTGATTTAGTGTCTTTGATAGTCCAAGTTAGAGCATGTCATCTGACAGTGACCATGAAGATAAGATTTAATGATAGATTAGTGTCTATCACGTGTGGGTCGAAAAGGTCATTACTTAAATATAATATTTATTAAGTTTATCAAAATTTTTTCAAGTTTTAGAAAGTTCTATATAAAAATATAAACTCCTAATATTCTACACATTGGATAATATTAGATTTGAGAATTATTTATTCTTTTTTTTTCTATAGATATCAATGCTGTAATCAATAATCATAAATCATATATCTCTTATGACTCTTCTAGCTATGTCCTGTTTTCTTGATCATCACATATATCCCAAAGAAAATCTATATATATATAAGCGATTTACCACTCACTGACTCATCACGAAATCTCCGAAACTATCTGTCCGATTAACATACAATTTTACATAGTTACTTCTTTGGTGATTTAGATGTCTACTAAGAACGGACTTTACGGAATTCCTATCCTAACAGACTAAAACTTTTTGCATTTCGCCAAGTTTTAAACCTGAAGGAGCTATACACTTAACGCGGGGGTAAGAGTTACTTTAGCATTAGATGACAAACGGATAATACGACAAAGGTTACTATATCAACCTAGCTTCACATTCAAATTAATAGTGTGCCTAGCAAAGCGGGAGGGAATACGTTAGTTTTTAATATCCGTGAACAATATTACAACTAGTTTCTGAAATATATAATTTCAAAGTTTAAAATATCTGGTTATTTTTTTTGTTACAATTCAGTGAAAATTAAATTAATAGTTTTGATGCAAATAAGATATTTAAATTTTAATATTTCCTTTCCTTTATTTTTTATTACCAGAAGTATTTAGGATTTCCGATTACTTTGCTTCTCGGAATTTATATGGCTACGTAGATTGTTTTAATGGTAACGTTTCTTTTAGTTTCCTTTAAATTTGGACCGGGATATTAAATAATTATCTTATGTGATATTTTGCAAAATAAGGCACCGTTGTTAATTAAAGTTATATTAATATTAGCATACCATATAATTTAGGAAACAAAATACAAACTCCTGCTTATCGAATTTTTAGGAACTTATACTAGTTCCTAAATGGCTTACTAAATATTGAGGTTGGTTAAACTGTAGTCAAAATAAAAAATACGCTTCTAAGTTCGTGGTTCTTCTCAGCCCAGAGAACTCTTAAAACTCTCGACCTCTGAAACCCTTGTAGTCTTAATTTTAAGTTGGAGAGTGTCTATATGGGAAGGCTCATTTTGATAAGTATGATATAAAAATAGGTCCTCTTCTGTTTCACTTACAGAAATGATCACTGGTATTGATAGAAAGTGGAGAAGACATAAATGATTCAAAATTACTCAAACCGAAAACGCAACAATTTTAAATATACATATAAAATTAATGATTTTGTTTCCTTTTATTTTTCTATTAAGATACAATATGTCAGCGAGGCATAAGAATAAGTATTTCTCCAGTAAATTATTTTTTATTCAATGTTGTTTACTTGAATTAATTTGTCTTTGAAACTATTTCTGTTTGATTGATTTTTATTTGCTCACATTAAATATCTGGATAAACAACATTTTTTTTATTTCTTAAATATTTTGTTTAATAAAATGATAATTTGCCAAATTTATATATATTTATTTCACCGTGAGAGCCACCGGTGACTCGTACAATCAAAATTTCGATTTGATAACATTCTATTATTAAATACTTTTTAAGAATACAAATAGTAGAATCTCAAATTTCTAATATTTAAAAAACTATCTGTTCAAAAGTGAAAATTATAATAAAAAAAAAACGAATGTAACTGCATCATAACTTATTTATTTACCTATATATGAACATCAGCAGGATATGTCTTATTTGACTAATGCAACATTTTGTTAATCCACATTCCTTGAGGTACGCATTAACACCTCATCTAGACTGCACTAGGAGTTGACTTGCATAAAGAATTTAAGAACAAACATTTATAAATTGCCTCTTTATTTACGAAATTATGTGTTACTGAAAAAAAAATTAAAATAAATATGAAAAATATTCGTTCATGGTTTTTTTGATGATCCTTTAAATTACGTAATATATAATTACAATTAATACTTTTCATATTCAATTAATAAAAAAATTATTAAAACAGTCTCAGAAAAGATATATAGAAAATGGCGTTTATGCCGTTTTGATATTTTTAATATTGGATAGTGATACATAATTATTTTAAAGATAATTATAATATTTGATAAACTTTATAACGTATAAATTAACCTATTCTTTACGATGAAATTTCTATATTTATTTTTTTCTTTACTACACTACTTTTTTTGGGCATCCGATCAGAAGTTCTGCAATGAACAAAAAAGAATTACATAGGATTGGTTCAATAAATGTAACGATATTCATCAGCCTAAATTATGATCACCTGCACGGAATCTAAAGGAAGACTGAAATCAGACCAGGCCAGGGGTCATGAGGCCACACGGCTAATCATGGAGTCTTTTTTATCAAATATGTTGTAATATGTTAGACACAGTGCGGACATAAACATATGGTTTAGCGACAGGTAGATAATCATGTCCACCATATTTATAATAAGGTTAAGATTGAACATTAATTTTTGACTGTTAACTGCGTTCATTGAAAAGTAACTTTAACCTCTTCCTTTTATATAGTGATTCTGTTAGTAAAACTGTGTGTTTAATGAAGCTATACCTTCATTAAAAAGACAAATTGCTGAAATATTATTTTTATTAAAATTATATTTATGATTCTTACAATAATAATATGTGATATCCACGACTCTTACTTTTGCCAGATACCTATAAGCTCCTTGACATTTTACAGAAAGCGTGTGGGGACATTGTGCAGTAGATCATAAGTAAGAAGTAATTCAGGCTTATATAAATTGTGTCAGAAGGAGGTCTATGAACCAACCCCGAAAAAAACTTTAGTCATAATAAACAAGAAAAAACTATGTGGTAACTTGCTCGAGCAATTTAATGTGACGAACAGCATTATTAATTGACTTTATGGTATACTTAAAATACTTGATAAACTTCCTCACTAAAGTTTATTATAAGATTATTAAACTTAATTCTATATCTATTTTACAGAAGGGCGTATTAAGATAAAAGTGTTATTGAAATAGGTCCTCCTGACACTTCCATTTTGACGTACACAAGTGATCACTGATAATGATTCAAAGTGATAGATATAAATAAATAAAATAAAATATATATACTAGAATCCGCCAACAGTGCGCGGCGGGTGTTGAACTGAGCTCCTCCCCTTTCTTCTTTTCTTGATAACTTTTGAATGGCTAAACATTTTTTCAATCTGTTTTCACTATAACATCCGCGTTGGGCTCAAACATACATGAGAAAATTTTTAGTTAATTATCTCGTCGCATTTTGGAGACAACTAAACACAAAAAAAAGGTCTCCCAAACGGTTAAGAGCTTCGCTTACGCTCAGCTCAATTAAGATTCACGACTAAAATATGTTTATCTTTGTTTTAAAATTTGTTAGCTTATAATGAAACAAGTTATTGCTGTAGTATTAGGTCAAAAGTTATTTTTTAGTTCATATTTTGGTGTCGAGAGCCATCCAGAATATAATACAATGTATAGAAATATAATATACAAATAAATTGGTCAGTAAAAATTTATACTCTAAACTATGTTTGGTATCTGCTATAAAATAATAAATAAAATAAAAATAGTAATCGTGCTTAAAAACAGATTTATCTTATTTAATATATATACTTGCTTTATTATTAGTTTTTGTACTTCAAGTTGCAATAGATGTTATTTTTTTATTTACTACGCAGCCTCTTACAATGTGTTTTCAATAGATATTCAGAAAAAAATAACCGACGCGGATAAATATATCTGTACTAATTATGTAAAGTAGAAAAGTTTTTATTTGTTGTTGTTGTTTAAACTTACTAATCACTTATCAACGACTTGAAAATAATCAATTATAATTCAAAAATGCAATTTTCTTCAAGAATTTGTGATTCTGATTTGAAATTGTGATTAGCGATTTTCGATTTACAGAACCAATGTTCTATATGATGAACATTCTTCTTTAGTCCACGTAGACGGAGACGCGGACAACAGCTAGCATATTTATATGTTGGTATATATATCTTAGAAGATTTTCTCATTTCTAAAACTTGTATTATTTTTATTCATAAACTATATAATTTAGTAATATATTATATATGTATGTAAGATTATATTATCTTTTTGTGATGATAAATAATAATGCTTAAAGCATATTTTATTATATTTTATAAACACTATTTTATTATATTTTATAAACACTAATTATAATTTTATCACAAACTAGGTAAAGCTAAAAATAATGACAGAATTCTATCCATTATCCATTAATTGAACGACGTAAGCTTCTAAAACAATTTGTCTAGATTTATGTTACTATTTTTCCACAAACAAAAACTATTCAAGAAAGCACATCTGTCTTGTAAGCATTGGTGGAGACATTTACGGAACGATTATTCAACTTGATTAGGAATCTACAATCTATGATTGGCACAATTACAATGAACACCATCGGACTATAAAAATTATACATCCTTAAATAATCTATTCTTTTCTAATAAATTTTGAAATGCAAATGCCACTCTACTTGTCTGTATATTGGTTACACTTGCACAGCTACACAGGTGAAATACGCAATTAACATTGTTAGTAGATTAAAGAATTTGTTATATTTTCAAGTCCTAACATTCAACTAACCAGAGTGAAGATCTGCACTTATCTTGTCAATGATATAAAAATATCGACCTAAAGAAATACTCTTCAAGAGAAAAAAAGAATTTTTTAAGTGAGCGTCTGCAATGATAAAAAATTGTTTTCTATTTATGCTATGTAGGTGAATGCAAAAGTAAAATCTTATCTGTAATATATTATAAACGCTCGTTAATACTCCAATATTCAATACAATACAATATAGAAGTAGGATAAAATAAATATAATTTACCGCAACAAATATTCAAAAGGTACCATGTTTGCAGACAAGTTAAGAAGTCTTTACTCGTATATTACATTATTCGGAATTCATATTACATATTATTACCTACAGTTGTATATAAAATATATTTTCTTTTATACAATATTAGAAGGCATTGTTTTTATTTTCGTATCTATCATCAATATATTCAAATATCAAGAAAAACTTTGTACCATAGTACTTTCACGAGTATAAGACTTGGCACATTTAAAGCTTATATTAAGAAACTTTATATTTCAAAATGTTGCATTACAAATACATTAAGATAATAAATACAGTACAAAAACCAGTACACATCAAATCAACTTAAAAATAATCTGTTAACGCTAAAACAGAATAAAATTAAAAAAAGATAAATCTTTTTCCAAACAAAAAATAGTAATAAACAATAATAATAATATATTTCAATGATTATTAACATTCAAACTTTTAAATATGATTGAATTTCATCCAATTGGCGATAACTAAAGTTAAATAAATTGACAAAATATATCGTAGTAAATATGTATCATTACAACATTTCACAAGATCAAAGAACCTGTCGTATTACGAGATCGTGCACACGACGAGATAAAAGACGGTAAAGAGCATCTTAACGCAGACGTGGTAATCTATGCTACATGAAGGGTTGTCATGTAACATATGGCGTTGAGTTACATGTTAAACCGATTTTTTTCTTTATTAAATGATTATTTTAATAATACTACTTTAAAGTCAAAGTTTTCAATTATTTGTTTTATAATTCAATCTGTCGGTTCCATAAGCATAATATAATATTTACGGCGTTGTTAGCCCTAAAAACTAAATAAACCCTCAACATGTTAATAATACCTTTATTTTTTTTCATCTAAGTACAGTGTATTATATTTATATTTATAGTAAATATTATAATATTTAAAGATCACAATATTATTTTGTCTTTAATATAATAATTATAATTATCACTATATAGTTAATATAACCTGTACTGATTTTAATTTCATAGTTAGGAGTGTTAATTCATACATACATACTTTTAGATAGAAAATGTCTCCGCAATCTTTGAAGTGGCATTTTTAAAACTTCAAAATAGGTTCAATAGTTAATTTCTCATTTACATTATATAAAACAAAACAAATCAAAACTGTAGTAGTTTATATGACATTTTCATTATCATTTCTAGTTATTTATCACCTAATTGTTATCTGCTGCAATATTTTGTGAATTATTTTTAGTTATAGAGTAGTAGAATATTTAATATCCACTTATGACACCGGTGTTCACATCTCTGTGTTTTAAAAATAACGAGCTTAGCTTTAAAGTTTAAAGCTCGAGTGCAGCTTTCATTCTAATATGAATAAGCACACAATATACATTAGCATGTGCAAAGTGTCGAGGTAGTTTGTATACGTTGTACCAAAAGCAGTTTATAGCAATTTATACCAGCGATAAACACACATACATGCACCGATCACTCATATATACATAACAGCACAGCGTTCAGATTGGTACCATAATATATGGAGGTGATTTGCATTTATTCCTTTTCTTTTTTGTAAATTTGGTCATTTTGTAAATTACGTTCAGTATTTTCAAATGTTTCTTCTTCTTCTATATATTAGGTTTGATTGGTTAGAATTCACTTTAAATTCTTTGTGGAAAAAATATTTCAATTATGTTGAGGTATTTTTCAGTCAGTATTTTCAGTCTATTTATTAATCAGTATATTTCAATTTAAGAACCGAGTCGTGTGGAATTTGTTTACACAAATCAAATCACTTTCGCTGTGATAGCTTCTCTTGTATTAATATATTAAACAAGTACTTTCATTTCAAAAATATAAATTTCTTCCCCTTCTATACACAATAACTAAAGGAGGTTATCATCAAGAATTTTGGATCCTGGAAAATGCTTAAAAACACAGTGTTACTGTATCTGTTTCATATGTATTTTTTAAAAAATACAATGAGATATATTGTATTTTCACAAAAAATATTGAACTACGTTTAAGGTTTGGCGGCTGATATATGATATTCTCGTCAAAAAGACAACAAAAGTTATTAAAATTATACGTTATTCAGTACGACGAGTATGTAGCACATCAGAAATCCATAGGTTGAGTGAATAAATAATTTCTAATAATATCATGATTTTTGATAGCGTGTGTGACAGTATATTTTATAAATATATATAATAATCAACAATATTTTTATTGAGCGAAGCGAACGAAGTGAGCGGAGCGTTTTACTGGAGACTTTTGGCATTCTTTGTCACGAATTGGCTCTAAAACTACTGGACGGAAAATTATGAAACTTTGCAATCAAAAAGACACACTTTAGGTGATGGTTCTTATAAAAAAATTTTTGAAAAACGACCTAAAAAAAAAAAAATTTTTTTTTAATATCATGTCAAAAAATTGATATCCCCTTGAAATCAATGGGAAACGATGAGTCAATACTCTGGGCACGCTTCGCTCAATATGCAAACGAAACCCAAGATTTCACGAGCGCAGCGAGTCGAAATTGAGGGTTTGTTGGCGCCCCTAGTTGAGCGAAGCGTTTAACTGGAGACTTTTTACATTCTTTGTCACGAATTGGCTCGAAAACTACTAAACGGAAAATTATGAAACTTTGCAATCAAAAAGACACACATTAGGTGATGGTTCTTATAAAAAAAATTTTGAAAAATGTCATCAAAAAAAAAAAAAATTATTTTAGTATCATGTAAAAAAATTTATATCCCATTGAAATCAATGGGAAACGATGAGTCAATACTCTGTCATAAACTCTGAAAGTCATAGAAATAGCCTTCATTACTATGAAGGGTATTTCTATGACTTTAAAGGTGCAATCGCGTTTAAACTTATATAGATATATATCTATATAGATATATAGGGCTGTAGACTACAAAGTTATGTTATCATATATATAAGCTGATCTAATGTATCGGTTTAATAATGTATTAGTCCGGTCAACGTAGCTGTAAAAATAGGGGTACCCTTGCAAAAAAACCCAGAAAGCTCAAAAATTAGCATAGATGTTAGGGACATCATTGTTATTAAATTGTAAAAAAGTCCGCATCGAACCCATGTCTGCTAAAAGTTTTATTCTAGGTTGCAAAAATGGGTTTTTTTGAATTTTTTCCGAAATGGTTAGTTTTATGATAAAAATATATCAGACTAAAATTGTAGATCATTTACAAAAAATGTTCATACATTTTTTTTTCATAACACTAACCTTTTTCGACTAATAACAATTTTATTACGCTGTGTTGTCCATAGTATGAACACGTTTCCACGCCACCTATGAGGTAGTGTACCTAGCGCGATTAAATTTAATGTAGTTTGCCCGTAAGTATTCCACGGCCTATTCCAGTATAATTTAATCGTTGTCTGGTTATAAACAGATCTTAATCATCATCATCATCTTCATTATTTGGAGAGAATAGAGGAAATGACCATAAGTTTCTGGTTAACCAGGTTCGAACTGCGACTGTCCGAATTGTCACATGTTTGTAGCACCATTGCGGAATTGCCATCTGGCTTGAAGAATGAATGTCTAAGGAAAATAGACTCTCGTATGGCTTTTTGTCGAATAAATATTTCCAGCATTGAGCTATGATTGTAAAGAATAATATATTTTATAAAAAGTATGTATTCCTTTATTCGACACTGTTACTGCTACTATATTTAAGTTGATAACAGATTTCATTAATTTATAACGTTTCAATCAATCACGTAACATAAAGGCAACATTTTTAAACTGCCTCGTATATCAAATACCCAATACTAATGTTTAGATATATGGTTATATAAATATAAAAAAATATTATATAACTAGTTATAACCAGCAATACAACATATTCGTAATGTTTATTTATATTTAGAAAATTATTTGTCCTGACTGACTATTAACGCATTGCCAAAAATAATCAATCTGGAAAGTTGACATCGGGAAATATGTATACTTTACAAAGTAAACATTCCTAACATCCGCAAAGAAACATCTTCTGAACTTCTATTTCTAAGACGATATAAAAGACTGGAATATCGAAAGTTTTTATGTTACTGATATTTGTCAAGGTATGTCTATGAAGATCCGTATTTGAATCTTGAACTTGAAGAAATATTAATATTTTTGCATGTTTGGAAATTTCGCTAACACCTTCATTTCTAAAACTCTACGCGAACAGATTTGGGGCAATTTAGCAAAAAAATAGATTTATTCATAAAATTAGCTTAGAATGCCTTGAAAATTCTACAATAGAATCTCAGTGGTATTACTGGCAAAGTATATTAGAATATTTTCGTTGAAGTTACTTGTAAGATATTTTTCCTTAATATTCACTCATTTTATTTCAAGTCTTTCAAGTCCTTCCAAGTACGATAAGATCATGTAATTACCATATACAAAACAAGAACTCATAGTGTCTTACTATAAATTGGAAGAATAAGATGCTGACTGAACAATGAGACTAAAATGTTAGCATTTCTGTATCTTTTTTTTCATATACGAGTATAATGTAGTCCTCTATATTTTAATGAAGATATATATTTAAAAACTGCGATACAAAACATTAAAATAAAGAGAACTATGTATATATTTATTTAAGTTTTAATTTTCATTAAGTTTACATCTTATTTTTTTACAGGCGTCGTTATATAAAACCCTGAATGTTATATGTATTTATATAATATAGACCTTTCGGTCAATCACATAGTATTTATAAGATGATAACTTATGATATCAATTAAATAAATTTAATTAATAGCACGTCTCTTCATCAATATTCCGCATCGTGTTCAAAGTTATGATTAATGTCGAAATAAAATGACCATAAAGGGACTCTTTTGTACAAATAAACAGTCTAACTTCGAGTAACTAAATGTAGCCGTTTATTTTAATTCATATAATTTTGCAATAAAAATAATTAATGTTCAATTTGATAACCTGTCTCAAACACTACAAAAATGGACAACACATTTAAGTAACAATCAAAGGGTTTAAAAAAGTTACAGTAGTCCATCGCAAGATGCATTGCTTGGTGTCTATCAAACTCAAAGTGCGTCAGTAGCTCTTACCTAATTTTTATGGCGCATCGTTGTACATCTATTTTTTACAAATGAGAAATCTTCTTTAAATATTCTATATAATTTTTGACGTTCCAGGATAAACTGCATTATACATTGTTTCTTAAGATCGGTTACTGCGAGCTTTCCAACTTAATACATTTTATTTATCTTATAAGATCATTTGTGGTAACACAAAAACAACAGCTATTTTTTAAATAATTTGTTGTAGAATGCATAAATTAAATAACAATATTCAAAAACTAAATAATCTTAAAACATTCCCAGTAAATTGTGTATTGCAAGTGTTGTCTTTTCCGAATACCGAGACTATATTTATGAGTAGATTCATTCGAAACAAAACCACACAAAAGTTACGCTTTAAAATTTAATAAAAACAAAATAAATTTAAAAAATATTTTATAATGGAAAAACAACGATACCAAAATTGAGTTAAGACAAGGAGAATGTTATATTTCTTAAGTGTTGCAATATTTAACAAAAGGAAAGTATAGCTCAAAGTTAGGTATACACTTGTGTATTGTGATTGAAGATAAAGTTGATATATTTGATTTAAGACTATGGTCTTATACAATTTGTATGTATTTTTTTATTAATAGAGCTTAAATACCTTCGTTTACATTGTTCTGTATTTATAATATTAAAAATAATTAACGTAGACATTATGTATTTTACAAATTTTAATGTACCTGCAAATGTTTATTTAGATTTGGTTAAAGCTCTTAGTAATTGACTCATCACTACTAATTTTAAGGATAGGCATTAGCGGATTTAGTTTAACAGACCTAATTTAGAGTATGATCTCTTATAATGCTATCCTGTAATCCTAATGGACTATTTACTGTAGCAACAGTTAATAGATACTTTGAAAGAATTATATTAGTTAATGAAAAAATATTAAAACAAGTCTTATGTTTATCTGTTCTATTAACTCGCCTGCAATGCGGATTTTCGGGAAGTTTTCTGAAGACATAAATATTTATTTATACAGTAATGTTCATAACTTTAACGTGCTTAGGTTCGTATGTAATAACTTTAACCTGATTAAAATTTAAGCGCAGCATTCGTACATATCCGCACATGAATATCTTTGAAACAGTTCTGTTTAAGAGATTATCATCTGCAAATAGTTTTGTATTTATTTCAAAATATATTTTTATTTAGAAAACAGAGTAAAGTAAAAACTTCTCATAGCGTTTTATTTCACATATTTATAGTTGTTGAACTTTATATTCGATTTCCAACAAATTGCACAATCATTTCTAATTCATTTCTGTTAAAGTTATGTTCAAATATAAAAAAAACAAATCAACGAAATTTATTTAATTTATATATTTATTATATAGATTATTTTGTATTTCGTATTTTTCAATGGGTAAATAGAAATAAAGTAGTTATAGCTTTATTATTATGAATTATATAAATACAATTTACAATTCTTAAACGTTTGAAATTATTCACCTGAAAATAGTTGGTAATTTTCATGCGACTGAACCAATTTTATACAGAGACAAACAAAAGCTAACTTTCCAGGGTTAGCTATAACAGGTGTAAAAAATCCTCATACAGTATATAAAATGGTATCTTTTTTAATTAATTTGTTTTTTATGGCAAAACTTATTGGCCGATCGTTGTGAAGGGTCCTCATACAACTAATTGCATTTTATTTAGAGCTTTCAAATTTTGAAACCCTTTAAATCGTTAGGTTCTGTTAAAAATGTAAAATATACTCATGAGAATTTATTCGAAGCTACGTTATTCTACTTGTCTACAAACTAATTACATATTATTAGATATCTTATCAATTTCATAAATAAATCCTTTAAAGCTTTGACAAATTGAAGTTCCCTGTTTATAGTTCATTACCATACCATCATATATTATAGTAATTGTAAAATTTAATAATAATAAAGGATTTAAAGCCACCTTTGGTAAGTGTAGGGAGCCAAAAGCTTTCATTTTTTATTGTTTATGGTTTTCACGTGGTTATTGGCTTTCGCCAGTTTTCTGCGCGATATAATTTGTCGACGTGAAAAGTGTTCCAGTCAAAATGGAATTTCACAAACCAATATTTTAATTGCATGCTTAAACATTCGTTCAAAAACTTCTTTGACATTCAATGGATTTTATTTTTTTACAAAAAATTTTTAAATATAAATATGATTCATGAATATTAAACGATTTTCAAATACAATTTATATTTGAATATTTGTTCGAGTAAATTAATGTATCTCTAGTTAAATTGACCTGCACTGAAGTTTAATGGACACAGCAATATTTGCGTGAAATTACTCTCAGAACGAAATGTTTTATTTCCAAATTAATCGATAATGACATCACTTTGAACACGATGTGGATTATTGATAAAGAGACGCGTAGTAAATTATTAATTAATTTATTTAATTGATATCAGAAGTTGTCCTCTTATAAATACAATGAGATTGAGTGAAAGGTCTATTATTATATAAATAATGTGTATTTAATAAATAAAAAATAAAATAAATATATTTAGAATTGATCGAAGTATTACACATAACATTCAGGGTTTTATAGAACGACACCGGTAAAATCTTTTAACTCGCCTTACAGATACAAGTTCAGAAAATGTTTCTTTGCAAATGTTAGGAATGCTTACTTTGTAAAGTAAACCTATTTTACAATGTCAGCCTTCTAGATTGAGTATTTTTGAAAGTGCGCTGATAGTCGTCAGTTTCGATAAACAATTTTATAAATATAAAAAAACATTACGAGTATGTTATAATGCTGGTTATAACTAGTTACAACTGGTTGCATAATATAATTTGAAATATTATATTTTTTAATATTTATATAAATATATGTAAACATTAGTATTGGGTATTTGATATACGAGGCAGTTTAAAAATGTTGCCTCTATGTTACGTGATTGATTGAAACGTTATAAATTAATGAAATCTATTATCAATTCAAATATAATATTAGGTACAGTATCGCATAAAGAATTTCGAAAAGTCTACAAACTTTTTATTTATAATATTATACAATAGAATCATAGTTCAATGTCGGAAATATTTATTCGGCAAAAAACCATACTACAGTTTATTTTCCTTGGACATTCATTCTCAAAGTCGGATGGCATTTGCCAATGTTGCTACAAATATGTGACAAATATGTTGAACATCCTTCGGTGGTGTTTCGATACGACACGACATGGGTACCGCCATAAACGGCGCACACTCCCATCTCCAATGCTGGCAAAGCTCTTGCGATATACCGAATGTTGTAAGAGCTTGTGGACGGAGATCATTTACGATTTGCGAACTGCACGCTCGTTAGCGCTCCTCTACTATAAAAAAATCCTAATATCGAATATTGAATTACAACTAAATACATGTCTTTTTTGTAATTAACTTAGGATCTACCAACCTTTGTCTAAATGATGTACAACCATCTTTGTAAACTATCGTTTATTAGCTGTCTGTCTTATTTATCATCCAAGATTATTTTATGTGCGTATTATTATTATCATCTTAATATACTAAAATTAAGTGTTTTAAAGACCGAGCTATATTCAAAAATATATATTTAAATGCTTTTAATATTTAGAACTTATTGTAATTAATTACAAATATATTCATAAAAGGTTGTTTAAAACAATTATAATAATTTCTAGTTAACGTAATTCTTACACTTTTACTATGTAGTAATGAGAGGTATTTTTAATATTACAAAAAATAATAGTGATACCACTGTTATCTTGAGACGATTGCCTTTTGGGGTGGTGAAGTGACTAAATTATGACAGATCAGGAATAGGACTGTCAACTGTCAAATTCATTATCTTTTTAATAAGCAGAGTTTTGCTGCTCATTAAAATTACTATAAATAAATTGAACATTATCATGTATATGTTAAATATTTATATTGATTTGAAGAGCAACCTTTGGCAACTCTCGGTGCTAATAGGTCAGTTACAGTTAATTTATCCAATTAACAGCAGCAAGTCGTTGGGACAGTAAATTACTATACCATATATGTATTACGTATACTGACTGAAACTAAAACTAAACAGAACTCGGCAATAAACCTGCTTATTGCTGCGTTCTGTTATGATATACTTTTTTATAAACAAGCGCGCCTTTACCGCCGCCCACGAACTGTTGCAACTTCCGAGGAATCACAAGAGCTTTGCCGGCCTTGGCGCCCATACCGTATCAATCCGAAAATACCGCCGAAGGAAGTTCGTTCCACATTTTAGGTGTAAGTGGATGAAAATTTCTTCAAAACCGCACAGTAGACGATCGCCATGCATCTACCGGGTAGGGATGGTATTGCAGGCGATGACGTGCTGTGTGGTGATGAAATTCGGCGGCAGGCTTCACATCAAATAGCTCTTGGGAAAACTCCTTGTTGTAAAGAAGACTCACACAGTAGACACATCTTTACGCAATAACAGAGTTTCCAGCCGTTCACAGAGCACTGGGTTCTGAACAATCCGAACGGCTCTCCGGTGAACGTGGTCAAAAGGTAGAAGCTGATATTGGGGAGATTCAGATCAAAAATAAGAATAGTATTCCATATGTTGCCGGACTTGCGCCTTATAGAGCGTAAAGGTTTGGCCAGACTTGAAATACTGCCTCGCTATTATCACTCCCAATTTCATTGAGGCCAACTTGGCCTTGCTCTCCAGATGACTACGAAACGGACAGTCGCTCGAAATGTCGAGGCCCAGTGTTCTGATACTTAGCAAGGCATTGATAGGAGTGCTCTTAAAAAACAGAGATACGACAAATGAGTTTTTTTTCGAACGCGCAAATTTGTGTCTTTTGGGAGTTAAACTGAATGAGGTTTTTTCACCCCGTTCTGAGACCATACCCAGGGAGATCTCTAAAGACACAGTTAATATTTTGTCACACTCAATATTTTGACATTAAATTAATGTGAAATGAAACATCACCGGTAACTTATTAAATATTATTAACTATACACACACTAAATATAAATAAATTATCATTTTTATTTAACTGATTTCTGAGCTTTTTAAACATAATCATTGAAATGACCATGAAATCTGACCAACTAGTTATTATTTTTTCCTTAAATATTTTCGATATGATCATTGCACCTGTACCATAGTACTGGTTGCTGAAGTTCCTAGCTTAGTGATAAAAATAACCTACGTAATTGAAAGACACCTGGTTTTCTAGTGAATAAATTAGTCTCTTGATAGTGAATTGTATAGATTTGGTAATTTCTCGTTAAAAACTTAATAATAAACATTTATTTCCGACACCAAGTGTGAAATAAATTTTATGTAGGACAAATTCATGATACCATCACCTCCCAGTTAAATATAAGTGGTTCTTCAGGCATAACAAACGTTCTATATCAATTCGACCGTGGTTTTCTGTTAATTATACATTTCAATGCTTCCAATATGCGTACGAATTTGATATAATACGACATGACATATTTCAAGTAATTTGATATATCTGACATGCTTTATATTTCTGTCAGTCAATGATATCTATATGCTCGTATACTGACTTCCCTCTGAACTCCTATATAATATGATCATCATATATATTTTAACAAACTTCTTCTTAGTTGTTAATCTAAACATAGCGAACAATTATATTTTATACTGTTACATAGAAAGTTTATTTTTGTAGTAATTTAAATATTTATAGCCACAAACTCTTTTTTATATAACTTTTTGTCGATCTTCTAGTCTTAGAAGAGGTTAAGTTAATTGTTCTACATCTGTTGATAACTAATTGAAAAGATCTGTTTGTGACATTTCGTATTCTTTTAGAAATTAGATGTTGCTTCAAAGCAAAAAAAAATACATATACTATTTCATTATTTATTCGTCTATGTTGTTTTATTGATATGTTTAGTATTTCAACAAAATGTTATAAACGTATTATGATACTTCGTATACAAAGACAATCAGTTTTTTGCTTTAATATTACTAAATTAATTAATTTCGTTGTTTTTTATTTTCATTTTACCCACATTTAGTATGACTTTTTATATGTTTACCAACACTACTTTGCTTATAAGCCCCTTGTGAATTTTGAATTTGACATCGTGACCTTTCTTGTTCTTTTTATCGGAAGCGCTGCTGAGATTAAAATTCTAATTAGCCTTCGGTGAGTCTTCTTGTTATCAGAGTTCTTATTAACGCTTTTAAGATGTTGTTCCTTATAATCAATCATTCGCGTGTGTAATTGGAGGGTTGATTAAATTTTATATAATAAGCATAATTCGTATTTCGGGCACATTCCGGGGAGTTTAAAAGTTTGTTGGAAAAATATTTCGTAAGTAATTTGAATCTTCACAACGAAATCGTAAGTGTTCTAAAAATTTTGTAAGTTTTTTTAATGTCTTACGTTGCGGGCTTTTAATATTTGTCTACTTTTGAGAATAAGAGTCGACAAATGGTATTATAATTTTATATAATTTGAAGAGGTAGTGGAGTTATCAGTATTATTTCATAACTTGTAAATTATTCATTTCAGGAGGCGTTGTACTAGGGGATGTATATTATCAGAATTTATGATTTTATCGCGGGAAACTACGAGCCTTTGTTCAGCTCGTTCTGTTTTCTGATCTGCATCTGTAGCTGATTGAAACCCTGCCTTGAAATTTCTGATGCTTCTTATAAATGAGTAGTTTTGTGGTAATGTAAAACTTTATTTGTTTAATTTACTACATGTTAACACTAGAAGAATAAGTGTTTGATGGCAGCCATCGTGTACTGACAAAAAGTTGTCTGTGTTTGTGTCTTCGCTTGTCCATTGTTAGAAAGGCCTCGGACTTAAACTTAAGAGATCATATTAAATTAATCACTTAAGATAGTTTACCTTAAGCGACTCACCTCTGAGTTTAGCGGACACATGTTTTAAATAGATTTATATTTTTTATTTACAGCTTTAAATCAGATCAGCGAGATTAAAGGTGAAATTTCATTATATATCCATAGGTTATACAAAAAAAGTAGTCAGATAGATAGATATCAGACTATAATCTAGCTTATTATAAGAAATGTAGCCACAATAGCTACTTCGTAACAATCAGCTATAATAGAGTGGTACTATCTTCACCGAACAAACACAAATATATGTTACTAAAGTCATGTACGTAACTAAAGCTCATAAATTGGTTGGCTCTACTGGGGTAGATCGTGATGAATTGGAAAAACTCATAGTTAGGGTAAGGGTAATATATTTAATCCAACTTTTTTCATCTTTTCTTTCTTGCATCTTTACCTTAATCGTTATAATGTATTTGAAGCTAAAACATTCAACGGGATGTCAGTAAAATAAAAATAAATATGAAAAGTACATAAAAATATATAATAAAACCTTTTCTCTTTATAATATTACTATAGATATATTGTTTATAAGTACAAAGTTTAATTTTTATTTTTAATATAAAATGTTGGTATGTTATAACGAAATTAAAATTAAGTTTCATGAAGCCAAACCCTAGTGGACAATAATGAACAGTAAAGATAAGTAACAACTGAAACTTTAGTTGCAAAGTTACAATTTAAATGAAAGGATGAATATTAAATTCCAGCAGAGCGCATCTTTTAGTTAAAGTAATAACTTTTGTAAAATACAATAAGTCACATTGCGGTTATTTAATTAAACTTTGTGTTATGAAATTTCTCGAAGTCGTTGCATTAGGAAATATTCATTAAGAAATTACTTAAAGAAGCTCAAGAACAAATAAATTTGTGTCTTCTATAAAGACCTCTTTAGTATTGTCTGAAAATGGGTGAATGAATCCTTTCAGTTGAATTCCCCGGACACAATTTTGTGCGTTTACCAGTATGACAACCCTATTTGTTGTTTAACCTCTCTTCGAGAGCACTGCTCTCAATGCCTTGCTATGTATCAGTATCATAAGCTTTGACATTTCGAGTGATTGTCAGTTTTATCGTTATCTTGAGATTGACAGTTTTATTTTCATCTTGAGGCCCAGTTGGTCTCGATGAAAGTGAGAATGACCAACAGAGCAAGGCAGTATTTTAGGCCTGGACAAGATTTCCGCTCTATAAGGCGCAGGTCCGGCCACACAGAGTATTCTTCCCATGTCTGGTCCGGATCACCTCGAGCTTCTTCCATTTGACCACAAACAATGGAAAGCTGTTCGGATTGTCGGGGACCCGCTGTTCTGTGAACGTCTGATTTTTTTATTATTGTGTCGATACCTAGGTTATTTATACTTTTTCAAAATTTACAACGAGGCGTGTTTCGAAAAGCTATTTGATCTGCTATCTGATGCCGATTGTAATCACCGTACATCGGGTCATCGCCTTATAATTAGGAATGAACTTCAAAAAAGGCATACACTTTCACCTCCTAGGCAGGCAGTGCTCTTGCGAATCCTCGAATGTTGTAAATGTTTATGGGCGATGGTGATTACGTATCATCTGTGAACCGCACGCTCGTTTGACCTCCTCTAAAATATTTTTTTTTAAAAAAAAGGTGGTTCATGATCTTGTAATCACAGTAAAAATAATAATAATATATAGGATAAAAGGTTTGATATAATAATAACAAATAAGTTTGTTATTGATCTTGCGGGACAGGATCAGAAATCCCTTACTTCGTTATACTAAATAAGAAAATAATATATTATTTGCGAAGTAAGCAATATAATGATTACAATTACATAGATTTAATTACATAAATTTTACTTGATAAGGAACACTCACGACTTAAAACTTCGTGTAATCTCATTTTATGCACATCTTCACACCGTACCGGGTTTTTATCCAATTCTTTCACAATCCACTGTATAAAACTTTAGAAACGCAGATGTTCAAGAAACATGCCCATAAATTTCTTTTGGAGAGTATATTATAATAACTTATTATTTTAAGTTTCATCTAGTTAGCATTGTCATTTATATTTGGATTTATTAATGTTTAAAAATATATTATGTGTGTACATAACAGACTGGATTTTATATTAAGAAGTTAATTAGTTAACTATTTTATATTAATTCATAATTTTGTATTGTTTTTTTTAATGTGCATGGCAAACAGAAGTAACAGAGGCATCATTTACTTCTGTTTGCCATGTTGGTTGACTACTGGAGAGTACTTTAGCATTTAGTGAATCATTTGTACGATTTCTCTGTTGAATATAGACTGAAGCGATGACATGATGGATCGGAAATATATAAGAATAGAAATGTCAAAATCTTTAATAACATCGAATTCAATGTCTTTGATATAAAAAGAAATAAAATTTTGTAAAATTTTCTTTGCTTAAAATTATATATTTGAGATTGATAGTATTAACGTAAACAATTAATCTTTAAATTCATTTGTGCGTGGTAAATGTACATATGTGTAGTGTTGTTAGTTTTTTATTCATTTAATGTATTTCTAATGCATTATTTATAATAATATTAACTTTCTGCACTCCTTTTCCATATAAAACAACCATATAGTTTTCGTGAAAAGAAATACAAAGTTGTTCCTTCAAGAATTTATACAATGATAATTACGAAGTTATGACTTCGTGTCATAAACTTGTAAAAGTTAACGTAACTTTTGCAACGTTTGGAGTAAAAAATGAATGGGATTCATTTTTAAAAGTTAAATACTTAGAAGTAAGCAGCTCTCCGCCCTTTATTAAACTGAATTCTTCCGCGCCTTTTAACTTCGGATTATAAAAGTCCAAAGTTACAGTAGAAATATTTTGCATGTACCTCTATACATATTACAAATGCTTACATAAACAATCAATAAATAAAATTCTTAGTAGGTATAAGTCACAAATAACTAAGTAATAAATCTGAGTAATTTTCTCCTTGTCTTAATTGATTTCGGCTAATGAATATGTAATTTAAATAATCTTTAGTTAACTTCTCCGTGAGCGATGATGAGTTAAGCCTTAAGCTGATTACTTTAATATTCAGTATTTTCATATATAAAAATCACGTGTCACGATGTTCATTTTATGCTAAGATTAGCATAGGTTTAAGATTATATGTAGATATTTCTGTTATATTATCTGTTGTTTGGTCAACCTTAAAAGATAGGATAATTTTAAAGTTTGATATATTTGGTCTAACATATTATTTTTTTACGACAACAATACATTGATTTATTTTATAATATTAAATTGAGTTTTTAGTATAAATTATTTACACAAAGGAGGAATTTAAAACTAGTAAATTTTATTATTCCTTTCACACAGTTTAAAGTGAAGAAGCAAATATATTTATACGTATTAAATTTTAATGAAGTCAATTTAAAATAGAAATAAAATGAACTGAACATAATG
Source organism: Melinaea menophilus ssp. n. AW-2005 (assembly GCA_918358695.1). Taxonomy (NCBI): domain Eukaryota; kingdom Metazoa; phylum Arthropoda; class Insecta; order Lepidoptera; family Nymphalidae; genus Melinaea; species Melinaea menophilus. The sequence continues at coordinate 15,157,708 of OU911040.1, read as the reverse complement.
TTTATTAATTAAGCTATATTTAGGGTTTTATATAAATCTTTATTCTTCATATTAAATTTTAAGTAGTCTTCCCTTTAAACAGTATTTCTAAAAATCTGTAATGAATTTAATCTACTTTTTTTATTTATTGGTCAATAAATAAAAAAAGTAGATTAAATTTAATAATTCATTTATTAAATTTTTAGGCAAACAATTTTTGTATAATTTATATTCTGTATCCAATTATGTATTATCATGTACATTATTATAATATGATATGACGTATTAAATATACGAGTAGTATGTTACGTTTCCTAAATAACTTTATTTATCCTTGTTTGTCTCTAGATACGCTACAGTCTATTTTACATACACTCACAAACTGCAGAGAAAAATGTCCTACATTTATTTGCATCATGACTTAATACATTCTGCTGTGTTGATTCAATTATCCATAGGCATATCCATTGACATAGAAGTATGCATTCATCTTGTTACCTATGGCATATCCTTAATGGATGGAGATTGAAGTGACGTTGACTAGATTTCACTACATCGTGCTTAACGATTTCGATCTGGACCACTATTTGTTACTGTGATATGTCAAAGTGATGATAGAATGAACTGAAACATACTATCTATCAGCATTCACTAGATTTTGATTCTATATTCAAGATTTAAAAAGCAGTTTCCCATTTGTTGGAATATATATTTCTAAATAGTAACGCCATAAACAAATATTCCAGTCGAGATTGTTTCAATTTTGACAAATCTGAAGCTTTGAACTTTACTGGATTTTTATAAAATTCCGACCGATGCTTTTGTGTGTTCGGATGCTTCTATAGAGTAAACAATATTTAAACAAGATAATATTAAAAGATATCATGGTAACTACAATTTAGATAGTTTTAAAATATAAATTATTTTTGCATATTTTATTGTAAGTAATTCAAAAGTTTTAAAATAAAAAAAATGAAATATACAATATATATATATATATATACAATATATTGTATATTTCATTGAATATCGTCGAAAAATGCAGAGTTTAAATACAAAAGGCACCGACAAAGGAAAGCGCCAATAATCAAAATATGTAATACTACTACAACAATTGTGTTTTTATTGTATCCATATTGGATCCTTTGTAATCGCATTATTCACAGTTCGATAGTATTTTTACAAATAACAGTTGCGTTTATTATATGACTGTTGAAATATAGCATTCCCGCAAACACGGCCATTGCTTTTAAGTTCCAACATGCTTTTATTTTATTCAAGTATTGTGTAATATTAATATCCGGGTAAAATATTACAACTGTTGAAATATATATTTTCAAAGGTTAAAAATTACAATATGTAACAATAATAAAGCGTTGTTATCTTTTAGTCATCGTTCAATGAAAATAAAATAAAATTAAAATTAATGCAGATGAGTCATTTAAAAATTACGATTGGTATTTGTTGTTTTAAATGATAGCTTATTTATTACATGTAATATTATAAGATTTGTATAACATAAATAAATTAGATTTATCAATAATAAGACAATTTTTTTTGCTTTCTCTTACTTTGTTATTTTTTATCAGAAGTTTTTACGATTTTCAAATACTTTGCTTTTCAGAATTTATATACTTATAAAAATTGTATCATCTTCGTAACATTTATTTTGGTTTCCTTTAAATTTGGATAAGGTTATTAAATAATTATCTTTTGCGATATGTAAAACAAGGCTTTGTTATTAATTAAAGATACATAAACATTAGTATAGCTTATAATTTATTAAACAAAATATAAACTCTTCGAATTGATTATGATGGTTCTAGTTTTTCGTAAATTGCTCAATCAATTTTAACGTTATTGAAACTATGAGCACAACAATATCTTTCTGAGTTTGTCGCGTGGTTCATCTCAGATCAGAGACTTCTCAAACCTCTCGACCTATCGTAACGCGTTACCTTAATTTGAAGTGGAGAGTGTCTTTATAGAAGGGCTTATTTCAATACGTAAGGTACCCTCCAGATACTTCCGTTTGACATAGATAAGAGATTGGTATTCATTCAAAGATATAAATAAATAAAAAATTGATCAAACAAACAAGTCATCAATATTTTTTATATTACTAATGACGTTTTTTTTCTTTTTCTTTTATTTTTATTTTATTTATATATAATACTATTATTATCTCGAATTCCTAAAATTCAATAGACAATTATCTATCTATCTGAATATCTTTACAATTATAGAAATATGAAACTAATCTATAATCATTGTACAATAGTAAAAAAATGCATCGTAACTTATTCATTTACACTTCATCTGAACGTCAGCTTGAAGCATCTGACTTGAGTAAATAAAACATTTTGCGAATCTGAATTCCTTAAAGCATGCCCTTAACACGTATTTATTCATCATGATTGATGTAGCAATGGACTTAGATGAAGAATTTAAGTACAAAATATATAAATCGTTGCCTTTTTTATTAAGATATTATGAGCGTTATTGATAAACATATGAGTGAATACAAAATCAGATTTTTTAAAGACTCGTAAAGTTACTTAAATATATACATGCAAATATTACATAAGATATTCATATTAAATTAATTAAACAAAAACTATTTAAGAAAGGCCATCTGTCTTGTGAACATATGTTGGGGACATATGGACTTATTTAACTCGATTACAAATCTAAATTCTATGATTTATCTGGCACAAACACAATGAAAGTCATCCTACTACAAACATTTTATATTCCTAAATAATCTATTCTTCTATATTAATTTTTGGAAAGGCAAATACTAATTTATTTACACAAGCAAACCAAGAAGGAATTAACATTATTAATTGATTAAGGAAACAATCATTTGACAAATATACACACATTTTGTTTCAATGGTAAACGCAGCACTGATTATTGTGTTTAAATTATCTTGTATTGGAGTATACGAGTGTTTTGAATACTTTATAGATTAGCTTTTGGTATTGGATTGACCTGCAATGAATAGGCAGAAAATAAAGTGTTATCATTTCGGACGCCCGTCAAAAAGTTTATTTATCTCTTTGGAACAGTATTCTTAAGGTTTGTAATTATAACAAACAAAGTATAATTTTTGGATTGTGTGATTTTCGTTTTAATTTATTTAATATAAACATCCATAATGTAATCCCCTTAAAACTATTGCACCCTTGAGTCGCTGTTTTTTTTCTTATATATATATATATATATATATATATATATATATATATATATATATATATATATATATATATATATATATTCTTTTGGATAAATATAAATTAAGTAAATTTACATAAATTTGGATAAGGTTATTAAATAATTATCTTTTGCGATATGTAAAACAAGGCTTTGTTATTAATTAAAGATACATAAACATTAGTATAGCTTATAATTTATTAAACAAAATATAAACTCTTCGAATTGATTATGATGGTTCTAGTTTTTCGTAAATTGCTCAATCAATTTTAACGTTATTGAAACTATGAGCACAACAATATCTTTCTGAGTTTGTCGCGTGGTTCATCTCAGATCAGAGACTTCTCAAACCTCTCGACCTATCGTAACGCGTTACCTTAATTTGAAGTGGAGAGTGTCTTTATAGAAGGGCTTATTTCAATACGTAAGGTACCCTCCAGATACTTCCGTTTGACATAGATAAGAGATTGGTATTCATTCAAAGATATAAATAAATAAAAAATTGATCAAACAAACAAGTCATCAATATTTTTTATATTACTAATGACGTTTTTTTTCTTTTTCTTTTATTTTTATTTTATTTATATATAATACTATTATTATCTCGAATTCCTAAAATTCAATAGACAATTATCTATCTATCTGAATATCTTTACAATTATAGAAATATGAAACTAATCTAGAATCATTGTACAATAGTAAAAAAATGCATCGTAACTTATTCATTTACACTTCATCTGAACGTCAGCTTGAAGCATCTGACTTGAGTAAATAAAACATTTTGCGAATCTGAATTCCTTAAAGCATGCCCTTAACACGTATTTATTCATCATGATTGATGTAGCAATGGACTTAGATGAAGAATTTAAGTACAAAATATATAAATCGTTGCCTTTTTTATTAAGATATTATGAGCGTTATTGATAAACATATGAGTGAATACAAAATCAGATTTTTTAAAGACTCGTAAAGTTACTTAAATATATACATGCAAATATTACATAAGATATTCATATTAAATTAATTAAACAAAAACTATTTAAGAAAGGCCATCTGTCTTGTGAACATATGTTGGGGACATATGGACTTATTTAACTCGATTACAAATCTAAATTCTATGATTTATCTGGCACAAACACAATGAAAGTCATCCTACTACAAACATTTTATATTCCTAAATAATCTATTCTTCTATATTAATTTTTGGAAAGGCAAATACTAATTTATTTACACAAGCAAACCAAGAAGGAATTAACATTATTAATTGATTAAGGAAACAATCATTTGACAAATATACACACATTTTGTTTCAATGGTAAACGCAGCACTGATTATTGTGTTTAAATTATCTTGTATTGGAGTATACGAGTGTTTTGAATACTTTATAGATTAGCTTTTGGTATTGGATTGACCTGCAATGAATAGGCAGAAAATAAAGTGTTATCATTTCGGACGCCCGTCAAAAAGTTTATTTATCTCTTTGGAACAGTATTCTTAAGGTTTGTAATTATAACAAACAAAGTATAATTTTTGGATTGTGTGATTTTCGTTTTAATTTATTTAATATAAACATCCATAATGTAATCCCCTTAAAACTATTGCACCCTTGAGTCGCTGTTTTTTTTTCTTATATATATATATATATATATATATATATATATATTTATCGGTAATAATTTTTTCAAACCGTGAAGGAAAATCTTAGTATCGTAGTACTTTGAGGAGTGTAAAATTTAGCACATTCATAGTTCATATGAAGGATGAAATATATTTATAAATACATTACAAAAACTGTTGATTCAAATATTTAAGATGACGTAGAGCTACATTTAAATTTTTAATTTTGGTCATGTGCCAACGACTAGAGTTAAATGAGTTAACAAAATATATTGTTATAAATACGTATCCAAACATTTCACAAGATCAAAGAACCTGTCGCACCACATGATCGTGCTAACGACAAGATAAAGGACAGTATAAGAAACTTAACACAGACGTGGCAATCTAAGCTACTTGAAAGGTTGTCATGTAACATATGGAGTTACGTGTTAGACCCATGTTTTTAACTATTTAAGTTGTACTTTCATTAAATGGTTATTTTCAAAATATATAGTTAAGTGAAAGTTTTCAAAAATTTGTTTCAAAATTCCGTCTCCGCTCCATAAACACTAAACTTAACTACACTACTAAACTACATTATCTAATTTAGATCTAATTACTAAATAAAGCCTCAACACCTAACTAATACCTGTATATTTTATTTTTCATAAAAATAATAATGTAATTTTTGTACTATTATAATAGTCATAGTCATCACTATAATTATTCGTTTTTATTTCTTTTTATTATGTTAGAGGAGGGCAAACGAGCTTGCGGGTCACTGTTAATGTGTGATCACCGCCGCCCATGAACTCTTGCAACATCCGAGGATTCACAAGAGCGTTGCCGGCCTTGAAATTATTAGTTTAATCTGTACTCATTTCAATTTCATAGTTAAGAGCTGTTAATTCATATATACATACTTTTATTATATAGTCTGGAAATCTCCTCATTTATGTGGTACTTTTAATAGGTTAAGTAATCACTTTTTCATGTATTTATGTAAAAAAAGATCAAAAATATTTCACCGAAACTTAATTGAAAAATATTAATTATTTTTCCCAGCAGCAGCTTACATGATATTTTAGTTTTCATTTCTGGTTTCATTACACCTTATTGTTTATTGATGCAATTTTTTTTTCTCAAATATTTTTAAATAGTACAGTATAATCAATAAAATTTTCAGCTACTTATTATCCAGTTATGACACCGGTGCCCACAACAACAACGTGTTTTAAAAATCACGAGCTTAGCTTTAAAGTTTAAAACTTGAGTGCAATTTTCATTCTAATATGAATAAGCACACCATATACATTAGCATGTGCAAAGTGTGGAGATAGTTAGTATGATTTGTCATAAAAGCAGATTATAGTAATTTATACCAGCGATTATCCTTCTGTTGCACAACACCGACCACGCATATACTCTTATATATTAGGTAGAGCAGTAAATGACAGCACAGCGCTGAGCTTGGTACCATAATATATGAAGATGTTTTGCATTTGTTGCTTTTTTGGGTGTATTTGGTCTTTTAGTTAATTTCAGGCTGTAGTTTAAAATATTCATTAGATCTTCTATATCCATATTTACCTCGCTATAAAAATTATACTGATTTGGTTGGTTATAATTTACTTTAACTTCTTTGTAGAAAAAATATTTGAATTTTATTGAGGTACCTCGCATACTAAATAAAATTATGATTTCATTTATTTTATTAATCAATATATTTGTCAATCAATTTATTATATTAATTATTATCATTGAAAAAAAATAAACATTCTAATAAAATTAAATAGCAAACTTTAGTACACTCCTTTTTATCTAGGTTTATTTCAAACTAAATCGAACTTTTTAATAATTACCTAGTAATCAGATTCGAAATGATGCAATAATAAAATAATTTATCTAACAGAGTTTTTGGTACTGCTCCGCGTTTTCATTTTTGAAATTATTTAAGATAATATTCCAGACGCGAATATTCTTCATACACGCATAACTTATGTTTTAAATAAAGTTCCTCATTATTCCATACACATTAAATATACTATAAATATGTCCATCTCACAAATTAAATCACTTTTCTATGTTAACTTCTCATGTAAATACATTAAATTAGTATTTTATTGCAAAAATATTCATTACTTGCCAATAATCATTTTTCCCCACATATTATTTTTAGACTTTATATTTAATAAAATGTTTAGATTTGCCTCTCAATATTATACACAAAAACTAAAGGATCATTTAAAAAGGATCAAAGGATCAGTTATCATCCAAGCCCCTGTTTGGATCCCTTCCAAGCATCCAACTACGCGAATATTCTCATCCATAAAAAATCAATATAGGAGGAAAGAAGTCCTCTGTGATAAGTTTATAACATGATATTAAGTTTCCATGCTTCTCAAAAACGCTTAGGATACTTGATAGATTTGTTCAGAATTTCGTACACAGACAGATAACACGACACGACTTACATTGCAATATGAGCTTATGCCAAAGGTAATAGTTACATGGATAAGATCATTATTTATTATAATTGTTGTATATTACATCAAAGCGGGCGTTAGCTACGAGTAGCTCCGAGTGACGAAAGCACCCATAGTGCTGAAAGTCTAACTCGGTATATATACGCGCAATATCGATTTTTTATACAGGAGACCTTCTGGTATGAGTGTGGTATTTTTAGAAAGCCCTTGGCCCATAGACCCAGAAAATGCGTTTACACTTAGCAATATACCCACCGCTTCCACCTCTACGGCCGTTTGAAAAATGAGACTATAATTTAGTTTTTGGCTCCGCACCAGTATAAAATTACTTATTTCCACCTTTATTGGTTTGATTTGCCTGAAAGTTCTCATCGAGACCTTTCCAACAAGCCCAAAAACGTCAAAATCCGACCACCGGTTGATGAGATATGACATTTTGAAAATTTTGAGTGGCGCCTCCATCGAAGATTTCTTGAAAGTACTTTGTCTGTTTGTGTGTATGTTCGTAGTTTCAACCGATTTTGTTCAAACTTTCAGGAATTGAAGTATATCAAAAACTAACACTTTTTTGTACTACGACTTTTCGATTTGGCCGCCATGTTGGCCGTGGCCGGCCCTCAAGAGGCCAAAATTGGCAAAAATTTTTCGTAGAGGCACTGTGGCCAAACCAGTTGACGTACATTGTCAAATTGAGCATCATTGGAAAGGTCTCAAGCTCATCTTTTGAATAATATCCATTTTGATGGCAAAAACATTTGTTGGCGTGACATTTTTGGTCAAAAGGCAAAAAATGGCCAACTGGCCGGGGACAGATCGGCCATTTTTTCGAAAACGGCGCCACCGATTTTTTCGAAAATATCCTCATTCGTTGCCCCAAATTAGAGCTAAAATTTGGTATATAGCATATATCTGGGAAAACTCGTTATTTCGAGATATGGCCGTGAGAAGTTCAAAAAATCATGAAAAATGACCAAAAATGGCCAAAAAATTACTTTTAAAGCCAGAATCGTACTCACAACACGGTTAAAATTCAATGCTAGTTGCACAGTGAATAAACTCACTAACGCATTGCCGTCTGTAACAATAAAACAAAATTTAGAGAAAAAATTCCGAATGCTGAAGAAAATCTGTTTTGAAGCAATGAGTTAAAAAAATAAATGGAAACTGAAAAAATCAAATGAAAAAAAAATCGGGCACCTGTGGGAATCGAACTCGAGGTCTCGTCTTCGTCATTACAACGCTCATCCTCTGAGCCAAAACACTTTCATTTTGTCAGAGGCAACTATTCCAAATAAATGAGTATATATTTGCATGAAAAATAATCGAACAGCATTTTGTTTCCAATCCTTTTACAAAACTATTGATATCAAAACAAAAACTTCTCAACGAAGTAAATACCGAGTGACGAAAGCGAATCCACTGACAAAACTCCTGATATGAATTTTGCGACATAAAAAAACAACGAACATTTTTATTCACAAACGTAAACAAACACAAAAAATGTAAATATGTTTGGAACGTTATTTTCTATTTTTATTTACTTTGTTGTTTTTTATTTGAAGAGCTAATAATAATTCCGTTACCCATAAATGTAATCCGCTGTGACAAGCTATACAAAGAGTCCGTTATAACCAGAGGGATAATAACAACGTTATACGAGTATTTAATACGAGTATAACTATAGTATAATAAAACATAACATACATACGTAGTAGCGCTAGTGACAGAAAAAATTAGAGGCAGCCGTCTGTCATGGCACGGGCATGTTATGAGGAGGGATAAAAGGCGCGTGACCAAAAGAGTGCTGGGTATGGTAGTGGAGGGATGGACAGATAGACGACGGCCGAAGAAAAGATGGATGGATTGCGTGAAAGACGATATGCAGAAGAAGGGAGTGGGTACAGAGATGACGAGTAACAGGAGAGTATGGAAGGAAAAAACATACTGTGCCGACCCCAAAACAGGATAAGGACAGGAAGATGATGATGATGATGAGTAGTGAACGTAACACAAGTCATAAAATATATATTTGCCTATTAAATAAATCCCAACAAAGACAGTGAAAAAAAATATTATTTCGAACAAATAAAATAAGACAATAACCAAAACGAAATAAATAACAATTGCGTTTAATTTTAATATTGTAAAATGTGTATTGTGAATACTTTTTGTTAAATATTCTATGGAACGTTATTGAGAAAAATAACGATTCAAAATAGTATATTTGTTTTGGCGGTCAATTATGCATTCATCCGATTGCGATTAAACTTTAGTGAATACATGGAGGATAAGGTTGCAATTAACGATGGTTTTTTTCACAAATTTCACAAGTTTTGTACTATAACAACTATGTTTTCTTCCCTTTAAGTAACATTTTTTTTTTTTTGTTGTGTTTCTGCTGTTAGCCCTACTGGCCATGACAGCGTCACCGGTGGAATGGACGGGTGCAGAGACCCGCCCTTGAAAAAGGGGGGCCTGAAGGGCCCCAGGGGAACGCGCGTCCTGAGGTCGCCTCCTGTGAGGCTCGGACCACGGCTCAGGACGCCGTTAGGTGGGAAGCGAGGGTTGGATGTGGGTTAGGATTTGACACTAACGTCCTCCGACGGCAGAACGCCGGAGCAACGTGCTTGGATGGGGCAACGTGCTTGGATGGGAAACTTAAGTAACATTGGAACTTCCGACGGGTATCAGGGTATTTTATTAAGATCGTATTGGAGTAACTGAGTTATATTTTTAATATATGTAAAGGTAATATGTAAGGTTTCTAAATATTGTCAATGTTGTCGTAATAATAAATATTTTGTAACACAATGCTAATCGTTTGGTATAAACAAATCTTTATATAAACTGAACGTGGTTCATATCAGCCTACATTTACACAAGTGGCCATTTATTATATTTGGACTACGAATTTCAATGAAAACATAATTATGATGACTAATTTTACACCTACCATAATATATCAACATTAAATAAATATTTTTTTTTTGTTACGGCTTTTATAATATGAATAGCTGAAAAAATACAATAGTAAGACTTACCACAATAAATAAATTTATACAAAATAAGAAAGTGGATAAACTCTATATAACAAACTAACATAATAAGGCACTACAAATATTAAGAGAGAAAAAAGACAAAGCAAAAATAAAGTATAAACGATCACCTTCTGAAAATAATTTAATAGTTTATAAGGTGCTACGCAACCGCCGTAATCGTATGTGCAGAGATACCAAAAAACGTTATTAGGATAAATTTCTCACAAACAAAAATTTCAATAAAACACAGAAATTTCTTTCTCTCTGCCTTACCAATGCCAAATTCTTCTGAATTTCATTTAGGTATCCTTAGTGAATGTTAAAACTACCATACTCTCTATTTCTTCTTATGCTCAAAAATTATTTATTCTTTCTTTCTTTCTTCATACGAAATTCACAAATCTATTAATATTCAAAATAGTCTTGTTATTCTATTAATGTACAAATAAACTATAGATTATTAGATGTCTCATGTATGTTATTAAAAAAAATTTAAAAGAATTGCCAATTCGTAATTCGCTGATTCTTATATAAATTATTATTACGTGTTGTAAAATATCAATGGTTTATTATAGCATCAGATCTTATAGTGAGTATATAATTTAGTAAATTTAAAGTCGCCTTTGGGTAGTGTAGAGGGCAAAGCTTTTAACTTTAATTGTTAATAGCTTTCATATGGTTATTGACTTTCGCTACTTTTATACTTGATATATTTTGTCGACGTGAAAAATGTTTCAGTCAAATTGAAGTTTTAGAAACCAGTATTTCAATTGCTTGTTTAAACATTTGTTTAAAAACTTATTTGAAATTCAATGGATTTTATTTTATTACTATACCTCAAATCAAATATTTTAATTGTTGACGTTTGACGATGTTGATTGTTGATGATGTGATGTGAAAATAAAAAATTATAATGTATATAAGAAGTTATTGTCTTATAAATATGGGCTTGACTGAAAGGTCTATCATTATACATATGATAAGCAAACTAAACATTTTTAGTATTGATAGAAGTGGATTATATTAAATTTAAAGTTGTAATTAATAACGTCTCTAATAAATAAGGTATAATGAGCTTTGAAAACTTGAACAAATATGTATTATTTATAAAAAATACACAATAAATCATTAATATGTTAAAGGTTGCATTTGAATATGATGTAAAAGATCAATAAGTGCTTAAATTTTAGAGTCATTATTTATTTATTTGCTAAAATATAGTAAAATGAGAGAGAGAGAAAGGGAGAGAAAATATAGTGAGATGTAAAAAAATTATAATGTGCATTCATACCGAATCTTACATATCATTGTAATTATTCAATGTCTCTTTCCTTAACACTATTACGTTTCTATAAATTTGAAATTAGTCTTCCTTGTCGAATTCAAAATCAAAAGCCTTCAACAAACGTCTCCTTGAAGACCAAAATCTCTTAACAAGACTTAAAACCAGTGGCTCTTTGCAATTAGTAAATGATAATTTAAAATTTAATTTTGTTTTATCATAAAACACTTCTTTCCTAACAGATGACAAAATTTTATTACATTTAACCACACCGAATTACATTAAAACAAAATTATGGATTTATTAACTATGTACTCGTTTTTTCATTCCTTTTTCTTCTTCTTAGTCGTTTCGCTCTTGACAGAACGGTCGTGGTCACGTTGAGGCGTCCCTGCCAGTGTCAGACGTGGACACAGCTTTCTTTTCCATCTCTCCCTGTCTGCAGACTGTCTGGTGCAGTCTGACACACGGTTTCCCACTGCTGCTTTAATTTGATCCGTCCAGCGCATAGGTGGTCTGCCACGTGCTCTGGTTCCTTCTACTTTTCCTTGAACTACCAGCCGTTCTATGGAGTTATTATCACGTCTAGAGACATGGGCAAAGTACTGCAGTATACGTGTCTGTACTATGGCCGATAGAGGCTTTGTGACGCCGAGTTCCTGAAGTATGAACACATTGGTGCGGAACTCTGTCCACGATATGCCCAGCATCTTTCTCCAGCACCACATCTCTAGGGCATCTATCTTCCCCTTTTCCAATTCACGTACTGTCCATGTCTCTACCGCGTAAAGGAAGATTGGGAATACCAGCGTTCGCATAAGTCTGACTTTGGTGGTTTTGGTGATGTTGCGATTCTTCCACACTTTTTTTAGTTTTTCTACCGCAGTTCTGGTTATGGCCATACGACGCTTAACTTCATCTACGCAGCCGCCATTATTTGAGATTAGGGCCCCAAGATATACGTAGACTTGAACCACGTCGCAGTTCGCAACCTATGTAACTTCTGGCGAGTTGTCATTGACGCGGCCCACGATCATGATCTTGGTCTTAGATCGGTTGATCTTCAATCCAAACGTTAGGCTTATGCGCTCCATTTTGTGAAGTAACTCCTGCATGAGGTCCGCGCTAGTGGCAAATAAGGTGGTGTCATCTGCGTTTCGTAAGTTCGAGATCCTGAATCCACCAATCACAGGACCATCGGTCCAATCTTCGAGAGTGATTCGCATTGTAAGCTCGGTGTATATATTAAAGAGCAATGGTGACATTATACATCCCTGTCGCACACCCGCACGTGGTTGGAAATTATCTGAGAAGAGGTCATCTGTGCGCACTGATGCTGTTCCCCCTTCGTAAAGTCCCCTGAGCAAGTGTACGAGGTGTTGTGGTGTGCCCATTTCCAGTAGTGTTTCCCACAGCGTTGGCCATTTCACCGAGTCAAATGCTTTTGAGAAATCAATAAAGTATATGTATGTTGGCTTGTTGAATTCTCGAGCTTTTTCGATAATTTGACGAACGATTAGAATTTGCTCACGGGTTCCCTTTTCTTTTACGAAACCGGCTTGTTCGGGCGCAATTTCTTTGGATAAATATGCTTTTAGTCGCTCGTTTATAATGAGCAGCATTATTTTACTAGCGTGCGTAATTAGTGCAATGAGTCGAAAGTTGCCACATTGCTTAATAGAACCCTTTTTATGAAGAGGAGTGAAAACTGTGTGAGCCCATTCAGAAGGCCATTTGCCTGTGACCCAAATCTTGTTGCAGATAGTGTGGAAGATTTGAATGCCATATTCTCCCATTGCTCGAATAATTTCGATTGGGATTTCATCTCTTCCTGTGGCTTTCATTCCTAATATAATAATAAAAGGATAGGAACTTTATTTCTTAAAGTAGTTTTATTAAGACAATTTTGATATTTTCTTGCTAACGTTATACCCACACGTACTAATAAGAGATAGTTTTAATATTATAAGGATCATAGTAATAGTGATAGTACTATTATCCCAAGAGGAAAGCCCCTCGGGATTGTGAAGCGATTAAACTGTTACAGATCAAGAATAGGGCTGTCGACTAAGAAGTTCATTATATTATCAACGACCTGATCTTATTTATCGTTTCGGAAATTTATTGGGGGTAGAATTAAATATAGTTATTTACCGTAGAAATCTGGTAAAAAAGGCTTCAAGAATTTTTATTGCTCATTAAAATTACTAAAATTATATATCTTTAAATATATTGAACATTGAAACGATAGCTTTTATATGCTATACATTTATATTGAATAAAAAAATATTGTTAATTTAGATAAATTTAATAATAATCTATATTTGTTACTACAACATAAAACTTAACAACAATATCAAAGACATCTTCAACAACACAACCTTGACAGTTAAATTAAATGAGACATCGTTTGGTGTATTTTTGTATCAAAATATACAAATATTTATTTATTTGTACAAATACCCAAATTTACGAACAATTATTTTTGATATCAAGTGTTATGAAACGTCTAAATTTATGTTATAATACCTCCCACTTAATTACAAGTTGTTCTTCAAGCATAACAAATGTTCTAAATCAATTTTACCGTGATTTTCTGTTTCCATTGCTTAGAATTTAGTACATATTTGATATATTTTGTAACGTGGATCATATTTCCCGTAATTCTGATATATCTGACATGTTTGATTTTTCTGTCAGCCAAAGATAGCATATGCGGACTACCCTTTAAAGAACTATGCATTATTATCAATTTTTTTAACAAACTGTGTTCATACTTTAACAAAAATATTTTTAAAATAAAGCAGATTAATTATAGGATATCAAGTACTATAGCTATTATCGTGAATAATAAACTAATTCAGTTTGTTAGAGTAAATCCGACAACTGTTGTCCAGTATCAGCTGTTATAACTTGCAATTACCAAAAGCTTTTACCAAAACTAAACGGAAGCTACGAATACAATTAATTTTAGTATTTACAGAGAATTTACATTTTATAGAATACATTATTTAACAACATACATATTATATTTATCATTTATTTTAAAGATAACGGTCAAACTGCGAGTATGGCTTAAATATTACTAACACACTGAAAAGTTGGTTAAAAATAAAATTTAAAAATTAAAATTATATAACAATTATTTGAAGTGACGAGGCTCTCCTCCTTCTGTTGTTTAAATTTACTTAAATCTAGATCAAAAACATCATGCATCGTTGTAAGGATGAGAGTAAAGTTAATTAAACCTTGGAATATATTTAAGAAGTTGCTTAAATAATGTTTAATATAGATTTTATACTATAGTAGCATTTACTATAGTCTTCTCTGCTTTCAGTATTTTTTGAATAATTCAGATTTTAAATTCATAATGGTTTCTCTCTACTGAATGTACTAATTCCAAATCCATTAAAAATAACAAGAAAAATTATTAGCAACACAAGTAGGTCAAGCTTAATTATTTATAATATTTATATTACACTTAGTGTGACTTTGTAAATATTTTCTTATATATAATTAGCATTAATTTATCCAGATTTTATATTTTATTTTATATTATTCACTTTGTATTGTCAACTAACAGTAAATATGTACATAAATTTAAATTCTATTTCTACCTAAGAGTATGTATATGTATCATAATTACTAAATAATTTCATCTCAACATCTGAGTATACAACTTTCTTCTTAAAATATCAACAGTTAATAAAAATGTTATAGAAACTTTCATGAACGTTTCAACAGGAAGTTAATTAACGCAAGTTCCTTCCCTAGTTTGTTAATCTTATTCGACAGAAGAGGTTACATAAAGTACTACTAAATCAAAATCAATGATAAAAAAGAAATGATGTGTTGATTATATTATGTTTATAATTATTATAATTATCTATACTTATGTTATCATCGCACACTTCATTCCACTAAATATTCTTTGATAAATTATTTCGTACCACTATATCTAATATTGTATAGTTCAAAATTTATACAATACTATACTCCAATAACGAATCGAAGTTTGAAATTGTAGACAAATTTAGTTAATATGTAGTTTAGATGAACAACGAAAACCATGTCATCGATTATTATCTGCGACTACGTGGAATTACCTATCACCTCCGAAATAAATATACTCAAGGTCACTTTTCATTTCGTTATATGGATTATTTCTATTAAATGGATTATTACTAAAGTAAGATAATGCTTTTCCTAGTAGATAGTTTTGTTACTCAGTGTAGACGAATGTTGATACTTTTAAGAGAAAAATTAATTTGGCCAATTAATATAGGTATTTCATTTAATAGTTTTTGTGCTAATTTGTATTATGTAATATATTTTTATTAAGCCGCTATAAAAGATAAAAATATTTCACTCTTGATTATATCATATGTTAGGAAAGTTTATGAAAGGGGTAAAATGATTTCGTCATTTTGACCCTTAATACAATTAAAAAAACATAAATGCAGTTTACATATAAATTTATTAAATAGGGTAATCGTTAATGAATGACCAGCGGGTCAGACACAGTAGTAGTAGGATCTATAATAAATTATTATGTAATAACAAGTTACTAAGCTTTTGACCGAGGATTTGATTACGCGGGACGATATTTAGAAGTGGAAAAGAAGATGTAGAATAAAATATCGTACAAACCTAACTAGCATTTTTGGATAAATAATAGGTACCTCTAAACATACCTATACGAGTATATTATTAAATAATAGTATTAATAAGATTAAATATTTATTTAAAACGGTTTATGTTGAATATTTTTATCATCTCATTTCTTCTTGTTTCAAAGCAATCGGCAATTTGTTAAACCGATTTCTTTCTGCAATTCCTTACAGTTCTTCTCAAATACGAAAATTATCTCTAATACTACAAGTTTATATTTAAAATGTATTTTTTTAACATATTTATTTCATACACCAAGTAAGATGTACTCGTAGCTATTGTAAATAACATATGCACACATTTTCTCTAAAAACAAGCCAAGCTATAAATTCAGTAAAACTGCTTAAATATGTAATGGTAAGTTAAAATATAAAACTCCAACCTTAAATTATATAGTATATAATGGATAATTATTTAAATTCAGTAAGTACTTATACAAACTCGTTACGAGCTTCACTTCATAGTTTTAGTTAGTATTCGGTGGCTCAATAATTAACACATAATTACGGATTACTCAGTCGATAGAATTATCCTCTATCCCTCTAAATCCGAGTAGAGTTGAAGTAAAGTAACAAAGACAAGCAAGGGTTCTTCAATTACAAAGAGCTTTAGATTTTCGTTCATCCACGGTAAGGCTATTTTTAAAATAAAGAGATTTTATTATCTTTCAATTAATATATTCTCTTTTGTTATTTTCCACATAATCGTATATGGTGAGCCGACCTTTCGATATTAGCCTATTAATTACATTATCATGACACTCGCCTCACCCACTTCACGTGCGTCTCATTCCAGGACACTGTTCCTGTAAAATGCGGTAATTGTTTGACCTCACGTACATAGCGATGTGGTCGTACATTCATAACATCTATGACATTAATGTTTGTGGATGTCGAGTTTTTGGGTCAAGGTATAATGTTTTGTATACAATATTTGTATAATAAAATTTTCAATAACTTGTATTCACTTTAATATAATAAAAATAATATATTCGAGACTGAGTACCGTTTTTGTTTGAAATATATATTACTGATTTTGTTCAGTTTTTGAAAATGTTAATAATTCCTTATATTGTTAATTTTCAAGAACTGAATATCAATTTGAAATAATGTTTAGGTTTAAATAAATATTAATATGCTACAGTATATTATATTACAATCTGTTTTATTTCATACCCAAAATAAAAAAAAATTAACTAAATTACATAAATTTTAAAGAAAAAATTAAATATAATTTGAATTAAAAATTAAAACTGTCATGACGCTTTTATTCAATTTCCATAAATACACCATGAACAAGATCGAATTAAAAATAAAAACTACCAACCAACCAAACCAAAAATCAACATAGGACAGAACAAGACAAATTATTGCCAAAAAGCTCTCACTTATCTCAAATCCAAATGACAAGCACATGGAAATAGTATTCCGTGTGGTCGGAATAGGTTATTATATACTTAACAGTATAAACATTTTATAGATTTTTTGTGGTAAAATTTTAATGTAGATTAATATTAAATAAATTTTGTTTAAAAAAAAATCTATAATTAACGAATGATATTGTTATAAATTGGTCTGTTAAATGTACATACAAGTACATTAAAACCATTTCGATCACAAGACGTTTCAACAACAGTTATTATATTAGTCTTGCCACGTATCATCCTCAGTATACCATTAATATATACAAAGTGTCCCACTTAATAATAAAAATAAATAGATAAATAATTATATATATTATATTTAAGGTATAATTTATTTTCTAATTCTTATAGATAACTAGATTTATTATAATAAGAGTATAATAAAAAATTGAATTGAGATGATGGAGAAAGGCTAATGTTGGTTTTATTAAAGAAAAATAAATAAAACTGAAACTACAGTCGTAATCTTTTATATCCTTAAGACTACTATTTTGAGTAAAAATCACAACGGCGACTCCTTACAAAGACTATTTGAAAGGTGTTGATGGCAAAGAAGAGAGATTTTAATAAAATAAAATAGTATAAAAAGTAACAAAAATACTTTAAGAGCTTATGAATACATAATAATGTATATTGGTGTAAATAAGAATCTCTCTAATATATAGAATTGGATTAATGTTACTAACTTTCAACTCAACAACGACAACTTGTTTCAAGTTTTATTATATTTATTATAAACTATTACGGGTTAGAAGTGTTGTTAAAAATATTCTGTAAATAACAAATCTACAATTTCCACTATAAATTTCACCATTTCTTAGCAAAATTACTATTCAGAGAAGGTTTTTAAGAATAATTTTGTTTATATTGTAATTTATTTTTAATTAAGATCATATTTATATAAACTTATTATAGGGAATATTAATATTATGAACAAGGACCACCGAAGGAGCGATTGCCGAACAAAGAACATTTGAATAAAAATTTGAATTAATCATTCATAATATAAAATACTTTGCCCTTCAGTTTTTGAACCATAATAGCGTAATACTTTATCGATGAAACAAAGTGAAGTGTATTCACCTTGAAACAGCAAAACCAAAATAAAATACTATCAGAAGTGTGACATGGCAACATTATAACTCGTCTTGATATAAAACTTTTTTTATGTTTTATTTCTTATTTAATTGAAGACATATGAAACATTATATTTATAAACCAGACATATGAAACATTATATTTATAAACCAAAACAAAAAATGCGTACCTATAAAATTCGTAAAAAAATGTTATTGGCGACTGAGTAATGATTATATATATATTTTTTTGAGTTTTATAAATTAATAAAGGATCATAATTAGGCATGTTTTTTGATAATGATTTTTATAATGGTGGTTGAAAATTATTTTAAATGATTATTGGAATATTTTTCTAAAGCTAAGTAAACAAGTGTTGTAAGCTCGTTCTGTAAATAGCGCAACATAATTACATGGAATTAGCTCTCACTTATAACAAGGTACTGTGCGAAGAGGAACTTACAGAAGAACTAAGCAAATAAGCTATTTTGAGATTTGAGATTTTAAGAACACTTGAGTGTTTGCTCAAAGAGGAAATTAAACTCAAGTAAATATTTTAAATTAAGTTTAAATATTTTAGCATTTATTTTATGAAAGGATTCAATTTTAAAATCGTATAGACGTTTTTAATCTTAAAAGAAATCAAATTCGAAAATTTAAAATTTTACAAGGATTAGAGGTTTTTCAGATATTTATTTATATATTTTCCACTTTGAATCAGTACCAATTACCGTTTGTATAAATAGAAAAACATTAATTTTCACATCAAATATTATAAAATGATCTGTATGATCTGTAAAAGATATAACACGCTGTTATATATAAATCATTATGATTTCATTATTGTAAAAAACACAGGCATATTGATGAAACGCTTGAGGTTATGACCCAAAGAGGGTAACAAAGCAATTACAATTTTAAAGTTACAGTTAATAAGATTATGATTGTAATTCTTTTTAATTAAAATTAGTTTTTTTTTTACTTTCCGTCTATAGCTACCGGTAATTGGAGCAGTCTGTAGCATGCTACAATAGGGACTATTAAGTTATCGCTAGTATAAACCAGGAAATGAATCCAAACTTTGATTCACAGGGAAAAATCTGAAATTATGTGAGTACATTTGAACCATTCTTGTGTTCCTCCTAAACTAGTCTTAATTTCTTTCCAAAATTTATTATACTAGAGTTTATAGGAATCGGGATTCTGCATCGCAGTAGGCCCGTTAGCGTAGTTTAGATATTAATAGAAACTTAGATAGTAATTATATTTTAATTAATTCAAGTGATATACATTTAAATATGTCTCATGGTCCTGATAATATTTATAAAATTTTTAGGATCGTGTCTGAATTTGACGGAAATCCTAATGTTCTTACTAGATTTATAAATATATGTGATCAGATTGTAAAGCAATAGTTTAAAAACTTTCCCGGTTGCGAATTATCTACTTTGTGTGTTTTAACCATTTCATTAAATAAAATAACCGGAACTGCTGATGCTACAATTAATTTTAATGGTATTCAAGATGGTTGGTTAAGTATTAGAACATCTCTTAATAATATTTTTTTGGATCAACGTCACGAAACAGCCTTATACAACGACCTCTCATTAGCCATTTGAAATAATAGACTTAAGGAATTTTAAAGCCATTATCAAACGCTACTCAGTACGGCAATTACTTATGTTACATTACATGAACCTTTATTAACTACAATTGAAACTAAACGCGACTTATATAAAAAAGTTACTAAACAGGCATTTGGATGTGTCTTAACACAGCGCTTAAGGTCACGAATTCTGTGCATGCTCCCGGATACTATTGAAAAAGCTTGAGTATGTTTAAGATAAATTAAATGTTACTTTCTTATAG
Source organism: Melinaea menophilus ssp. n. AW-2005 (assembly GCA_918358695.1). Lineage (NCBI taxonomy): Eukaryota > Metazoa > Arthropoda > Insecta > Lepidoptera > Nymphalidae > Melinaea > Melinaea menophilus. The sequence continues at coordinate 15,137,069 of OU911040.1, read as the reverse complement.
CAACGTAAAGATGGACGGAAACAACAGATGGACAGTAAACATCTTCTAATAAGCACATAGTACATCCCTTACCATTATATCACCCTCGACCCCAAGGTTTTCAACCCTCAACCCCTAGTTGGCCAGCCCCTATAGCACAACGACCTATACAACCATCACAGCCTTTTAAATTTAACACACTAGAATACAACAAATGCTCTGAGCACGCCCACCTAATTGTAGCACCCACATAGCAATATTTTCCTTATTCCTAAGAATAATTTAATCAAAATACTATGCCAAAACCTATGAGGGGTATTCAAAATTTTAACCCAAGCTCATATTTTGTACTTGGTAACCTGCCACCAACTAATTACTTAAAATCTCGTGATATGAATGAATGTGTGTCTTATGACGATATGTATTATAATTATCCAGAGTACTATTACGAATCAGACTATAATTATTATATCGAACAAAATAACTTTGACAGTAACTACAGTCTCAACTTTTATAATAGTGATTACTAAATTAATAATGATAAAATATGTAAAGAAAGTGAATCCCAATCGGATCCTAGTTGTTTAAATTAGGATTTTCGATTAGACCTGAAATCACCCAAAACAATATAAAATTTACATTACAAACACAAAGGCAACTCCCGAATATTCAAATTAAAAATTCTCCAGCAAAACTTTGAATAGATACCAGTGCAAACAAATCCTTTATTAGTCCTTCTGTTGTTAAAAAGTACTTTTAAAATTTTCGAATAAACGTATTTTCATCTCGATGGTTGGTGGCAGTATTGAAGAACTACACGCCTCCAGGTGGTAGGGATGCGACTGCAAGCGGTTGCCTATAGTATTATTAAAATTTTTAACCATGAATTAAATCTAATAGCACTGTTTTCTGTGACAAATGTATTAGAAGATGCAATGTTTGTACGAAACGTCAAAGTTTTTAATTAAAATATAAATATGAACGTTTGTTCTGTTTCTGTTCGCGTTGGTAAACACCAACGCGAACACGCACGAGTATAGGTATAATAAATATGTTAAAAAAAATTAGTAAAATGCTAAGCAAAGTTTTGATCTTAACGTAGCGAATAAAGTCAGTGTATTTTTTTGGTTGTGCCACTGTTAGTTAACTAGATTAAAGGCAAACAATGTTAATAGGTTAAAGGGCGTTCAATTAGTTACCAGTTACTAACAAAAACACTAAATCTAATAATCTACTTGGTATAATATGAGGTCATTATGATAATATTACGAGTATGTTTAATATTTTTAGATATTATTTATAAACCTTTAAAATGATATATCTACCAGGCACTAATGTTACTGTTATACCCAAACTTTGTAAATTTCTTGCTGTATGATAACATTTATCATGTAGATAAGATCTGATGTAGTTAAGGATTTGAACTTTGAAAACATTTATATTCAGAAAGATAACAGTTTCAAAGGTTAATGAAATACCATAACTAATATAATAACAGTAAAATTAAAGTTGAGTTTTATGTGTCCTTCTTAGGTACTCAACTAAATTTAAAATATCGTTGAGACACTAAAGAGTTATAAAAAGTTACATAAAAGAGTTATAAAAAATATGTTTAAAGATAAAAACATTGATGTCTACATGCTATAGAAAAAAAATGGGAATAATTAATACTCCAATCTAGTATTTTCCCATAATAAGACTATTGGGAGTGTACATTTTTATATGGAAATTTCAAAAAATAATTGTGGTAAATTTTATAAATAAAGAATGTTATAAATAAAGAATTTTAGTTACTTATGCGATTAGAAACTCATATATTTCTAATTCCATAATACTCACAAAATTGAAAAGCGTAGAACTTTACTAGATATTTATAAAATTCCAACCGATGCTGTTGTATGTTCGGATCCTTTGACTTTTATGGAATATGCTAATATTTTATCAAGATAATTTTAAATGATATAATGCTAAATACAGTTTAAAAAAAAATACAATATAACAATTTTGTACATATTTTATAGCACGTAATAAAAAAAAAACAAAAACTATAGAATAGTCAAATATAGTGTACATTTCAACGAATATCGCCGAATATATGCAGATTTTAGCTTTACAACACGCTGACAAACGTAAAAGCACCAATTTTAAAAATATGTAACACTACTACAATATATATGTGTTTATTTCTAATTTAATTTTGTAATTGCATTATTCGTAGTTCGATAGCGGTTTTTACAAATAAGATGTTTATTATATGACGGTTGAAATATAACATTCCCGCTAACACGGCCATTGCTTTGCTTTTAAATCCCAACACGCTCTTATTTCTATTAAAGTATTGTGTAATGTTAATATCCGTGTGAAATATTGCAACTCGTTTTTGAAATATATAATTTCAAAAGTTTAAAATTACAACATGTAATAACAATAAAGCGTTGTTATTGTTTTTGTTATATTTCAATGAAAATTAAATTCATAGTTTTGAATGCAGGTTACAAACTTTTAATTATCATTGATATTTTCAATTGTTAAGTATTTTATTATATTCGCTGTTTCCAGTGATTGTTTGTTTTATACAACAAATTTTGTATAATATAAATAAATTAGATTTATATAATTTTTTTTTTATTCGCCTTTCTTTCTCTTTTGTTATCGGAAGTATTTAGGATTCTCGAATACTATACTTCTGAGACTATTTAAATAGGTATATATATTCTGGTTTAGTATTCTGATATACCTACGTAAATTCTTTGATCTTCGCAATGTTTATTTTAATTTCCTTTAAAATTGAGGTATAAAATAAATATCTTATGTGATATTTTGTGAAATGAGGCTGTGATACTAATTAAAGTTATATTAATATTAGTATAGCTTATAATTTATTAAACAAAATAACTACAACTGAACATCAGCTTGAAGCATCTAACTTGACTGATAAAACATTTTGTGAGTATTAATTCCTTGAAGGATGTCTTAACATGTATTTATTCATCATGTTTGCTCAACCAATTGAATTGCAATAAGAATTTAAGCACAAAAGTATATAATCGTTGCCTTTTTATTTAAGATGTTATGAGTGGTACATACTGAGAAAAATATGTTTCTCTAATGACTCATTAAATGACATAATATAGAGATGCAAATAATATTTTTTATGTTAAATTTATAAAATAAATAAAATACAGTATTTTCCGTGTCAGAAACGAATAAATAAAATGCTGCTTATACTAAATAGTAATTTTACATTATACAATTTTATATATATATATATATATATATATATATATATAAATATACATACGTAAATTTTAACTTTAATCATATTAAATTTAATTTTATTAAGATTTACTACTAAAAGATAATTATGAATTAGCTCTAATTCAGTATAAAACACGTTATCTATACAAATTTTATAAAGTAGAAGAGTTTTTTGTATGTTGTTATTTAAACTTTGCTAATCGCTTTCAATTGCTAATTGGATATTATTAAATTAGAAATTAATTTATAACAGGTGTTATAAATTAAGGCAATATTAAAAAGCGTCATTAAAAAATGTGCACTGTTTTTCACAAAGATTTGCGATTGTGATTTGTGACTGTGATTATCGATTTGCGATTGACTGAACTAAGGTTCGGTATGATGAACATTTTTCTTCAGTGCACGTGGAAGGAGCTAGCGATATTTATATATTGGTAAGCATAATATGTTAGAAGACTATAATTTTCAAAACTTGTACTATTTTAAATAAACCCTTATCGTTTCGGATGCCCATCTAAAAGATATTTTTTTCTCTCTTATGAAAACAATACTTTTTTTGGTGATGTTATTTGTGTATGTGACAACGTATGTGCAAATCTTCACCTTGGTTGAAGTCTTAAGGTTTAAAATTAAAACAAACAAACTGATAAACCTGCATAAAAAAAATTTTTATACCGCATTACGTGATTTTTGTTTTAATATATATAATATCAATATCCATGATATACCTTAGAAAATTAGTAGCCCTTAGAAATTTTTTTAAACAAAATATTTTTTTTTATCTATAATCATTTTGTAAAAAAATAATGAATATAAAAGAATAATAAAAAAACAAGTTACCGAACTTAATCAATACTCATTACTTATTGTTACCAGCAGCAGCTTACAAGACGTTTAATTTAAATTTCTGGTTTAAGTACACCTTACTGTTTATTGCTGAAATATTTTTAAATACTACAGTATAATAAACCTAATTTTGCAGCTACTTATTGTACAGTTATCACACCGGTGCCCACATCTACGTGTTTTAAAAATCACAAGCTTAGCTTTAAAGTTTAAAACTTGAGTACAATTTTCATTCTAATTTGAATAAGCACACAATATACATCAGCATGTGCAAAGTGTGGCGATAGTTAGTATATTTTGTCACAAAAGCAGTTCATAGCAATTTAGCAGTGATTATCCTTATTTTGCACAACACCGACCACGTAGCGCTGTAAATGACATAACAGCGTTCAACTTGGTATCATATTATATGGAGATGATATGGATTTATTGTTATTTTCCAGTAAATTTGATCTTTTCTTAAATTTCAGGCAATAGTTGCAAATGTTTCTTAAATTTTTTGTATTCATTATTTACCTTGAAACAAAAATGTACTAGTTCGGTTGGTTTAATTCATTTTAACTTCTTGGTTGAAAAACATTTCTATTGTCAATACATCCAAAGAAACCTCGCATACAAAATGAAATGCAGACGTAATTAATTAATCAGTATATTTGTTAATCAATTTATTAATTTAGGAAAATAAACGTCTCGAATTTGAATATTATAATCGCATAAAATGATCATTGTTATAAACCTAAACAACAAATTTTATTACATTCCTTTTTATCAAAGTTTATTTCAAGCTGTATTTTATTTCATTTTCGAATTAATTAAGATAATATACCAGAATCGCTTTTTTTGTACACGCATATTTTCCTACTTTTATCTCAAATATGTCTATTTATAAATTTCTTCTTAATATTACACTTAAAACTTAATAAAATGTTAAGAGTTACTTCCCAATATTATTATACCCAAAAACTAAAGGAGGTTGTCATCCCTTCCAAGCATCCGACGACACCAAATTTCTTATCCGAAAAAGTCAATAAAGGAAGAAAGAAATGTTTCTGTGGTAATTTTATAATATGATACTAATATAACAAATGTGTATATTTAAATATTTACATATTTTCAACAACAAAACACAAACAGATGACCCGACATGACTTAGATTGTAATATGGGCTTATTCCGAAGGTAATAGTTACGAGGATTAGATACTTTATTACTGTTAGTGTTGTATATTACATTATCAGAGCAGTGTTAGATAGAGCTACCAATGTATCAAGCTACTACCAAATCAATTGACAGAAATATCGAAAACAAAAGTTATGCTTTTTCAATGTTAACCGTTATATATTATAACAGTTCTAAAGTTAAAAATAAAATGTATTTTTTTTACATTTAAATGAAATATATCAGGCTGTGAAAGGAAAATGTTTACAGATGTTTACGAAAGGCTTAAAAAATATCCAGATAACACTTTATCTATGTCATTGTATTTTTACCAAAAATATTTAACTACGTTTAAGGTTTGACGGCTGAAATATGGCGTTCGCGCCAAAAAGGCTACATTTATTTAAATTATATTTTTCAGTGCAATGTGCAGTCAGAAAGCCATAGGTAATTTACCTGTAGGCTTATAGTTTTCTAATTATATTATGTTTTTGAGAGCGTCGCAGGTTGACGGTGAGAGAAGTAAAATAGAAAAGTATTAATCTGAGTATTGTAGAGCAAGTTTCCGTTTTTTCGTTAATAAGGACAAGCTGTGTGTGTTCATAGAAACGCTTATAGGATATTTTAAAAATATAATCATCAATATTTATATAATACTATCTTATATGCAGTGATTTTGTTTACTATGGTAGGTAGTTGTGAAAAACTCTTTAAATGTCGAATAGAGTAAAATTAATTGTTAAATTTATAATAACATTCACAATTTATATTCTATGAAATGTACTTTTTATTTTATACAAATTGATTAAAGATGAAATGAGTCTACTACAAGTAATAATGTAAAGTAGTCGATTCTTTGATTAAACTTTAAAGTTTTAGCTCTGAGGAACATTAATGAGAACGAAACTTAAATATTTCTATCGGATATATATGCAATATAATTAAAACTGATTTCGTTATAACTCTAACTCTATATTAATAATGGCACACCATTATCGCACCCACAAATATCGTCCGCTGTGAAAGCTATACAGAGTCGGTTAAACACAGAATGCTAATAACATCGTTATATTTAATAAAAGTAAGTAATACAATTCATACAATATATATTTGAAATTATGAAACAAATATGATTTTGAACAAATAAGACAAAAACTACAACCAAATAAATAAGCGCAATTTGTTGAACAGAATGTTTTTTTATTTTAAAATTCTAAAATATTTTGTTGTGAATACTTTCTTTCAAATATTTTATAAAATATAATTGAGGAAAATAAATAACGATTCAAATCAAAATAGTTTACTTCTTTGGCGGTCAATTATGCATTCATCCGATTGTAATGAGACTCTGGTGAATAAGAAGACGATCAGATTGCAATCAACGGTGTTTTTTAGTAATGTGACAATTTCACTTATTTTTTCTATAACAACAACGTTTTCTTTCCTTTGAATAACAGTCCACTGTTACTTCCAGTTCCAACTCTTGAAGGGTATCAGAAAGGTAATTTACTATAAACATATTGAAGTAACAAAGTTATATTATTAAAATATGTAAAGGTGCCAAGGTATCTAAATAGGTCATCGATATTGTTGGAACAATAACTATTTTGGACCTAAGGTTCAATCGATTTGTATAAACAAATTTTCAATATATTTATTTTTATCGCTCAGTATCCCATGTTTTTTTTTAAAGTAAATCATCATTGACATATTATAATGCAAATTAAGCCAATTGTAATTAGTATCTTATCACTGTTGATTAAATGAAGTTATATAATGTATATTAATAAAACAAACCGTAAAATGGTGATTAGTTATATCATCTAGAACCTAAAAATTGCTGAACCAACAGGCAAAGTTTTTTTAGTAGGATTTATTTAACTTTTTTTAAGCTTCATATCTAAAGTTATTTAGCTTCGCAGTTTGTTGTTTTCACATGAAATCGTACAAACATTTTTATTTCTATCCAATTGAAGTATAGTTCAAATATAAATAAAATATAAAATCAAAATTCTATGTCCTATTCAATTACTTTTCTTAATGATAATTTCGATTTAATGTTACTTAAAGCCCCAAATCTTAGTTTTCAAAAAAAAATCGTACATAAAATACCTTCAGCCTTTTTAGATTACAGCTTCTGTACTCGTAATACCACATTTTAGCAAGTTATCTCACAAATAAAAATAAACAAAATTGAAATTGGTTCCTTCATTTGAACCTGACATACCACAGATACACAACAGATATACATAATACTTATAACTACTGTTTTTTCTGTCGAAGGTTAATATTTTATATGTTATAATTGTAAACATAAATATGAAATATGATGCCAACTATATCATCGAGTATCTCCTACAGTTTTCTCTATTAGTTAGGTGAGTTATTGTAATCCCTTAAAATGAATATTAGATAAATCGAAGCTCGAAGAACTCTTTGTTGGTCAATAATTTTAAAATGTATTATTTATATTTTGCGTTAAGTATAAGTTACATTTTTTTTTAATATGTGAATTTCACTTACGAATAATCTGCTATTTTTAAAAATACAGTCTGGTTAATGTTAATAATAAATACTTGAATAACTAACCAAGTTGATATTTGCTGATTCAAATATAAATTGTGAAGACGTTTTGTTTGTTTGTTTTGTTTTACAAATAATACAGCAACAGACGAGTCACAAAGTAGCTCTTAATTCACTTTTAAAATTGTAGGTATTCCTAACGGGAGCTGTTACAAATGATATTAATTTTTATTTGTTTTTAAATAGTTTTTCATAAGGTTTGAAGTAATATTTTTTTTAAATACACATAAAAATCCACAAAAACAAAATTTCCATTACTTATTTAGTTATTTGTATAAATAATTCATTAAATAATTTCTTGAAATAATTATTTGTAAATTTTATGATTTTCAGATGTAATACCCTAATATTCCCTATTTACATATAATCACTATATACCCGGCTGTATGGGGATCTGGTACTCAGCGGTTTTCAAGGACTTTCATTCACGTAACACCAAGATGTGGTATGAAATTCCTTCGACGGTATATCCGGATCGATACGACATGGCCGCCTTAAAAAAAGCCTTTTACTTCATCTCTAATGTCGGGAATGCACTTGCGATTCCCTAGATGTCGCAAGAACTCATGGGGAGCGATGATCACTTGACATCAGTGACCCCCGCCCATTTATTCGCCTTCCTATTCAACTAAAAAATCTTCATTGAATTACGTGCTTTAATATTCAGGAAAACAATTTATTTTTAAATATTGATTTCGGTTACAGAAAGTTACATATAATGTGAAAAACGGGAAAAAGCTTCTAAAAACAAAACCAGAATGTTAGGTAATAAATACTGATCGAGACGTTATTAAATTAAGACGTTCTAGAGGTGGTAGAGTCTAGCTGTAGTTATCCGACTACAGCTCGTATTGGGCTGGCTCGACCGGGGAAGGACCACCCCCTCACAGAAGACCGACGTGTAGTAACCAAATTCATTTGATTATGTTCCGTCGGTGAGTGAGAGAATCCGGAAGCCCAACCTCCCCCCCGCGCCAAACATGAAAGCGATGCCTATGATGATGCCGAAGATGAAGCCGGGGACCCCCTCCCCGAGCAAAATCGGGGAAATGATTCTCGGATTTTGCTCGGGCTGCCCGTCGTATCTGGGGCGGGCAAAGTATCGCCTTTTGTGTTTTATGAGGGCAAACGACGAGTCAACGCAGCGGCACTCCGACCCACTCTAAATGTGGACTTTTGCAACATCCGGGGACTTCATTCCAACTTGAACGCCGTCCATTATCATCTAGAGACGGCGCAGCCGGCCTTGTTGTTTCTGACGGAAACGCAGATATCTCAACCTAGCGACACAGCGTACCTGTCATACCCCGGGTATAAACTAGAACACCATTTTATACCACACGCCGGGGTATCTGTGTTCGTAAGGGAGGATATCTGCTACCGTCGCCTTCAGGTTTTTGAAGGTCGGGACCTGTCTATACTCTGGCTACGCGTGGACATGGACGACCATGTCAGAGTCTACGCGTGCCTCTACAGGTCCCATAGTGGTAATGCAGAAACGGATCAACTCTTGGGCCATGTTCAGGCGAAGATTGACGATCTGCTTTCACAGACTCCCTCCGCCGAAGTCGTAGTCCTAGGGGACTTTAATGCGCACCATGCCGATTGGCTAGGGTCACGTGCCACCGACTACGCGGGGAGATCTGTGTTTGACTTTGCTCTGGCAAATGGTCTGTCCCAGGTGGTAAAGACGCACACTCGTCTTCCGGACGTGGACAGCCACACGCCCTCTTTGTTGGATCTTCTGCTGACTACACATCCAGAAAAGTACCAGATCACTGTCGAGGCTCCCTTAGGTTCCTCTGATCACTGTCTGGTACGGAGTGTAGTGCCCATTCAACGGTCGGCTCGCACAACACCTGCGACTCGACGCGTTTGGCACTACAAGTCAGCGGATTGGGATGGAATGCGGTCTTTTTTTGCATCCTACCCATGGGGGCCGATTTGTTTCCCTTCCGATGATCCTAGTGACTGCGCTGCGGCTGTAGCTGATGTGATACTACAGGGCATGGAGCTATTTGTACCAAGCTCTGTGGTACCACTTGGTGGCAGATCGCGGCCTTGGTTTGATGCGTCTGTCAGGGCTGCAGCAGCTGGCAAACGGCAGGCTTATCAAGCTTGGGTCAATGCGTTAGTCACTAAGGATCCGAACTCTAGAGTTCTGAAGAGGAAATACAACCGTGCCTCCAGATTCTTCAAACGGCAAATCGCTAGAGCAAAGTTCAAGCATGTCGTCAAAATTGGGGATCAGCTGGCAAAGTACCCGCCTGGCACGCGCAAATTTTGGGCGCTTTCAAAGGCCACTCTGGGAAACTTTAGCCAGCCGTCCCTACCGCCGTTGCACATGGGGAATGACTCTCTGGCCCACACGGCAAAAGAGAAAGCCGATCTCTTGGGCACTCTTTTCGCCTCCAACTCGACTTTGGACGACCAGGGGAAGACACCGCCTATCATCCCGCGGTGTCAGAGCTCAATGCCGGAAATAGTTTTTCGGTAGAAAACTATTAGGCAGTCTCTATTTTCCTTGGACGTTCATAAGTCGAGTGGGCCGGATGGCATTTCTCCATTGGTGCTACGAACGTGCGCCCCTGAGTTGACTCCAGTGCTAACGCGTCTATTTCGGTACTCTTATCTTAAAGGCGTAGTCCCGGTCTCATGGAAGCGTGCCCTTGTCCATCCGATCCCTAAAAAAGGTGATAGCTCGGATCCAGCTAACTACAGACCTATCGCCATTACCTCTCTGCTCTCCAAAGTAATGGAGAGCATTATCAATAACCAGCTCCTAACCTACCTCGAGGATCACCAGTTGGTCAATGACCGGCAATATGGCTTTCGCCATGGTCGATTGGCTGGTATCTTACACACCGTTGGGCAGCTGTTATTGAAAGCAAGGGAGAGGGTCTGGCAGTTAGTCTGGATATGGCGAAAGCCTTCGATCGTGTATGGCACAAGGGGCTTCTTTCGAAGCTACCTTCCTATGGGCTTCCCGAGAGTTTATGCAAGTGGATCACCAGCTTCCTCACTGGGCGGAGCATACAGGTCGTTCTCGACGGTTTTTGCTTGGACCCTAAGCCCGTACCTTGGGGTACACGCTGGTGTACCCCAAGGCTGCGTGCTATCCCCAACTCTGTTCCTCCTGCACATCAATGATATGTTGGATATCTCCAACATACATTGTTATGCGGATGACAGTACTGGGGATGCGGTATATTCCGGCCGTGCAGGTCTCACTCGGGAAAACGTCAACGAGTGCCGAAAGAAACTTGTGTCTTCAATAGAGACCTCCCTGGGGATGGTCTCTGAGTGGGGTGAACTGAACCACGTTCAGTTCAATCCCCTAAAGACACAGGTTTGCGCGTTCACCACTAAGAAAACCCCATTTGTCGTATCACCGCTCTTCGAGAGCACCCCCCTCATTGCCTCGCCAAGTATCAGAATACTGGGTATCGACATTTCGAGCGACTGTCAGTTTCGTGGTCATCTGGAGAGCAAGGCCAAGTTGGCCTCGATGAAATTGGGAGTGATCAATAGAGCGAGACAGTACTTCAAACCTGGCCAAAGACTTGCGCTCTATAAGGCGCAGGTCCGGCCACACATGGAGTACTGTTCTCATCTCTGGTCCGGATCACCCCAATATCAGCTTCTACCATTTGACCGCGTACAACGGAGAGCCGTTCGAATTGTTGGGGACCCGGTGTTCTGCAAACGGCTGGACTCTTTGGCATTGCGTAGAGACGTGGCTTCTTTGTGCGTCTTCTACCGCATTTACAACGGGGAGTGTTCCGAAGAACTATTCGATCTGATGCCTGCCGCCGAATTTCATCACCGCACAGCGCGGCATCGCCTCCAATACCATCCTTACCACCTGGATGCGTGGCGATCCTCCACTGTGCGGTTCTCAAGGACATTTTTACCACGTACCACTCGAATGTGGAACGAACTCCCTTCGGCGGTATTTCCAGATCGGTACGACATGGGTACCTTCAAAAAAGGCGTTTATTCCTATCTACAAGGCCGGCAACACTCTTATAAATCCTCGGATGTTGCAAGAGTTCATGGGCGGCGGTGATCACGTCCATCCGTGACCCGCCAGCTCGTTTGCCCTCCTCTTAAATAAAAAAAAAAAAAAAAAATATTAATTTATGAGGGTCGCACTATATTTAGCTAACCAACCAACCAACCAACTCTAAATAAATGTGTGAAACTTATTAGTCTGTTAGTCAATGACCACACATGTGCAGCAGGGAGAGTTGGTGACCACTAATTGTTGATATACTATTTAATTTTTTATATTTCTGTGTGTAAAATATTTACTTTATAGTAAAAATATATATACTATTATTTAATTATATAAATTTTGCTTAAATTATAATATACAATCAAACCAAAGGCAATCCTCGACATTTCTTTTTAAGCATATAAAATTCCGATTTTCTCTCATGCATGACTGTATATAGGAATAACAATAATTATTTCACCAAATACAAAATGACAGAAAGTTTGTAATATACAATAGTTATAGTTGTATTTTATTATTCTTTGCGGTCAGATATTTATATATTGTTATTATTTACACGAATAACACAATTAATTATTTAACTGTCATAACAACTGATACCAATCCAATTAGTATACAATTCCAACATAACGTTCTGGAAATTCAATTATGGACTGGCCAAAAATTATATATGATAAATGTTTGTAAATTATATTTTACTAGCTGTCTGATTTCATCATCACTAAAGTTTTTATATTATGGTTTTATATTATATCTTATGGATGGTTCGAACAAGCATACTTGCGCGCAGTGTACGTTAGTATAATAAAAACAATGCAATATAGTTGTACAATTTCAAATTTGGTTAGCAATATTACGTTAAAAATATTCAAAGTTATATTTGGTATATCTTCTTCAAAAGTCTGAAAATATGAAGCAATAAAAAATAGTACATTCTTAAAGAGACTTTGAATCACCCTTTTCAGTTATTAAATGGTAGATTAAAAGTGATAAGTTTATTTAACAAACTCTTGCTTTAGGAGTATTTAAGTTGAGATGCAATAAATGCCGACCAGCTGGAGTTAAATTAATACAAAAAAAAATTAAATATATCCTATATATACTATACACTATATACTATAACTATATATAACTCTTTATACTTTTTACCAATATACGAGTTTGTAATAAATCCTTTGTAATCCAGTTCAGGTCAGTTTAGTTTAAATTGACCTTTTGTTTGGTTTAATCATTTATAGTATTTTCTAATAAAACGTTATCACTACACCTAGTAACAAGGGGTTAAACGTTAGCATTACACCTAGTAATGAGGGGCATTCCTTCGATTATAAGGATTATAATAATAGTGCAATCCTCTCGGGGTATTGAACCGATTAAGCTAGTATAGATAAGGATAGGGTTGTAGAATAGAAAGTTCGTTATCATATCAATGACCGGATCTAATTTACCGATTTACAAATTTATTACTTCTAATAAAATAGCCATTTAAAGTTTATATTTCAAAAAATAAACCAATTTTCCTGCTAACAAACTTAATTCTTGTATAATTTTTATTCTATCTGATTTTATTTTCTGCTTACTTTAATTTTAACATTGCAATGAGAATATATTTTATTGTTACCAAAATATATTTTTAAACTAACATTACGTATTAAATGTACTGTTCACCGAAACGTAAAATTTTAGATTATAGCAAAAGTGCATAATATCAAAATATTATATTATTATTTCAGAGGTTACCAACCCTTTATGCTAATTGGTCAGTTAAAGTTAAATCACATAATTAACAGTAGTTAGTCATTAAGATGGTTAAGAGGAATTGAAGGCTAATTAAACTCAAAATAATTAAAGAGACGTCTTCGTTTTAATTAGAGAAGTTAAAAAAAGATATCATTTCCAGTTTTAAGTTAAGAATATTTTTAAAAGTAAGAAGTATTACTACTATTGGTAGTATTTATTATAAAATTATATAATTTAAAAATATTTAAAAATAAAACAATAAAAATAAATACTTAATAAGAAAATAATTTAACGCAACAATAATAATCAGCTATTTATACAAGCGGACATTTATTTAATTTGGACGATAAATTTCAATAAAAATACAATTACGATGACTGAAGTTACACCTACTATAACATATCAACGTTAAATAAATATGGATTGAAATTTTTCTGTGATGGCTTATATAATATACATCGCTGAAAAGATACGACAGATACAGCTACAAAAAATGTTATACAAAATAAAAAACTCTATAAAACCCAATAAAAAAATAAAAAAAACAAGGTGCTACAAATATTAAAACGTATTAAAAAAAATAACGAAATAGCGAACTACAAACGAATAAAAAGCTTTTTATGAATATATCCTTTTTTGGACAATCTGGGTTGATGGCAACAAGGTACAGTAATAAAAGTGAGTTAGTTCTAAACAACGATCACAAAATGTAAATTTCAGTATCTTAAAAATAATATATGTTGTTCTTATATCCGCTTAGACAATAGAGATAGAGAATAGTTTAGATAATTAATAGTTTTACAAAAAACATAGAATTTAAGCCTTTAACACTATACCTGTTCCTACCGCACGACGTCAAATAGGCCGGTAATTAAATCGGTTATTTTATTATATAACGCAGGTAATAATGGAAATAACTAAAAGTAAAGAATGTAAAAAATATTATATGCATATTCTAAGAATTGTCATGTAGTTTGATAACGAGTGGTAGGTTTAGTGTTAAATAAGCATTTATTTACCTTAACATAAAATATATATACCATATTCTTGCAGTTTTAACACAGCAACATGCTACGTTAAAACTGCTCCATGTGGCCAACATATTGCATCCTTTTCCTCTCACGGCTTAATCTATCTATCAAATTGCATTTGTTGAATGAAACATACATCTATTTTTCGGCGTCTTTGTAGTTATATCATCAGGACGTTAGTAGTACTGATTGGGATACTATTTTTGAAAAAATTTATTTACATTAATTTAATGAATTTTGGCTATTTTGAGCCCAATTCCAATAAAATCGCTTGTATACCGTTTGTAATGTGTATTAGTGAATTCATAATAACAAAAGAGTTTAAGTTGTTTATAACAGTAAAAAAGATATATAAAATTAATAAGTATATAAGAAGTAGAAGTAATTTTTATATATTCATTATTTCTTTTAGTAATTTTCTACAATTATATTTCTTTGTCTTCGTCAGTGGCGTTATTGGATGTCCTAAAGCCAGTTGTACCTCCTTTTAATCACAGAATGTAGTGATATATTATTAAGCCAAACTAATTTAGTAAAAGCTCTTAGTAATTGTGACTCGTCACCACTGATTTTAGAGGATAACCATTAACGGATTTAGTCTGACAAACCTAATTTATATTACTATCTACTATAATGAGTGTGAATGGACTCACTAAAGTAAATAAGTGCGTCGAAACTATAATATTATATTGGTGAAAAAATATAATAGTAGTTTTTATTAGGTTTCTTAACTGTAATCTTTAAAATAATTTAAAATAATTAATATTATCCTTTGACCACAGAGATATATTAATCTTTTTATAACCATTTTATGCATATTTCTTATTTCTTATTAGGATAACAAATAACTTACAATATCCGCTAGACAACTTATTGAACAGTCAAACATATAAAAGCTAAATAATTATCAAGCTTTTGAGTTGTTTAATCACAACTGTTAACACAATTGCAATGATTTCTGGGATTTTATTATACATTAAAATTTACTTATAGAGTGATGTATGTAACTTTACCGTAACAAATTTTAATGGAATTAAGCATGACAAAAGAAAAAAAAAAAAAAGATTTTTAAATTCTAAGTAGTTAGGTAATTTATACTCAATAAATATTTAAGAGGAATTGAAACCATTTAAGAGATATTTGCCCGCGAATAATATCGTATTTATTTCAGAATATATTTTTATTCAGATAATAAAATAGAGTATAATTTCCTCATACAGTTATTATTCAAAATTATAATCAAATCCTTAAAATAATAGCTAATAGGAAATTCTCTGATTCTTACACACATTATTATTACTTGTCGTAAAATGTTAATGATTTATTAGTAAATTATCAAATATTTAAAGTCACCTTTAGTCAGTGTAGAGCAAAGTCTTTAACTTTTAATGATAACAGTTTTCACATGGTTATTAACTTTTGTTACTTTTACGTTACCAGTATTTCAATCGCTTGTTTAAACATTTGTTAAAAACTAATTTCAATTTCAATAGATTTTATTTTAATACAAAAATAAGTTTTAAAACATAAGTTTGCTTTGTGAATATAAATTGATTTTCCAATATGATTTACATTTTAATATTTGTTCAAGTTAAAAAATTAATATAACTCTAGTTAGAT
Organism: Melinaea menophilus ssp. n. AW-2005; assembly: GCA_918358695.1. NCBI lineage: Eukaryota > Metazoa > Arthropoda > Insecta > Lepidoptera > Nymphalidae > Melinaea > Melinaea menophilus. Next base: position 15,120,837 of record OU911040.1, on the reverse strand, counting down.
TTACATAATATACAACAAACTACTAACATTGCAACTTAATGGTCACAGTAATATTTGATCCAATTATAGCTCAAAACAAATATCTTGTATTGTATATTATATATAGACAAACTTAATATATTTAATATTGATATATATCTATATAACATTTAGATTTTAATTAACGACGTCGGTAAGAAAAATAATTATGAGCTCTGAAACCTTCAATAAATATACATGTTTTTTTAAATATTCAATCCTTATGTGAAATATAACTATATTTACTTTACCAATTTATTATTATTATTTATTATTTAGCTTCACGCCATATCCCTTGCCGGGTAGCCAGAGACGACGGAGCGCCAAACGCTACGGTCCCTGCATACCTCTTTCGCCTCGGCCACAGACATCAACCTCTTTATACATGCCCTCCGGGGGGTTCTCATGCTTTTTACGTGACCTTCCTCCAGTATCATGGATACAGTGATTTCGAAGGTCACTCGAGGCCTCCCCCTGTCTCTCTTACCGCTCACTTTTCCTGTATAAATCTTTTTTACCATTCTTCCATCACTCATTCGTTCGACGTGCCCAAACCACCTGAGCATGTTCTTCTTCATTCTCACCGTGACTTCTTCGCTAGTACCTGCCATTCTGTAGATCTCTTCATTGCGGATTCGGTCAGCTAGACTGACTCCGCATATTCTGCGAAGAGATCGCATCTCCACAGCATTCATCTTTCTTACATTCTTCTTCTGTGTTACCCACGTTTGGCTGCCGTATAATAGCGTCGGTAGCAAAACTGCATTGTGTACAGCCAAACGTGCAGCTATGCTGACGTTTCGTCGTCTCAACAATTCAGTCAAAGCATCGTTGACTTTGTTACCGGCAGCAATACGCCTTTCCACAGCCATTTCGTATCTTCTGTCTCTGCTAAACATAATTCCCAAATATACCACTTCATTCGCTTGTTCATAATTATACTAAACACTTGTTCTTCTTGTATTTCACTTAGGACTGGCCAATGATTGATGACGTATCTTTATAAGTATCCTTTACACCAGTCTGTCTCATTTGTCATCTAAAAGTGTTTAATAAGTATGTTCATTTACTAAAATGTAAATATGTATTAGGGTGATTCAAAAATGCATGTGAATTTTTTTTTATAGGGGCTCCCTGTCATTTTGTTCTTTTGGTTAAAAAACTTCCACCAAATTTTTTTTAGATTTTTAAAACAGGTTTTAGGGGTCGCTTCCAGGGATGAAAAGTGTTGGGTTTTATGAACGGGTAAAAAATAAGTAAAAATCTATTTTGTTAAATAACTACAATAAAAATTTAAGGATAACTACTATCATAACTAACTTAAGATGTTAATGTAGATTTGTTACAATCGGGGAATTTTCGTCTAAAGTCTTTGACCGCCAACAATAGGTACTGTTTCTGGTCTTCGTCTGTCGTATGAAGGCTATTGTACTCTTCAATCAACGATACTCCCCTCTCAGCTGTATCGTTGTTAACTTTTAGACTCTTTACAACAGTCACACATTTTTTAAACTCACAATCGTCCTTCCAGGTCTGCACGTCCTTTTTTAAAAAATCGCAGGAGATGGAGATACTTTTAAAAAACGTTAATGTGTGAGAAGATACGAAGTCCTCCAGGTTTTTGTTGCAATAAGGTTTTGATCCAGGATGATGCTTGAAAAGATGAGACCAGCAGGTTGCTTGAAAAGATACACCTTTCTCAGGTGTTCCTCCCAAAAATATGATTATCAGTTTAAGTAGTTTCTTCTAATCGTATCGTGGTTGAAACTCGTTAAGCTGGCTTTCAGCAAATAATGTCATCTTTTCGGTAACATCTGCTACTTGTTTTAGAGTTTCAGGGTCCGCAGTAGCTGCCCTAAAGTCTTTTAGTATTTTAGGCCAACGTTTTTGCAGTCTTTTGAAGATTTGTATATCTGGCAAACTAGAAGCATTAGTTGCTGAAACTACGATGGCTTCAAGCACAATCTCCAAAAGGTGAAGCCTGCATGGAAGCCATAATAATTTTTTCTCCAGCTTTTGCTCTAGTAAGGTACAAGCTCCATTGAATCGACCGGTGTTTGATGCTGTGGTATCAAAACACATCAATTTTACTTTTTCATCCAAGCCCCAGGACAATAGCATTTCATAAACAGCTGAGGCCATCACCTGCATTCTTCCATTCGGAAGTTTTGGAACACCCAAAAACTGTTCCACTCCCTGTCCTGATACTATAACAGTCAAGCGATCCATAACCTCATGTCCCGTTAAGTCCTCGAGCATTTTACCATTCCAATGAACGGTAAGGGGAACCTCTGGCTTAAACTCGCTTTTTAGAGATTCTGCGATTTTTTTTCGTCGCTGCATTCGCTGACGCCGAATAGAAGAAAAGCTAACGTTATACTTCTCAGCATTACAGCCAGCGCTCTTGAGAGTCGATGTTAATACCACAGCAGCTTTTCGATCACTTAACTTAGCAACATCAAGACCTACAGCCAAACGGTCATCGATTAATTATTTCCTCCCTTGTTTTCGCTGTGGCTTCGAGGTAGACGGTCCTGACAATAGAGTAGCCGGTCGACTGTCTAAAGAGGTGGAAGACGACGACATTAAAAAAGGTTGGCTATATTACTACTTACTTAAAAACTAGCTCACACTCTATTGCGAAATTACAACTTTAATCTTTAAACCCTTTTTGTAGCTTAATAACCTGAAGACTGAAGAGGTTAAAAAACGTGGATAGAGGATATGTACCAGGTACCTAACGTACCTTGTTTACACTCAGGTACAAAAATACACAAAAGCACCGCTATTTTGATTCCCAAGGGGTGCAACCCCATTACTGTATGTAACGCATTTTTCAAAAACTTTAATGGATGGTAGCGACCCCTAAGACTTAAATTTAAAAAAATATGTATGGGTATATTTTTTTCATATTGGAACCATATAAGATAGTGCCCCTATAAAAATTTTAAACTAGGATTTTTTGAATCACCCTAATATGTAAGTTAGAAAAAAAAATTAATATGCGTTTAGACCTAACATTAAATATTATTAATATGTATGTTAATCATTCTTTAACATTATTACATTTCTATAAATTTGAATTTTGTTTGACCTGTTCAATTCAAATCCCTGAACAAACATGTCATCGAAGGCAAAAACTTCTTACCGAGACTCCTTACAATTAGTAAATTTTTATTTAAAATTATATTAATTTTTATCATCAAACTCTTTTTTCCTGAAATAGTTGTCATAATATGTTAGATTAAATTCAAACATACTGCATTATAATAAAATAAAAACATTAAAATGAATTTAATAACCATGTACTCGTTTCGTTACGAATAAAAGTAAATGAATTTCGTTTCACAAGGAAAACTTGCTTGGTAAACGAAATTTGAATATTATGGTAAATAATTTTAATATTTCCTGGTTAATGTTATTCCTACACGGAGTAATGAGAAGTATTCTTAATAATATTAGGATTATAATAATAGTGATAGTACCAATCCCAAGAGGAATGCCCCTCGGGATTGTGAAACGATTAAACTATTACAGATCAAGAATAAAGATGTCGACTAAGAAGTTCATTATATTATCAATGACCTGATCTAGTTTATCGTTTCGGTAGTTTATTATTTAGGTTAGTATTAGATATGATTATTTATGAGACAAATCTGGTAAAAAAGGCTTCCAGGATTTTTGGTGCTCATTAAAATTACTAATTATTATATTAGCTATAACCGCCATTATGTCGCTACATATCATTATGATTACTTTCATAAATGTAACGGGAAGATAAATATGATTATTTTTATAGTTTGTATATATTAAATAATATTTCCAAGGCCGGCAACGCTCTTGTGAATCCTAGGATGTTCATGGGCGGCGGTGATCACATATCAATAGTGACCCGCAAGCTCGTTTGCCCTTTCAAATAACAATAAATTAGCATACAAATCCAACTAGCAATTTTGGGTAAATAATAGGCACATCCAAACATATCTACACCATACCTTATCATAATAATAATAGTAAGTTAAATATTTACTTTAAAAGAGTTAAATTGAATATTTTTCTCATCTTTCTCCATACTTGAAAGCAATCGGCAATTTATTAAACCAAATTTTTTCTGCATTTCATAACCGTTCTTCTTAAATGAGAATATTACCCCTGATACTACAAAATTCTGTTTTTGATTTTTTTTTATATATTTAATACATACAACAAGTAGGATATGTATTAACATGTACTTGTAACTACCACAAATAACAGAATATGCATACATTTTCTCTAAACACAATAACTATAGTAATTATTTATACATGATGAATAATTACAAACTATTAATGTAATTAAAACTGCTTAAATATGTAATATTAAGTTAAAATATAAAACTCCAACCTAACTGACAGACGCAGCTGAACACAATTTTTTATTCAACTTGGAACAAATTAGACCTGCATAAATAAATCTTCCTTAATTATTTTCAATATAAACAACAGAACTTTTGTTTTTCAGAAAAAAAGTAGTAGTTTATACAAAGTAAAATTTAATGCAAACCCTAAGTTTATAATATACAACATTTACACCCGGTCTCTCAATCGCAAATTAATAAAAATAATTAAATTTCTTATTGGTGATGTGTTAGCCAATAAGAAATGATTCCTTTGGTTGTTCAAAGGAATCTATCTTTTATAGGAATCCGAAGGGTAATACAGAGCAGCGGTTACTAAAGACCATATTTTAAGGTATCACAATATTTTGCTTGTCGTTCATTTTTATGTAAGAAAATAAAGTAAAAATAAACAGTAGTGTAAGTGCAATTTCTATATTATCTTTAAACTTTATAACTAAAATGGTTATTAAAGACTAAATTAGTTATAACTCATTATTAAGATCTAGTAATTACATAATATACAATAAATCATTATATCAATTCAGTCAGTACTTATACAAACTCCTTATGAACTTAACTTCATAGTTTTAGATAGTACTCGGAGACTGCTAATTAATACATGATTAAAGATTACTCCATTGCAAAACTTATCCTCTATCTCTCTAAGTCCCAGTTGAGTTGAAGTAAAGTAACAAAGAGAAGTAAGGATTCTACACTCTCAAAGAGCTTTAAATTATCGCTCATAGCTTATGAGCACCTTACGCTATTTTTAAAATAAGTAAGATAATAAAATAATCTTGCATTAAATAAATTCTCATTCAGTTATATCCTACACAATAGTACATACTGAACCCACATTTTGATATTAGCATATTAATTACATTATCATGACGCGCCTCACCCACTTCACGTGTGACTCGTTCCAGGACACTGTTCCTGTAAAATGCGGTAATTGTTTGACCTCACGTAATTTGCGACGGTCGTACATTCATGACACCTATGACATTAATGATTGGGTTATTATTCAAGTTATTATTTTTTGTATGCAATATGGTACTTTAATATAATAAATATAATATAGTAGAGACTGAGTGACATTTTCATATGAAATATATGGTATCAATTTTGTTTAATAAAAAGAAAATATATTTTGTTAATTATATTATATATTAAGTTTGCAAGACGAGAATATTTATTTAAAATACTATTTAGGTGGAATTTAAAATGAATATGCTACAGTTTATTATATCATATTATGTTTCTTTTTAAACCCAAAATAAACAAAAATATACTGTGTTGTACACCATACACAAAATCTAATCATTTTTCCATAAGCAGTAACATAGGTCAACATTATTGGTCCATCGACAAAATTATTTTTTGTGTTTATTGAGTCAATTTGAAAGATACAGTTTATTAAAATAAAACGAATTATAAAAGAAAAAAAAAATAAAAAAAATAAAATGACCACTATTAACAACAGTGAAAACAAAAATTATACCAACACAGGATAAGTTATTTCAAAAGGATCTAAATAAGAGAATATATACATTTAAAATATATTACCTTTCCAGTTTTATAAGATAATAAAATACCCGACTTCGTCCGGGTTTTATTGATACTTAATCATTCAGTGAGTTACTTATGACTAACTGACGTTATACACACTTACGATTTCAGTCTGGACCAATCGCAATTGAAATTAATATAAAGTTTTTCTTTACCAATATTATATTTTACGTAGTTACGTATTAACCTATAATTAGTTGAGCCTACCTAGCTGTGATAGTTTTCCTTTCAATTTCGTTATATGTGTTACCGTTTAAAAATATATCTACCGACAATCAATAGGTTTTCAGAATTCCAGACTATTGACATTAACAAAAATTATTAATTGTAACCTCAAAACTTTGTAAACGGCTACCTTAATCGAAATGTGGTTTACACAACCTCATAATATTTTCTGAATTACCTTTCTAATGATACCTCACATAATATTCTACTATGAGAAAAAAAATCATCACCACTTTCACGGTTAGGGGAGGTGCCATAGTTTTTTTTTTCTATATTTTTTCTATAGCTTTGTCGGCATATTTAATATATACTCGTATATCCATACCAACTTTCAATATCGTAGCCCCAAAACTCTAAGAGAAAGAAAGAGAAAGCGAACAGACAAACAGCAGACATGGTGAAACTATAAGGGTTCCTTGTTGACTAAGGAACCTTAAAAAGTAATAATTGGAAGCATTTATTTTCAACAACGTCTCCAGGAAAAGGAATCGCGCGCGATGTCGCTCGGGTTGTACTCGTATAGCCTGACAGAGGTAGTCGCGCGAGGGCGGTAATAGCAAGTGAGCGACATCTTCGTTACGCTTCATCGAAATTTTGTTTCTAGCCCGGAATTCTTTATTTTGCGATAACTCATTATTATTTTTTTTCTTATATTGTAAATGGCCATTTTTATCTACACTAAATGCATAACGTATTTAATGTATTTAAGAGAATAAAGATTAATACTCTGTTGTCAAAAATAGTTTGACAAGTAACAAGTAAAAACAAAAAATGGTTATTGAGGGTTATCATTGGAAGATAGACATATACCATCGTGGATTTATTTGTTGATCTATTGAAGAGTAACAAACCCACCATACATTATTTAGTTATAACTCAAAAGGTTTTGGCAGCGTTTTCAAAGAAATTTTGCGATCGGCTTAATTTTTCCGACTTGCTGCACTAATATATCATAAGATCGTCAGTTTGCTCAAAACCCAAACTTATTATACACTTAAACCTGCCTCAGGGATCACTCTGTTGTTGAAAACGGTATGAAAATTTGTCCAATACTTTTCGAGTCTATCGCAAACAGACTGACAGACAGACTCGGCAATGCACTTTGTTCTATAATATGTAGTCATTATAAACAAGAATTTTGAAAATAGAGACGAAGCTTCTTAGCATTCCATGGATTCACCGTGCGGGTGCCGGGCCCATCGCGTTGCAAGAAGAGGAGCGCAAACAATGCCTGGGACTTGCGACCCAGATGTAGGTTTAAGGGGCCCCTTTACTATGCGCATACACGCTCACCTTCACTGTTTACGCTCCTCTCCCTACCTAACCAAATATCGTAAGAACCTACTAAAGCCGCCTTTGAAATACGTTCCAGAAATGAACTGATGATCGTTCTAGAAAGGCCGAGATCCTTAAATAAGTTGTAGAGAGATTTTGCTGTTATACCTCTCGCTCCTACTTCTACAGCGTACAAATTAACTATAAATCTATTCCTGATCAGTTCGTTACATAGTTCGTAATACTTGTTAAGCTTAAATGTATGATCTTTGGGTATGTTTGTTTCCCAGGGTACAGTAAGCTCCACAAGTATAACGCGCCTTTGTTGTTTTGAATACAGGAATAAGTCCGGCCTAGATGACGAAACACAAACATCCCCGGGGATTTTGTATTGCCTTTCATACGCGTCCATCATGAGAGTTCAATCAGGAGACGCGTCCAAGATGGAATAAGGTTTTAATTTAGATTTTTTGGACGAACCTGCCTTTACGAACTCTATTGATTTTTTGGTGGTTGTTATACCCCTCTGCGCTCTTGCTACAGAAAGACTAACCGCTTCTCGTATGATTTCTAATACTTTATCGTGGCGACGCGAGTATTTACCTCTATTTAATAGTACCCTACACCCTACTAGCAAGTGTTTCGCGGTTCCTACTGCCTCCCCGCAGATGTTGCAAGATTTTTCGGTGGCTTTGCCCCATCTTACTAAGTTACTTTGATCTGGGAGAGTCATTTGGAATGCATTAAGATAAAATTTTAATAATGCTGGGGACCAATCATGAAGCAGGGTGCGCCATCGTAAAGCTAATGGAATACAAAAATCTCCTATGGTCACCTATTCGTTTTGCAATTCTAGGCTCATCGCGTGCAACCGGTATTTAACCGGTAAAATTTTAATTTTGAATAATATGATGCAATCATGTCACTTACTAACGTAGGAAAGTTATACCATCTTAGCGCGAACATCATCAGTTCATGTTGTACCGACCCGAAAGCGTTCTCTAAGTCTATCCAACATACCGTTATTTGTTTTTCACTATTTCTGGCATCTTTAAGGCTTTCCGATAGTAACGTATTATGTTCGAGGCATCCAGAAATGCCAGGCAAAAACCCTTTCTGGTTTTTTTTTTTTTTTTTATTTTTTTATTTTTATTTTTATTTTTTTTTTTTGATAGACATTGAAATCAGAATATTTATTTATTTATTTATATCTTTTCCACTTTGAATCATTATCAGTGATCACTGGTGTACGTCAAAATGGAAGTGTCAGGAGGGCCTACTTCGATACCAGATTTATCGTAATAAGCCCTTCTGTAAAAGCACTGTCCAACTTAATGTTAAAGCTATGAGGGTTATTATATTATATTAAATAAATATGCATTAGATACGGATATATGTATAAGAATGATATTTTCAAAATAAAGTTATATGTATATTTTTTGTGTAAAAGATAATTAATAATATAATCCTGCCGTAATATTTAATCAAGAAGTAATTTGAGGTAACTGTATTTGAGTTTACTTTATGATGTACATCATATAAATACGAGGAACAATTACAAGCTCACTTTACTGTTACTCGACTCAAAAAGTGAGTAGTTTTTTTATGGACCAACACTTTTCAACAAGCTCTCAGTAAACGTTCAGATTTTTCTCTTTAGTAAATTTAATAAACATGTTAAACAATGTTTCTGTGCTAAAGGATACTGCAGTATTTCGGAATATCTATAACATGACGTACCCTGGGTATGAAGCGCTCACTGCTACTTCAATATTTATTATAAATATAATTAATTTCCGTCTTAATCAAGACAAGCCCGCTGAGTATCTGACGAGAGCTCTTCTCAGGTCAGTCGTAAGTAATGAAAAATGTTTTATATAAAACTTACTTTCGATAAAAAGGTTAATTACGATTTTGATTTCTGATATTATCACACTATTATATGATAGGATGTAGTTGGAAATGAAATAAATGGATAAAAAATATATATATATACGTCTTAGGATATGATTCTTTCATTTTGCCATCAACAAAACTAGAGTTTTTGAAACAAATTAATAGAACAGTATTCATAACAGTGCCAGTACAAGAAGATTTTGTAAATAGGCATATGATAATGGTGACTAACTGACTAAATAAATGAATCAGAATAAATAGGAATTAGAAATATTCTTTGTCTTTAACACCAAACTATTTTAATCAAATTATTCATGAATCGAATATTAAATATTATTGTTATGCTGCGATTATTTTTTCATTATTAATGATATTAAATTTAAGCATTTCTATTTTACACGTACCGAATCATTTACTTACGAATTACTATACATCCTTATGAGTAGTAAGTAGTCTTTGGTAATGAATTATTTAACAAAAAAATAGTTTTATAACTTGATTTCATTTTCAAACTACTTAAGATAATAATTATATTCTGTATTGTTTTAGAAGACCTTAAGGAATCTCCCAATGTTTCAACAAAATGCTCTCAGCTGAGGAAGTCTCAGTCTGAAGTCAAAATGAAGTCTCTTCGTAAGTTTATCCTTCGCTCTTGTTATAACTTCAAGTTGTCAACAATACGATTAAAAAGTTTTATTCTATTAAATTATTGATATACATTATTTAATACTCCCGTTTTCAATATTTATACGTTTCTTGCTTAACTTTGTTTTGTTCTAGCTTCATTTTCATAGTACTTCCTCAGACATTTATTAAATATTGCAAAAAGTATATATAATTATAATTATAGTTAGATATAAAAAAAATCTGTTGTTGTTTCATTAATCAAAAAAATATTAAAATATATCATTATATTTGGTTAAATATAAAAAATATATTTTGACTTCTATATTTTTTATGAGCAGGAATATTTGTTTTCAAAATTAATTTACTGTACAAATTTTGCCGAGTACAATTTTATTGTATATAATTTAATTACGTTATTGTTAAACAAAACGCGCATAACAACTAAAACAATAGCAGAAATACTTCAGAGTTAGCGTTTTTCATCAGCAAAATAGGAACGAAAATAATTTAATGCAGCTTTTGTTTGTAAAGCTTCATAGTAGATGATTAAATTATTTCATACTTTGACCTTTTATCCTAATAAAATAAAACTTTAAATAATAATGTTCTTCTACAATACACCTATACAGTATATAATCGTGTGCAAAGTGCAAGATCTATTACTCTTCAGTCTACCATAAACTCTAGACTGTCAACGAAGCATTTCATAGTAATACATCCGTTCAGTTATCGTCCCCGCACGTGTCGGCTCATGCATATGTAGTTGTAATGTCTGGTCCATCGCTTTGTTAAGTTTATTATATTATTGAAACGTCGTTTACATTATACTTTCATTTATTTTTCGTAATTTTTTGTTTCTATTTTTGATAACGGCAAAGAACTGACATTCAAAAAATCAAATTTAGATTAGTTTTCTTTTTTTCAATGTGTCGACATTTTCGATTACAAGTGGTTTGTTCCTTAAACTTTAAGATTTTATCTGTAACCAAACAAAAGATGTAATCATACCATTGACGTACTGAATAAAGTAGTGAATAAAGTAGAGAAGTAGTATACGAATAGGAAAATGAAAGAGTCCTGGCTATCTAGCCAGCCAGTTGCAACTGCCTATCCCATTTTTTATAAGAAACTTAGCCCCAATAACTATGTACTGCATAACAATCTGCTGTGAAAGAAATCTGTTGTGGTGTACTTAACATACGTACGTGGTTATAAAATAAAGGATTAAGTAGGTACATACATTGGCTGGCTCTGCTGGGTAGTATGAATTGAATTTGGATAACCTCAGAATTGATTAGCGTCAAGTATTTTTTACCGAAGGTTTTTTTCAATTAAAAATGATGTAAATTAAACTTTGTAAGTTAACGTATTCAAACATTATTTCATGTTTATAGCAATCTTTAGCTTTATTGTTATAATGCATTTGGAGCTAAAACATTCAAGAAGGTGAGGAGACTCACTGCAGACGTATATGACTGGAATCCATTTGAAACATTTACTAATTTTATAATTGTAGATTAATATTTATTTAATATAGAATAAGTTCAGGGATCAGATCTGACTCAAGGTTGTATTAAGGAAAGCATAGTAACTTCTCAAGAAATATATTATTTATGTTAACAATATTATATTGTATTCTAGGCTCATATAATTAAACAACACTTATGAGCATTTCGGACTTCGTATTCTTACTTCTCTTTATTAAAAATCAGAGGTTTTGTATTCTCACATTGGCATAATATATTAGTTATTTCTTTATTTAATTTTTCAGTGAGTGTGACTTTTTCTGTAAACGACTTTAGTTTCACTTGCTTAGATCTCGATCCCATTGGATTATCGGAATACAAAACAACCTTTATTACTCGCTGATAATGCAGTTATCGACTCGTGAAAGAATTTTCAAAATGGGTAGAGTAGTTTTTGTGTTTACACAATACATATAAACAAACATTTTCTTTTTATAATATAGTATACATACATTATTTAAGCGTATTAATTTTTTATTGTTTATATATTAAATGTTGGTATAAAATATAATAACATAATTCAAGTTGAGTTGTATTAATCCAAATCCTATTAGCTAATAATGAACAGTAAAGTGGACCGAATTATAATAGCAAAGTTACAATTTAAATGAAATTATGAATATTAAAATCCAGCAAAAAGAGCATCTTTTGAGTATAAGTACTACTTCTTGTAAAATGCAATAAGTCCCTAGTTGCATTGTGGTTATTTAATTAAACTTTGTGTATAAATCACTAAAAAAAGCACCTAAAAATTAAAAAGCTTTGGAGTTAGGTACGGAAAAACATCATGTGGTTTTTAATTTTAACCTTTTTTGTTAGATCACAGACCGAAGTAAAAAAAAAGAAAAAAATATGGCATTAAGAATAATGTCACACTGCAAATTAACATTCCGTACGGATTGATGATAATAACAGTAGACTGTGATATTAAATATAAATATAGAATCACAAATTGATCAACACGCTGAAATCGAACCTGCGACCCATCGTGTGTTATATGTTGTCATTGTCGTTCTTATCTGATAGTGCCTTTATAAAACTTCGTTTATATGAGAAATTATTAGAAGAGTTATTGTATTGTAATTGTATTTATGAGAATTATTGTATTGCAATAAAATAATAATAATACAATAAAAGTGATTTAATAAATAATTATTAAATCATTTTTATGATATTATGTTTCAAACAAACTATTGTTTTGGTTACTTTTGTACTTAATTTTTTTTCGAATAGTTATTTCTTTAGAATAATTATTTATTCTAAGAATAATTATTTATTCTAAGGACTAGTTATGTATTGGCAGACAACGAAGTTATTAAAAAATATATTTATTTATAAAATATTCATTAATAAAAATACATGTTTACTTGATTAAATCTACTACAAGACTAACATAAAATATTATAATTAAATCTTATTACAAACAATGATAAATGTCGACTCAGGAGATTGATGCTTTCCTCGTAAGCGGGAATCACTGCTTATGCTGTGATAACTCCTCCCTCCTTCAGAGAGAAGCTGATCTTACAGCTTCCACTAGTGTCCTCACTAGTTGGTGTCGCCTTCGGATGTTCATTTATCTTGGTGGCTATTGTATATTGATACAGCTTCCATGATGCTGCACTGACCAGGAACAGATACAGGATGATAGTCGGCCAGCTCGGGGTTGCCATAAGTGTGGGCCAGTCTGCGACGTCATCTTCGTTGATGTCTTCAGCTTGGTCCAGAAGTTTGTGTATATTGTCTAGATCTAGGTCCTCTATTTTGAGTTGATATTTTACAGCTTCCACAGGTGCATTCTGTTTCAATGGCAGCGGTATGACTTCATCTATGTTTATAGTAGTCATGTGAGTCTGTAGAGTTATGTTAATGACGTCAACACGACAATCTTCGGTGAGTGTTAAGAGATGAATTCCCGAAGTGCGTTTGTATGAGGTTTTGGTTCCACATTGAACTCGTACTATTTCTTCTTTTCTAAGGATAACCAGCCAAGTGTTGTCTCGCGTCTTCTGTATCTTATCTTCTGTTAATATCATTTTAGCGCAAGTGCAGTTGGCGTCCTTATGCTGAACGAGGCTTATGATACAATCTTGCAATGTTGTGATGTGCTTGGTGTTCATTAACTCGCAGAGATGAGCGTTCTGGGTTAGTTACTTGCAGTTATCTTCCAGATATGCGTACTCATCGCTTCCAAGTGCTAGGTATTTGGATTTTGGGATAATAGTAAAATATTTTGTATCAGGGATATAATAAAGGTGGATAAGGTCATATATATTTGGGTCGGTATTAGGAATTTCTAATATAAATGTTAACGAGTGTTCTGTACTGTAAGCTTAAACTTTAATTGACCTTTCTAATATTCTAATATTATTTAAATTTATATCTATTACTGCTACTAGGTTAAACTTAGTTTTAAGTTGTCTTAATTCTAACACCAAACTTTGGGGACTAACTATACTGGGATGCATAACACCTAATTGGGAAAATGTTATAGCATCTTCTAAAATCATTAACTTATCTAAGATAATATGTAAGCTAAAATCTATTTGAACGTAAATATCTAAATAATTCAAGTGACTATGTAACCCATCATAGTCTTTTGTCAAGTTTCCTATATATGTAACTAAATTTCTCTGCTTGTCGTTAATCTTAACCGGTGTTTAACCGCATGTGTAAATGTTAATGGTATATTTTCCGAATGAAATATTTCACGGTAATTATAACAAAGCTTAAATTTATTTCACGCTTTTCCTCCTCATTCATGTGACTTGTTCGAATTTTATTTAAATTGTCACACAATTCTTTATTAATGTCAATATTAATATTTAATGAGTTTAAATCTACAATCTCGTTCTTAATGTCAGAGTAAGTCTCTAGTTGTATTGGGATTTTATTGGGGATATATTTATTTTCATTAGTATAATTTATAACAGTAGTTTTAAATGAACCGGCTTTGACTGTTACAAAAGCTGTAGGGGATTCTAAACCTTCTGACCAGTATCGTAAATTATGTATATATTGTCCGTCAATATAGTTTGTTCTAAATGTTACTACTTTCTCACACTTGGGTTCGATTTTAATCTTTCGTAATGGGTGGTTAAAATAAATCGGAATATTAGCGTTTGTTGTGCGTAACATGTTACTATTAAGATCGATATTACTTTTAAGACATCTTAATAAATCATATCCGATTAATCCTTTGTACTTGGGATCGAAATCAAAAATTAGAAATTTATGAGTCAGATCTTTATTAAAAATTGGTGGTAATGGGAGATAAACTACATGGTTATGACAAGACACATTATGCGCGGTAGCAATTTGAAACGGTTCATGTTCAACACATAATTCAAAAATAGTATTAAAAATAACATCCGATGCAATAACGCTACGACTCGCTCCAGTATCGATTAAGTACTTACCTCCTAATTCCGGCAACTCAATATACGGCAGATGCTCCCTCTCCTGCACATTGATTTCAACTATCTCAGGTTCCTGTATTCCTGAACCTCCATAAAATCCTGGGGGTTCCTCCACATCCGTTCCCTGATTGTACTTTGTTTGGTACTCACCTTCATCCTGTTGACTATCATCAAAATTAGAGTATTCGCCCTCATTTTTGGGGTATTGATCTTGTGGGTCGTTTTGGGTACAAAATAGTTCCTCCACTGCAAACTGTGGTTTATTCGGCCTTGAGACCGACCTCATAGTGACATCTGAGTTTTTCTGTGATGGGTTATTCTGTTGGGGTATATTAAAATTATTCCGGTAGTTACCAGAGCTCCTACCTGGTTGTTGGTTCTTCCATGGTAGTAATGACTTAACTAGTTGCTCGCGTTGCTCAGGAGTCATGTTGTTCGTTTGAGGCACGTAGTTTTGGGGCCTAAATTGCTGTTGTGGGTAAAATGGTCGTTTGGAAATAGGTAACCTATTATTGTATTGGTTTGGAAGATAATTAAATTCCTTATGATTAAACATATTACCCTGTTGTAAAGTTGAAGGGTCTGGTTTATTAATAGCAAGCCTAGCTTCCTCCTGTCTAGCCGCGACTATGGCCATTTCTAATGTTTCTGGCCTAGCTATTCTAACACCTAAGGACACGTGGAAATCTAAGTTATTAGTGTACTGTTCAATAACCATTTCTTCATAATAACTTCTATCTCCATGCCTTCCAACGTAATACAAGATATCGAGCAACTCGCGTAATCGCTTACCAAATGACTCAGAATCTTCAAATTTTAATTTACGGGTTCTTGTCAACTCTTGCATCACTTGTATCTCGTTACGGGGTTCTCCTAAACGTCTTAATAATGCATTTTTTATTTTAAGCCATGAATCTAAGTTTTCTTCATATGCAATCGCTTCTATAGCTGCTCCACTTAATTTACTTTTAATAACACTTAATAAGGTAGGGTGGCTGCTATCTGGTGCTTCTAATTGGCTAAGGACATTTTCGACTTCTCTTATGTAAAAATTAAGTAATTTTTTATTGCCGTCATATCGCGGAATTAAATGCACGACGAGTTTAAAATGGGGTGAATCTATTACCGACATACTGATATATATATTATATATTTTTTTTTTTTACAAAAGTATATATATAAAAAAAATATAAAATTATAATAGAAAAATTATAAAATTAAGTAATAAAAAGATTTTTGCAAAATAATAAAGACAATGTAGTATCGTGTTACAGTTACAACACGTTCCACTGATAAAATATGATTCTATTAAAGAAACAATGAATGAAATTCTAAACCTAAAGAATTTTCCTTGGAGTTTATTTGGATTTTAATATTACAAAATGAACTAGGTTTATCGCTATTTTAGCTTTAAACACTTTATGTCACCAAAAAAAAAATTATGTACTAAACTAAAGAATGCCCGCTCGATTTTAGAAATAGACAAACTTTCAAACTTAACTAGGTTTATCGCGATTTTAGCTTTAAACACTCTTTAACATTAATATAATATAAATACTAGGACAGGAAATAGAGCAGGAACTTGGATTATCAGCGAGAGTACTCACCACACCAGTATCTGCATCTCCCGTCGAGTCTTGAGTAGTACACGGGGACGTCCAATTCTCCAGAATATCCTCGTGTAGCCTTCGCTTGACCGCCGTTAGGTTCTGGATTACAGGAATGCGACTTGGGAATCGCCGTTTGTCAGAGTATGGAAGAGTTTGATTCCGAAACTTTTACGAAACGCCGTAATCCTACCGACTGCGCCAGTTACGTATTGGCAGACAACGAAGTTATTAAAAAATATATTTATTTATAAAATATTCATTAATAAAAATACATGTTTACTTGATTAAATCTACTACAAGATTAACATAAAATATTATAATTAAATCTTATTACAAACAATGATAAATGTCGACTCAGGAGATTGATGCTTTCCTCGTAAGCGGGAATCACTGCTTATGCTGTGATAACTGACTTCTTGTTTTCTTCTTTTTCTTCAATTTGAATTAATTGAACTGCATTTATGTTTCCTAGCATCATAATTATCACAATTAAAATCTAACGTCACTTTAGGAAGAAACTGGTAAATCTGTCAAAGACTGATCATTTAAAAGAACGAAGACTGTTAAAATGTATTTAATATTAAAACCGCTCCACTAACAGTGTAAGTGAATATGAAGTGAAAACTAAGCGAATTTGTAGTAACTAGTGGTAGTGAAATTCTCGCTTCAGACTATTAACATGACACTGCAAAACGTAAACTAGGAACATGTTACTGTAGTTAGAAACTGGTATTATATTCCAAATTCGGGAACAATATTCGATTTTATATTTTTTATTTATCGAAAATTAAAAACATTGGAAAATCTTTAAGCCAATAATACAAACTGTATGATTGAATGAGCTAAGCTGCAAAAGAAATGGATTAAAGGCAAGTGCAGGCTTCTAAAATACGAATAAAGATAAATGTGTTGCGTAATAAAAGATCATAATTAAATTGATGAGCCTGTTAGAGAAAGCTTAAGCAGAAATTACAGAGGAACAATGAAATGTAATATGCCTGATATGATCACCTAATGCCAAGAATATGAGTTTATTACGAAAACAATGAGACAGGGATTGGGAGGACATTACAATTGCTATGTCGAAGAAGCAAGAGCTTACGGAGAATAATTATAAAAGAAATTGACATTTTGATCCGATACAAAATAAGGGCAGGTGTTGGTGATGAACAACATACTAATACAAGTTCTAATTGTGTGTGTAGATTAAATAGTTTCAGAGTAAATAATCTCAAGCAATATACCATTATATCTGTGTGTTGACTGACGCAATTTAAATATGTTGAATTTGAAAAAATCGACTAATGCACATTTAGTTAAATAAATGTTATCAATATAAAACAAATGTCTTTGCTTTAAAGAATATTAAATTTATCTGTTTTAAGAAATATTGAGAAGTAAATTTCATCAAACATGATATATTATTTTTGATAATCAACTTGTAACCACGATAAGAGTAATAATAAAATATAGAATAATTGGTTTAATATAATGTCTATAAATTCATGGTCACACAAAATCTCAAGTACTATTGAGGTTTTTTTAAATGAACAGATGATTAGAATAACATAGACTAGCGATTCCATTTTTTTATGTATAAAATTATTCCAACCATTGATTGATCGATTACCATATACTATATATATATATGTATTTATTACATACTATCTTTTAATTTTTTTAAATAATGTAGCGTAAGTTACGCCTAATAACAGATAAGTTGATTATTTATGTATCTTATATACTTTCTTATACAGTTAGTAAAAGCGATTAATTTAGAATTACAGACAGGCCCTTCAATTTTATTTATGTGTAAAAATATATAACAATTGTGATTGGAAAAGTGCAGGAATTACAAGTTCTGAATTTCACTAAGAGGAGTATTATTTGACTAAGCCCAGGCATGAGACGTTTGATGCAGCAGAAGTAATATTCGGTGTCTCCATGTGTTGAACCAATAATAGCTTTTTTATTGTGGTTGAATCGAACGGTGTAAGGCACTATAGCCTAGGATCAACTGCGGAGCTCAGAAATCTCTTCAACAGTACTTTAGATCAAACTGGGACATCTGGTCCTCCTAATATTTTTCGTCGTCGTATGTTTGGTCTGGATTATTATAAAAAAAGTTCAATTGTGACATTGTATCTCTCTGTGTGTGAACACTTTATATTTCATGTCGAGCGTAGAATGTAGAACTTGTAATGAATTTGAACAGAATCATCCAGCGCACTCATCAAGAAATGTTAACGATTCAGATTTGATTTACTTGAAAAGTTTTTTATTGTTGTTGAAAAATACTTATATAACTGTAACCTTTTATAAGGGTACGTTATTTTAACTTTTTAATAACCCTGTTAATTTTTTCAAAGGCACAGCTTTGAAATTTACACAAAAACTTAATTTAAACGATGTTTAAACACATTATATTTTATTTAATAAAATAATATAAATAATACATAAAAAAATCCAATAAATGCCTAAACTGTAACATTAAAATCGATAACAAATACGACGGCCGGCGAGAGATTGATTTGAAACCGGTCGTTTATCCAACACTCTCCTTTATCTCAAATGTGAATTACAAGGACATGGAAAGAGAATTATGTGTGAAGAAATACTGTGGTAAAATCTACTAAAGATTAATATTAAACATATTTCGTTTAAAAAAAATCTTCTGTAATAAAAGCTAAGCGCTAAGCTAAGCTAAGCTAAGCTGTACGATATTATAAAAAAATAAATACAACAATTTGCATTAAATTAAAACAATTTCGATCACAATACATTCAAATAACAGATATATATTGAGAATACACAATACCGTTGATGTACTCACTCTGACTCACTTAATGTCTTGTTTATTTTCACTTTATTCACTTATTACATTCAGATTCACTTATAACATTCAGATAATAAGTAATGTATTTTAATAACCCAAATTGAAAAGAGGTTATTTGTTTCGAAAACTGCCATTTATATTCCTTTTATATATATTATATTTAAAGTATAGTTTACAATTGATTATTTATATTAATACGAGAAATTTATAAACATAGTAATATAAAAAGAATTGAACTTTTGCATTGAGATGGTTTAGGAAGCCAAATGATGTTTTTTTAAAAAGAAAAATAAATAAAACTAAAACCACAGTCGTAAACTTTAATAAATACCATTCTAAGAAAGAATTCACAACAGCGACCCACGCTATAAAGACTATTTAAAAGGCATTTAAAAGGCATTGGTGGCGACCAACTCTTACTCCGGCCCTATTTCAACCGTTGTTGGGTTGTTTTTAATATACTATGTAAATTTGTACAATAAGTAGAAAACACAGATTTTAATAAAATATTTCCCATTTCTTGGTTTATTCTAATCATTATTTTATAATAATTAAAAACGATCCAATCACCTTAACAGTGAAATGTAATGAAATGCAATTTTAATAGTAATATTACTGTTATTTAAAAATGTATAACCAAATAAATATTTTGGTGTACGAATAAAATAGATTTTCTTAAATTAAAAAAGTAATAATAAAATATATTATATTTTTATTCCAAGGTATATATTCAAATATTCATGTTAATAGAACGTTAACATCACCATTCTGTATAATTGTTCATATTCTGTTCACATTCCTACACTTCTTTATTGTCATTCTTTTGAACGTAACATTATATAATGCGAAAAATTATTAAAAGTCACTATTTTATTTAATTATAATAAGAAGAAATGATAATAAGAAAAATAACTAACTCATTAGTTGTTAAATCAATACAATGAAAGACGTAAATTATACTATTTTTATAATTTTGTTTTTTTAATTTGAATTTCATTGTATTGACTGCATTTCTAAAATAAAGTTTGGTTTTGTACTAAAAAAGTTTACAGATTATTTCTATAAATCAATACTCTCTATTCGTATGAATGTGTGAAAGTAAAAACTCACTGACCCAGCTCTGCTATCTTTCTTCACACTATAAGTACAGTTAAATAGTTGCCGACGTGTTACAAACGAATCCCGGTAGATAGAAACTTTTAGTGTAGTTTGCTATTTTGAAACAATATGCTGAATTGGCTGAAGTAGAAGCGCTGAGCAAAATAAAGACGTGTTTATAACGTCTAGTGTTAAACATACAACATATAAAACATAGGTTTTTTATCCTCGAAGACTTTGAAGTTTAACAACATTTATAATTCGTACACAGTATATTACACACAGAAATAAATATATATTTCCTTAATAATTATAACAGAACCTAATGACAGCACGGGATTAAATCAATCAAAACTATAAATTACTCATAAGTATTCTTCAATCTAAATTAATAATAAAATTACATTTCAGTTGTGAGAATAACGATTTAATTAACATGAATTTAATATGGTTTCAATGGTTTCATGGTTTCAAAATTGTCAACTGTATTCCAAGTCACTTCCTGTCAACCGATTGCTTTAGATTGTTCAACCTGCGTTACTGGTACGGTTGAGTGACAAAGCGATCCTTGCGTGTTCTACATAAATGCCCCGCTCGCCTGAGTGATTTTATAATCCCAGCAGATAAGCGACTTTGAAGACGACGACCATTGTGTCAAACAATCGTTAAAGCTAAAGCTAAAGCTTTTGGTAATATATTACAATATATTTTTTAAAAGCTTCATTGATAGATATATTGTTTACTTGAACGCGTGTAACTAGCATGATGGCACAAGGAGTTGTGGTGAACATTTTAATACAAAAATTTGGCGAAAAATTTAATTGAATGTATTTATTTCGTATTAAAACCTTGAGACTTTTGTGAAGTCGTGTTATATTTTCTTAATCTTTATGTCTTAACTAATCCAAAAAAATCTAAATATAACATATTTTTATGAAGGTGTTTAAAAATGGGTTTAGTTCCAAAGACAAAATAATAAAATTGTTACCCAATCAACTTTTTATGATTTTTTTGTAAAATGCTAAGTATTCTACGAAATGCGAATTGCGATTATCGCTTTGCTACATTCTTTGCTACATTCTTTGTTTTTGATAAAGAAATTTTATCTATTTCCAATTATTAATAGCAGCTCTCACTAAAACAAAAAGAAACTTATTAAGATAACATATAAAGTAAGATAAACTTAAAGGACAACACAATTAGAAGATATCGTCGATACCAATTAACTTTGAACGTCGGAGATGAAGTTTAGTAAATAAATATTTTTAACTCTTTCTGGATTTCAAATAAAATAAGACATGAGATTTCTTTCATAATTTATAGTAATTTTTATTTCGTTATGGCCTCGGATATATTAATAATAAAATTAAAAAAAATGTTGAGTAACAAACAGTTGTATCAACATTTCGTTCGGTCAGTGAAAGAACCGGATCCATAACGTTTAATTACTATCTGACTTCCTATGGCAATAGGCTCACCCCTAATACATCATAGAATAGCGTGTAGTTGAAATGCACACAATTCAACACTTACCTAGTCCACGGTCTTAGTCTAGTAAAAATAATATTTTAATAAAACTAGAAATACATAAATAATAATAATTGTATTACTTGGTATTAATTAATGTGGTATACCCACGGATATGGTATCACGTTTTAAAGCTTTTCTTTACACAACAATGCGAAAACTGTATTAACGTGTTAGAATAACATATCGGAAAAAAATCACAGTTGTGTTGAAAGCACATGCAGCGAAATTTAAATATTATAAGACTCAAATGTTATTTTTTTTGGTTTTGTTGTGCAATTCAAATGGTATATGGCACATATTGATTATTTCCAGAAGTCACAAATTTTAAAACACCGTATAAATACTTCTAATATGTTTGTTCTGTAAATTTGATTGATTTCAATAAAATCGAGTAAAGAAACACAGTGTAAGAAATTACTAAGTAATTTTAAGCAAGTATTTTGTATTCTAGCTTCTAAAATTCTAGCACATTCGTTCTAGAAGAATTAGTAGAGACAATTACAGCAACTCTGATTGTATTAATAGCATAATAATTGTTAAGAAGATACAGTATAGTATGAATAGATCGCGATAAATATATCAGTTTGTCTTTTACTGCATTAGCTAAACATAATATTTTCTATGCATGGCAAACATTTTTATAATGAAACAAAAACAACATTCGTTTATCATAACAATACATTCCATCGCAATTCTAAAAATCAAAATACACACAGCTATGTCAAACGCGACTATAAAATTTAAATAACTATACAAAAATGTAAATATCGATATGAACGAAGTTATAAAGTTTTGTATTAATATATTTTTAACAGTAAATTTTTAATTGCTGTTACAGAATGTCACTGATTCTTAGTTATTTCCTGTTATTGTTTTGTTTTAATTTCGTAATATGTATTCGTATGGACCATAATAAAACAAAATTCATTCATAATAATAATCCAATTGCCCTTTACTGGGATTGGAGAGATAAAAATATGGTGTCGCCTGTTAAGGATCAAGGCAGCTGTGCCGCGTGCTGGGCTTTCAGTGCTGTGGGTAAATGTTCAATTCCAATGTATTTGGAGTACATTGATATAAGATAATATTTTTTAAAAACAGTGAGATCATAATTTAAATTAATGTGTATATTTTATTTATTTCAATTAAGCTTGTATCGAGAGTCATCTTAAAATTTATTTGAATCAAGAAGAAACACTATCAGAGCAGTTTCTCATAGATTGCGACGGCAGTAACATTGGTTGCGGCAGTACAAGCGTCTTAAAGTCTTTTGCGTATGTTACATCACGTTATTTATTTGGAAAATATCTATCTGTATATTATATTTATTTCTTTGATATATTTAAGATATTAAAAATATTCTTAATTAACCATTATCTTCTTCTAATTTAAAGGAGAATAGTGAATGACCTAGGCGGAATCCTTCGCAATTCTGAATATGCTCCATATGCGGAAGAAAAGGAAATATGTTTTTGGGATAAAACTAAGAAACCGATACCAGTGGTTGGATACCGAAGAGTTAAAGCAGATGAAGATATAATGATGGAATATGTTTATCGATTCGGACCTCTCTCAGCTGGTTTGTAAAATTTGAATTGTGTATTTTCTTAAAGGGTGAAAATAAAATGGGAAATAATGTTCTATACTGAATATAGTAATGATTATTTTTATAAGGAATAAAAATTTCTGCTACTGTCCAGAAGGGGACAAAACACAAGTGAATATAAGCATAATAACAAATTTTTAATAGTAACGTAAAATAAATATTACAAACTTTTTTAAAGCAATAAACTCAGCATCCATGGATAAATATACAGGAGGTATAGACGAACCGACGGATGAGTTGTGTTCGCCTGAAAAAACAGATCACGCAGTCCTCATTGTCGGATACAATTATTACGGTAGAGTATTTAACACTTAAATATTAATTTTGACCACATTTTTAAATTATTTATTGCCTTGAATATACAAAATATATAAACTCTTAGTTGACAAGAAAACTGGTGACGTACTTCCATACTGGATAATAAAAAACTCGTGGGGTATGGAGTGGGGGGACCATGGTTTCTACTATCTGGTGCGCGGGCGCAACGCCTGCGGTATTGCCACTGATGTATCCTTCAGCTTTGTAAATTAATATAAAAAATCTGTTATAAAGACTTACAATATTATTTCATTGCAACAACCAAGTATAAACCAAAGTAGTAAGGTAGAATTATTAAAATGTATATATAAAAACATAGTATTTTTTTAAATATACAGAAAATAAAAACTTACTTTTACTTTTATTTATTAGTTAGTAAATACTCCTACAAATAGCTGCTACTTAAATGTTATCTTTGCAATTGAAAATTTTTTTATTTATCTTTAAATATCACATATATTAGATAGTACATGTATCTAATGTTGTAACAAAATGTATTCTATTTAATAAAGATTACAATTGCTTTTGTGTATTTGTAATGAAACCAATAACATAAATTCTTAAATACAATGAACGTTTCTAATATATCAGTACTTTTACAAGGTCGTGGCTGTTAGTTTTACAAAATAAAATAATTTAAGAGTAACGTAACATCATCGAATCTATTTTTTATTATAAAGATATTATAATACACATTCGTTTGTGTCTGTTTCTATAAAATAGTTTTACAATGAGGGTTAATAAGAGATAAATTTTAAAATTAGAACCATAAGAAAATAATGTTATTATGCTCTTGGTAGTTAGTTAAAGGAATATTCTTGTCTGTAACAAAATTAGACCTAAAATAATAAGTATCATATTTTATTCTAAATTATTTTTGTATTCGCCTCGATCGCTGTTCGATATGATTTTTCGAAAGATATAAATTACATTCATTGTTTGACAGTTACAATAAAACCACCATGCAGACACGGTCGTTGTGTTTTATGCCGATAATATTTGTATTCACAACAATATTTTAAAATTGGAAGTTTTAATCTTCAATTTAATCTATCACATTTAGAAACGTTATACGAATACTGTTACATTCGCTTAAATATTAATAAACAAACAAGTGATTTGTAATGTTATTTTTCAGCGTTCTTTTAAAGCGATAATTAAATTATACGATTTTTTCTGGATTTTACGAGTACGGTATCGCAATAAGAAATGTGACTCATCTCTATTTACCATACCTGTCACCAGCATCCTCGAAGCAACGGTAGATAAACCATTTTCTACCTTCACTTATAGTAATAATCTTATCTTTAATCATTAGTCGGGTTTGTCGTCGGGGAATAGGCAGGCAACTGTGTTAGTCTTGATTTTTCAAACGCTTTTCATTCAGTTAATTATGACATTCTGCTTGCAATTCTTTCGTACATAAAAATTTCTTCCGAAGAACTAAATTAGTTCTCCACATAAATTCGTGGACGTCAGCAAACTGTACGCATGGACAAAATTTTATTGAGTTGGTGCGACGTTGCTGCTGGTGTTCCACAAAGCGGTATATTCTCTCCCCTCTTATTTTCTTTATTTATTAGCTCCATAACTTATGATTTAACAAGCTTTTATCATCTTTATGGCATCAACATCCAAATGACTCATCGTTTCCCATTGACTTCAATGGGATATCAGTTTTTTGATGATTATTCCTCAACATGAAATTAAAAAAAAAAAAAAAAAAACCATCACCTAATACCTACCATAATTTTTCGTCAAGTAGTTTTCGAGCCGATTCGTGACAAAGAATGTGAAAAAGTTTAAAGTAGAACACTCCACTTGCTACACTCGCTTCGCTCAATAAATCCGTTGCCGGGAACATGAATCAACTTCATTTCTAAGCGAATAGGCAAATAGGAGACGAATTTGATGTTGGCCCTCCACATTCCTTGCTTTGTGTAAGATAAAATTTAATGTTTGGACGGCAATGGATAAATCACTCTACGATAACCAGTACGTTCAACTCATTTCATTTTTCTATTTAGTATTTTTTTTAATATTTAAGTATTTAAGATAGATAGTTATAACTTTACAAAATTGTTTAAAATTTGTCTTTAATAAACCAAATCATTTAGTAATCATTTATTTGCAAGGACACAAAGGAAATATTATTACATTATAAAATTGAATAACCTGTCAAGTGATTGTAATAATTTTAATTAGGAGAGTGATTTTGTGATAATTTATATAAAATACTGAGAAATAACTGGGACTAAAGTAAATTTGACTTTCAGAATTGTTAGTGCAATTAAATTGCGTCTTTGAAGCTGTTGACAATATTTTTTATTTTATTATTTGCCTATTTTATTTTTATGATATTTCTGTCCTGTACTTAATGTGACAGTTTATTCTAATAAACATTTATACGTGTAAGAAACTGTATACATATTATTTCCAAATAAATCTTATTTCAATAGATCTAAATCTATTAAATAGTGTTGAAAATCATAGCTTATTTATTTATTTATTTAATCTTTGTTGACCCAAAAAAATTGAACAAACTGCGAACTTAATGCTACACAGCATTTTCTACTAGTCAACCGTGGAAAAAATCAATACAAAGAAAAAATAAGTACAGGAGGCGGTATAAATAAAATATAAAATTAAGATACATGTATATATATATTGAGAGTCAATAATTATTAGTACTTAGTGACAATTCGCAAATTGTGGGATGTGAGTCTCCCTTCAGTTCTGTTTAATAATATATTCTCATATCTCCCTTCTCTCAATCCGTAAGAAATCTTGGCCTCTCTCTGGATACAACTTTAAATTGGAATACTCATGTTATTGATCTATGTAGTTGCGAGCCTTATACCGACACAAAAATGTGTTACCCATTTAAACCGAAAGTCTGTTTGCGTAATCACTAATCCTTCCTCTCAATGACTATGTTGATGTCTGCTGCTCTACAAATAATCTCCATAGACTCGATATTCTCCTTAATAAATAATACTTTTATTTTTAATTTTTTATCACATTTTTTAATACCGTTCGAGATTAAATTGGTGATCTATTCGCGAGCAAAAATGTTCAAGATATTTGTGTCAACTTTACTCTATTCTTAACGATCCCCTTTCTCCTCCTCCTTTTATTCTAATCTCGTACTTTTTGTTCCTTCACACCATTTAAGTATGAGTTTAATAAGTATAGTAGATATTACTATTATTTAGGTACAAACCATATTTTATTATACCATATATATTTCCAGATACACTATATGTATATATATACATATATACATGATGAGAGATGGCACAAAGATGAAAATTCTTGCTGCTATAAAAGATAACCTCTTTTTTTCATGCAAATTATACCATCCTGATAGTTTGCACAAACGCTCACGATGCAGAACGTGCTATCTATCCCTACTATAAATGAAGCGACAAAACGCTCGCCTTTGATATGTTGATTGATGCCAGAGATTGCTATCAGATCAAGACAATCACTGTCAGCGGATTTGCATGATCCTATCACTATGAACTATAGCGACAAAAACAACTTTATGGGGATCGTAAATAACTGAAAGTTAATAGAAAGCAAGGATTTAAAAATTAGAATGTCCATGTCCGTAGTTTGTTTTGAATTATACTTATAGCATATATAATGCATTATTGTTACAATTTTTAACAAATGTAATAATTTGTTTCCATTCAATTATTAATTAATATAAAAAATATACAGAAAAATGATGAAATAATAGCTAAATACTTTATTTTGCTATGAACCTAACATACCTTAATCGAACTATATCAAAAAAATTTTGAGCGATTGACGATTCCTTATGGTATTTAATTTTCATTCGTTCTTTAATTACTGTACCTATCTTACTAAAAAGATTGTTAATCTTTACCTAATAATGTCTTTAAGTGATAATATGAAACATATTATATCTTAAATAAAATGTAATTTTATTTAAGATATATTACATTATATTCAAAAAGCTACTAATGATGTTTCTGTAATATATTTAATATTTGTTAAATATAATGGAAAAAAATAAATTAGTAATTTAAAAAAGTATATGAAATCTGGCTCATATATTCCATAAGCATGACAAACCTAAGTTAGATAAACCCTAGCAAATCAGTATTGTGTGTTGAAGTCTCTAAGGACTACGACTTCGGAGAAGGGGAGTCTTTGAAAGCAGGTCATCAATCTTCGCCTGGACATGGCCCAAGAGTTGATTCGTCATTATTTTTTTGTTATTAAAATCCAATTGTGAAAGAGGCATTGTTCGTTCACTGAATACAACATAGGCGGAACTTAATTACATAAGATAAGCTCTCGCCGGTAACAAGATTTTAGCAGACAGGGAGTTTAAAACAACGTTTTCGTAAATTCCTGTCCAATATATAAGACAGACAAATAAGAATAATCGAGGGTACAAATGTAATACGGTATATGAATATTAATTTTATAAGGGTTGTAATATACTATGACTTAATTTATTCGTATACTGAAATTATTTTGGTTAATAATTGTTATTTAAAATAATAAAACTATAAAACTATTTGTTATGAACCTACAGGATGATTAGTGTGTAGCAAGAAAATCCAAAACAGT
The DNA here is from genome assembly GCA_918358695.1 of Melinaea menophilus ssp. n. AW-2005. NCBI lineage: Eukaryota > Metazoa > Arthropoda > Insecta > Lepidoptera > Nymphalidae > Melinaea > Melinaea menophilus. Next base: position 15,092,298 of record OU911040.1, on the reverse strand, counting down.
GTAGTGTATATTGCAGTAATAGAGATTTATACTCAGAAACTCAAATTCAAGATCTATTTAATTATTGAAGATGCTTTTAAAACTTACTCTTTATTTTCAGTAAATAAAAGATTTCCCTGTATTATTAATGTAATCATAAATATTAAAAAATACACGAGTTCTTAATATAAATAAATGAAAATTCTACAAAATATTATTTTGGAAAGAAACATTAAGTATAAGTGATAATCAGATTCTCCTCTATTGAGTCTAAATATTTGAAATAATTGTAGAATCGACATAAGTTTATTCTTAAATATACTTTTTGTTTCATGTCTTTTCGGTCCTTATTGAGAAATGTAAGACCATTTTACATTTATGAGTCATCAAGAATACATTTTATTTTATAGACCTGAGTATCCTTCAGTTTGGATAATTTTATAATATTAAATTAAATTGACACTAGTATTTCAAACTAGTTTCTACATTAATTTAAAATGAAATTAATATTAGTAATTATGTCAGTACTTTAATAATATTATTATGATAAATTCTCTAAACAGAATATTATTTTACATTTGTTAATTAAAGCCTTTAATTTAAAAATGGATATCACTACGACAGTTACTTACTAATGATATTGAATAGAAAGTTCCTGTGTTCCTGATCGTTTGATTTGAAAATGTTAGTAATTGATATGCATATGAAAAGAAATAGTCTATTTTCATATTTAATTTAATTACTATTTTATATTATTATTAATCACACTTTTAGAAATTTTTAGTAATTATAAATTAACATATATTTAATTAATATTTTCTTTTATTTAATAAATAATCATCATTTTACTTGATTTTTAAGTAAAATGATGATTATTGTTTCTTTTTTAATATTGTTTCTTTATTAATATTTATCATTTCGTCAAAGGTCGTTCGGGAATTACCCTGGGTATTTGCATCTTCACTGGTTATATTTGCAGTGTAGATTTAAATTGAACAGGCGCCACAACCTAAATTAAGACATTGAAAATATCTATGAACATATTACTCTGCCATCCGCTCCAGTCCTGCTTTTGAATTTTTACTATTTGATGTTGTTGACATTTTTTTTGAGTATAAAATGTCGTAAACATATGTTATATGTTTTAAATAAGATATTAAAAATATAAAAATTGTTATGTATTAATCTATCCCATACCAAAAAAAAATTGATGGCAATATTTCTCCGAACCTTTTTGTTAAAAAAAACAAATGAACATCTTTCTAATAAGTTTCTAAAATACGTGTACTAAAGTTAAAAGTTGTTCGCGCAAATGTATTATAGGTTTTAAGTTTTTTCTAATCTTGAAATTTAAAAACGTATTCATTTCGTCTGTATCCTGGTAATATATCTGTCAGTTTCATATCGACTGTACACGCGTTAACGACTCCGGAGATTTATCACTTTATATTAGACATGTACATTGTATCGGTATCGCTGTATTGTATATGAGAGACCTCAATATCTTTAGTAGAAATATATGATAGCCATTTTTCCATATTTTAAATTTTCTGTTGTTACATAATATGTCTTATAGATTGTAACGTCTGCATTAAGTGTCACTATTCCACCCCTCACTATCATCTCTATTGCAATACTGTGAGGCGTATGCAATATGCGTCGAGGACGTGTTTTGTAAACGATTCAGTAATATCTAGTACGTAAGTTATTACTGTACAATATATATTATATATTGTAAGCTAGTGTTACTATACTTTATATTAATTGAAAAAAATAAATAAAAAAGCTTTCTTTGTGTGTAATAATATTTTATTAGTATTGAGTAATATTACCTCTATTTTTATCAGTTTCTCCTAGTATTAAGTGACTGAGTGCAACGGACTGAGTCGATAGGTCTTCAAAAATACTTTCTTACTTGCGTTGTGTTTTTAATACAGTTTAATATTTACTAAACTGTATTATAAACACAACTAATATAACATTTTTAAAATGTAAGTGTTTTTGATAGCCCCAAGCTATCGACAAAGTCGATCATAGAATGTAGATTTTCTAATAATTTTTAATAATAACATTCCATTCTTTAGTCCAAGAATGTTTACGATTCAGACTCTTTATTTTTCAAAGATTTTGTTTGTTGTTAAAAAATCCTTACTTATATAACTTTTTTGGAGTTTTAATTGCTTTTAATTAGTGAAACGAAAACTGTATTACTTTTAACTTTTGAACTAACCTTATTATTTGTTTAAAGTACCAGTAAAGTAATTTGCGCAACACATGTACAAAAAATAAATTACTAATAAAAGAAATCCAAAAACGTGTAACAAATCCTTTCCAACCAATACTTCAACACATGTCTAATCCGTACCTGAAACTAACATTAGAAATAACTACATCAGTCTACAAGAAATGTATTTAAAAGTGGTCGTTTTTCAAACATAATTTATCACAAATCTGAACTAAGAGCAGATGGAAACAGGATTATGTATGGTTGGAATGAGTCTTAACAATCTAAAAAAAAACTAAGGGTTTTCAAAAGTATGTGCTATCATTATATAAACTTTTTATCAAAGTAAGCGAAGCGTGTCTTCTATATGGAAATTTTAAGGACTCAAAAATTATTTTTCTGTAATTAATTTCGATTCTACAAACTATGTATATATATCAAACCTTACAACACAATCATGCTCACTGTCAGCTGAGATAGAGAGATCAATGACCTCACAGTCACTGAATGGTCTAAATAGGTCATGTTAATTATTATTAATACGTTCGTAATACTCTAGTATTACGAATACTTAATATTAAGGTTTAAATCAAACCCAATATTCATATCATAAAATGATAAATGACGTATTCAAATTTGTACGTAATATACGTATATGTTTCAGTAAGTTATAAAAAGTAATAAATAAAATTATTATTAAAAGAGTTTATTGCATTTTACTCTATACATAATTTAGTCAGGAAGTTCAGGCAAAAGATCTAAAGCAGAAGAAAATTTAAATAAGCTACTATGTATATACATAAAAAAACATGATATGCAAAGTGTCTAGTTATTATAAGTTGTAAGCAAAGCATTTTAATTTACTTTACAGTAGTGATTACCTTCCTACACCACACGGGTCATGCATGAGAGCATGTGTATGCATATGCAATCTCAGTAATTTCTTGACCACTATTGTGTAGTAAAGGATGTTTTAGTATAAAGATATTTTTTTTTGTCCGCTCAACATTTTTATGCTTTTTAAATTTGAATTATAGTTAATTTGACCAACACTTGCAGTTTTCTTTTTCCTCAAAAATCATTAAAAATATTTTTAATCGAATATCTATCTAATCTAATCTAATCTAACCTAATAGTATCTAATGCACATATGTGCATTAGATACCTACCTACCTTTCGTACCTAGTTTTATTGTTAATTTTGGGATTTTGGTTCATATAATTTGAATAATAAGCGTTGTGACAAACATTTAAGGTTTGCAATTCTTTTTTATTTAATGTCAAATGTGAGTATTTGAAGAATATATTGTTTTATTATATATATAAATGTGTATATAAATATATATATACATTTATTATTTGTTATTATTACCGAAATATCTAGTAACAGTGTAATTATAAAAAAAACTACTTTACTGTTATAGCGAAATTACCAAATACGTTACATCAATAATATGACTAATTAGTTATATTAAATAGAACTAATTGATTATCTGTACGTAGTAAAATTTATTTTCAATTATTACTAGCAGTTATGAAGTTTGAAAGTTTTATTACATTTTCTGTAATTTAATGAACGCTAAAATACGAGTAAATAACGATATATATTTCTTATTGTTTAAATAAATACAATACACAACTTTATTATTTACAGAAATGTAAGAGATATTATCCATTTGTAATTCTACATATTCAGATTTTTTTTTGTTTTAATTGTGTAAAATATCATATATTGTATAAGAATTACTTTGTATGTTAATATATAATTAATATATAATGCGGAAAAACGAAAGGAACAAAGGATACTACTCTTATATTCTGTTATAATAAGAAAAAATATGTATACATTATTTGTATTACTAAAGGTCTCACCATTTATTATTGTATTGCTGTAAATCAATATTTTATGTTCGTGATAGTTTTCATTCACTTAGTTCTCGCAACTACTATTCATACTGAGTACAGTTAAATTGTTGGGACGAGTTATAAACGAATATCGATAGATTGAAACTTTCAGTTGAGTTTGCTCGTTTGAAATAATATGGTGAGTTGCAGAAGTAGAAGCACTGCATTTAACAAAAACTTACTTTTATAACGACGAGTTGAATGTCTTTATTTTCCTAAGATAAAAGTTTACTAGTCATAATAATAATACCAAACAAATTTTTTTATTTAATAGGAACCGCCGTAACAAATATTACCACATCATTAATAAATCAACTTGCAACAAACAAGAAAGCCAAACAAAGGAATTAATATCTTAGAAACAAAAATTTCAAGAAGTAATATTTAAACGCAAAAAATATAATTCAAATTTATTATTCTCACCCAACTTTTCAATTCAACGAATCATTTTACGCTGTAAATTAAAAGTTTGTGATTAAAACTGTCATTCATCTCCAACACTTTCCATTATCGCAATACCTTCATTTTCAATACCCTTTGATATAACATGGAAAAAGTCTCAGGCAAAAATAGAATTCAATAAGGAAATGTAAAATATAAAATATTCAAATCAGTTCGTTTATAACCACGAATAGAACTCAATATCAAATACAACACAGAAGTATGATTGAAATAAAACGTAACGGCCGTGTTCGCGCAACGCTATATTTTGATTGTCATACAATAAATGTTAATGGGTCATTTTCAAATTTAAGGTCAAAAACGTACCAAATTCACACATTTGAAATTTGTTTTAAGAGCATATAGGCGTATTCGTTACAAAAATAAAACATAAGAATTCTTTGTTTTCTAAAAAATCGGTCGTCGAATATTCCTAGGAAAAGGTCTATTTGTTAAGGAGTGTCTAGAGCTAAAAACGCACGTTGTTGATGTATGATCGATATCTGACACAACAAATTTCCGCGATTAAATCTCACAAATTAAATATTTTGTTATATCTTCCTTGTAATTCCCATTTTATATTTTACTAACATTTTCTATTTTTTTAGACTAACTTTTCTTATTTGTTTGTGTTTGTTTTTGTTATAATATTTTTAGCACTCTCTGTATATTTTCTTCGTTCAATGCATTGTTGAAGTAGGCTCATTTCAATAATGCTTTAATTTTTTTTCTTTTCGTTTTAAATAGTTTTGTCTTCTCTTTTCTTGTACTGTTCTACGTCTCTCTAATTCTTTTTCATTCTTTTGTTTCGCCCTTATTTGTTTGTTATTGTTTTTGTCTAAGCGTTACATAAATAATAAGACCATAAATAAAATGAGTCGATAAGCGCAATACATTATCATTAGTGTAAACTGGATGTTTCTAGAATTTATTATACACTAAAAATAAAGTATGTTCAAATTATTAATAAACACAACAAAAACAAATTAGTTTTAAGCTCTACATACTATAAGAATCTAATGACAAAATTTTTATACAAGTTTCAAAATCTTAGCTGAAAATAAAATTTTGTCTCAAAATAACGACTTATAATACGTTTAAAGGCCAAGTTTATTTAGGAGCGTATATCTGGCGATAAGAGAGGTATGGTATTGCAAGGGATTTATTATATTATGTACATTGCGTTTAGTTAATGTTGCTTAAATGATAATAAACAATGATTTGGTAATTATTTTACAATTAATTCTTCTTAAATAACTATATCAACATTAAAGAAAATCCGATTTCAAACATACGTTTTATTGAAGAAAGAATAGAAAAATAAGGCCGTGGAACCAGTAACTCTAATGAGCAATGGTCTTGTTTTATCAATATATATAGTAACAAAGCTTATAGATATCGTTTATTTAAAATAATTTGAGACATGACAAAAATTACTTCTCGAGAGTAAAATAAATAGTTGTGCTTATGGACTAATAAGATACACTACGTTCACCGAACACTCCCTTGCTCGCTGAGATTGAAGGGTTGTGATCATTAATAACAGAATAATCAAGAATAGTCTTTTTTTATATTTAAAGTATTTGAGATATTAATGTTAACAATCACCACTCGCTGCAACAGCATATTACATTTTATTAACTTAATACATAAACAAGAAATGTTTATAGGAACAGATTTAGTAGAGAGTATCTTTGTAAATTATGATTTAGGTATTGCATCTATATTTATATCATAATAGATTAAGCTTTTACATTTCGTTGGATTATTAACTTATAAAATAATGTTTCTATTAAAGTAAGCCTTAATAACACTGTTCAAAAATACCCTTACTAATTAACCTATGCTAACGTTACTTTATTTATATGTTATTCTTGTATATAATTCTGATGGAGATATTAATATTTAATTGCTGTTAAAATTAGACTTTCGAATGTGATAAATTTCCTTTAGGAAGTAATTTAAGAAACTTTCACTAACATATTGATAGCATAATAAATTTAATTTTACAAAAATGTTTGCTTTTGTTTGTATGGTCTTAGTAAGTTTATAAAATTTAATTTTTTTAATATTCGTAGAAACAAATGAAGGTTATTAACATTACAAAAGCAATTAATTAATCACTTATTGTTGATTTCTAAAGTAATATAAGGATCGATCTGGAATTAGTCTTTTGGATAGTACGACTTGTAAAGTCGATTGAAGTTGTTAAAAATTAGGTAGGATGTGAAAACAGTCCGATTGCTTACATAAATAAGTTTTTAACTAGGTTTTCACTATTAGCTTATTAACCGAGTGGCGTAAATAATTGTCTTTATTTTATTTTATGATTTCATTATAAAATTTTAATATGTATCGTAATTTACCCAAGGTTTCAGGATTTATTTTATGGGAGCATCGATACATGTTCTGTCACTTATTATAGATAAAATTGCAATGAAGTTGTAAAAAATATATTATTTAAGTACTGAAATAATATAAAATATTATCGATTTTTTTATTTTTATTTTATTTTTAAGTGTTATTAATACTCATTTAATATTTAATTTTGATCTGAATTTTCATATTTTTAAAGAAAATTTTGTGATTTACGTGTGTCACCTAAAAATGCAGTTAGCATGTTTATTATTTTTAATATTTTAAGTCACATTAGACTTTGTTAAGATTTATTCAATTGTTTATGAATACTTTAATCAAATTGCCTTGAATCAAAGAATTTTTGAAAGCACCATCATAATATAAACAAATTTTATTATCAGTGATTTTATATTACTTCTCATTATAACAGATATAATAAATAAATTGTAATATTCCTTAGGTTAATTATTCACATCTGCATTATTTTTGGGAAACTTTCAGAAATCGTACCGGTGTTTTATCAAACTAGTCTCAGTTGATGAAGCCATAGTCTGGACTCAGCACCAAGTCTCTTCATAAATATACCTTGATATTTTGCTTAATTTAAACAGTTAACCATTACATTGAATTTGTAAAATTTTAAAAACACATTGTCTTAAAAACAATACTTTTAAATATTTTTTATTATATTGATATCTTAAAAGTCTTTCGTCCTGAACCTGTACCCTTTGTTTTATTTAACCCTTTCCTTAAAATACTTATATGAACTTAATTCTACCTTTATTACAAAGCAAGTTTAGTATATTATTGAGATATTATTTACAGTTATGTTATTAAATACATCAGGTGATCTTAATTAAACCCATATTGAAATTTTGGTTGTTATTTGTAACAATCCCTAGCTTTATTGTTATAACATAGTTTAACCTAAAACACCTCAAACCTCTCCTCAGTCAAATATTTATTTACTAGAATCCTACATTTAGCACGGCCATTATTTATCCAACAACGGATAGCTTTATGTCTTAGATCTGTCAGAGATTTGTTTCATCATGTCAGAAGCAAACCTCGGTAACGTTTAAGGCATCTATTGTATCTCTAGATGTGGTCTAGGAATAAATGATCTTACGATTACTTTAATTACTTAATTTTATTTGCTTTTCTAACTTTTTTATATTTTAACTGTATATTATCTTATATTATATTGTCTTCTAAAATAAACAGTTAACACAACGTAATATAACACATGTTAAAATTCATCATCATCATCATTATCAGCTGTCGTGCGTCCACTGCTGGACGTAAGCCTTCCCCATTGACTTCCACCGCGATCGGTCCAAAGCGGCCCGCATCCATTGGTTTCCAGCTGCTCTTTTTATGTCGTCTGTCCACCTAGTTGGCGGTCGTCCTCTACTTCGCTTTCCAGTAAGTGGCCTCCACTCAAGGACCCTTTTTCCCCATCGGCCGTCACTTGAGCGGGCTATATGCCCAGCCCATTGCCACTTCAGCTTACAAATCCGTTGGGCTATGTCGCTTACTTTTGTTCGTCTGCGAATCTCCTCGTTTCTGACTCTATCTCGCAGCGAAATTCCCAGCATAGCCCTCTCCATCGCACGCTGAGTGACTTTAAGCCTCTCTAAGAGTCCCTTTGTTAGAGGCCACGTCTCGGTTCCATAGGTCATCGCTGGTAACACACACTGGTCGAAGACTTTCGACTTAAGGCACTGCGGTATTCCGGACGAAAATACGCTCCTTAAGTTCCCGAACGCTGCCCATCCTAGTTGGATTCGTCGATTGACCTCTCCCTCGAAGTTGGACCTGCCCAATCGGACTTTTTGTCCCAGGTAGACATATTCGTCGACAACTTCGAGAATGAATCTCCCAACGGATACCGGGAGAGGCGCGACATGGACATTCGACATAATTTTCGTCTTGTCCATATTCATTTTAAGGCCCACCTGTTGAGAGACTCCATTAAGATCGCCGAGCATAATGCTGAGATCTTCCAGGGATTCTGCCATTACTACTATATCGTCGGCAAATCGAAGGTGAGTTAGGTACTCGCCGTTTATATTGATGCCGAGTCCATGCCATTCCAGGAGCTTGAAAGCGTCTTCCAGTGCAGTGGTAAATAGTCTCGGAGAGATAACGTCTCCCTGTGTCACGCCTCGCTGTAAAGGAATAGCGTTTGTGCAATGCTCCTGGACTCGAACCGACATGGTGGCGTTTGTGTACAAATACTTCAACACTTCGATGTACCGATAGTCAATATGGCACCTCTGAAGAGACGACAGTACCGCCCACGTTTCGATCGAATCAAAGGCTTTCTCATAGTCCACAAACGCTAAGCATAATGGCCGATTATACTCCTCGGTCTTCTGTATAATCTGCCGCAGCGTATGAATGTGGTCTATGGTACTAAAACCTTTTCGGAAACCGGCTTGTTCGGGAGGCTGGAAGTCATCAAACTTGCTCGTGAGACGAGTCGTGATAACCTTCGAAAACAGCTTATAAACATGGCTCAGAAGCGAGATGGGCCTGTAATTCTTCAGCAAAGTAGTATCGCCTTTTTTGAAGATTAGGGCCACCATACTTCTGTTCCATGCTTCCGGCGTTACACCCTCAAGCAGAACGGCATTAAAGAGCTTCTGAAGGACCCTAAGTACTGGCAATCCGCCCGCTTTCAGAAGCTCTGATGTGATACCGTCTTCACCTGGTGCCTTGTTGTTTTTAAGCTGTTTTAGGGCCACACTGATCTCGTGCAAGCTGATGTCCGGGATTTCATCGGAATAGTATCGGGTAAGCTCCGCTCTTGGGTCTTCTGCTAAGCTATCAACAGGTTTAGCGACCGAGGTATATAAGTGTCCATAGAACCTCTCGACCTCTCTCAAAATGTCAGCCCTACACGACACTGTGCTTCCATCCCCCAATTTCAACTTCGATAACCGGCTTTGCCCAATTGACGAATCTCGCGCAAACACTTTGGAGCCTTGGTTCCGCTCTATAGTATCTTTAATACGGTTAGTATTGAAAATACGGATGTCGTGTCGCAGATATTTCCGTATGCGTCTGTTGAGCTGCCTATAAGTCTCGGTATCATTGAGGGACTGAAGTGCCAACGCGCGTCATTCCACCATAAGTTTGAGAGTTTCGTTGGCTAGTTTTTGGGGTCTATTCTTACGGCCGGGTCTGCAGGATTTTCCTCCGACCGTATGGACAGTTTCTACCAACCTGTTGTTAATTTGGTCCACGGTTGCGCAATCATCTAGGCAAGCGAAGCGGTTCGATAATTCAAGTTGAAAGCTGTCGAGATCTTGAATATGAGCTTTAGATGGACGGAGCGTAGACTTCACCAACCGAGATCGTTCCAGCCTGATATTGAGATTCAGCGTGCCTCTTACCATTCGGTGATCGCTCCCTGTTTTTACGTTGTTGATCACAGAGACATCGTTGAATATCTGGCGTCTAGTGGTCAAGATGAAGTCAATCTCATTTCTAGTGGAACCATCGGGACTTAACCAGGTCCACTTCCTTTGAGGCGGCTTCTGGATGTTAAAATTGATAGAATATATATAAGTATGGTATGTATTTATGAGATTTATTTGTTTGAAATAAAGTTATATATATTAAATCATTATAATAGATGATTATACAACTTAAATTTGAAAGTATAAGACTGATTACAGTGACAGTTATTTGCGTGGATTGTAATTTGTCACATGATCATTTAATATATAATGATATAAATTGAATATGATTAAAATTCAAGGAATAATTTATTAATGTAATATAAGATAGATATATATATATGTAATATTTCACTAATCGATCATTTGACTCAACTGTAAATGTATCAACATTAACACTTAATAGATATTAATAGAAAAATTGTATATATAAATATAAGATTTATGTTAAAAATAATACTAGCATGGTATATCATTATTGTAATGTAATCTCAAGTTAATAAGATTATCCTTAAGTAATATTTAATTAAATAATGTTTAGACTTTACTACTTAATTGTGACACTATCACTTTCTTGGGATTCTTTGGTTGAGTTGGGAGTTGGAAGTTATTCTTTGAACACATTGAAATAATAAGTATAAAGAAGGACTAAAAGTGTCAAAAAGTGTTATTTAACGTGGAATTTGAGGTTCTGTCGCCAGTTAAGTATTATGAGCTGATGTACGTTGTAAGTTGTCATGTTATGTAACAATGATTTTTAATGAATACATTTACAATACAGTACTCAACAAGCTGTAATGTAGGTATTTGGTATAAGTACTCATATGAGATATCACTAAGAAATTCACGTTAAACGTGTCTTTAAATATAAACAATATCATAATTAATTCTTTTAAATGTTATTATAAAGTATCATATTATTTACATTTAATTACTAACTAGACACTCGTAATCCGACGAATGTAATCGGACGCGTTGTTTGACGACCTATTTACATTTTAATATAAAAACCAGTATTTTCCCTTAATAAATGTTCGGTGTATATTGAACCATCAATCGTTTTATTTCTCTTCACTCCACTCACAAATCACAAAGCATTAATACGATCTTTGAAAGTCAAAAACAGGACTCTGGATGCAATTTGTAATTGCAAAGTTACAATTTGAATATAAATTAATAATAATACTGATGGAATTTAGATGAAACCAGATAAGGATTAGCCTTAAGGATTAGAATGTGCATTTTGAGTTTAATGATTAAGTTTGGAATCCAATTCTTAAAATCGGGATAAAATTGTAGAATGACCGAAATTAATATATTATGGATTTGATTTTTTTTACAATTTAAAAATTTCTGTAATGACAGACATAGGCAATATATACATACTTTAAAGCGAGTAAGACTATACAAATGTAATTTTTTTCACTACTGTAAAATTTACCATAACAATCAGCAATGTTATATTAGCTACTACTATAACAATAGATTTTATTAGAAAAGTTGCTAATATACTGTATTTAATATCTTCATCTGCAATCTTTAATTAAAACATACGGTAGTGAATTCACCGAAAATTAATAAGAAGGACATTACAATTGAGACACATAATATTTTCTCAATTTTATCTTATTAAGAAAAATGTAAAAAAAGGGTTGAGAGTCCGGAAGGATTCGTTTAATAAATGTATTATTATAACATCATATATAAAAAAATACTACATATTTAAAGTTTTCGGTATCAATGCGTTTTTTTGCTTTCTTAATATTTTTTTTAGAAATATCTACTACTGTTATAACATTAATTAATATAATTTTTAATATTAATAATGTTGTTGTTGACATTGTAGCTATTCAGAATAGTTGTTGTTTCTATGTCCTACTTGGTCCATCTTTTACTATTAAATTAAAACTAACTGCTACTATTAAATTAAATCAATAGTTGTTATACTTCTATTATTTATTACGCCATAGCCTTGTTTTAAACAAAAACAAGAACTGAGACTACACTTTGTGTGAAAAAGTACGCTAAATTGTCTTGAATGACGTAGGCGACCGAAAATGAAGTTAATAAGATAGTATATATTAATTAAATAATATATTAGTATTTATCGGTGTAATGTTATATACCAAACGTGATCCATGAATAAACAAAATTATAATATACGAGTAAACACAATTACATTTTACCCTTGGTCCAGCAAACAAACTTGCTAAATCTATTAAGTCTTTCTTTGTACGAGCGGTGGCGGTTAAAACTATGATTTAGTATGAAAATAGCTGCAATAAAGTCAGATTTTGAATAAAGACTAAATGAATTGGAAACAATTAGTTTTACTTTACTGTATATATTTACTCAGTCTTTTTATTATTATAATTTAATATATTTATTGAATTAAAGTACTTGAACTAATTTTGCAACCTTAATATCTTTAAAATTTAATCGTTTATCAAATTATTTCTGAAGATCGAACTCGAATGTGGAATTAAACAACTATATTTTATTGCAACTGTTGTTATTTTAAACACATACATTGAACAAGGGGGTCAACAACAACCCAAAATTAAAATGTAATTTTAAGTGACAACAAATTTTAACTACAATATTTCCCTATAAACATTACATATATAATTTTATTTGGTTTTATATTCCGTTACTTGCTCCAATTTATTGAGACTGTTTGACTGACTGACACTGTGTGTGTTATATTTTCATATTAATTGAATCTATTTCTATTGTATAATGAACATATTACCTTTCTGCACTCCTCTATATAAGCTTAAACTGTGCCGTATTTTAAATTTCCCTGTCCACGTAATTTTTGTAAAAGCGGTACAGAGATTTTCCTGCACGTATTAAAATAAGCTGAGGAACCACTCGCTAAACAAAATTAAAGGAATTCTCGGATTTTGCTGGGGCAACCCGTCATATCTGGGGTGGACAACATATCGCGTCTCATTCTCTCTTGATTCTCTCATTGAAGGCAAATGAGACGAGACAACACATTGGCACCCTGCTCCCATTTAAATGTTAAATTTTCCAATATCTAGGGACTTCACTCGAACCTAAAGTCATCGTAATAAGCTCGAGGAATTTAATGCGTCCAATGCCGATTGTCTACGGTCTTGGTTTGATGCATTTGTCAGGGCTGCAGCAGCCGGAAAATGGTAAAAAATCGAACTATAACTGGAATATAACTTCAAACATGTCGTAAAAACCATTTAACGAGATCCCTCCTGCAACAAATTCTGCGCAAATAAATTCTTGGCGCTTTTAAAAGTTAATGAATATATAACCCTGCGTTGAATCCAGTGCTAACGCGATTATTTCAGTACTCTTATTTAAAAAGCGTAGCTTCAGTCTCATGGAAGTGTGCCTTTAATCATTTTAAAATTACTATATGGACTATTGAACCCAGCTAGTCATAGACCTATCACTACTATCTCTTTTCTTTCCAAAGTAATGAATACCATCTTTGATCAGAAGTACCACGAGGATCACCAGTTGAAAAATTACCGGTAACATTCCTTTCGTCATGGGAGATCAGCTAGTGATATTCTTTATCTTACGTACCGTTGGGCAGCTGTTATTGAAATCAAGTGGGGGATTCTGACAGTTAGTCTGGATTTAGCGAAATCTCGAATCTGGATTTAGCGAAATTTAGATTAGTATATGGCAGAAGGAGCTTCTATCGAAGCTTCTTTTGTATGGGCTTCCCGAGAGTTTATGCAAGTGGATCACCAGCTTTCTCACTGTGCGTAGCATACAGCTCGTTCCCGTTGGTTTTTACATGGACTAACCTAGCCTAGCCTTTAACCTAGCCTGTGAACGTTGATCTACCCCAAGATTTCGTGCTATCTCTAACACTGTTCCTTATATCCATCAATGATATATTGGATATTTCCAGCATACCTTGTTATGTGGATGTCAGCACTGGCCGTGCAGGGCTTTCTCGGGAAGAAGTCGACGAGTGCTGCTAGAAACTTGTTTTTTCTATACAGACCTTCTTGGGGATGTTGTCAGACTGGGGTGAACTGAACTTCATTCATTTGAAACCCCTTAAGACACAAGTTTGGTCTTTTACCACAAAAAAATCCCATTTGTTGTATTGCCCTTCTTCGAGAGCACTCATCTCGAAGCCTTGTCAAATGTCAGATCCATACTACTGATATGTGGAACAAAGTGCCTTCAGCGATTTTTCCGCATAGATATGACTTGGGTACCTTCAAAAAAGCGTCTACTTATAACTTTAAGCCCAGAAATGCTTTGGTAATTTCCAGAATGTTGCAAGAAATTGTGAAAGGCATCTGCTTACATAAAAAAAATACCTCTAATCTAGTCAAAACAAGAAGACTTCAAACATAATATAACCATGTGCCTTGGTAAATAAATTGTTACACAAAGCTCAAATACTATTAAGGTTTATAAATTCAATCAGATTGTTTTTTATTGGACATGCGAGACAGGATCAGAGATCCCTTACTTTGTTGTATAAAAAAGGAAAATAATATTTATTTGCAATGTACACAATATTATTAAATCCTGGGAATACTATTATTTTTATATTGACTCTACACGCATGAACAATTCCGGATATATATCACGATATTAGACATGTACATTATCGGTATTGCTGTATTGTATACGCGAGACATTAATATCTATTTATAGATAAATTCCTACGTAGGCATATGCTTAAAGTACATATGTACTTGATAATAATATAATATTATTTATTAATAGAATTCCAACAACATAATTGATAGTGAACTAAATTACCTGACAACTTGTACGTTACAACGTCTGCATTACATTTGACTACACTACCACTCACTACCTTTCTCTCACAGTACTGTTAGATGCGCCGGGGGCGTGTTTTATGAACTAGTTGGGTAAGTTATATTTAGGTGTAGTAGGTATATTACATCTAAGTATATCTACATGCAACATCTCTAATAAAATTAGTTTTATAAAGATTTTTTTATTAATTATTATATATATATTGTATGTAGAACTTCTAATCAATTTGATAAATAATATCGTAAGCCATCGCCCAAGAATATTAACGATTTCGACTTCTTTCCGTGAATTCTTACTTATATAACTAAGTCCTACCTTTTTAGACGCTGACGTACTTTTCAATTAATGGAAATTCCGAAACGATATTATTTTTATCTTTTTAACTAACCTTATTAAAAGTATCAATCAATTAATTTTCAGTAAACATGAAATCTTTAACATTATTTGTAAGTATATTATAAAACAAAGAATATGTAACAAGTATGTGTATTGTATTATGTGTAACAAAATACTTCTAATGAATTCTCCAATACATTTCTAATCTAATCTAACTAAAAAGCGGTCGTTTATCTATCACTCTCCTTGATCACAAATGTGAATGACAAGCACATTATAAATATAACTGTGTGTGTTTAGAATGAGTATTAACAATCTTAGAAAATTTTGTCAACGTTTCTCTGAAAACTATGTGATTGATTAAATAGTTGATTATATTTACTATGTGACACAATAAAAAAGTGTAGAATGAGAATAAAAACACCAGAACACCAAAAATATATTTTGTTGAATATTTTGAGATAAATGTGTATAAATTAATATTATTTTAATGATACAAAGATCATTTAATTTAGTAAATTTTGTTTAATTTTCCAACATCTTCATATACTTTCCGATAAGTTTCAATTTTACTTCATTGTTTTATCAAAAGGTATTCAATAAATTTATAGAAAATACTATTAAGTTAAACTACCATCATCAACCAACTCTTTTAATCCAGAGAAATTAATAAATATATTAACTCAGATAAGACGACTCCGACTATTACAAGTCAGAGACTACTTATTAGAAATAAAATAAGTAGTTCAGTAGTTTCATTGAACTATAACAAGAATTGAAAACAGTTTTTTGTATTTTTCCATGAAAATAAAACCAACTTCCAAAGAAGAAAGTATTATATATTTTTACTAAGTCAATTAGCCATACTGGCAATAAAATCCATAAGAATCAGTCTTGTAGTTTATGCGTGATGCAACAAGCATTTCAGACTTGCAAACAGATCATCAGACAACATTTTTAAAATTATAAACAACAGCAATAATTAATTTAAAATAACTTCAAAGTAGATAACACATTATTGTCAACTATCCTTTTTGTTTTTTCTCTTGTCTACATTTTATCGTAATTATCTTTATAAAACACTAATATTTGTGTAATTCATTCAAATATGAAAAATATAAAATATAAAACCAAAATTAAAATATAAAAATATAATTATAAAATATAATATTTTCTGCAGTAGTATTTTAGATATTGTAAAATAGGTCAAACATTTTTGTATATTATAAGAAGTAATAATACCTATACTAAAATGTTTAAAAGGTTTTTTTTCATTCCGTAAATTTTCTGTTTTGTCCATTATCCTAAACTGAGGCTTTTTATTCTCACGCGACCCTGGACTACAACCTAATATCATTACATGTAGATCCGGTTCCGGATTAATATATTAATATTACGGTGGAAATTAAACTGTTACAAACATTAACTCTGATGTCAATCTCAGCAATAATCATGAGCTATGGGAGCCGTTTATTTATTTTTATAATAATACAATCGTTATAAACAAATATATATAAAATATAATCTTAATGTAATACATTGCTTTAAAACAAAACAGTATATATTACTTAATAAATATAAATTTACTAGTCCTAATAATCAAATAACAGAAAGTAATTACAGCAAAATGAAATCAATAAAAAATACAAATTTCTTGTAAATATTTATCTAACGTCAATAATATGTACAGTTTCATCACATATCGTGTTAGATAAAAGATCCAACGGCTTTAAATTTAACTATTATATAAGTTGTAGAGCTATTTACAATCTTTCACTTAACTCTATTTCAAATTTTGCAACTGTTTTTTGGAAGCAGTTTCAGTCAATGGAACCGGTATAAACATTTGCTTTACTGTTCGATTTTATCATGACATAATCACATTGGAAATATGATGTCTTTATAATATTTATCAAGTTGGCCAAATATTGCTATAATGCAACTTGTCAGCAACTTGCAGTTTCGAATTATCAATTTTGAAGCATTCTCAAAATGATAGAAATTATGTGTTATACAATCAAAGTCGCATATTTTTAAACTGTTCGTTGGAACCGTAGAAGATCTTTAAATATTTATTTCAAAACTTTAAGCATTGTTGGTCATTAAAAAAAAATTTATATTTAAACTACTGAAGCATATAATACATTAGAATTAGCTATAATTGAAGCATTCAATTTACACTGATTATTACAGTTTACTCAGTGATACCTCAACCAATATGGCTTTGTGAGCTCCTTAGTGCTTAGAGGTATGCTTTGATTCATAGTTTAATCTGCACTTTAGTATTACAAATATCCCACTATTATAATACTATAATAGTTTCTATGCAGAAAGAACATGGTCGATTATTAATTTATTTACTTATTAAACATTTATTGTATAAAATAATATATAATTGGCGGTCTTAAAGCACTTATAAATTTTGCAAAGAAACACAAACGAGAGATACAATAGAGAACAAACAAACAAAATACACAAATAGATATATATATATATATATATACTAACAGAGTTTTGGTCCGAATGGATAAAAAGTTCTTATGCCGATAAACGTGATTAACGTAATGAAAACGCTATTTATTGGTATTTTAGTGTTGTTATACATGAGAAGTGCCGCATTACAACAACCAAACTTAGACAGCCCATATATACTGCCAATAACAATAACCTATCAAATATTAAGATTAACATTGATAGATTTCTGTAATTAAACTTATAATTTATCTTTTATCTATTACTATTTCATTTCACTATCGTAGGCTAATTTGGAGGTAAACATTTTAATAACTTTAAGTTTTAGAATAGTTTAGTTTTAATGTTTAATTTCTCTCTTTTATCCTTATTTTGGTAAAAGACACTAGCCTTTATACCGAGAATCGCCAGTTAATCCTTTATAGCGGTTCTTATAATACAATACAATTTTAATACTGCATTTTAGCTTTGTCTTATTTTCATTATCTAATATCAACACAGACAGCACATGGTTATTTTCTCATCACATCACATCACATCACATATGATAATAATATTAGATTAAATATTTTAACTATTTTGTTCCGCTACTGAAAAACCGAAGTAAAAAAGGTGAAATATGTTCTCTTCGATATGATGATTTTCTTTATACCTTTGTAAGCTGTATGGTAGTAAAATATACGATAACTGATAAAATAATATTTTGAAACATGTACATAATCTATATCAGAACTAAGAAAGGTCCAAAGAAAACTAGTCTACACAAATATATATAACATTTCTAAATCGCTCAAAATAGTTGAGACTGAAACTGATAGATTGCAAAACAACGTTCTAAATTCCTTTTCAGTCTTTAAAGTGTTCAATTTGATTTAAACGTTGATTGGAGTTACATAAATACACTATGTGATCGATTCGGGCATCACAGGACATTATAAACATATTAATGTTTAAAAAACAAAAAGTAGGTATGTAATTGTCCGATTACATACGAGTAAGATTTGTGTTATCCGATGTCATCGGTGGATTTGTTCATTAAAGGTGTTTTAACCAATTTACATGAATAAGTACAAATTTACTTACTTTTAAAGTAATCCTTACAAAAGTTAAGTTACTATACATTGTTACTTTTTCCCTAATTGAATTCTTATTTTATTCTAATTCCGTCATTTATTAAAATATTTGCTCAAACTTTTAATGAGCTACATAACGACCGTGACAATATACGAATATTTAGGAAAAAAGAATATTCAGGACAATATACGAATATTCAGGACTACAGAAAAAGAGACGACTGACACGATAGGCCCAAATTATAATTAGAAAGAATATAATATATAATAAAAATACAATATTTAGCTGTTAATCGATTAGGAAAGGGCATCTATCTATATAACATAGGAGAGAGGGGTCCGATCTTTTGCCCTCAAGCTTTACACCGACCCCGCGGAAACCGAAGTGATATTCTAGAAGTCCCGACAAATATAATCACATGTAGACACCTTGTTTTAAATACAAAAATATTTATAATATTATTCATTGCATATTTGCCATGGGTCCAAAGACGTATTCCACTAATCTAAACTTTTTGTCAATAGAAAATCGTAATACATACTCGTAATTTACTCAGACTTTCCTGTTTTTTTTCTTCCAACGTAAAATTACATCTTATAGCTTTTAATAACGAAATCAATACCTGGGCGCGAATGATTCAGATTTGGGAATAGTGAAGATATTTTTTTAATATGGAAACGTATCTATAATGATTGACAAAAAAAGAAATTATATCAATTGTATACTCATCTAAATTGTAAGTATTTGAGGTCAATAATTAGATAACATTTGAATGGATAATTTTATTCAGATAAAAGTAACTTCATACTAGTATTCAGATAAATCATCAAATTATGTCGAAACAATCTAAACTTAAATAAATAAGTGAAACACTACAACGTACAAGATCTCTACGAACACAATTCATGACAATAAATCATTTGCCATCATTGATCAATTACAACTGGTTTTAAACAATCATTTCATAATATTAGTCCACAGATAAGTTTGCTTGCATTAATAAATCAACTTTTTAACTATCTTAGAAAACCAATTGTTTCAAAAAGTAAAGAGAAATTCGATTAGTCTCATCCGACTTTACAATTCATTCTAAAGCGTTTGGTGAGCGACAGATACGCTGATAAATTGAAAATTTGCAATTAAAACTGTCATCTAGTTACAGTCAAGTCAGTTCAAGGCTTCTTTTGTTACTTATTTCAAATAACTTTCATTGATAACTTTAAACAGATTCATAACTAACGAGGCCAAGTCTGTTTATTAAATATTTTCTTATTTGTTATATACGATGATAGTTAATCGCTTGATAAATTTTACTATATGCTGTCCTAATACTAATAATGTTCAATATGATTGTTTGTTTGCTCCAAATATAGGTTAAGAACTTTCTTTTCATGCGAAAGAAATCGCTAGAAATACCTTGTATGAAATAAAAAGATAAGAAATTGAAAATGTTTCGAACACTTCGTCTATTATAGCGAATGAATCACAATACATAACACAGAAGTATGATTGGATTAATACGTAATGGTCATGTTAGTGCCATGTTATATTTTGATTGTCATACAATGAACCTAAATATGACATGGAAAGCGATAGAGATGAAATGAGACAGAAGGGTCATGCTCATTGAGCACAGAACAGTTAATGATAAATAATAACATTAGATACTACAATTTAATTAGTTAATTCACTTTCTATTGATGGTGCTCTATAATGTAATTTAAATTAAGACTTAGTATCAAATCTCCGCCTAACCTACCAGGAGAGAGTACTATTATGACTGCATCTCAAGACGTTTAATTTGTGTTATATTAAATTATAATTAAAAGAGAAACATTATTTTATATTGTTTACTTTATCAAGACGTGTTTTTATAAAAAAAACGGATAAATATATAAAAATTCTAATTCTATAAAAATTATAGTACATGTTTTCGATATGTCAACATTTGGCCCTCTTCTATCAGTTATTTACAATTACTATAAAGTTGCCAAAATTGAAGCGTAATTTGATAACAATGTCTTTAAATAATCAATTCATCATTTGATGAATATCATTCGTATTTACGAATGATATCAGTAGTGATAATTCGTACTGTATTGGGATCAAAGGGGTTTTACAAAAAATACAAAGATGTACAAAGTCATGTATGAAAAAGCGGTATTCTTTTATTATCGAACAAATAGTTATTTTTGTATTTTAAATGCATACTACATATATTAAATACATAATAATAATTCCCGATTAATAAAATAATTCCTCGCGCTATAGACTTTCATGATAGAACGAAATGGGGTTTGAAACCACGTCCTTTGGCTTTAGTTTTATTTACGAACAAACATCGTAGGTAGATACCTCAAAATAATAAATTCAGCGGATAGTAATGGATGAGATATAGCTGATATGACATATAGTAGTATATGTACAGCCAGTCTCGTGCAAGTGAAAATCGCTTCTATAAACTACTACATAATTTATTTATGCCATTCTAAACTTTTAGTTATGCTAATATAATCTTTATCCTCATTCCAAGTAGTATCAGAATTGAGTATAAGATTTTTAGATTTTACTGCTGAACTCGCAACTATTAAGATAAACTGTGTTTTTCTCTGTCATAGCTGAATAACGGATAACTAAGAATTTGAAATAGTATACTTTGTAGTTTCATTTCATTTATGAAATATGTGCCTGATATTCAATTTAAAGCAAAGCCTTTGGGCAAACAGCTAAGGCTTGGCCTAGGCTAATATTCGTATAGTTAAGAAGACATATTTCCACAAAATAAGGAATAATAAAAAGTATAATAAAATAAGATGATGGCAAATTCAGAATGTGACCCATCCCGGTATTATAAATATATCGTGATAAAAAGATCGTAAGATAAACAATTTTTTTCAAAAATGATTGCCGAATAATTTAGCGCATTGAAAATCCTTTTAAACCGTTACATTATATTTTAACGTCTTATATTTTTTCAAAAGTATAAAAAAAAGGCAATTGAAATTTCTTATATATAATTATTTTGGTCCCGGTTGAATAATTTGAATGGAGTGCTTTCGGCGAAGTAATTTCAACATCAAAGTTAAAAATGAATATAAAGCTTCTGGAATTTTTTAAATTTCTGCAATATATTTAAAAGACATACAACTATTTTTGTTTGGTTTAAGAAGATTTTATAAAACTTTGTTTTTGTTTCAACTTAGCCAAAGATATATGAAAAAAATAAACAAAAACAAATATAAAAAAAAAATAGTTCTTAAAAAAATTATACAAATTAAATACTAACAACAGTAGAATATTCTGCTCAACATATTCAATTTAAAAAGTCAAATTTGACGTCCCAAGGCTTTTGAAATTGACTTATAAAATGGAACTTCGGTTCTGCAATTCTTGAATACTTTCCTTATGAGTTTGAGTAGTGTAATTTGACGTACAAAATTATACGATAAATTCAGATCTGAATAAGCTATTGTAGTAGCAATCATAGCTGTCGCATTGGTTGGAATGCAAGCTTTAAGTTCCAATAATTATTTTTACTATATCTTTATTTGCAAAACATTAGAACACTATTATTTTTTATATTTATTTTAATAATAATTTGTAGGTTTAGTAGTTTATGACCTAGGATTATGTAGTTTATGACCTCTTCATTTTAAAATTCGGATTAAATTTCTACAAAAGGACAATTGCTAGTACGATCTACAGATTGTTCCGCGTTGATTGCGAAATAAGATGATATTTATATTAGATATTATATTAGAAAAAAACAAATTTTATAATACGGTAGACGTTTACTAGTTAATTTTAATGTATCTAATATAGAATAAAAATAAATTTATTAAATTAATAAGATGGAAACTACCATTCCTCTCCAAATTAAAATATCTTTAGAACAATGACAGTAACAATGATCATCAATAAATTCATTAGCGATATCAAATTTGTGTCCAGTAGTGAAAGATCGGAGAGTAAAATGGTAAAAACCAAATGCTATTGGTACTTTTACGTAGATTCCATAGATGAATCTACCTATTGCAATCGATGCGATGTCGGGACCCAGACCCCAGAGTAGGAGCGCTATGCCGTTTATGAACTGGAGATTGAGAATCCGTCGAAAAAAAAAATTATATATCCTCTATATATATATGTATATATGATCCATCAATCAAAATTCATCGTAGGCAAAATCTGACTTCACAGGTCGATAGGATAAATTAGTAGAACAAACGTAACATCTCGTTTTTTTGGAAAAAAAGAAAGGGGGGACTGGGAAGGGGGGGTGAAAATGCAAACCTTTGGGACCCGCTACAGGTCGCAAATATTGACGGAGGATTTTCAAACTCGGTGTACACATTCTTAAGGACAAAATGAAGGTTAAGTTCTTGATCGGGGGAATTCTGGTGTGGGAAAAATCTTAGAAAATTAACAAATTAAAAGAGGAAACTTTTTTGTACGAAAAATTTTTTGATGCGACTCCCCGTTTAGGAGATAGGGGTGAAGGGTGGTTTTCCCCTCACCCAATATATGCCAAGTTACCCCTTAAAAGACTCGTATTAATCAGTAGAATACTACTGACTAGTTTTTTTCTCGTTTCAACCCCCCTCTTTTATCATACATTACATGTTTGTCGCATTCTCGGTTTCATTGTTACCTTCGCATATTGCATATCGAGAATCGCGTGACGGGAATCTACCTAACACGATCGACCCTGTCGAACGAATTATTTTTTAACAGAATCGCTTTCTATCGAAAGGCTTGGTAGCATTAGGCAAAACTGAATATTTTAAATACAAAACTATTAAACCTTTTGTTACTAATAATTAAAAGTTATATAAGTTTATATAACAGCATTCAAATTTTTCTCATTAATCTATCCCCATTAAGACTATCAAGGCGACAAATATTTAATTGAAACTAGAGAACGTAGAATGAATATGGCTGATCAAAAGTAGAATAGTACAATACAAATAGTAAGTAGAACGTGTTCTTCAGACACGAGATGCGACGTGTCGGTGTCGGATCCGTCACGTGACGTGACCAAATAATTATCGTCAGCAATCTCGGTTAATTAAAAGCACTCTGTCATATTGTAGACATTATATAGCACAGAATATTATATTATTGTGTTAATACAGATATTAATAAATCGAAGATGGATTTGTTTTTTCATGTATTTCATCATTAATTTTAATTCAGAATTTGTGTTTTGTTTTAACAAATGTTTTCAAGTGGTCTAAATGTCAGTACATACAATGCAACCTTCAATATTACCTGTTTTGTTTATACCATATTACTAAAAGTTATATTGAAAAGTTATACGATCCTATACAATGCAAATGATTCAATAATATTTCAATGCAATAAGTACTAATGTATTTAGCAATTTCTAAGTTACATTTTTCTGTTATTAAGTAATTATTTATAATTAAAAAAGTAAAATCAGTATTGGCACGGTTTGTAAGTAAAGTAAATTTTAGTGAAGTCGTTTTGGTTTCATTGCTTTGTATTCAAACGTAACATCTATTAATTTTGAATGTTAAATAACCAATAAGGTAGAACATAAAAAGAAGAGAATTTAAGCAAATATTAAGTACTTAGTCGTAAGAATAAACATTAAATGATTTTGTTAAAATGTGGTGTTTCTTAAATAAAATCTAAAAACGATAAGAGCAATATAACTGAATGTCATCATGATGTTTATAGTATTTTGTAACATCTACGATATCAGAGAAATAAAGTGCAAAAAATATTAGTCCTAATATATTAGCTTGTCATACTCCTCTGTAACAGCAGATTGCGATGTAGTAATTATTCTTGTAAAATTTTTATAAACAATTTGTCTCAGATTTTTTTTTATTTTATTAGAATAAAAGTGAACTACTCGCTTTAAATCAAAAGCAATATATTAAGTAATTAGTACGGATTCAAGACTCAATGGAGCATGAAATAAGTTGCTAGGAACTACATCCAACATTGTGGATTGAGCTTTACATTATATAAAAAATTATAAGTTTACTGACTAAATTCGTACAACGATTTGTATATACAGTAGGGACCTTGATAAAAAGAGCGTTTAAAATACAATTATATTATTAAAGTTAACATTTTATTAACTTATGTCACACTCAACATTACGAACTTCAAGGCGATGAGGAGGATTAAATTTCTTATTATTATAGCGTTGAAAGTTACCCGTCATTACTGATTAATATAAGCTATACTATTTTCATTGTTCCTAAAGCATCAACATAGAGTTATTAGCACCCAGGATGATATCTTGATATTGAAACCCTTGAAGGAAACATAAATACCATAAGACTATGAGTGAGCGATGACTGATTTATTGATAATGATTTTATTTGCTAAAGTATACTTTATTAACACTAATTAAATTAAAAGAAGATGTCCTATGTAGGAAATATGTATCAATAACAAATAAAATTAATATTTTTTATATTCAAGACAATGTATTGATATGTTATGAATATTTAGACCAAAATATTCATCAAATACTATTTCTATTATCAATTTGCAATCTTGGTGCACTTTAGACTATAGCCATACTAGTTTAAGACACGTTTTATCATTAATAATTTATTGAAATTAAAATACAAGTTTTATAGCTTACAAGTTAACTCGCTGTAATAGAACATAAATGGAATCACAGTTCAGAAACCATTATATTTATAAGAAAATTAAAATATGCAATCTGTTAGATACGATGATAAAAATTTCTAAATATATATAGTAGTTCTATACTTTGAGTATCGTTTTAATTCAAATTAACAAAACTATTAATCTGCAAATGTATGAATATTACTAAAAGAGTTTTAATTTACAGAATAAGAACACAAGCACAATGACTTACTCGAATACTGTAACATAGCAGTGACATACTGCAGCGATCCCACGTGGTTTAACTTGTCCTGTAAAGCCTTGAGAAAAAAAGGTGTTTTAAATAAACCGATTAAAAAGGAAGAAAGGAAGGAAAACTGCTTAATATGCAGTAAAATAAGTTTAATAATTATTCATTAAGTGAATATAATACCGTTCATATAACATTTCCTACAGATGAAATTGAAGCTAAATTTAAAAGTATGGTATGAATTTTGAGGAAGCATTTTGGGGAGTTAATGACTAACATGTTTCTAGTTCACTTTGTGCAGAGTAACGGTAATAATTTTGAACCAGCATTCCTCTACCCACAGTAAATAATAAATTCATACTAGTCTCTACTCAGAATATGACTTCATTGCGCATTACTACATTATTTTGAAAACAATACATTATTGTATTTAATATCAGTTATCATTTAAATGTTATTGATCTGCTATCATGGATTTTTTTGTTGCGTTTAAAAATAAATAGCCCCATCATTAAATTTCATGACTGTGAACTATGTCTCACCGCTATATTAAATTGAACAAAGCGATGGACTAGAGATTACATCTTATATATGCATAAGACGACACGTGCTGAGAAAGTAATTGAACGTATATATTACTATGAAATGTTACGTTGACAGTCTAGAGTTGAGACTGAAGAGATATATCTAATAATTTGCAGATGAATATACACAGTTTACATATATTATATGAGGTTATAATCACTTTGAGACTTACTTGATCTTTATGATTTTTACAAGTAATGTTTACCTAAATTGAATTCTTTCTTTACTTATAGAAGACACTTAAAATAAAAATATGTTACAAAATATATGTATGCCTCATTGTTTGAAACAATTCAAGCAAATACAATAAGCATCATCAGGCTTTAAAATTACAAGGTAATATATTATATTATACATGAGGTCTATTAGTCGCTTGCTGTCATCATTATGTTCCATGACATAATGATAGAATATATACAATACAATATTACTGTTGTAATGCTATTATAATGGTGCATCTTATTTATTAGGAAATAAACATATAATTTAATTATAACGAAATCAAAAAAAGATACATACTATTTTAAGTAATTACTCTTACTACTGTTATAAAAATATTTATATTGAAAGTAATATATAAATTGATTTGTTACTAAATATATTATTTTATTTTTACTGCTTTTAATTAGTGACATCTAGCATTTTTTTTTTATTATTCATTTAAATAATCCCATATTTTAACCATATTTTTATTTCTCGAAGTGACATCTTCTATAACAAAATACTGCTACTGTTTTTCTATAACAATTGTTTTACTATATAGCAATTATAAAAATAATTTAATGAAGCGGTTAAATGAATGCAAATAACATGTAAAGTATGAGAACAAGAATATAATATAATATCCATATAATATAATTTAATATATATATAGGGAATGAGATAATTTTGGGAAATTATTTATAGTGGATTTCACGAGGTCCAGGTGCAGGAGGTTACGATATTTCACCCGTGAACCAAGTATGAGCGCCACCCCAGTAACCTCCGTACACTGGACCTAAAATAAAACAAAAAAAAGAATACTTAGACCAAATTTGGCCGCCATTTTGGATTTTGAAATAACAAAAAAACCCCTTTGATTTCGGCAAAGAATACTTAGACGAAATTCCAATCCGCTAGCTGCCGCAAAGTCCGTTTCTGTGGCACGGATCAGAAATCTGCCATTTTAAAATTTTTCGCCCAACCAATAAAACGGCTCAACTTAAAAAATTATATAATTCAAAGACACACACACACATCTACAAATTTTCTTGACGATTGTACAAAAAATACGTCTGCTACGCCAAAACAAAAACTTAAATCACCGTTATTTTGAATTTTTCCTCCCAATAAGAAAAATGGCTGAACAAAAAAAAAATTGAATAATACAAAGAACATGATCACCAATTTTTGTGGCGATCGGATGAAAATTGCTCCTGCTAGGCCAAAAACAAAACTAAAAAACGCAGCCATTTTGGATATCTTCGCCCAAGCAAAAAAACGGCTCTACATAAAAATTCAAATAATTCAAAGAACAAGGCCTGCCTATTTTCGTGACGATAGGAAGAAAAATACGCCGGAAGAAACTTACTAAAATACATACGGAAAAATAGCAGAATGAGCCTACCAAGTGGAAACGTAGTAGTCCTTCGGACAAACGCTTCGCTACGCTCAGCATTCGTCCAATTTTTGTGGCGATCGGATGAAAATTGCTCCTGCTAGGCCAAAAATAAAACTAAATAATGCCACCATTTTGGTTTTTTTCGCCCAATCAAAAAAACGGCTCTACATAAAAATTCAAATAATTCACTATAGACCACATACATATGCTGTGGCAGATTATACTAAAGACTGAAGAGTATAATCGGCCACTATGCTTAGCGTTTGTGTATTATGAGAAAGCTTTTGATTTTCAATACCTGGCTGTTCTGCAGTTTGTCCAAAGGTGCCAGATCAATTATAGTTAAAATCGAGTGTTAAGGTGTTTATATGACAATGTGACGAAGTCACATGTGAGACTTCGGCTATAGGGCCAATATTCGAGGCCTTTCCTATACAGAGAGGTGTTAGACTGGAAGTCATAATCTCTCCAAAACTGTTCACCGCTGCACTGTAATGTGTTTTCAAGCTCATCGACTGGAACGGGCTCGGCATCAACATAAACGGCGAGTTCATAGTTCACCTTCGGATTTGATGACGTGGCGTGACGTAAAGTGAAATTTGTATGAAAATTCGCCATCTAAATATATATATTTAATATATACTGACATTAATATTAGGAAAACTGACTCTATGTCTGATGAAAATGTCCTTGGGTATAGGAACTTGAAATTTTGCAAAGGATTTTTTGAGAAGAATGAGAGAGAAGTCAGTGATGGAATTTTGTATGAATATCCATAATCCACCGGGAATAGTTGTTGTTGTTGTTTTTTTATATTATTTTCATATCCCGAGAAATAAGAAAAGTTTCTTTTAAAAAAGTCTCGTTTTTAACCGAACTTTACTCACACTTTACGCCTTGTTTTGGTACAATTTCTATTACTAAAATATAAAACATTTTATGTAATAAAGAAATGAAATTAACAGAAAGAACAGAAATGAAAACTTCTATATGTGTAACCGAAAACCAAAAATTATGTTTATAAAATACATCAACACTTTAAATAAAAATAGACAATAGAAATGATCTTCAGAAAGTTAAATTATATTCCAAGACTTGTTATAATAACACTTGAGTACTGATTTCGTATTTTAAAATTGTATTACCATCACGAAAGTAATTGCTAATCCAACGATCTGTAACAAATTATATAATATAACGTAATTAAAGAGTCAATTAGTTATGAATTGCAAAAAACTAACGTTTTGGCAATATCTTGACTTAATTGCAAATATAATGAAGTTACCGTAGAAAGTAAGTGTCTTCCTATATCACAAATACCCATAGCTGTAAAGCTATAATTATTCAGGATCAATTGCTTGTAAAATGTGTTGACTGATTCGAATAGTGGATCATCCTTTGATTGAATGTGACACATGAGTTCAGCTACGAGGAGTTTGGTTTCAGTGACCTTGTAAAGAAATAGTTATTTAATCAAATATAATATTTAAATACACAATATTAAAAAATAATACAAAAAAAAACAACCTCTTCCTGCGTTTGATGACATGGCTGAATGATAAAGGTTGTTCTATATATGTGGTAGAAACAGTTAATAGCCTCACATATGACTAAGGTGGGGGGAAAGGGGTCTTCCGCTACAAATTTATTGTATTGTCATTATATTCGTTAGTACATATTCTGTTCGTGTTTTAAGAATAGTTAAAATCTAACAAAACATACCAATATTACGAATTGAATAAAATAGATAATACAGACGTATTAAAATCTGCAATGGAAATATAACAACATGACAGAGAAGCAAAAAACTTTCATTGCTATTTATTTTTCGCAAAATATTACATGATTCCATAAAATAAATCATGAGATGATGAGTTTGAAGTGCAATTTTTGCTCTGCGACTCTTTGTCGTATCTGAAAACATTACTCGTATATTGGAATCTGCGCTATATCTGCCATTAGTTGCGGATTGTTGGATATTTATTAGCTGTAAGTATATAACATTTTATAATTGTTCACAATATATATTTTTCGAAATTAAAAGTGCCACTTAATATAATTATAAACACGCTTTGATGTGTATTGTGGTATGGGGGTTAATATGATCAGACACAATTAATATTAGGTCTACAACTTTGCTCCCGCCGTTTTCCAAAAGATGGCGCTAGTAGCCAGTAGTAGTTCAAAAAAATAAATCACAGTTGTTTTCCATCAGTTTTGACATCTATAAATATAACCTTACATCGATATTAGTTAATTTTTATTTGCGTCATATAGTTACACTTAATTAAATATGTCAACTTATTCACGTCATTTGCGGGAGATTTTATTTTTTCATTTCAACATGAAAAAATCGGCGGCTGAGGCTGAGGCATCGGGTTATTTCAAGTACTTATGGTGATGATACTATTAGTGAAAGAACGTGTCGCGAGTGGTTCCAGCGCTTTAAAAGCGGTGATTTTGTTGTTGAAGATCGGCATAGCGGTGACAGAGAAAAAACTTTTGAAGATGATGAACTGGAGGTTTTACTTAATGAAGACTCGTGCCAATCTCAAGAACAGCTAGCAAAATCATTGGGAGTAACTCAGCAAGCAGTATCAAAACGCCTGGAACAGCTGGGGATGATCCAAAAACAAGGATACTGGGTACCGTATCAATTGAAACCAAGAGATGTTGAGCGACGTTTATTTGCTTGTGAACAGCTGCTTGAAAGACAAAAACGAGAAGGATTTCTTCATCGTATTGTTACTGGGGACGAAAAATACACTATGACAACCCTAAGCGACGCACATCATGGGGATTGCCCGGCCACACTCCTACAGCGACACCTCGACAGAATATTCACGGATCCAAGGTCATGTTGTGTATTTGGTGGGATCAGCTTGGAGTAATTTATTATGAGCTGTTAAAACCTTCTGAAAAAATTACTGGTGCACTTTATCGAACGCAATTACTGCATTTGAGTCGGGCATTAAAAGCAAAACGGCCGCAATACGCTGATAAACACGAAAAAATAATTTTGCAACACGACAATGCTCGACCTCACGTGGCGAAAGTAGTCAAGACATACCTGGAAACACTGAAATGGGAAATTCTACCTCGCCCGCCATACTCTCCAGCTGTTGCTCCATCTGATTATCATTTATTTAGGTCGATGGCACAAGGCCTGGCGGGCCAGTGCTTCGATTCTTTTAAAAAAATGAAAGAATGGATCGATTCTTGGATCTTATCAAAGGATGAAGAATTTTTCCGACGCGGGATTCGTTGTTGCCTGAAAGATGGGCCAATGTAGTGGAAAGTGACGGACAATACTTTGAAACATAAATAAGATACGTTTGCAAAATATTTGCATCCGTTTTATTTTCGGGCTGCGTAAATTTGATCATGTGTCGAAATACCGCGCGCAGTTAGGTTGGTTACCTATTAGACAACGCCGAAATATGCTTGCCCTTACTCTTCTTTACACTATCCTTTTCCATAGTCATACTCCTCATTATCTCAAAGAGCGCTTCACTTTTCTTAACTCACAGTCACTATTAAACTCACGCTCTATTAACAAACTTAAATTAAAACTTCCTAACTTCAACACTCGTCTGTACAGCAACTCTTTCACCGTTAAATCTATATTGCTCTAGAATGATCTACCATTAGAAATTCAGAAATCAAAGTCATTATTAATTTTCAAAAATCGTTTGAAACAATATTATTTAGCTAATTAGATAAATAAAATGATAAATATATATGTATATTGTTATATATTGTATATTATTATTTATTATATTATATATGTATATATGTAGATGTTTGTTTAATTGTTTATGTATTGTATAGATTATAATATGTTTATATATACCGATAGTTACTCCTATATGATTGTGAAGTAGACTAATTTGCACTACCCTGTAACTTTTCTAATTGTCATTGTTCATCAAAGGTTGTCTGTAAGAGATTGCTTTAAGCGATAAGACCGCCTTTGCACGTTATTTTACTACATTTTTATAAGCATTGTAATATTTTTTTCTTTTATAACATTGTTATGTGCAATAAAGTTTTAAATAAATAAATAAATAAATAAGATACCATTTTTTTAAAACATATTTTTTTAAATTAAAACAAAAACGGCGGGAGCAAAGTTGTAGACCTAATATATACATGCTAATAACATTG
The DNA here is from genome assembly GCA_918358695.1 of Melinaea menophilus ssp. n. AW-2005. Classification (NCBI taxonomy): domain Eukaryota; kingdom Metazoa; phylum Arthropoda; class Insecta; order Lepidoptera; family Nymphalidae; genus Melinaea; species Melinaea menophilus. Next base: position 15,060,029 of record OU911040.1, on the reverse strand, counting down.
ACAAAATTATCTGAAACTTGAAGTTATCAATTTAAGAATGTAATGTGGTGTTGAAGCTACCTACAGTTAAAATTTAGCTGTGAGAGAACTTCGCTAATCTTCCGATTAATGGCATGAAACGATGAGTTCAGTGATTCCACCAATAGTAAAAATTGGATCTCCAGCAATACTACCATGATTGTTAGAATATGGCACATCCATGTAGACAAACCATCAACTAAAATATAATAACATTAGATTTTCAAAATAATAGGTTTTTAGCATCGTCATTTAATTGCATAAGTATTAAAATAGTAGATAGCTGTTGTCCGCGACTCTTAACGCCGTGGTTTACCGAAGGGCGTTATCTGTTCAGAAAATTCGTTCATAACATCTGATTGAACGAGAGAAATATAAGACGTTACCCTTATATGTTATACTTTTAAAGAAAGCACTAACAAGACTTTACTTTGTCATTTTCTATTATAAAAATATATTAATACTGGTTATAGAAGTCGTAGTTTGAATTTATGCAGCTTATGAAATTCTAAGTCTTTCAAACTTATAATATATTTTTTAAGAGTTTTAGTTCTCGTTTAACTAGATTCAAGTATAAAATTGTAATAATTATTGCGATGTACAGCCACTTAACCATGTTCCTATACACTCGAGAAATGGAGGCCAAAATGTTGCAAATAGTATCAAACAATACTTCTTCCTTCTATTAGCTACACGTTCATATGGGAGTTTATTAATATTTTGCTTAATCTGAAAAAAAAAAGTGAACATTAAATAAGAGATGCGAAAAGAAAAATAACAATACAGACAATCGAATAAGCAAATTTAATAAACGTTATGTCTAAAGAGAAAACAATTATACCGGTATATTTGCAGTTACCTTTTTTATTCGTTCAAGGCAATGTAAAATGCACCTAACTCTGACGCATCCATACAAAGTACTATATATAGATACTATTGATAAAGGCGTTATAGCAATTGCAATCAATAAATTATTTGTTTCATCATAGCTTGAATACGCTATGATTCCTCTAGAACTGCCTTTTGGCATAATTACCGATAACAACAATGCGTAGAAAAAAATTCCATCTATAAAAAATAATATATTTTTAGAGTACATATTTCAATATCTTTTTTTATTTAAATAATATTATAAAACTTACTTATAATTGCTAATATTAGGATATTGATAAAATAAATTACTGGTGAAACAGTAACATAATATGTTTTAAAATTTATTTTCCGTATTATTATGGGTTGCAATCCAAAAAACTGAGTCAACCGCAAGGTTAGCAGTAGAGGGCTATCATTAATCGTACGTTCCTGTGAAATCATGTACATAATATTAAATCTGGTAATTGTATAGCATCAGTAAAGAAATATTCGAACGGTAGTATTTTTATCTTAGCAGCATTAGCATAGAATTTTTATCTTTACTTACTTTCACTTGAAGATGTTCTTCTTCAACTTCAACTTTATTTGAAAAAACTAAATTAAAAAACTTTTCTAAAAATTTAGTCATCATTTAACATAACAGTAACAGATAAAACAACAAATACAAGCTCCTACACAATAGGTAGTAACGTTTCCTCTCTCTGAATATTGTTGAACAAATCCAAAATATAATTCTTAGATATTTAAGCAGTAATCATGTTGTAATGTCTTTTGTCATTTTTAATAAAGAATAACTAGATTTGTAATTGTTCCTTATGATGGTTGTATGTTGTTTTGTTAATTATCACAAAGTAAATGTAGAACTACTACTACGTAATGTATTTGTGTTTATACTCTACAATAATGGACTATAATTTTACAGTATTTCGATCAGATTAGCTTTGATCATGTTTGTCTTGAATTTTAAAACTTAATATTTTATCCCATTATATAGTTTCATAAGAGGAATTTGATTCTGTTAATGAATGATAGATTAATGTTAGAATTAGTTTTCTCTTTGATTATGGATCATAGATAGTCCTACTATTTAGTACGAAACATTATGTCAAATGAAAATTGTGGCAAAATATAAATGTGTAAATTAATAAATTAATTGACAAATTGAATATTTGTTATGTCGTTTTATAATATATTTCTACAAAGTTTTTAAAACTAGATAGTAATAAAAAATGCCTTTGATTTGTTTGTAAATCAACCTTTTTTGTAGTTAGAATTTTACCGATTATCTTAAAAAATCAATTGGTGCTACAGCAGTATATAAGTTGGGCATAGAGATAATCATAAATGGCCCGATTAAATTTTTCCTATTTAAAACCTAAAAAACTTATAAATGGCAATCAACATAAGACTTCTTAGTTACTAAGATAAATTTAATAACTAATTATTAATTTGTTTCACACAGTATTTTAAATAATATTCTTAAAATTATATACGCAGTGGTCTGATACTTTATATAATGGAGACAATCCATTATTGCACTCTCCTGCTTTGACCTCAATGAATATATTATCTTGAATGATGAATTTGAAAATAAAATGAGGATATTTAAACAAAATTTTGTCATAAAAATAAGTCGGTGATAGTGTAGTGATTTCTTGTAGATGTACAACAAGTAACTTCGTCCAGGGTACGTTTTTTAAATTTATTTAAATCTTATGACTTGTTGCGCGTCTTTTTGGAACCTACTAGTGTTTTCGCGACTTATATTGATAACGTGTTACGTCACTGTAACATGTATGAATAGATGATAATATCGACTTTAGACTATTGTGGTCAACAATTTTCTCTCTTAATTAATCATGAAATTGAAAGACCCAAAAAATATAGCATTCAGATAATAATCCAAATAATTTATAAAATAAAGTTTAAGATGTTTATTATATGAACTTAAAAATATTTTCAAGCCAAAAACGTAAATTTAGTGATTAAGCTAATGAAAGAATATATAGAAGCAGGGAAGAAATATATGATTTATATAGTGAGAGGAAATGCCAACAACTTTACAATTAGGAATGTTTCTAAAATGTTAAATAACGTTTGCGTACAAGATAAGTCTTTTTATATATATATATATATATATATATATATATGTCGCATCCGGGTCTATGGTATGGAATATCATCGACACACAAACGTCAAAGAGACGTGTACAGAGCCTAGGCTGGAAAGAATAGACGTTAATAAAAAGAAGAAAAAGAACATGTCATTCTGAATTGGACATTCTTTACCGTTCAGTAAAAATTAAAAAGCAACATTGGCCTAGGAACTGCACTGTGTATATTTAAAGTGATTTGAGTAACAATCTGTATTGTGAAATTATTCACTTTACAATAAAACTATTCTTTGTAATCTACAAAGAGTTTGTTTCTCGCCCGGATCCCTGTTGATGCCCACAATGAGCGATCGTGAAGATAATGGTTCTCCGACATCAGAAGTGGGATCTCAACGGGCCGAGAAACCGCCAAATAATGAAGAATTGTGGCGACAACTTATTGAGAAACAAAATCAAAATATGATGGCTCTGATATCTACGCTACAACCTTCGAACTGCTATGAATCGAATCGCCGATTTGCTTTACCAGATTTCAACCCTGACAAAGAAGAAAATGATGCAAGATCTTGGTGTTCTACAGCGGATATTTGTTTTGAAGATAACCCACCACATGGCGGACAACTCATCGTTGTTATCAGCAAAGCCCTGAAAGGTGCCGCTTCATTATGGCTGTCACAGATATCATATCCTGGGATATCGTGGTCAGAATTTAAGGACCTATTTACTGCAAGATTCATATCTACAGACACATGTGCAGGTACTCTCATTAATTTACAAAATGAAAAATTAAAAGACAATGAGTCGCTAGCAGCACGTGCGAGCCAAATTATTACTTCGTTAATGAACTGTTGAAAAGGTTGCACTAAGGAACAGATCGCCGTAGCAACCACATTGGCATCACTTCCATATCTCGCCCATTACCTAGGACATATATATGACCATCGTTGGATAGCCCATGATGAGAGGAGTCGATCCATGCTAAATTTAGCTCCGGAAAATCAAAGGGAAAAAAAAACATTGCTTTAAATAAACTTTTTTACACAATTCCCAACAGCCACAATTGACAATTGACAATTGAAAATTGTATAGACCTACACAAAGTTAATCATGAATAACATTCTGAATCTAGCAAGAAATCAACTGAAGGACAGAGAGTCGTGTCTGGAGTGGCTGAAAGACATTGATCTGATTCCAAGGAGCAAAAAGTGCCCAAGATGCAAGAAAGAGATGCAAATTAGAGAAGACAGTAGATCAATAGGTCAGTTCCGGTGCAGAGCTCAACACGGCAAACTCGGCCTTTATCAAGTCAGTGTAGCTAAAGGCACTTGGTTCGAGAACGCGAAGATACCACCGGAAAAGGTAGTCCTTCTGACCTACGCCTTCACGAACACAATCGAAGGAAGTTGGAAACACTTGAAACACCACCTGACAAAGACTGGACTAAACCGTGACGACATTGCCGACCATATGTGCGAATTCCTGTGGAGAAGAGATTGCCGACTCAAGGAACTGGATCCCTTCGATCAAATACTGAAAGACATTAAAATTGTAAATTGTAAATAAAAATGTAAATGTTAGGTTAGGTTGATTTTTCCAACGCAGATAGAAAAAGGTTAGGTTAAGTTAGGTTAGTTTTTCCAACGCAGAAAAAAAAAGGTTAGGTTAGGTTAGGTTAGGTTAGTCTTTTTTTTTTTTTTTCAAGTTGGGTTTCCGTAGCAGTTGAACCCATATTCGTGATCTAGACACTCTGTAGTGCTCAAATATGTCGCTAGATGGCGTTTATGTCGTGGGCGAGATACGGAAGCGTGGCCACCGCATTAGCGCACATTTCTCAAAACGACTCGCGATTACAACGTCTTGCTTTTACAACAGAAATTACATCCCGTCAACAACTACAAAAGGAATTGCAGGCTTTTTCGTATCAAAAGCAAAAAGCTCCTCCAACAGAGGCATCATCATTCGATAATAAACGAGCAAAATTCTACAAACAACCTACGTTGAAGTGTTTTGGTTGTGGAGAATTGGGTCACCAGCAGTCTGAATGTAGATCGAAGTCCAAAAACTACAAGTCAAGGTCTCCTGTGAAGTCTGACGTGGCTTCCACTTCTTATCGTGTGGAAAAACCATCAAGTATCAGATGTTTCAAGTGTGGAATATTGGGACATGTGGCGAGCCGCTGTACTACAGGAACCGGTTCCCGTGGTGGCAATACCAGTGCTACTGCAGTGGCCGAACGTCGAGTCGACCTGTGTACCGTGGAACCGCCTACTGGATATCTTCAACATCGAGGTCAGTCTTATGTAATTCACTATGATTCTGGTGCTTAGTTGAGGTTATAATTAATGAGCACTCATTAGAATTGTTATTACATGTGTTACCTGACATTTATTTGCGCAGTAATATAATGATTGGTCGTGAAATAATGAATTTAGGATTTTCGATTGTAATGACAAGTACAAGTTTTCAATTATTAAAAAAGAAAGTTGTTAATAGCTACACTATCCAGAACTCTTTGCCCGATTTTAGTCGTATCAACACAGATATACCCCTTAAAAATAGATCAAAGTTATTAGAGATATTAAATCGTTATTCGAAATATTTTGTAACTGGTATGCCTACCACACGTGTTACGACTGGTGAATTAGAAATACGGTTAAAGGATCCGAGCAAAACGGTTCAAAGACGACCTTATAGATTATCGGTTGAGGAATGTAACGTAATGCGAAATAAAGTTGACGAACTTTTACAGGCAAACTTAGCGAGAAAAATGACGTGAAAGAGTATGCCTTTGTTTTAATTGATGCTTTCACAAAATTTGTTTTATTAAACCATACTACTAATATTGACACAAAAAATAGCATTCAAGCGGTAACAAATAGTGTAGCACTCTTTGGAACTCCCACTCGTATTATCGCTGACCAAGGAAGATGTTTCGCGAGTAAAGAATTTCGGGAATTCTGTGATAGTAAAAACATCATCCTACATTTAATTGCTACTGGTTCTTCTCGCGCGAACGGACAAGTTGAAAGAGTCATGAGTGTACTTAAATCGATGCTTACAGCAGTAGAGATAAACTCTGAAAAATCATGGCAGGATTCATTAGGAGACGTTCAATTAGCTCTCAATTGTACTGTCAATAGGATAACTAAGTGCTCACCCCTCGAGCTTATGATTGGTAAGGTAGCCAGGTCGCTGTCATTGATGATTAGCGATGTCGATGAGATATCCATTGATTTAAACGAGATAATAGAAAGCGCAGCTAACAATATAAGAAAATTTGCTGAATATGATAGGGAAAGGTTTAATAGTATAAAGGCACGGCTTAATAAATTTCAGTAGGCGATTTTGTATTAATTGAAAACGAAGAAAGAAACCAAATGAAATTAGACTCTAAATTCAAGGGTCTATTTAAAATAATAGAAGCTCTGGATGGTGATCACTATTTATTAAAGGCTTTGAATTCCAAACGAACCTATAAGTACGCCCATGATAGGGTTAGGAAAATGCCAGAAGCTAAAGTATTTGCTGAATTAAATAAAAATTGTGATTTACTCCAGGTGATACTGCAAAAGCTTCAGAAACTTTATTAGACATTGCTACAAGTACTCTAGACTAATAAATGTTGTTTAAGTTTCAGTCACAGGGATGGCTGTAACATTTGTATTTCTATGGTCACAGAGTTGACGTATGTGTGTATGTGTTAAGTTTCAGTCACAGGGATGACTGTCAGTCGATTTTAGAGTCACAGGGATGACTGCTAATTTGTGAGTCACTGAGTTGATGTAAGCATACACATGTGGAGCACTTCAGTCACAGGGATGACTGTCTGTTGATTTGTGAGTCACAGGGATGACTTAGTTACTGTGTAAATGATTAGTACAGGGAGAATTTGCAGCAATGTCAATTAGTTATGTTTGTGTAATCTTTCAATGTCATGGTACAATTTGTGTTTAAAATAAAATTATTGAAATGAAACACTAGACTTTCAATTTCCCTGATTGGTCAGGTATGACCGAGCATCCATGATGCTGTGTGGACTTTTATTGTTTCAGATTAACACACGAGGACGTGTGCTACACAGGATGGCCGTGTCGCATCCGGGTCTATGGTATGGAATATCATCGACACACAAACGTCAAAGAGACGTGTACAGAGCCTAGGCTGGAAAGAATAGACGTTAATAAAAAGAAGAAAAAGAACATGTCATTCTGAATTGGACATTCTTTACCGTTCAGTAAAAATTAAAAAGCAACATTGGCCTAGGAACTGCACTGTGTATATTTAAAGTGATTTGAGTAACAATCTGTATTGTGAAATTATTCACTTTACAATAAAACTATTCTTTGTAATCTACAAAGAGTTTGTTTCTCGCCCGGATCCCTGTTGATGCCCACAATGAGCGATCGTGAAGATAATGGTTCTCCGACATATATATATATATATATATATATATATATATATTAATTTTCAAGACAAAATTAATGCAACTTGGGATGTTTTACCTAGTATTACTGGAAAAACTAGGGCTGCTAATAGACCTCCAAAGTTAAAAATTTATAATATTGACATAAATACAGCTACAAATATGGTGGCTATTTTTGAGACTTTTTTTTACTGAAATTCCAATAACAGTCGCACGTGATATAAATTATTCATCTTCTGAAAATCACTACAAAATTTTTAAATTCCTCTACCGCTACAGCATTGACATTACTTGCGGAGAATGTAAATCATTGTGATAAAAATTTTAATTTTAAAAAAGTTAATGGCCAAAAAATAATAAATGCTTTTAAATTAATTAGTGTTAAGAAGACAAGTGAGCTATAAGGAGTATCGGTTAACATACTTAGGCCACTAATAGACATTGTTGCCCCACAATTAGCATTAATTTTCAATAACTGTATTGATTGTGGTATATTTCCTGATCTGATGAAACATAGTAAAATAACACCATTATATAAATTCGGTAGTACATTAGATCCAACTAACTATAGATCTATTTCAGTATTACCAACATTTAGTAAGATCTTTGAAAAAATTATTCTCTGTTATCTAGTTACACATTTGAATAAAAATAACCTTTTGCACAATAAACAGTTTGATTTCACTCCTGGTCGCTCAACAATAGATGCAGGTATTGAGTTATTGCTCAATATTTTCGGAGCCTGGGAGGAATCGCAAGACGCGCTTGTCGTTTTCTGTGATTTACCGAAGGCATTTGATTGTGTTTAGCATGAAACTAGTTAGAAAATTATATCATTATGGCATTCAAAATAAGGCCCTCAATTTAATAAGATCTTATCTTAGTAAGAGACTTCAAAACATTGAACTTTCACTTGTCAAAATGGGTGCGCCACAAGGCTCTATATTAGGACCTTTCTTGTTCTTCATTTATATAAATGACTTGTCTTACCTTGTGAGGGACAAACATGGGATAGGGTTGTTTGCTGATGATACTTTTTTATTTTTAAAATAAATAGACAACAATCAGTAATGGACGATGTAAACAATGCTATCTCTGATGTTGTACAATAGTTTAATGCAAATAATCTCTTACTTAATGAAAAAAAACAAAATTTATTAAGTTTACACTACCTAATGTGAAAAAAGGCAAAACCGATGTACAATTAAATAAGGAGGAACTGGATTGTGGAGGAATTGGAACTGAACTGGAGTGAATTCTGCTGTTTGTTTTTGCATTACCTTAGATGCAAATTTTTTTTTTTTTTTTTTTATGTAAGAGGAGGGCAAACGAGCTGGCGGGTCACGGATGGACGTGATCACCGCCGCCCATGAACTCTTGCAAAATCCGAGGATTTACAAGAGTGTTGCCGGCCTTGTAGGTAGGAATAGAGGCCTTTTTTGAAGGTACCCATGTCGTACCGATCTGGAAATACCGCCGAAGGGAGTTTGTTCCACAAGCGAGTAGTACGTGGAAAAAATGTCCTTGAGAACCGCACAGTGGAGGATCGCCACGCATCCAGGTAGTAAGGAAAATTGCAATGGGGCCCTCATATTTGTGATTTGTCGAGCAGATTTAGTTCTGCCACATACGCGGTTCAAAGAATACGCTAGTTGACAAACTTTGAAACAGCTAGAATAGTTTACTTTCGCTACTTTCGTAGTGTCATGTCATACGGCATACTTTTATGGAGTAATGCATAAGATATAGATACGATCTTTGTATTGCAAAAGAAGACTATAAGAGCAATATACAATATGAAGCCTCGAGAGTGATTAAAAATAAATTCAAATAATTAAAAATTATGACTGTGTACAATCAATATATTTATGAAAATTTTGTTTATGTACACAAAAATATTTCAAAATTTAGTAAAAATTGTGATGTACATATAATTAATACTACAAATAAAGATAAACTTGCTATGATCATCACTAGGCTCCATAAAATAGGTAATTCTTTGAAGGTTAATTGTATACTTATTCACAATAAACTCCGTAATAAAGCCTTAAATTTGTCTCTAGACAAATTCAAAATATTTATTAAAAGGTATTTGATAGAAAAAAGTTATTATAGTCTAAAGAAATATATTAACGACGGTATGGCCTAGGAATAAATGGTATTTTAGCGAATAACTAGTGCCTACGCAATTTTTTCATCACGGTCAATCTACTGGCTTCATCACACCGCTCTCTTAGAAGTCGTTACTTGCGGTAGCGGTGGGGGCCGAGTTGCCCCCTTCCCTCAATTATGGCGAAGGGGGTCATGGCTGACCCTTGCGTTATGCTCGTGAACGGGTGCTGCTTACGGTGACTGGTCGTATTGCTAGCCACTGATTTTCCTTTTCTTATTATTTAATTATTATTAGGAAGGCTTATTGAATTGATTGCGATGGTTCTAGTTGTTCGTACATTGCTCACTAAATATATTGACGTTTGTGAAACAGTGATCACAATAAAAAAAAACTCGGCTGAGTTTGTTGTGTGATTCTTTTCAGACCAGGGCGCGTTTGGAACCCCCGTAGCCTTATTATAAGTTGGAGTGTCTTTACAGAAGGGTTTATTTTGATACATACGATAAAATAGGCCATCCTGTCACTTCCATTTGACATACACAAGTGACCACTAGTATGGATTCAAATTGGAAAATATATAAATAAATAAATAAATAAGTAAATAAATTTAAAAGAGGCGATAGACTTGAACCCAGAAATATAAGCATATCTCAGTTTTGCCGACCTTAAGTAAGATCTTGGAAAAAAATATTCAAAACCAGATGGTTGAATTTGTTTATAGCAATAAAATCATGCATAGTGAACAATATGGTTTACCAAGGCTAAATCAATAGCTCCTGCAAGTGCAACGCTTTTTAGGAACATTTACGGCGCATAAGAGAAGTCGCAGAAAGCGGTAGGGGTATTTTGAGATTTATCCAAGACCTTTGATAGCCTAGTAATTAATTCTAATTTTAATTTATAAAAGAGAACTGTGTGTTATATTTATAACTTAAAAGTTGAGATTCACTGAGAGAGATGTTTTTAAAGAAACAGGTATTCTTATAGTCAGTTCTCAAAACATATTTATAACATATTATTTAAAAACCAAAATTTAAATAGTTATATAAGAAGCAGTAACAGACACACAAAATTTCGTCTTTTAAAAGTAAACAAATTCTTTATGGCCTTGAGTATACACATATATAATAAAGTTCCACAAGATATCTTATGCTTTCCTTTTCGTAGTTTTAAATCTAGAATTAAAAGTATATTATTAAATAAATCTTATTAGATAATAAATGTGTGTACTTACGAGTAGTTGTTAATTCATTTGCAGGATTGATATTATAATTTACATCATCTAAGATTATATCTTTTTTAAAGAATTATTATTTATTTCATTATTATTATTAATAATTATTTAGTTGCTGGCCGTCTCTTTTCAGCAAAGAAGCAGCTTTCAGATCCAGAGGTAGCTTACTCATGAACTGACTGCACTGGCCTTTTTTATTGTAATTGACAATTTATAATGCGTACTCGAATAAACATATTTTGAACTTGAAATTTAATTCTACATGTAAAAGAAACACTTAGGTTACAAGTTCATAGCCACATTTACTTAAAATTACAAACATGGAAATATGTTCGCTTGTATGTTGTTCTATCAAAAATTTTACAAGAAAGTATAATTCTAAATAATAAACAAAAAACAACAAATAACAAACATACTTGTTTGGAAATAATACAGACAACTCTTAATCTTAAGAAATTAAATCCCGAGAATAGAATTTATACCGTTATAAATATATGTCTGTATATATCTAGAATCTTTCTTTTTTCTTATTACACAAAGTCACAATAATATAACCTATGCATTGTTTGTTGTATTACAATTGATCAACTCACTGCTTGGAGATAAATCAACTTAAGCTACTCGTAAATGAATGAACATTGATAAATTGAATTTAGATCTGCTGGGGTATTGACCATATTATTTAACTTTTCCATATACTCGTAATTATAAACTAAATTTTTGTTACATCTATTTGGACGACGATATAAACGATACAAGTATACATTTGTATCGCAATGTAGAATAATTGACTTTAGTTAATCTTATTTGATCATCATTTTTGGTAATTCAACTTAATTTTTGTTAATTTAAAACCGTTTGAAAGATTTTCTTTGAATTCTGTGGATTATTTTTTACGAAAAAATTATATCAAGCGTTCATTCAAAAAAACCTCCGTTTGATATGAGTAGTAAGTTCATATTGTATATTCAAGTTCAATATTGGGTATTTATTTTCTTCAATTCAGAATATTGAAATAATATATTTTTTTATAGATATATGATCCTAATTGCCTTATCGTTCATAAATAATCAATAAAAGCAAATATTACACTTAATGCACAATATTATTTCTGAAACACATTAAAAGAATAATCCCTTTATTAATCAGGAACTTTCTGCTACAAATCACTTCCTTTGACGATAATTCCAGATTTATACATCATTAGTACTTCTAGCTTATATAAAAGTTCACCGAGTTGTAGATTTGTGGCAACATAATTTCAATTAAATTTTTGTGATTAAATTTGTTCTCGACTTCGTTACAAATATCTATTGAGGGAGTGTTCAGAGACTCTTAATACTCAGATTATCTATTTTATATATCTTTCCTTTAATGTGTACAACTTGGTATAATGAAAAAAGTCTAAAAAATTTCAGTATATATTTCTTGTATTTAAAAATTTTGAACTGAAAAAATCAATAACCATAATAAAACTATGAACTACTACTTTCAAATGGAGGCTAATTTGAATGAATGTTTGAAATCTGATACTCATACATATAATAATAAACGCATAGTAAAATGCAGATTCAGTTGAATGAATATTCATTTTCTCTCTCTAAATCCGACACCCAATTCATCAGTTCGCCGCGAATACTCAATTATATAGTTCTCTGCCAGGGCCAGTGTTCATCAAAGCTACTACTAAATTTTATTTTGCTTACAATTTAAATATTTTGTTTGTTCATAAAGTGCGAGCAAGATTATGAAATTTAACGGTAAGTCAATTTAATATAAAATTGAATGTAAAAGTATTCTACTATTACGTTTTTAATAACTATCTATCTTACAAAATATAAATTTCTTATAATTGGAAAATTAACAATCAAAATATTTAAAATGTTATTCATAGTGTGATAAGTAGTGTATATAGTAGAAGTCTATAAATAAAGTACTCGCAATTAACAAATTTCAGACAAAACCGCACTTTATAAAATATATGATGATCAGCGTGCTCGCTGTTATTGTCAATTCTAAATGTAAATTATTCTAAATGTAATTTAGACAATCACGCAATCAGTATTTTTATTTTACTTCACAACACGGCGAAAGATCACATAAATAACTTTGCCTGTTACTATTCACGAGATATCGCGTGTCCGAAAAATGTAAAAGGACTATTGGCTTCCAACCCCCAAGAAACACTACAAGAACAAAGGTACTCCTTTGAGACTAGATTATATACTTTTTACTTATTCATTCTAAAGTATAATATTTTTTCTTAGAGGTGTAACGGAATAAAAGTCAGCCCATTATGCAACGAGGTAGCTGGAAAGGACGTCATAGAAATATGGAACTTTTTAAAGCTTATCTCTAAAATTGTGGTCTGAAATCTAGATTTATTTTTATTATAAAATGATATTTTTAAGATTTTCTATAAATAATCTTGTTTCGTAATCTTATATTATATAAACAGTTGTTTTCAGTGGCTTTGGACATGCCTCCCTATCTCATTTTAAACTTAACCATTTATGTATATTAAAAGAAAATAGGTTCGTTATTTCAGATCTACTGGTTACGCTAAATACTACGCTACGCATCAGTTTAAATACTAAGTTTCGAATATTTTTTAATTTCTAAGAATTTCTATTTTAAGAGTTTTTAATACTTGTTTATTCGGAATAAGTTTATTCAATTAATTAATTTATTAATTAATTAAAGTCTTTGACTACACATTTCATCTACTGGTCATTATTTGTTCGGATTTTAATTTTTTTCCTCCTCCATAAACATTTCCAAAATTAAAAGTAACCTATACTCAGCTTTATAAAGTTCTTCATCTTTCAGTCAGTGCTTTATTTCATAATATACTATAATTATTCTGTCTCTTATGCTGTTAGTATTGGTTTATTACTTAATAAAAAAGCAAGAAAATAAATCTACATCTATTTGAAACCTTAATGTTATCCCGAAAATCAGCAACCTGGCTATTAAATATGTTAGTAACTAAACGATGTTAATGATTTTTATACGTGTTATATTGAATATAAATCAATCGCAAAAAATAAGTGACCTCACTTTTTCTAAAAACGTTTTAAAAATATTAAAGTTACTTATTGTCATCGCGTGATAAAACCAGCGCGGTAACAAATCATTAGAATTCCTTGGTGTAATCTCACTCCGGAATTGTAAAGCTTTTGACCTTTTTAAATTAAAAACAACTTTCAAATATAACTTTTATTTTTATTACTTATGTTAAATTCTTTTCACTTTCTTTAACTTCGCTGAACAGTTCAATAGGAACTAAATAAACAAAATTTTGGACTCTACTGACCGAAACAACAACTCAAAATTGAGCTAAAATAAATAAACAAACTTTCAATATAGTCTTAAAATATCATGTACATGGAACAGTAATTAATATTGTATAACATACAAATATCTCAAATAATTATTACATTTCATGGAGTAGAATATTGTGGTATCAAATAAATTTATCTTCAAAGTACTTAAGTATTCATTGAATATTAAATAAAGCAGCCAGACAGGTATATTTTATCATCATACAATATTAAATGTTGTCCGAGGAAACATAAATTAAATTAAATCAGATTTGGAGTTATTACAATAAGTAATAAATTATGAAAAACATTATTGACATTAACTTCTTTTAAATAGAAATAATAACTCTATACGTATATATTAAGGTTCATTTAACATATACTAACATTAAAAAAGTTATGACGAAAGTGGATTTGAAAAAAATAGATAGACACCTTATAAATTACGAAGAAAGTTAAATTATTTTAAATATATAAGAACACTTAATTTGATCAGTTGACCAATTCATGTCCACGGAATATCGATATATGAATAAACAATTATATAAGTAAACTTGTGTGAAAGTTTTTCAGGTTTATTATGGATATAAATCTTAGTACAGAATTCCTATGGAATCTGATCTTTTCGAAAATGCTTCGAGCGAGACTCTCAGCGGCGAATACAGGAGTCATTAAACATAAAAAAAGTTTAGCTTCTCTTGAATTAATCATAAAGTTATATTAATGAATTCTAAGCTTAATAGTAAATATCATGTTGTTTGAAAGCTAACACAAGCAATTGTTAAGCATATTTGTATGAATGGCTTCGACGAGAAATTACTGAGCTTGAACATACATATCCAAAGTCTGATAAGACAAGGATAATAACTGGTATTATTATTGTATGTATAAAGGTTTGAGAATTAAGACAAGTTTCGTGGTTTTTAAAAACAAAATATGTTCTGTTAAGCATTATTATAAAAGGAAATAAATAATTTTGAATGTGTATTATCAAACAGCTCTGTTTAAAAAATATTTTATCGTATCGCATCGTATCGCATCTCATCGCAAAGCATCGCATCACACCGCATCGCATCGCATTATATCGTATCGTATCGTATCGTATGTTTCTTACAATTGTCATCAATGTTAATTGTATGTCAAGTTGTGTGCAATGGATTTGCAATGGTACGAAACAAATGATGAACATTGTCATGTCTAGGATATTCTCTGAGTACGAAATATTAGTTCCTTATTTATGAAATTGACGTTTGGTATAGGAGGAACAAACAGTCGAATATTATTTAATATAATATATATATTTAATCAAAGTATGAACCATTGTTATCCATGCACTCTTGCAATCTCAAAGGTAGTTCATAGATCTCTTTACTAAAAAACAGGACAGACTAATTAAGTACAGGAGTCACTAAAAAGTTGAAGTGTTATCAAGTTTTAAATCAATTCAAGGCAATCATGATAAAAGCCAATCAGGTCGATATATTGTAAAAAACTAAACAACATAAAATTGTAGTCAATTATTTTACAATGTAAATTCAAATACATTATGTAGTAATAGTTATAGATTTACTTTATGATAAGAAACAAAATAACATAGAAACATCATAAGGAACAATTTTTAATAAATGAGTTATTATTTATTACAAACGACATTTTAAAATGATCACTGCTTAAACATAACATAAAACGCTCTGCTTATAAAGTTGAGTCAGTTTTTTGGACTAAAACCCTTAATCATACGAAAAAATAAATTTTATGACATGATGTTACTGCTTCATTACAGTTTTACTCTTCGTAGGCATAATATTAAATTTTTTAACCAGTTATAATTACAAAGAGGTTATTTCAATATCTCACTTTGCTGATAGCAACCATTCGCTAGCTTTTACGAGTTGATGTGTTTTTGATTCAAGAGATGGCTAGCAGATCGACTTATTGCGTTAACACAAGCTTGTTGACTCAAGTTAAACTCACAGATACAATTTATATACTATAAGTACTGATTTTTTGTGTAGATGATACAAATTAAAAAATATAATTAAAAGTAATATTTTATTACAAAACTAAACTAGGCTAAACTATATTAGACGAGATATAATCAAACGGAAATTATTTCATTGCGAATGTTCATAAGCTTAAATTAAAAACAAAATAACTCCTAAAAGTCATATGATATTATTATATTTAAAAACCTCATCTAATATTTAGTTGATAATGTAAATTTATTATTTATTATTATTGTAAATCGCAAGTAAACAGGCAATGCTGAATAGCTTCAATTTTCTTTTTAAATATTTGTTAGTTCTGTATACAATTAAAAATATATTAAAAGATTACCATATCCTTGTTGCTTCTCTGTGCGTCTTCTACCGCATTTACCACGGGGACTATTCCGAAGAGCTATTCGATCTGATGCCTACCGCTGAATTTCATCACCGCACAGCGCACCATCGACTACTTTACCATCCCTACCACCTGGATGCATGGCGATCCTCCACTGTGCGCTTCTCAAGGACCTTTCTTCCACGTTCCACTCGCTTGTGGAACGAACTCCCTTCGGCGATGTTTTCGGATCGGCGTTTACTCCTATTTCCAAGGCCGGCAACACTCCTGTGAATCCTCGGATGTTGTTGGAGTTCATTTGTTGGAGTGCAGTAATCACGTACCCTGCAGTAATCTGTGACCCGCTAGCTCGTTTGCCCTCCTCTTATATAAAAAAAATATATATCTACTACAAATATATTTTTGTAAATTTTAATAAATATTGATGTGAGACTTGATTTTATCTTTTACAATTTTATCACGCTAAATGAAGCAAGAAAATACAGAACGTTGCAATTTGCAGTAAATATGTACACACACAATCTTGCTTCGAACCTTACTTCAAGTACTTTACGTAAGCATACGAGTCTTCATTGGGTTGTAATCTACGCCACCTTAGTGAATACTTTATTAACCGAAAGGCTTTCAGGCTATTGAATACCCTGCGTGTGTGATATAAGGGATCTTATTTAAAATGCAAATAAAATAGTTTACTAACTTAACTGATACTATAGACAGAATATTTGTTAGAATTGTTTCAGTTTTTTTGTTTAATAATTAAATGTACAAAAACCTCACATTATATTTGATATTGAATAACTTAGTAGGTTCTGCTCTAATTATGGATCCAATCCACCAATCATTCTTTTTATACATATCTAAAATAAACTGTCTGTTATTTGTTAACGATCCTTTAAAAAGTATATTATTTTTTTATGCTAACACCACAATAGAATTTAGGAAGCTCATGAACAAACAGAAAGAAATATTCGCTAATCAAAGCTGGTCAGTTTAGTTTAGTAACAAAATATAACTTTTTAATATATATTTCATTTAGCATCACCAACACAAAAATTCATTACTTATAATGTATAAATTGTACCTACCACTTTCACTTGAGTCAACAAGCTCACGTTAATCCAATAAGTCGGTCTGCTAGCCATCTTTTGAATCAATTAACACATCTAATAGCCAGCCAATGGTCGCAATCAGCAAAGAGAGATATCGAAATAAACTGTAAGTAATCATAACTGAGTAGAAAAGAATAATATTATGCTTACGAAGTGTAAAAAAAATTAAACATATGTTAGCTTCACTTATACACTTAAGTAACACTGTACAGTATGTTATCAATATAATTAATACCTTTATCATAACGTCAATCAATCCAATATCTTCAGACTACGTAAATAACAAATATTATGAAAATGACACTGACCATAAATTCTTTAATTATTACAGAAATATATATTCTATGTAACTGTATTATATTTAATAACATATGTTACTTCTCAAATTGATTTCTGTGACAATGGCAAAAAATTATTTGTGATAAAAATTTATAAACATACATGGTCGAGTTTCATTGAGTTTCACAATAATAAAAAACAATTATTTAATATTATATAATATACTTTATGATATGGGACGAAATAAAAAATAACATATTTTAAAGTTTGGAGATACTCGTAGCATTTAATTGAAATATCGCTTTCCTTTATTTTATACAACATGATTGTTCAAGGGGGGGTTCAAATTTTGCTAGTTTTAACAATTGTTAAGTTTAAATTGACATACCGTTAAACTTAATAAACTTGGTCGCATTTTAAAAACAAGCAATATTTTGAAATTGTAAGCAAAATGTAATTTAGTATTACTTTTGATAACACTGGTAGAGAATATTATCGTTGAGTATTTGCCGCGGGCTGATGAGTTGTGTCGGATTTAGAGAGAAAATGAATTGTGTTCAACTGAATCTGCATTTTAACACGTGTTTATTAGCTTGAGATAAATGTATCTATAACACAGGTATGAGACTGACGAAGTGATTTTAAACTATGTACTTGAAACTATGCAAAATGCTGTCTAATACTGTATCTAACGGTGTCACGTAAAAGTAATTCTTAGGCTACAAGTTCATTGCCATATTATAAATTTACTTGTTATTAAATATATGGAAGTTGTTTGTTTGTTTTTTGTTCTATTAAAAATTCAACAACAAAATTGACATAATTAATTCTTTGGGAATAAGACAGATAAATCTTTATCTCGAAGAATGAATTCCGAGAATGGAATTTATAAAATTGTATTAAATATAATGTAGACACTTAGACCTGTTGTTGTATGGACCATATTATTAAAAATATCCATACCTT
This sequence comes from Melinaea menophilus ssp. n. AW-2005, assembly GCA_918358695.1. Classification (NCBI taxonomy): domain Eukaryota; kingdom Metazoa; phylum Arthropoda; class Insecta; order Lepidoptera; family Nymphalidae; genus Melinaea; species Melinaea menophilus. Next base: position 15,041,235 of record OU911040.1, on the reverse strand, counting down.
TTAAATAAATGTAGTTTTATCGATTTAAGCAACGGATACAGATATAATTGTATACTAATGTAAAATAATTTTAACTTAATTGACTATATACTCTGAATTTTCAATCTTAAACTTTTGCTTTGCTTTATAATTCTGTGGTTTTTTCTTTTACGAAAAAAGAATTTTAACTTAAATGAAATTAATTAATTATGCTTCTTCTTCCTCAGAGACAAATAGTTCTTCGCTTTAATATTACTAAATTATTATTTTCGATTGCTCTTATTTTCAATTTACCTCCATTTAGTTTCTTTTTTTGTATATGCAGTGATTACTACAACTCATTGCTTATTTGCATATTTTTATTTTTAATTTGATATTATAATCTTCCTAGTTCTTTCTATTAAAAGGAGGGTTCTTGTAATTAATGTTTTTATTACGTTATTAAGACGTCGATCCTTATAATCGTGTGTATAATTGCCGGATTCATTAAATATTGTAGAACGAGCAGTTTAAAACTTTATTGGAAAAATATTTTGTAAGTAATTTAAATCTTCAGAATAAATTATTAAGTGTTCTAAAAGTTTTGTAACTTTTTTAATGAGTTACGTTGTAAAAAAATTATAATGATCCTGTTTTGACTATTTCAGACAACATTTGTATTTACATTGCTTGCGAGGCTTTTTACCTCTGTAATATTGTATTATTTGAAAAGGATAATGTGATCAATATTTATTATAATATGGTTAAAATTTGTATTATAGTAGTTTTACAGGGTAACCTCACGGAATAACCCTGATGATCTAATGTACAGCCTATTTGTTCACCTTTATATAGAATAAGTGTTTGACTACACTCTTCTTATATGCCTTCTCTTATCGATTCTCAGTGGCGTCTAGGATTTTAATTTAGGAGATCATCAAATTAATGATTTTATTTAGTAAAAGTATTTTTTTCGTTGTTTTCCACCGCTGAGTACAACTGGCACATATTTTTAGATACAAATTTTTAAATTAAGAGTAATCAATTAGATAATCAAGATTAAAATTGGAAATTTATTTAAAAGTGACCTATCAATTACATAAATAAAAATTAAGTTTCAATAACTAATAACCTACCAAGTTGCCATAAAACTATACATATTACACCTACTGCTATTGGTATCGTCCAATATTACTCATCTCTCATTCTTATTTCTCTCTTCTTCGTTTATAATAAGATTTTTATAATAACACCATAAAAGATTCAGGGTCAAAATTGCATCTACCGTTTTCACAAAAACCCATAAAAGAAACAAATATAACTCTTAATTCATAACTTTATTGTCACTTCATAGGCATAATTTGAGATATTTTTTACTTAATAATGATTACGAAAAAGGTTATTTCGATATTTTATTTTGGTGATAGCAACCATTAACTATTAGATGTGTTCATTGATTCGAGAGATGGCTATTAGTTCGACTTATTGGATTCACACGAGCCGGTCTACCGTAGTGAAGGAGGTAAGACAAATTTATATAGTACAGACTCTGAATTTTTGGGTTGATGATACAGAATAAACTTATATTCAAACTAAACTAGACTACATTATACTAGACTAAACTATTACTATTCTTAAATGTACAGTAAACAACTGCTCAAGTTTCCTAAACTAACCTATTACAAAAGTAGGTTTGAGCATAAAAATAATCTTTTTAAAAGAGCTTTAACGAATTAAAGGTTTGATTACAGAAGAACGTTCTAAGTTATGGAATAAAAACTTCAGTCACACGAAATGGCTCAAGTTATTACTTAAATTTGTTAAAATGAATAAAAAGTTTAAACATAAAACTTCGCCCTACTTCGCCACACAGACCTTCAGAATTCATGAATAAAAAAAAATTATAAACCAAAATCAATATGAAACATATTGGCAGATTAAAAATAAAAGGACTATTAATATTGTTATTATATTCATAAATGTTCAATCAACCCTCTGGTTATAATTATTTTAGTAGTTAAAGTTTATTCCTGTTTAGTCAAACTCATTGATTAGGAATTGATATAAAATTATACATTTTAAAATTTATAAACGATCTTTGTTCCAACCTTATCTTGTAAAATACCACCTTTAGTGTAATAATGCAGATAGAACTTAACCATTCAATTCTTATACTAATAACAGACTACTGTTACATTAGCTCAAGATAAAAGTTTGTTGTTATAAGAACATCAAACATTATGTACGATTTTTGTGTTTATATTCTGTATTCTGTATTAAATATGAAGTTTTAAAATATGTCCGATTCTTTGAGTACTATATATACTCAACTTAAACTCACCAGCATTCGTTAGAAGCGGACCTCTAGAAGGCTCCGTCATCTCTACTCGATGTAGTACGATCCCACTTAGCGTTCTTATCTTAAAGAGTTTTTTATAGTCTTACTGCCATGACAGCATTCTTTGTGTGTCAGCACATCCTTAAAAAAACATTCTAGTACATTATAGCGATCTTGTCTATAACTCTTGTTCACTATTCTGGAAAGCCCTGCTTGAAAATAAAAAAGCTAAGAAAGTCTGACTTGGATTATCATTGAATAAACAAACAAGACAGTGTATTTTATAATGATATCTTTTAATAAGGCATGTGCATCGGACTAACAATACAAGTATGCAACAGTTTAAACAAAGTAAAAATAAACAACTTCTAAAAATTACATGATATTATTATATTCAAAAACCTTATGCAATATTTATTTCATGGTACATATGTATCATTTATTATAATGATATAGATGTGGTACATCAAAGCTTTTGAATGATGTTTGAATGTTTACAACCGTACCGTGCAAATAGAAGAGGGGACTAAAAGTGAACATAACTAATAGTATAATATTCAGTAGTAGAATATTCATAACATATAGAAATTATTATTATAAACTCGATAGCAAAATCTGTTTTGATTTTTTTGATTAACAGTTTCATAAAATGACGATGGCCATTTTTTTAATATTACTTAATAGTCCAAATTAGTTCAAGTCTTCGAATGTTGGATAACAATTTTATGTCTTATATATGAAGTGTTGAAAATATTAATATTTATGAAAATATAACTCGATGTGAAAAAAGAGTTTTTGAAACATTCCTTTTAATTTAAAGGAATGATATTGTATTAAATATTTTTTTATATCAATTTAAAAAAAAAAAATTAAAATATTTCCTCTTTATATTTCTGTCTTTATTTTCACCAAAGATAAAGTTTTTAACTCTATTGTACTTAACGTTTTTACATTAAAAATGTATTACATATAAAGATTTTAAAAAGTTGAAGAGTTTTCTAAAATGGTTAGGTAACTTTTAACTTTGTGTAACGTGTCTCACATTTTGATTTTAATGTATTCAAATTAAGTACCTTGTCCTGTGGTGTCTAAGGATTTTTTTTATTATCTATACAAAATTTGTCTTAGCCATTTCCGAGCCTCATTTTCAAGCAACTAACTCAATGCTGTAGCAATGTTGTATCGATCTGGTAAAATCGCTAAAGGAAGTTCAGTGTTTTGATTATTTGATTGCTACAAAATACTTTTTTTATTTAAATAAATAACGATGTTAATTAAAAAATAAGTATTTTTGCAAATTACGAGTATAAGGCACTCACGCTCAGGCTTTAACTATGGTAGCAAAAACAACTTTAACAAATTTTTAATTAAATTTTTAATATCAAGTTTTTAATTAAAGTTACGACATGTTATGTATAATAAGTATAAATGAATATCGATCACACAAATATGTTTTGAGAGAAGCGTGACAAACAACAATACCCTCTCAACAATGGTACAAAGGAATGGTGAAAGGAAAGAAAAAATAATCTTAATTAATAAATGTAATTTCTGTTAAGAAGTCTGAAGATATTGCAGCAACTTTAATAGTTGTTAATTTAAAATAGCAAATAAATTGTAAAGAATAGGTATTGTCATAAACGTATTAATATTAGTGATACTTTTAGATATACATATATATTATATATTTAGTATTTATAGCTTTAAAACTTCCCAGTGTATTTTTTTTTACATTTTATTTTATTATATCTGGAAATATATTTTTAAATAAAACATTCATTTTTATACACAGCTGGCCTACAAACACAAATAACAAAAGAAATTATAAAAATAATTAAATGTTGTATTGTATATTGTTAAATAGAAACTGTAATTGTAAATAAATTAACCTACCTACGGGACATGTAGATTGTTCAATAAACAGGTAGAACTATTAAAACTGAAGTTCTCAGAGTTTAAACAAGACAGGAGGAAAACGCACACATGGCGTAACCGACTTCTTTACTTTATTGTTGGATAGAGTAATAGTAAGAGGAGTCTATTATGTTTTCAAGCAAAAATATATTTAAAGTATCCTATTCAAGTTCCATTTTATCACAAGTGCCAAATTATAGACAAGAAAAATTATTTGTAACAATTTTTGTATTGATCTTTACAATTTAATTGTATTATCAACAAGTTTTTACCAGTGGCTACGTCTGCATGGCATATGTATTTAAAAACCAGAGTTATCTTAAAAAGAAGTTTTAGTACTTCTTGGGATGTGAAAACTAAATGAAAAGCAATTTCAAACAACGGCAACTACCATTTTCAATAACTAACAAATTTTCGTACAAACGTTTATCACCAACTTAATTTTAGTTTCACTTCAGCTTGGTTTATAACTACATTGTAAAGCCTTTTTACTTCTTCTAGAGATTCTATTAGTCTCAACTTTTAATTTTATTGAATCAAGATACGCTATAAATTACAACTTTTCATTACAAACTGCCATCTATCAATATCGTTCTACGCATAATACTATATACTGTACCTTATTTTTTTATCTCTTGAAATCTCGTAATATAATCAGTTTATGTGTACAATAAACATAGATTTCTACAGTGTTTCGCCATTGCGTTCTGTTCTAGACAGTTCGCTTCACCTCGAGCAATGTTAGACCCAACGCCTTTATTTACGTCGCTACTGGACGTCTAAAGTGTGTTTAGGATTTCGTTTCTTTGTTCCCTGTGGTGTCCATTCGAGAATTTGATATGGAATGCGGTCTGGTGGACCACTCTATAACGCTGATATCGAGGATATTATAATAATACTTATACCGATGGTATTCAGTTATAAACATCGTTTATTAGAGACAAGGTTAACGGAGCCGTTAAATATTTATAAGATGACCTGGGTGCATGTCAAATAGAAGTCAGTTAGATAGAATTAGTTAGATAGAATCCGTTAATTCATATAAAACATATAAGATTATTTTATTTTATGACTTTTCAAAACCAATTTATTACTCTTTGTATAAGGTGGTATTGAGATAAATAAATTTGAAATGTATAATATTTGTTAAACAAACAAATTAAAACTGTAAATTAAATGTGTATGTGGACTCCTACAAATATTTCCCAGGAGGATATAGGAAGTTAGAAACAATCGGCAAAAACTATTAATTCCGTGGTCGACGGACTTGACACGAAACAGGCGTGAGTTAGACATGTGACGTGACCTACTCGTTCATTGTTAGCTACAGTGATTTTCCTACATTTAAAGCAGAGTTTTAAGTAATCAGTTTTGTTTTCATACAATAGTAAAAACCGTCCTTAGTTGGTTCTGTGAATATAGTACAAGCGCAAAACAATAACACTGGATAAGCTCTTGCTAGTAACAAGGTTACTGATCAGACGAAGCTGAGAAGCATGCAATTCTTTTGAGTGCCAAGAAAATATTTACTGTTTTAACAATTTATTTTTAATGAATCAAACAATACAAACAGATAAAGGTAATTCCAAACCGAATAAAAATTGTGTTACCCGAATAATATGTATATTTAATAAAACCTTCACTATAAACTTGTAACTATAACTCAAAATACACAAGCTTATAAATAAACTAAAATATAACAAAGGTAAATAGATATTAAAGTACTAGGAACACATAGGTTTCGACAGATATATGAACCATATAAAGGATAATTTACAAAGATGGCTTCACATTGTATAATATATTTTATAATAAAAAAAGGTAATTATATTTCAACTACTCTATATGATTCCATATGTCTTATATTATTCGGTGGTATTTAGTTTTTATTACCATTTAATCACTTATTAATAAAAATATATTTTGGCTGATTAACATATATTATTTTACTTAAATTTTATTATTCCTGGACGATTTTATTTTTCATTCCCATTACGAATCAATAAAACACTGTTTGCTTATTAAAATCCAACGGAGTTACTACCATGCGGAAGATCGCAACTCAGAACGCCTTTCAGATCTTTCTTCGGAACCTTATCAATCTTTCTGTTCTCTTACTGAACATATGGTCCTGTCACGGTCTTTTCTTATATTAAACGCTTGGAGCAAAACTTCAATGTATGATTAAAATAAAATTTAACAAACAGAATATCATTAAATAAAAACAAAGAATTTATACTAACTTATGTTTTGTAAGATTTGTTTCTTAAAAGTAATAAAATTTGTTAGCACTTATACAATAAAACAATGCTGACTATTTATTAAAAAAACCTTTAATAAACAAATACGCTGATCAAGCTTATTAGTTTTTTACATTGCCATATGATGACGCAATTTATCACATACTGTGTTTATTAAATCCAAATAACTTTTAAATCCGATTAACCATTTTGAAGTCTGAAAAAGATTTTAGCACATTGTTTTGTAATCTAACAGTTCCAGTCGCCCACAATTTTGTGCGATTTAGAAATCTTATAAATATGGACTATTTTTTTTTACCATTTTTGGTTCAGATACTAACTAAATACATGTTTTAAAGTAATATTTTATCTACTTCATCGTATATTATGATGATCTTGCTCCCATATATCTCACAACAGCAAAAAGTAAATAGTAATATTGAAGAAAAAATATTACACCGTTTTTACTTCAGTAGCACTGTATGATTTAATAAATTTATAATATTATCTTTGTAGATCTTTGTAGATTAGTAATATATCATAGATTGCCTTCTTTACGTCAACTAAGACTAAAATTCTAACATGTTATATTCGAATTAGTTGAAGTGCATATATACTTATTCAATGTACTTATACATATGTACAAATCACATTGATTTGTTTGTGAAATAATGTTTAAAGTACAGTAGTTTTTTAATAATATATAATTTTTATGTTTTAATCAAGAATGTGCTTACTGTGTTGAGTAAGCGATCTTTAAGATACTGAAAGTAAAATAAATCTAAAATAGAGTCTAAAATTTTTATGCTACCTTACCCAATCCAAAATAATGCCACACAAAAAAACAAATTTGGGTCATTGTACTCGCCACATTGAAAGATCGGGACTACGACTTTTGAGTATGACTGACGAAAAGCTGGCATCTATACGAGAAAAGAACAGTCCAGGGCAAAACTACGCAACCAGCCCAGGGAGGAGCAGTCAGGGTTGAAGATGGATTGTATCTTCAAAAAACTAAGGTCACCGCAGTGCTCTTGTGAATTCTCGGATGTTGCAGGAGTTCATGGGCGTTAGTGATCACGTACCATCAGTGACCCGCAAGCTCGTTTGTCCTCCTCTAACATAAAAAAACATTATTAAGTTAAAAAATTCAAGGCAATCATGATTAAAATAAATCAGATCGATATAGTATAAAATTATGGTCAATTATCGTACAATGTAAATACAAATATATTACGTAGTAATGGTTATAGATTTACTGTGTGATAAGAAACAAAGCAGCATACAAACATCATAAGGAACAATTATTAATTATTGTTATTATTTATTACAAATGGGTTAATATTTAATCAGTGATCATGTTGTAATGTAATTTGTCATTGGTAATAAATAATAATATTTTGGATTCGTTCATTGTTAAGAGTCTATGTTAAGCGCCTAGCGCAAAGACAGGAGCAATGTCACACATTGCTTTTAATAGCGCGGCACGGGCGACGGCAAGCAGCTGACGCCGGGCGGACACAGCGGGGCCCGGGCGGAAGGCGGAAGAGTGGTAGTGGTGTGGTGGCGCAGTCCAACCAGAACGACTTTGCTCACGCTCCTATTCGTAGATACATAAGTTATTCAATACAAATTTATTATACAGTCCACTCTTTTATTTTATCAGTTTGTCTTAGTATTGAGTGGGCACTACAGACAAAGAATTATAGTCTCCAAATAATTTTATTAATTATTGCGAACCTTTTAATACTTTTTTGCAAATTTGCACACAAAAGTGTATTTTTTAATAAATTATTAAAGTAATTATAAATTATATATAATATTTACAAAAGCTTAATTTATAAAAGGAAACAAACTCAAAATTAATTAAAAATAAATAATGTATGAAATTACAACTATGACAATAATAATAATAATTTTCTATGTCGATCATAGCACGCAGAACTAATTGATTTGAATAATAATATCAGACGCCCTTGTCAAGGAATGTTTACGATTCAGACTTGATTAATTTGAAAAGTTTTATTTCTATTTGAAAATTACTTACTTTATAAATCTTATCTTTTCAGGAGCTTACGTTCTTTTAATTAATGGAAGTCTAAACAATATTATTTTTAACTTTCTAAACAACCTTATTATTTGTTCAGAGTATCAAGCAAGTAATTTACAAAAATATACTTTTATTTAAACCTTTCAGATTTTTAAACACATTATATTTTATAACAGAATGAACATACCCATATGTTCATTCTGTTGGTAAAAAAAATCTTAGAATAAATTCACCAATATATGCATAATCCATACTCGAAACCACAAAATAACAACATCGGCTGACAAGAGTTTGATTCGAAAGCGATCTTTATCTAACATCTTTATCACTCCTGTATCTCAAATCTCAAACAAGCACACGGAAATAGAATTGTGTGTGATTGAACGAGTCTAACAATGTTAGGGAATGTTATGTACGTTTTTTTGAAAAACTATAGGTAACTGTGTAACTAATACAAAATAGCGTTGTACATTGTAAATCGATATTTTGATAACAACCCAAATTTTCAACATTAAAAAAATTATTAGATTGGCTTTCGTTGAAATATAATAATGTTTTATCAAAAATATAAAGTAGCGTTTACCCAAAATAGGAAACATAAAAATACACAAAATTGGTTTTTAGTTGGAAATCTCGGTCTGCCAAGAACGTTCGTAAGTACTGTTACGAGCACTTTTTAAACGGTCTTTTTTTTTTTAAAAAAAAAGAGGAAATAGATATTTAAAATAAAAAGAAAATATTATAAAATATATTTTAAAAACAATAATAAAAAGATAGCAAGTGTCACACACGGATGTTGGAATTGAACTGAACTAAAAACTAATTATGCTGTCAGTAACGCTTATGGGAAGGATGGACAAAAATGGGAATCAGCACTATTACATACCATACATACACACATAGTATATAACAGTACAAACGTACCATATATTCGTCATGTCGCACAGTGCTAGCGCGCTGAGACTTGTGATAGACAGATCATGACGCCACCGGTCACTGAACGGATTAAGTCGGTCGCCATAATATTCATCAATACCTAGACTATAGATCATCAGTGGTGTGAATCAAATACTAAAAACTGGATATAAGAAATTCTAGTACATTTAATTTAAATTAAATAAATAACTTTTATATAACAGCAGTCCGCTATTACAATCCAAAAAACATAAAATTCCCGAGGCAAAGTAGTCTCAAACGGTTTTAATTTATTTTTGCGAAAAAGAGAGTGAAAATATAAATACATAATGCAAATATGGCTATGGTAAGCGAATAGGAACTACTACCCCTCGCGCCGAGAAAATCGAGGGGCGACGCTCGCGAAGACTGTACCCGAGTCTGTACGTCGAGGATTCCTTTACTTTAAGAGTGCTGAGCTATAACTGAGGTGAGACATATTATAACTGACTTGCCTTATTCGAGAACTAAGTTCATTAACATAAGTTAAAAAGCTAGATATCAGATACATACATATATATATATATATATGTATTTGTATATGTATATGTATATGTACTGTATCAAATAAGTATAGAATGTGTATGTTTATTTTATAAACTTTTTTGGGAACTTTATTTTTTTTATTTAAAATAAGCATATTGAGCGTTTAAAATGTAAATGAAGTGGTAAAAATAAATAAAAAGTTCTGGTATTATGTTTCTTAAAATTCAATTTATATTTGTAAATTAAATACATATGTGTAGTCTGACTAATTTTTCCCGGGAAACATATAGGAAATGGAAACACAAGCAGGTAAAACTAGTAATGCTGTGGTCACCAGACTTGACACGAGACAGGCGTGAGTCAGACGCATAACATGACCGACTCGTTTATTTGCTAGGTCAAACAATCTCCTTAAATTTTGCACTGAGCTAATAAAGCTTTGAAAGTAAATATATATATTTAGAGATAGCAAAAAATATCTGATGTGTCGATTATTTTATACGAGCTACATTATTTAAAAAGTTTAATTAATTACATTGTAAATTTTAAGATTTGATACTATTTATTTAAAACCTTTTCACAAGAATCAAATTGTGGATAAAGTGATATTTATCATGGAGTTTTTGCCAGCGGTTAGTTCCGCATTATATCTACAGTTTAAAACGAGATTATTTTTCAGAAGAAACTTTTCATCTCTTTCGGGACCTGAAGATAATATTAAGAAACAACAACAACAATTACTATTCCCGATGCATTATAGTTTTTCATACAAACTTTCAACACCGTCTTCGCTCTCAATCTTCCTTGAAAAAGTCATTTGAAACTTATCAAGTTCCTACAATCAAGGACATTTTTATAAGACATAGTCGATTATCCTTATGTTATTAAGATGATTGTGCAGATAATTATTTATATTGCGAATTTTCGAAGAAACTTTCGCCAATACCACTTCACTTCCTCTTTAATATAAAGCCATTTTTAAATATTCATTTAATACCAAGTTAGCAAAGTTCTGCTATGTCAGTCATAGAGGCAGTTATTTAAGTATTGATATGGTTATAAAGAAAAATATTGAGTACAGTAAAGAGGCAGCCCAATTTGTTACCGAAGCATTATTCATTTCAGCATATTTGTTTATACATAATGTTCTCAAATAACATTATTACTATCACTTAAACCTCATACTTTGCGAACAATATTTTCTTTATTTACGACAACTAAAGGATTTTATTTGTTTCCCCTGACCCTCAGGTTTACAATCTCATAAAATTTACATACCGCTGTCGTATTAAAGTCACTTTGTAATGGTGTACAGAAATATTTTATAATTGTACTACACAGCTGGCATTTTTTATGTATAAAGACTACCTTTTGATGGCGGCTTCAATTGAGCATTATTGTTTGCAATATCAAATGTTATATATATTAGGTTCTAGGGTTTTATTGTTTACTTTATTGAATGAATGAAGTAAAAACAACTACCGATATTTTTATGGAATTTTGAAGGAAAACTTATCGCCTCCCGCAACTCTTGAAAATTCATTTTTTCGCATCAATTATCTAATAGTCAGTAACACCTATTGGTGTGAAAAAAGTAAAAATAGTTTCAGGCAACATCTAGTATTTGAATGCAGCATGTATGGGGCTGTCTCGACTACGAACCACCGTCACACAAAAGATCGACATGTAGTAACCAAATTCATTAGGTTATGCTCCATCGGTGTGTGAGAAAATCCGGAAATCCAACTCCCTCCCCTCCCCCCGCCAAACATGCATGCGATACCTCCAAAAAGTATACCCTAGGAGAGTAGCACCTTTGATGAAGCTAGAGAACCGCTCCCTGAGCAAAAACGGGGGAATGATTTTCGGATTTTGCTCAGGCTACTCATCTTATCTAAGGCGAGCAAAGTGTTTTGTGTTTTCTGAACACAAACGACGGCAATAAATAAATATTTAATATGTAAAGTATTTGAGATAATATTATTTCAAACAATCACTACTAGAACAGCATTTAAAATTGTGTTAACTAAATAAATATAACCCAATAAATATTCTTAGAAAACGGTTCAGTTACAGATTTATACAGACAGAGATGAAAAGAAATTAAAACAATTCACTGCCCACATTTTGTGAGACCATCTGTCTGTAATATAATATATATCTATATCATAATATATTGATTATATAAATGTTTATAATAAGTATTGTGTAGACCTCAAAGAATTCGGTGTGCCCATTCATTTGTACCCGACTTTCGAATTTTGGAAAAATGTATTCACAGGAGGTCTTCTTATGACCCCCTGAGTCCGAAATGACCATTGGTCAAAAAGTTTATGTATATATATGCGTGCGTGCGTCGAGATTCGACTTTTGTCAGCTTGATAGCGGTCGCAGTTTCGCTCGGATCGCTTTCAAACTTTGCACAAAAATCAACCATCCAAAAATGAAGGTCAAGTTCGTTAACCAGAGAAATCCGGCCACAGGGGGCGCTAGGGCCTCACTTTTTCTGATTTCAGTTTTTCGACCATAACTTTTTCCCTATACAAAGAAGATCAATTGCGTTTATATTATATGATGTCTTTAATAAATACCTATAACTAATGTCGATAAACTGAAAACCTAACTTCAATAACTTAGGGGTGGGGGTAAAAAAACCGAAAATTTTTGGAAAAAAAATCATTACGTTTTTCTGGTAAAGATTCTTACATCACAAGTATTTTTAATATAAAGGTTATTTTTTACTCTAAATTTAGGTACCAAAAGTTTTTCCGTAAAACGTACCGTTTCCGAGAAAAAAAATAAAAACCACTTTTAGCTTGAAAATTTAAGGTAGGTAAAACCACGGCAACTTTTTTCTGGTAAACATTCCCTCCTCGCAAATATATTTAGTAGAAAGGTTAGTTTTTACTCTAAATTTAAGTACCAAAAGTATTACCAAAAAAGATATCTTTACCGAGAAAAAAATAAAAACCGCTTTTTGCTTGAACATTTTTGATATAAACAAGTTACACACGAGGTCTACCCACGCGTGTCCCCCTGCGGGCACGGATTTTTTTGTATTTCAGATTATCCATCTATATAAAAGTTTGTGTTAGTAACAATATACTTAATTTCGAAACAGGGTTCGTGACCTTTAAATTATTACAAATAAAAATCAAAAACAAAATCATCATTAAAATTAAAATCAAAATTTACAACAAAAAATTTAAATTAAATCAAATCAAACCAAATTAAAACTAATATCAAAATCAAAAATTAAATTAAAACATAGGCACATAATAAAACAAACACACATAATAAAAATCAAATTAATCAAAAAAGATTCATTCCTCTAGTGCAAAAGAACACCTTTTTGGTTCCGTCATTTAATAAAAGCTCTCCAAGTTTGTTATATCAATTATGAATATGAAAAATATTATATAGCGGTACACACAATTACATTTTACACTCGGTTCAGAAAACAAACTTACTAAATCTATCAAGTCGTTATTTGTAGCGGTGGTGGTGATAAAGAATTTGTTTTTTTATAAAAACAGCTACAATGAAGTTATATTTTGAGTAAACACTAAGTGAACTTAAAGTAAAGCTTGGAAAAAGAATTCTTGTTTTAATGTTTTGCCGTGACAAGAAGTAGGGTATGAGAATCTTAGATAATAGAATGATTGTCTAATAGAATGTATATTAATCAGGACTGTTTTGTTTTAAACTTATTAGAAACAAAAAAAAATTGTTTTATTTTTTTTAACTTTATTATTATTAGCTCAGTTTTATTTTGAATTTTGGATTACTATATTTATTGAAGTAAAATACGAATACTGTACTTAAAACTTATTGTGCAACCAAAATATCTTAAGAATTTACTTACTGAAGATCAAGTTCGAATGGCGGATTAAACAATTATCTTCTATTGCAAATAGTTCTTATTTGGTACTTTATTCTATTACGGCAGACAATAACGTTATACAAAGCTCATACTATTCTGGTTTAAATTCAATCATGTTGTTTTTTGGAAAAGACAGACAGGATCAAATATATTTGACCCTGTCTGTCCCTTACTTCGTTATACTAAATAAGAAAAATAATATTAATATGCGAAATATAAATATAATAGTATCGAAAAAAATATATTTTATTGTTAATTTGCTAAATTTATTAATAAACCCATTAATTGATAAGTTTTTTGATAAATTATTCTATCAAATATACGTATATTTTTGATACCGCGAATGTAAAAATAATTCATATCTGAAGCTTTCTGATCAATTAATTGTAATGGTAAACATAATGAAATTGTTTTTATATTGTAGTCTATAAACAACGTGAACTATTCATCCACGAATCGCATACACAATGTGTAAATATACGAGTATGATGGGAATAAAACGCAATGGCCGTGTTCGCGAAAACACTTTATTTCAAGCGTCAAACTATAAAAGTAAATATTAATCTGAAAAATAGTGACCAATGAATAAAAAACAAGTTCAAGGATGGATGAAAAACTAGGATTTTTTTTATAGTTACTTGTAGTAAATTTATAAAATGATATACAAATATCTTCCTTAACAAAATAAAGTAAACTGAATCTTTCAGAACAGCTACATAAATTTTTACTTAAGTCAATAATACTTATGTATGTATACGTAGGATACATTTATTACAGTAATTCAGGATCACAGTAAATCAGTTTAGTTATAATTATCTAGGTTTTGATTATTTGACTGTTTACTCATTGCAGATAATTTCGATAAAAAAATAATGTTATATATTAGTTAGTTAACGAACAATAATTTTGCAAAAGTTTCATTTAATAAAATATAGAAATATTTTAAATATTAAAAATATATAACAAAAGTTTTTAATCTTGAATAATCACTTATTTACAAAATATTATGATATATATGTTATGGCATTATCAGAGAGATATATTTTTTTAAATATATAACCTTTTTTTAATTTTTATTTCTTAGAATGTCTGGAAGGCAGCTCTTGTCATATTCATTTTATATTTGTGTTTGGTGTGATTTTTCTATTTAAGTATACATAACTTGCTTACTAAAATATTACTAAATAATAGGGTAATATTATGTGGATTATTGTTGAAGGATGTTTCGATATTTAAGCACTTTTTATTTTAATAAAATATAAAACGAGGTACTCCTTACGAGGTACTGATTTAGATAAATATAAATTGAAACTAGTATATGTAATGGTGCTATTTCTTCAATAATATTATATTAAATAAATGATATAAACATATTATATACATATATGTATTTTTTTAATTAGGTTATTATAATGTATAACTTGGTCAAATCGATAACGATTAATTTAAATGAAGTTAAATCCATCGTTACTAGAACAGTCCTTTAAAAATGGCATGTAATAGATCTTGACTACAAAGTTCTAGTGAGATAAGATAAAATTTAAAATTCTTCATTACATTCTTTTAAACTCTAGGAATAAAGTTTTTCTGTATACCTATATCATAAAATAGGAATTGGAAAAATATCTGTACATATTAAATAATTTTAAAAATATATATCGTATATGAAAGACATTAATATCTTTAGTAGAGATATATGACAGCCATTTCGTTCTTTATTTTTAATTTCATTTGTCATATATGGCATGTGATCTGTGTTAGAATTTTTTTATAAATGTATAAAATATTAACATGACATTAACAAAACATTGTAAATTAAATGAATAACAAAACCATCAATATTGGTGTATTGAATTACTTAAATCCACAAATAACTTACACCTCTAATAGATTACTTCTGCATTAAGTTTCAATACGCAACCTCTAATAATCCTCCCTATCTTAGTACTCCGATATGCGCTGGGGGCGTGTTTTGTGAACTAATTATAAGTTATATCTAGATATATTTAATAGGAATATTATATCTAGGCATATGGAACATCTCTAACAAGATTAGTTTTAATTTGCATAGAATCTACATAAAAAAATAACTATCTTATTTTTGTTGTCGATCACAGTATGTAGAACTTGTGATCAATTTGAATAATAATATTCCACGCCCTCGCCAAAAAGTACGAAACAGACTTGATTTATTTGAAAAGTTTTTTTGTTGAGTATTCTTACTTATATGTATAAATCTTACCTTTTTTGGAGCTAACTTTGTTTTTTTTTATCAACAGAAACTCCAAAACGATATTGTTTTTATTTTTATAACTAAACTTATTATTTATTAAAAATATCAATAAAGTAATTTTCAAGAACAACTTTTTTATTGAAATCTTTTACATTATTTGGAAGAACATTATATTTTATAAAATAAAGAATACTAAAAGAATATATCAAGTATGTGTATTGTATTATGTAACAAATTACTTATAACAAATTCTCCAATACATATTTAATTCATAACTAAAACATCGGCTGACGAGAATTGATTTGTAAGCGGTCATTTATCTAACACTCTTCTTTATCTCAGTTACGAATGCCAGGCACATGGAATTAGGATTCTGTGTGGTTAGAATGATTCTTAATAATCTTAAAAAACTTAAGATACTTTTCATATAAAATTGTAGCTGAGTGTGATTTAAAAAGGTTATATCTACTAAAGTATTTGCTACCGTCACAGAAGATATTAATATTACAAGTGTAAAATAATATTATGAACACATCACTTCGTTATTATAAAGTAATAGTTCTTAATAAAAAATTAAACTTTAAAACAAATATTAACATTTTCCAATATTTAAGCGATATATAAAAATATTCTGTTAAATGTTTTTAGATAAATGTGTACTTACTTCTTATTGTAAAATATTATTTTCTATTATCATATATTCATTATCTTCATATACTCTCAGATAAGTTTCAATTTTATTTCCTTATTGAATAATCTTTCTACGCTATACCGATAATATGTGATTAAAGTCTTCCAGATATAAAATTTAAAATATAGTTTGCTACATTCTACTCTACTTCCATATCGTAGTCAGGAAGCTCAGACTTAAGGAAATATATATGAGCTAATATGAATAAACATAAGAAAATATTTCACATGTGCATTATAAATGTGTTGTCAGTAAGGCTTTTTATACTTTATAGATCTCTACAACGACACGTGTCCAGTGTAAGATCATGTGTATGGATATGTAATCACATTTAATTTTACCAAATATTTCAGACTCCATTTTCTTATAATATAATTTGAAACATATACTTCTCTGAAATATGTATAATCTTGTTTAATAAATGCGTATTTTTTATATTTCGCCGTAAGTCGATAATTTCTTTTAATGTTAGTATACTTATTCGTATAATATACTTATTCAGCTAAATCTGCTGTAACTTTTCATCACACTGAGTAGTATAAAAAAGCTGCTAAATTACAGACTATTCCTAATAGATTGTAACTTTCGTCACGAAGTAAATTTTAAATTAAGCATATCGCGTTAACGCAAATTCCAATTCAAAATATAATTAACTAAATTATATAATTAACTTGATTAAAGTAGGCATTTTTATACGCACTTTTGAATTGTCCATTATTACAATAAAAAATGTCTGTGTATTCACTCCGTGAGTAAGCTACCACCGGCTCGGAAGCTGCACTGCTGAGAAGAGCCGGCTAGAAAAGCAACAGATGCTCTTTTTAAAAGAAATTTAACAATGTCAGATATATACATTATACTATCAACCCTGCAAATGAGCCAATAAATCAAGTTACACATATTTCGATACATTAAAAACTCATGAATGTTATAAAACGATTAAATTAATAAAACACTTGCGTGTTCATAAAATTTATAAATTTTCTGTTCAACTAACAATACAACCCTGTGTCGAGGTTATATGATAAAAAAGACAGACACACAAAGAGAGAGAAAGAGAAAGAGAGAGAGAGAGGGAGGAAGAGGTATAGGCACATACAAAAACAGAGCATACGGCATTTCGTTACGTGACGAATTTTACCAAATCGCACTACCCGTAAGCCGCCTTGAGGAACTTACGTTCCAATAATTATTACGTAAAAATACGAATTACTTTGATTTATTTATTTTGAAATCTTTGATTGCGTAATATCGATTAGGTACTGTTTAAATTTTCGTAACGTATAGTTTAGTAGTTAAATTCTAAATTAATGAATCGAACTTCGCTAAGAGTTCCACAGTTCTTATAAAATTATCATTATGTCTACCAAATATTTATCTTTTGTATTTCAATACCCGGAATGTTGGTTTAGGATAATTTGATACTATCCTGTTTTTATTCAATTTTTTTATTATTGATACTATTTCATTTCCATTTTTAATACAGGTTCTTAATATTTCCATGCAGAAAATATGTTTGTATATTCGGAAGAGGTTTGCTTTATTATCCAATTAAAATATGAAAAATTATTTATATTTATTATAATAGTTCCTTATTTAATGGTGTCTTTGGATATTAAGAATTTTATTGTTGATAAAAGTGAAATTATAAAAAAGAAACAAAATTTAAAAAAAAAGTTTTTTCGGTGCGATTTGCTCTAGATATTGCAAAAATAGACCAAACATTTTTTCTTATAAGTTTTAAAAATGTTAATTATATATGTTAGGTTATGTTTTTCTTTTATTTCTGTAAATTACATAATCGTTCATTACCCTGAACCCCTTATTTTCATGTGACACTGGCCTACGGCCTCATCCAAAGATATGTAGATCCAGCCCGGGATGAATATATTATAAAGGAACTTGAACTGTTACAAACGTACACTCTCTGAAGTGACTCCAAAAATAATCATGTGCTATTATATCTATTTATTTATCTTTGTTTGTGATATTCAAAAGAACAATACACTCTTTATATTTTAATATATTTTGAATATAAAATATTGCTATCTAGAAATCTATCATATCACTATCTAGAAATTTAAATATGATAGAAAGAAAACTAAATATTTTCTGTTTCTTATAAACAACAATAGAAAGTAAATACTTTACGAGCATGAAAAGAATGTTACGCAAGCATAGCCAAGGGCAATTGTTATAGTAAGAACCAACTTGGTTTCACACGGTTAAATGCTGACACCACGCTTCGAGTATCCTGAAGACGACACCATACGGCTTGCGTTCTCACCATCGATGGGAATCGAGGATAAAATATATTCATTCTTGGGTCAATCGCTGACCTGGAATCACCTTTTTTGGGTAGACCTCGAAGAATTCGGTCTGCCCATTCATTTGTCCCCTACTTTCGAATTTTGGAAAAATTTCTTCACAGGAGGTCTTCTTATGACCGCCTGAGTCCGAAATGACCATTGGTCAAAAAGTTTATATATATATATATATATATATATATGCGTGCGTGCGTCCAGATTCGACTTTGTCAGCACGATAGCGGCCGCAGTTTCGCTCGGATCGCTTTCAAACTTTGTACAAAAATCAACCATCCAAAAATGAAGGTCAAGTTCGTTAACCAGAGAAATCCGGTCACAGGGGGCGCTAGGGCCTCACTTTTTCTGATTTCAGTTTTTCGACCATAACTTTGTCCCTATACAAAGGAGATCAATCGCGTTCATATTATATGATGTCTTTCATAAATACCTATAACTAATATAGATAAACCGAAAACCTAACTTCAATAACTTAGGGGTGGGGGTAAAAAAACCGAAAAGTTTTGGAAAAAAAATCACAACTTTTTTCTGGTAAACATTCTTGCATCACAAGTATTTTTAATAGAAAGGTTATTTATTACTCTAAATTTAGGTACCAAAAGTTTTTCCGTAAAAGGTACCGTTTCCGAGAAAAAAAATTAAAACCACTTTTAGCTTGTTAATTTTAGGTAGGTAAAACCAAGGTAACTTTTTTCTGGTAAACATTCTCTCCTAGCAAATATTTTTAATAGAAAGGTAATTTGTTACTCTAAATTTAAGTATCAAAAGTATTTCCAAAAAAGATACCTTTTCCGAGAAAAAAAATAAAAATCGCTTTTTGCTTGAAAATTTTTGATGTAAACAACGGCATCATTTGTTATTCTTAGGTAGTGAGTTATATTTTAAACGAGTTACACACGAGGTCTACCCACGCGTGTCCCCCTGCGGGCACGGATTTTTTAGTATTAATTAATTATAAGTTTTAATTGTAACTCTTTAATATAATTTTATAAAATAATTGTTTTTCTTTGCATCCTTCGCTGCCACCAAACTTAATTGGCGCAGTCGGTAGGATATTCGAGATATATTCGGTACGCGTCGCGTCAAGATTTCCCCTAATATCGGTGCGAGATCCCGCGTGACTAACCGATTTCGAGTATCCGAATCTACATACATCGTGGAGGCCAGCGGAGGTGAATCCGAAAATCGATTCGGCAAAGAAAATCATGTTCATGTAAGTACTCTGAATCTTTCAAGTCCTTACCTATCCTAATTTTTAACGTTATTCTTATCCTTTCAATTTATTTTATTATTCCATTAGATTGTCCAAGTAATTTAATATATAAATACTATTATATATAATTTTTAGAGTGTTAGATTAGTGTTCAAAATTTTTCATCCGAGAGAAAACAGTAGCCGTAGTTTGTGTAAGGGTAGATCTAGCAGGCTCGATACTATAGACGAATTTAGGCAATTAAAAAAAATTGTTATACCTAATATTAAAATGTCTCAAGATATAATGGGTGAGATATACAAGTCACTTAGAGTTTTGCCTGATTTTGACGGTAACCCCCATGTGCTAACAAGATTTATAAATTTATGTGATCAATTAGTACTTGCATATTTTAAAACAGAACCGGGTTATGAGTTAACCAATTTGGCCCTTAGTAATGGTATATTAAATAAGATTACAGGCTCTGCAGCTCGATTGATAAATTCCAAAGGTATTCCTGAAAATTAGTTCGGTATTCGTAGTGCACTTATTAATAATTTTGCTGACCATCGAGACGAGACCACTTTTATTTAACGATTTATCATTACAAACCCAGAGGTCTTCAACCCCACGGGAATTTTACAAACGTGTTCAAAACTTATTCAGCACTATCATGACATACGTAACGTTGCATGAAACCGTGGCTACTACATTCGAAGCTACGAAGTCAGAAAAGCAAAAATAGATGTAAATTTTTATATTCAAAGACAACTCGGATATATACAAATTCAAAACCCACCTTTAAAATTTCTTATAGACACGGGAGCCAATCAGTCGTTTATATCCCCTCAAGTAGTTGAAAAATACTTTTCTCATTTACCTCTTAATTATACTTCATTTGAAGTTACGAATAATCATAATGTGTATAGACAAGACTATTCTATTACTTTACCTAGTTTCTCGGAATTTAAAGAAAATAATGACGTAACCTTTTTTATTCTTAATTTTCATAATTATTTTGATGGCATTATTGGTTTTGATTTGTTAAATTCGTGGGACAGTAACATTGATTTTAACCGCAAGAAATTAATTACTAAAAATACCGAATTGCCTATTATTATGTATGACGCTCGAAATACAAATCTTTATGAAGAAATAATACCAGCTCAGTCATCCAAATTAGTGAAATTGCCAATAAACTCCAAGGACGGAGATGTATTTGTTCCTGATCAGATAATAAGTAATTGTTTAATTTCTGATTGCTTTACAAATGTGAAAAACAGTCGAGGTTTAGTACAAATTTCAAATAATTCAAAGAATGATGTAATCTTTTCAATGGATCGGCCTATTACAGCTGAGGTATTCAATATTGAATCTAAGCAATTAAAACAATTATCCGATCGTAAAAAAAGAAGTTCTATCGCGTCTCCGTACAGATCATTTGAACCCAGAGGAAATAGCTAATTTAAAAACTTTATGTGCACGTTATTCGGATGTGTTTTACCTTGACGGAGAACCCTTAACATTTACGAACAAAATTAAGCATAAAATTAAAACAAATGATGAGATCCCAGTTCATGTTAAAAGCTATAGGTACCCGTATGTCCATAAACAAGAGTTTAGAAGTCAAATCAATAAAATGCTTGAACAAAATATAATTAGACCTTCGGATTCCACGTGGAGCTCTCCTATTTAGGTGGTCCCTAAAAAGGCAGATGCTTCGGGTAAAACCAAATGGCGATTAAAATTATCCGAATACGATTTCTCAATCATTTATAAGCCAGGTAAATATAATACAAATGCTGATGCCTTATCCCGTTTAGTAATTCATAACGAAGAACTAAGTTCAATAGCAGTAAATGCATCTGAAAATGACTAGCACTATTACAGCTTCAGAAGCTGATAGAGATAATTCTAATACCCTAACAGTTCATATCCAATTAAGCAATATAATCTCTAATCTTAATAATAAAACTTTTTCTTTGTTTGAGCCCCATACTAACTATTAGAAAGAAAAGCTTCAAGTCGTTATAGAACAATTGCAGTCATTTGAAATTAGCCGCTCTAAAAGAGGTCTCGTTGATGGTCTCGGGTCCGTAATAAAAAGTATTACCGGTAATCTTGATTATACAGATGCGTTACAGTTTAATAACGCAATAAGATCACTACAAGAAAACGATAATAAATTAGTTACGGAATTTAACAGTCATGTAAGCCTGACCAAAGATTGGATAACTCAGCACTCTAAAATAATAGATAAAATAGTAGATAATCAGAACAAATTAGCGGAACTAGTAAAAACATTAGTCTAAGTTTGGAAAAAGGTATCTATGAATCCAATCAATATGCTCATTTAGGACAAACTATTCTCATAGTCGATGATAATGTTGACAAGTTGTCACAAGAGATAACTAAGTTACAGAATGTGCTAGCATTTACAAGGACATCCACGGCTCATCATGATGTCATTAGTTTAAGTTCTATTAGAAATATAATTAGAAAGCTACGTAGTATGTATGGTAGTAATAAAGTACTAGATATAGAGGCCCGAGAGTATTATGACGTAATACAATTAGGTTATTATTATGTAGGAAATGAAATAGTTATAGTATATAAATTCCCAATTATAAAATCCCAAATATATAATTTGTATAAGATATCCATAATCCCTAACAAAAATCATGAAATTCTTGTTCCCCAACACCAATTCCTTGCAATCCATTTGAAAGATTTCAAGTACACAGAGGCAGAATGCCCGAAGTTCACTAAAGGGTATCTATGTGAAGAGATACACAACCTACATAGTCGTACATCGCCGGATTCTGTAACAGCCCTCGTTACTACGCAGCAAAAACTCCCCGAATGTAAACCAGTCACCGTATCCCTACTTACGTCAGCCTACAAGAAACTCGACGATCGCCACTACACCATTAGCTTTCCAACTCTTACTAAAGTACGCTTGTCCTGCGATCAAGATATCTACAAGATGTTGCAAGGAAGTTATCTCGCTATAATTCCATATGATTGTTTCATTCAAACAACAGAATTCATCATCTCGAACCTCAACGATCGACTAAAAGGTCAAGCCTTGAAGATAATAGATGTCCCTAATGAAAATACACTCGGTTCAGCAGCACATCTGATATTCAAATTAAACTCCATTAATTTGACTAACCTTCACGCTACCAATAGAGAGGTTATTCTACAGTCACCAGTAAACTTAAGCAAGACCAACGATATAAGCGTCTACCATACAACAATACCTTTATATACGTTACTATTCGGTGCATGTGTACTAATTAGCGGCCTTGCATACCGGAAATACCGACTTAAACATACGAAACACACCATCCAAAAAACTCAAAGGGATGAATCAGAACTTCCAGCGCAATTTACAACGAAGGTCTTCAATAGTCGCTGTTCTACGGGGGGAGGTGTTACGCAAGCGTAGCCAAGGGCAATTGTTATAGTAAGAACCAACTTGGTTTCACACGGTTAAATGCTGACACCACGCTTCGAGTATCCTGAAGACGACACCATACGGCTTGCGTTCTCACCATCGATGGGAATCGAGGATAAAATATATTCATTCTTGGGTCAATCGCTGACCTGGAATCACCTTTTTTTAGTATTAATTAATTATAAGTTTTAATTGTAACTCTTTAATATAATTTTATAAAATAATTGTTTTTCTTTGCATCCTTCGCTGCCACCAAACTTAATTAGAATAAAAATACAAATTATACATAAATATTCTTCAAATGTCAAAAATATATGGAATTTATCACATTTCGTCTTAATTAGACTTAAGATCCTGCTGAGTCAAAGTATAGTATTAATATTTCATAAATAATCCAACTTTAGCTATTATGTAATTTGTAACGCTATTAACTCTGTTCCAAAATTTGCCACCGTTTTTAAGGTACGAGTAGTATCTGTCAACCTAACCCATCTAAAATGTTGCTGTAATATTAGATTACTAGCTGATACCCACCCGCTTCGCTTGGCACACTATTAATTTGGATGTGAACTTAGACTTCTTGAATTGGCAAAATGTTTAATTTCTATTTTATATATAGTGTAAATTTTTAAATATTAAATAGAGAAACATAATGCCAGTCAGTGAAAACACAGATATCCACTTCACCTATGAAGTACTTGTATTGGGATGCGTTCCCGTTATGTAATGTGGCGGAATATAACTTCCAGCATATAACTTTCAAATTTAAAAAAAAAGAAAAAAAAAGAAAAGATTTTCAAATCTATCAAATTCAATTTCGTAATCAATTATAGTTTTACGTCCTTGTATAATCTATTATATATTTGTCCCTCTAACCTTATCTAAACTCTGGTTGCCATCGTAACCATTGCAATGGTAACCGTTGTTATAGTATCCTCCTACAGGTTTAAACCTTGGCGAAATGCAAAAATTTGAAATCCGTTGGGATAGGAATTCCGTAAAATCAGTACCTAGTGGACGTGTATCTACGTCACAAAAAAGGTAACTAAGTAAAACTTTAAGTTAATCGGACAGATAGTTTCGGAAATTTTGAGATGAGTCAATGTGTGGTAAATCGCTTTTATAAATATATAAATATCAAGATCATCTATGGAAAATATGAAAAAAAAAACAACGAGAAGGGGGTGATTGCCTTTGTTGTGCATATTAAATCAAAGACATTAAACAACAGAACACGATGTAAAACACCATTGAAAATATTAACGAAGCTTGTAAAATACAGCTATAACTATATAAATGCAACTTGCCGGTTGGGAAGGATAAATTTTAAAGATAGCATATAAGAAATAACTATTTAAATTTCAGAATTTTAAGTATTGTTGGTCATTTTTAAAAACATTTTATATTTAAACTACTAAAGCATGTAAACCATTAGAATTAGTTATCATTGAAGCATTCCATAAACACTGATTATTACAGTTTACTCAGTGATGCCTCAACCTACAACGCTTTATGAGTTCCTTAGTGCTTAGTGGTATGCTTTGAACTATAGTTTAATCTCCGCTGCTGTAATTACAAATATCCAACCATTATAGTACTTTAAATCATGACGTAACAAGGTCAATTGTTGTGATGGTTACTTTAGATATGTTGTAAAATTATTATTTCATTACATGTTTTTAAATTGTTATTATGTATTTATATTATAAAAGAAAATACTATCATTTTCGTAATAATTATTATGCTAGATATTTAAATATTTATGTAATATAAAAACATTACTATTTAGGTATATATATGTATGTGTGTGTGTGTATGTGTGTCTGTAAGACGTATTGTGTTAAGCATCTCTCTGTTACTTTTTTATCGTTGATTTCTAAGTTCATGTTATTCGTTTATTTCTGCATAATCTATAAAATGTAGCGTGAATTCCAATTGATGCTTTTATTCTCAATATTCAGTTAGTACAAAAGTTAACAAAATCACTTCAGATTATAAGTAAATCATTAGTTTTTAAACATTTTTATAGTGTCTGTTGAACAACGTAGAGATATAAATAAAAGATAATAATAATTGTCCGTGGAATCATATCAAACATTCTGTAGAAAATTTCCTATTATAGAGACAATAGAGCACAATACACATAATAGACCTATACGTCGTACCCACTTCAGTCACGGGATGCTCTTGGAGTATTCTGTGATTTATCTAGGGCTTTCGATTGTGTTCAGCATGAAACATTGGTCAGGAAATTGTACCACTATGGCATTAAGGACATTGATCTCAAACTCTTGATTTCTTACTTGTCTAATAGAATTCAGAGTGTAGAGGTGAATGGAAAATTGATTCGGCCTCTGTGCTCGCGGAGAACAGACGTGTTAACTGTTAGTAAAGTTGTAAGAATAAATATAAATTATAATAAAAGTTAAAAACCAGAAAGTGAGCGTTATAACTATAGTGTTAAAGCTTTATACGGATTGTAGCAAGTGACATTAGTTAATTCGTTATTAACCTAAGAAGCTGGTCCCGGCGGCGCGTGCGCACGCGCCCCACCCCCCGCATACCTCAAGAGTGAGCGGTACCGCTGCGATTTTTCGACTCGCTCGCACCTGCACGGTCAACTCAAATACCTTAGAAATGAGTATGCAAAGAACACCGCCACAGTGCACACTAACAAGCGCTAGCGGAAGCGGTAGCGGGTCTGTGCCGAACTTACCAACATATAGCGATGAAGACTCCTATGTTAATGTAAATCTAAGGAAGAGAAAGGAACGCACCGAAGATTATGACTACAGAAAAGAATTTGCCAGCTTCCGCGCTGATATAATGAAATGCCTGGAGGGTTTTGGTAGAACACAAACAGAACAATTGAACTATATTCGTCAGGAAATTATTGAAATAAAAAATGAAATTAAAACCATAAAATCAACCACCGAAAATCTCACACAAAGATTTGAACAAATAGACAGTGAAATGCAAGTATTGAAAACCAATAATAATGCAATACAAGATAAGATCAGAAATATAGAATTAGAGATAACACAGATACGAAATCGCTCAGTAGAAACTCCCACGTATAAATCGCCCGACTTCACTCAAGAAAACCTCTTCCTTGAACTAAAAGATCGCTGCGACCGCGAAAGAAATATAGTTCTTGTGGGTATAGAGGAAATAAATGATAAATATTACAATAAAAGGCGACTCCACGATGAAGAGCAAGTAATGAAGATAACAACCTCTCTGTATGAACCATGCCCCAAGCCAATTAAAGTTATCAGATTGGGTAAATATATTCCCGGAAAGAGTCGCCCCATCAAAGTTTGTTTTAGTGACACAGAGACCTCCAAACAGCTTTTACGAAACAAAACAAAACTTGACGAAAATTTTAAAATATATGCTGATCAAACACCTACCCAAAAGCTATATCTGCAATCTTTAAAAGAGGAACTAAGCAGGCGTATCGAAAGTGGTGAAAGAGACATTGTTATTAAATATATTAAAGGTTTACCCACCATCGTCACAAATAAAATCAGTCCAAAAAACCAGTAATCTCTCAGGTACAAAGTGTAATACAAACAGATAAATTAAGTAAAGTTATTCACATACTAGCGGAAACATACGAAAACATACCACTACACCCGTCATCGTTACGATTTTTATACGGTAATTTACGCAGTATTCGTACGAGTGACAAGTTTGACGAGATTAAATGTATATTACAAGCGTTGGGATCGACTGTTCACTTATTAATTTTTACCGAAACATGGATCAAGTCAGCGGATGATGCTCTTCTGTATCAATTACCTAACTATAATCATATCTATATCTATCGAAAAGACAGTGCGAAAAATGGAAAGAGAAGAAAGCGAAGGAAGGGGGATTACAACAAGGGTGGTGGTGTGTCCATGTTCGTACACAAGAGTATAAACTACGAAGTTACAGAGGAACTATCAGAAAATGGAAACCATTACCTATGGATAAATATAGACAAACTATCACTGAATATAGGAGCTGTATACAAACCCGGTGGCACTAATATAAGTAACTTTATGGATATATACACCTCGCAACTCGAGCAGAGAAAAAGATCGATAGTTTTTGGTGACTTTAATATCGACCTCCTTAGTAAAGACGCCCCGGTTAAGCAATATATATCCGATATGCATCAATGCGGATACAAAATATTAAATAAAATCGATAAGAAGTATAGCACTCGACAAACTAGTGAAACAAATACATTATTAGACCATGTATGTACAAATATTGAAAATCATTCATTTAACTTATCGATTATTGACTCGTCCATGTCTGACCACAAGCAAATATTCGTGGAAGTTGGCAAATTGGAACCGGTGGTAAACAAAAAAACCGAATACAGAGCACTAGACTATGAAAAATTATATAACAGCGCGCTCAACGCAGAATACGATAATGAAAACTGTGACTTTAGCTACTTAGAAAATTTTATTCAAGAACAGGTGCAAAACAATAAAATAAACAAGACAAAGATAAACAACCCCCCACAAACAGACTGGATAACAAAAGATATAATCGATGCAATCAATTTAAGAAACGAGTTATGGAGTCAAACCAAATCAAACCCCGATAATATAAATATACGAAGCACTTTTTATACTCAACGAAGCAATGTGAAAACAATGATCAGGCAACACAAAAAAAAATACTATTACACTCTATTTCAGAATAATTATAATAACCCGAGAAAGCTATGGGAAGTGATAAATAACCTGGCTCTAAATAAATTAAAAAACAGCAGTGCCCCACCGAAACTAATGTCAGAATCCGGTCTCATCACAGAAGGTAATGCAATTTGTGATTTGTTTAACGACTTCTTCACTTCAATAGGCCCCGACTTAGCAAACCACATACCAAACACATATCACATAAATACCGGTAACACTTTAGTCTACGAGAACACTTCCCCACAGACCTTAACCCTAACTGAACTCTCACCGTGTGACACAAACGAAATTTCAAAAATTATCGATGCCCTAGACAACAATATTAGTACTGGATTGGATGGAGTTAGTACTAAAGCTATTAAATGCCTAAAAAACATAATCCTTGACCGACTAACAACATGTATTAACAAATGCTTGCTGAGTGGTGTGTTCCCCGATACGTTAAAAATAGCAAAAGTTACACCCATATACAAATCCGGTTCTAAATCATCCCCGGGGAACTACAGACCTGTATCGGTACTACCCGTTATGTCAAAGATATTCGAGCGGATTTTATATGACAGACTAAACACTTACTTACTTAGTATAAATTTCTTTAACAAGCATCAGTATGGGTTCCGCGCAAAATCAAGCACTCTTACAGCTGCATTAGATATAGTTACAAACATTAAAACTAATATAGACCAGAAAAAAATTGCCCTAGGAGTATTTATTGACATAAAAAAAGCGTTCGATACAATAAGTCATCAAAAACTACTACAGAAACTGAGGAACATAGGCATCACGGGAATCGCTTATTCCATGTTCGAGTCATACTTACGTAATAGATATCAAGTCGTCAAGTTGGAAAATTATTCCAGTACCACCCGTAACCTTTCTTTTGGTATAGCTCAGGGTTCCATAATTGGCCCCTTGATGTTCCTAATTTATATAAACAACATAGACACATTGGGGCTCACAGGACAACTAACACTTTACGCCGACGACACTTGCCTTTTTTATTTTGGTAATAGTATACACGACATTATAAATGACGCTCAAAGAGACTTAAATATCCTAAACGAATGGTTCAAATATAATTTACTGACTATAAATACTAATAAAACATCATTTATGATTTTTGTTGCGAAAAACAAATGTATACCTGAATTTTCTCCTCTTACCATCGATAACACTATAATAAATCGCGTCACGCAAGAAAAATATCTGGGGCTGATAATAGACGACAAACTTACCTGGAAGGCACATATCGAATATTTGAAAACAAAATTAACCTCAACACTAGGAGCAGTACGAAAAATATCAAAGTGCATACCGAAAAAAATTAGTACTATAATCTATAACTCTTTGGTAAAATCACACTTTGAATATTTGATTGAAGTATGGGGTTCAGCGGCTAAAACCTATTTAGATCCACTCCAAAGAGTACAAAACAAAATTATTAAAACATTATTTCACTATCACTACCTAACACCAACAAATACACTATATAAAAAAACTGAATTATTAAATTTAAAACAACTTTACACATATAGAACTTGTATACTAATTAGAAATATTACATCACATAACATTGTCACAAACATTAATTTACCAAAAAAACTATATACACGAAACTTTAGACACAAAAAAGACCTCGAATTGACACGTCCGCGTACCAACTACGGTAAGAAGACGATATTGTTCGAGGGGGCACAGCTGTACAATAAAATCCCAAAAAATGTCAAGGAGTGTAGCAGTATGGCTGTATTCAGAAAAAAATTGAAAGCACACGTCTTACAAATAGTTTAAGCGTCCAGACTAGCCCAGAGGCTATTTAAATGTTACAATTAATAAAAATGTATATAACTCATTTTAAGTGAACTGAATGTTCTTATGAGAAATAAAGTTCTTTAAACCCAAAAAGATCGGCTGGGGCTCCGATTGATATGGGGGTCCCTCAAGGTTCAATCTGATCATTTCTCTTCCTTGTTTATATAAATGACCTGCATACTTTTGTAGACAAACATAATGAGATAGTATTGTTTTCTGATGACACTTCTTTAAAGTAAAACGGCATCAGGTAATGTATGACGATGTAAATAAGGCTCTCTCTAGAATAGTGCATTGGTTTAGTGTCAACAACCTGTTGCTTAACAACTTCTTAGATTTTCTACTTCTAATATTAAACAGATGCAAACTAATGTACTTTTAAATGAGGAAGCGATGGAAGTGGTGGAATCCACAGTTTTTTTAGGAATCACTGTTGATGCTAAGCTACAATGGGGCCCTCATATAGCTGGATTGGCTAGTAAACTTAGCTCTGCCGCGTACGCTGTTAAAAAAATAAGATCCCTAACTGACGAGACTACTGCTAAGTTAGTGTATTATAGTTATTTTCATTGCATAATGTTTTATGGTATCCTACTGTGGGGTAGTGCTACCGATATAAATACCATTTTCGTTATACAAAAAAAAGCAGTCCGTGCAATTTACAACCTGGACTCCAGAGATTCTTTAAGAAATAAGTTTAAGCAAATTAATGTGCTTACGGTCGCCAGTCAGTATATTTTTGAAAATCTTAAATATGTACTTAAAAATACTGACAATTTTATTAAGCACAGTGATATACACACTATAAATACCAGGAACAAACACAAGCTCGCGTTACCTGTTACTCGACTTAAAAAAGTGAGTAAATCTTTCATGGGGCAATGTATACAAATGTATAGTTTTACAACAAAGTCCCAGCAAACGTTCAAATATTACCATTTAACAAATTTAAGAGAATAACTAAGGAACGTTTGTGTGCAAAAGGATACTACAGTGTATCTGAATACTTAGAGGATAATGCGCCGTGGGTATGAAGTGATCGCTGCTAGGCTACTTCAAGATTATTTACTTAGTATTGTGTAATGTATTTATGTAATTTAGAATTTAAGAACTAATTAAAAAAAACAAATCATGACAATCCCGCTGAGTTCCTGTTGCCAGCTCTTCTCAGGTCTGTGGAAATAATTTTCCGAGCTGGTGGTAGCTTTGACAATGAAAAAATGTTTTGTATGAAACTTACTTTCAATAAAGATTTTAGATTTGATTTGATTTGATTTGATAAGATACGTACTATACGACGTATCATAGAACAAAGTGTCTACAGTAGATATTGCAATTGAATAGAGTTTAATATGTAGGTCATTTTATTTACGATGTGTTATTATTTTTTTAAACCACTAGAGGATTACAATCTCTTTTAAAACTTAAATGATATTTAACGTTTAATTGAACGCGTGTAACTGGCATGAAACTAAGATTAACTAACTTATACTAAGAGTTGAAAAGATTTTGTTGATATAAAATACGGATAAAATTTTGAAAGTAAATATTTATTTTATGACAATAAAATTATGGTGCTGTATATCGTGTGGGTCCCCAATTGCAGTAATGTTGATGTGTCATAATTACTATGCTAGAATTTTATGGGTAGCCCGATGATAATATAGTCAATATTAAATAATTCATGTGTCTTAAATTTGAGGACTATATTAACATTTTTTCACAATATTACCTTTATTTGCAATTAAATATTGATTACTGGCAGCTATGAGTATTACTTTTTAAGTAAAACGATTTAATATTTAATGAAGTAACTTACAAAGTTAGGTAAACTTGACGGAAAGCATACTTAGCTGATATTGTAGCTACGAAATGAGAGAAACTAACTTTGACCGTGGTAGCTAAAGTTTAATTAATAAATATTATTAATTCCTGTTTAATTTAATCTTTAAAGTTTGACTATAAAAGTTAACATCTATTAGATACAACTCTAATAGTAACTGACGCTCTTATAGAAGTTTAATTTCAAGTTACTTTTTTATAAAGTTTGTCAGTGAGATTTTAGTTCAGTCACAACTTTAACTGTGCGATCGATCTGTCGATCGAATAACTGCTCTGTAGCTAACTCAATCTCTGTAATAACTCAATCGTTAGTAATTGCTCCTAATCATGTTTGTATGTTGTTTTGTTTCTTATCACAAAGTAAATCTATAACTATTACTACATAATGTATTTGTATTTACATTATACCATAATTGACTATAATTATATATTCTTAAGGTTTTTACAATATATCGATCTGACTGGCTTTGATTATGATTGCCTTGAATTGATTTAAAACTTGATAACACTTAAATTTTTATAAAGCTATTCCAATGTACAGTTTTATAAAAAGAACTTGATTTACTTAATCTATGAACAGGTATTATTAGGCTTAGCTTTTTCCTTGATAAAAATTAAGAAATATTATTGTGAGGTCAAATCAGAATGGAGGCCAAATATTTATGTTGCAAAAAGAAACAGTGACTTTTAAAGCTAGTAAAAGAAGAATAAAATGTTCGCGACACTATAGGAATATAAATCGTAAACGTCTTTACAAATAGACATATTTAGATTATTGGTTACTGCTGAAAGATACCCTTTGAAAAAAATATTCATAAAAAGCAGAAACAACAAGCAGAAATTATTCAAATATTGATCTATCGTCAATATAAAACATTCTTTATATGATCCTAAAATTTCGAGGTAAATATCTTCACTACTATTATGTATTTATTTTATTTCTTGTATCAACTTCTGTTTTGAGTAAAAAATATTTTATGTTTTAGTATATTAGCTTCACACGTTTTAAAAAACCTTGGAACAGAAACTTCACCATATTTATTATTTTAGGTTGACTGTAAAATATATTATAATACTTTAATTAAAATTAAATACATAATCTGTCATTGGATTATTATGCATCGTTTATCTCAAATAAAATAAGGAAATCATATAAAGCCTTTAATTCCGTAGACCATCAAATGTCACTATGCAAAGTTAACCACAATGATCTTAATTACGTAGGTAAAAAACAATAAAAGTTATAAGCAGATTTAATCATTATTCTAAAGTGGAAAATACAAACAAAAAGCTTACAACACTATAGTTTTAACAAACTTGATGCTTACAATATACATTAAAATTTTCAAACACTGCATAGGCAAACCGAGGTGACTTTATAAAATATATTTTTTTTAGTTTTCAGATACTTTAATCATAACAACGACACTCTTAGTAATGGATATATGTTCTAAAATTTTATAACCATTACCAGAGTAATTGCCAATCCAACGAGCTGTAAAAAAACAATTAATGAGTCGTTTATTTAAGAGTTGTTAAACACGACAGTTTTTCGCACTATTGCGATTTAATTACAAGTGTATTTACTGTCAATTACCTTGGAAAGTAAGTGTATTTCTACATCACAAATACCCATAGCTGTAAAGCTATAGTTATTCAGGATCAATTGCTTGTAAAATGTGTTAACTGATTCGAAAAGTGGATCGTCATTTGATTGGATGTGACACATGAGTTCAGCTACGAGGTGTTTAGTTTCAGCGACCTTGGATAGAGATAATTATTTATAAAATGATAAGTACATATTTAATGACAAACTAACCTTTCTCTGCGTTTGACGACATGGCTGAATTATTAGACTTGTTTTCCACACTTGGTAGAGACAATTAACTGCCATACACATAATAGAGAAGGATGCGAAGATGTTACCGTCTAT
This sequence comes from Melinaea menophilus ssp. n. AW-2005, assembly GCA_918358695.1. NCBI lineage: Eukaryota > Metazoa > Arthropoda > Insecta > Lepidoptera > Nymphalidae > Melinaea > Melinaea menophilus. The sequence goes on along the minus strand of OU911040.1, from coordinate 15,007,222 downwards.
AGCAAATTTATTGTTTATATTATACTGTAGGTAGAGACATAAATTCTGCTCATGTTATTTAAAGTAAGAAAAGCTTCACTCAATACTTACTAAAATTAAAAATTGAATAAAATAGATAATATAAATTTATCAGAACATGCAATGGAAACATGAAAATATAGCAGAGAAGCAAAAAACTTTCATTACTATTTATTTCTTGCAATATGTTACATGATTCCACGAAGCAAATCATGAGGTCATGAATTTGAAGCGCTATTATTGTTCTACGAATTCTTCTCGTATCTGAAAAAAAAATATATATTTATAGTATATCTCACGGTTATTGCTGGTTGTTAGATATTTCTAAACTATTAAACGAGTTATCACTACTTATGATAAATATATCTGGAGCTGGTATTACATAAATATTAAATGCTATATAATTATTTTTAGGGCTACTTACAATCAAAATTTAGCAGTGAGAGGACATCTTTAAGCTGTTTATTTATTGTACAAAACAATGAGTTAAGTGATTCCACCACCAGTAAAAATTGGATCTCCAGCAAAACTACCATGATTGTTAGAATTTGTACAAACAAAGTCGACAAACCTAAAACTATAACGGAATTGGATTTCTATTTTATTTTGGTCTCAACTTATAGCTGGCTATGTTTGTTTTGGTATTAAATTAATAGCTGTGCTCGCGACCCAATGACATTAGACATGTTAAGTTTGTATAAAATTATAAATAATTAGTATTATATATATATATATATATATATATATATATATATATATATATATATATATATATATATCTTATAAAAAAGACTAAGTTAAGGTGCAATTTGGTTCAAGTACAACATAATAATAACAAATCATTGCATTATACAGCCACTTAGCCATGTTGATGTTGCAAGGATGATAAGAGGCAACAATGTTGCAATTAGTATCAAACCACATTTCTTCCTTCTATTAGCCACATGTTCATATGCAAGTTTATTAATATTTTGTTTAATCTAAAAGAAAGTATTTAATTATCTTATATTTCTATGAAAACATTAATTGCCAAATGTACTGGTAATCTCATAGCTACAACTCCGTTGATCAATTTATATAATTATAGAGAAAAAATCCTATTACCATTTTTATCCGTTTAAGGCAATATAAAATGCGTCTGACTCTGACAGTTCCATACAACGTACTATATATAGATATTACTGATAAAGGTAACGCCGAAATGGCAATCAATAAATCATTTGTTTTGTCATAGGTTCTGAACACTATAAATCCCATAAGAATGTCCATTGGCATAATTATCGATAGTAACAATGTATAGACGGTACCTCCATCTACAAAAAATATATATTTATTTGTAAATAACACACACTATAAATAATGATATTGATTTGCCAAGGTGTTCCCGATTTTGACTATCGTTTCATATTACCTAATATCTAAATAAAAAGTTTTTTTTCAGATTTTTACAAGAGCGTTCCTGGCCTTGAAGGTAGGAGTTTACGCTTTTTTTGAAGGTGACCATGTCATATAGTTCTGTAAACACTGCCGAACGAAGTTCGTTAATGGAAGCGGTGAAGTGCAGTGCGGTAATGAAATTCGGCGGCATGCAAAGGATCCAAAGGATCGAATAGCTCTTAGGAATATTTAGCGTTGTAAATGCGGTAGAAGACGCAAAAAAGCCACGTCTCTATGCAAGAGAGTCCAGCTGTTCACAGATCACCGTGTCTCCGACAATCCGAACGGCTCTCCGTTGTACGCGGTCAAAACATAGATGCCGAATCGGGGTGACCAGAGATGAGAAAATTACTTGTGTGTGTGGCCGGACCTACGCCTTATAGAGCGCAAGTCTTGGCCAGTGATCACTCCGAATTTCATTGACGCCAATTTGGCTTGCTCTCCAGATGACCACGAAACTGACAATCGAAATGACAAGGCCCAGTTTACTGATACTTGGCGAGGCATTGATGGTAGTTCTTTCGAAGAGCGGTGATACGAGAAATGGGATTTTTTTAATGGTAAACGTAAATAGAACGTGGCTTAGTTCAAACCCATTCCCAGGAAAGTCTATAGAAGACACAAGTTTCTTTCGGCACACTTTCAGAAGAGAGTGCTGCACGGCCGTAATATATTCCGGTATACCCAACATATCCTTGATGTGAAGGAGGTACAAAGACAGTGATAGTACACAACCTTGAGGTACAACAGAATTCACGGGCTTGGGGTAGGTGTAAAACCGTCTAGAACAACCTATATGCTCCACCCAGTTAAAAAGCTCTGGTTATCAACTTGCATAAACTCTCGGGAATCCGATAGGAAGGCAGCTTCGAAAGAACTCCTTTATGCCATACACAATCGAAAGCTATCCAGACTAACTGCCAAACTGCGTAAGACATAATAGAAGATCACCAGCTGATCGACCATGGCCAAAACCATATTGACGGTCATTGATCAAACCGCGACTCTCGCGGTAAGTAAATTGCTGTCGGTTAATGATGTTTTCCATTATTTTGGTGAAAAGAGAAGTAAATGCGATAGGTATTTAGTTAATTGTTTCCGAGCGATAAACTTTTTTAAGAATCGGATGGACAAGAGCACACTTCAATGAGATCGTTACTACGCCTTTAAGGTAGAAAAGTCAAAATAGACGCGTTAGCACTGGAGTCAACTTAGGGGTACATGTTTGTAATACAATTGGAGAAATGTCATCCGGCCCAAACAACTTATGAAGAAGGAACATAGGGACAGTCGGATAATTTTATGCCGAAATATATAATATTATTTCCTGCATTGAGCTCTGCACCGAGGGTTGGTATGCCTAAGGTAAGTCGAGTTTGTGGCAAAAAGAGTGCCCCAGGAGATCGGCTTTCCATTTTGCCGTGTAGGCCAGACAATCATTTCCCATGTGCAATGGCGGTAGGGATGGCTGGCAAAAGTTCAAAAAAGTTGCTATATAAAGCGCCTAGAATTTGCGCGTGCCAGGCGGGTACTTTACCAGCTGATCTCCAATTTTGACAACAAACTTGAAATTTGCTCTAACGATTTGCCGTTTGAAGAATCTGGAGACATGATTATATTTCCTTTTCAGAACTCTAGGGTTCGGAACGCTTCGAAAAATTGAATTAACGCTTTAGCTCAAGTTTGATACGACTGCCGTATGCCAGCTACTGCAGCCCTGACAGACACAGCAAAGCAAGAACGGGATCTACCACCAGAAGGTACTACATGGCTTGGTACTATTAGTTCCATGCCCTGTAGTTTCATATCAACTGCAGCCATACTATAAATCGGCCCCCATAGGTAGGATGCAAAAAAGGACCGCATTGTATCCCAATCCGCTGTCTTGTAGTGTCAAACGCGTCAGGTTACTAGGTTCTTGTGCGAGTCGGACGTCGAATTGGCACTACACTCCGTACAAGACAGTGATCAGAGAACCCTTGGTGCGCCTCGACAGTGACCTGGTACTTTCTTGGATGTGTAGCCAGCAGAAGATTCAACAAAGTGGGCATATGGCTGTCCACGTCTGGTAAATGATTAAGCGTCTGAGACAGCTGAGACAGACCATTCGCCAGAGCAAAGTTAAAAACAGATCTACCCATGTACCTTGGTGGTACGTAATTCTAGCCATTTGATTTTGTGTACGTTCAAGTACCAGAGGATTATGACTTCGCCGAAGGGAGTCTGTGAAAGCATATCGTCAATTTTGGCCCAAGAGTTGATCCCTTTCTGCGTTACCATTATAGAGGTAGGCATCGAACCTATACCTATAGAGGCGTAGAACCTGACTTTGTGTATGTCTACGCGCAGCCAGATTACTAATAGGTTCCAACCTTGAAAATTCCGAAGATGACGGGAGCAGATATGCTGTCTTATGAACACAGATATCCTGTCGTGTGGTATAAAATTATGTTCTAGTTTATACCCGGGGTATGATAGGAACAATGTTTCGCTAGGTTGAGATATCTGAGAATCGTTCCCCTGACTTTGCTTGGAGAGCGTTTCTCCGGCTTCGTCAAACCTGGTATCCTTCAGGGGTATACTTTTTCGGAGGCATCGCTTTCACATTTGGCGGGAGGAGTTGGAGCGCGGGGATTTGGGCTTTCGGATTCCTTCACTCACCGAGGAAACATTATGAAAATAATTTGGTTACTACACATCAATCATCGGTGAGAGGGTGATCCTTGCCCGGTCAAGCTAGCCCAAAACGAGTTCTATCATCATTAAATTAAGTTTACTGTAACTTACTTATAACTGCAGACAAAACAATGTTTAGGAGATAAGTTATTGATGAAACAGTGACATAATATGTTTCATAATTTGTTTTCTTTATGATTATGGGTTGCAGTCCAAACAATTGAGTCAACCGTAAGGTTAACAGCAGAGCGCTGTCATCAATCGTATGTTCCTGTGAAGTCGTGCATTGTAAATAAAATACTTTCAACGTTCATTTTATACATCTTAAAATTTTCAACTTTACCCACTTTTACTTGACGAAGTTCATTATCAATGTTTTGAACTTTATTTGAAAAAAATAAACGAAAAAACTTTTCTAGTAGTGCAATCTTCATATTTCATAACAGATGTAACAATGATTACATATTCATACACAAAAAGTACTGACGATTTCTCTGTCTGGGTATTAATGAACGAATTCAACATTTTATTTTAGATGTTTAAGCACTGATAATATAATGTTATTTGTAATTTGTAAAATTACTTACTTAATAATAATTGTCTCCTGCTATTCGTATGTTGTTTTAAAAGTTATCACAAAAATAAATCTATTACAATTTTATAAATAATTGATATGGTTTCGTGGTATCTGATTTTGATCTTGATTGCCTTGAATTTTTAAACTAGATGACTGGAAGTAGAAGTTTAAACTTTATGATAAAAAATATGATGAAGATTTACTTAATCTGAGAGTAAAATTCGGTTTACCAGCTTTTGTCTTTTATAAAATACTGCAGAAAACTTTTTTTAATTAACAATGGTGTGAACTCTAGATATAAAGACAGAAAGATAGATATAAAACATTGTAATTGTTGTTTATTATAAGTACACATAATTAAACCTTCGACCACAATTACAGACGTATCTGAATACAACAACGAGAAAAATTAAGAATTAGAGACAATATGAAATATATGGGCAGATTAAAACTGAAGCTTCTGTAAAAATTCCATTCATTGATGTAAGTTTCAGTGAAGCCTCGGATTATAATTATATTAGTAGTTAAAGTTTATTCCTTCTAAGTCAAAATCATTGATTAAGAATAATTATTAAATTAAACATTTTTAACTATATATTTGGTTCATGTTGCAATGATATGATGATGATAAGGAAATAAGAGTAATTAATAATGCAGACGTAGTTCAACTATCAAATTCTTTTTAGTCTACTTCAATGAATCAAACTTTAATTAATTCAGCAGAATGCCACAATTAATCCAGATTGCACATATATAGGCAGTTTGTAAAGTTCAAAGAATTATTACTACATTTACGTATAGTTTTACCCAAAACTATTTTTTTTTTGTATTTGATAGGTATAATGTCCAAAATTGAAATCCTTTTCTATTGACAGCTATTATACGATCTAATATTTTCAGATCTTGGAAAATGTAAACCATAAACAGAAATAATTTTAAGGTTGTTGCTATTTAATATTACATTAAAGCAAGAGCAATATGAGGTTTTTGTATATGGCCTATTTGCCAAGAAGCCTAGAAGTATTCTTCTAGGTTTCAATTTAAAACTCTTGAGCTAAATTTGATCAAATTATTGGGTATTCCAGGGAATTAATGGCCACTTTATTCTAATATTCTGTCGTTTTTTTCAACCAAACCACTCTCTCGATGTATAACAATTTTTAGTACAAAGCTTCTTCATGCACTAATTGAGCTGAGCGACGCGAAGCTCTTTACTGGTCAAATCGCAAAAAATGCAAACTCTCTGTTCTTAAAAACTATTTGAGCTACGTTAACGAAACTCGCCACAACGATTGCGAGCATAAGGCGCTAAGCATATATTTAATTTTGAAAAAATCGTAATTCTAAATTCAGTATAATTTACTAATTCAGTTTAGGACAATTTACGTGCTAGCTCAGAAACTATGCATACCACAGTTTCGAAACTCGGCATGGTGTTTGATGCCACATTGCTTTATGACTGTATAAAATTTCGGATAATTTCGATCGACAGATCTTGAACAATTAACAGAACTAATTTTGTTCATGCATTCTTGATGCACGAGTTACGAGTGGATTGAAATCTAAGAAAGTTTGTAACTACTTTCATACATAGCAGAACTGACTATAAATTCGTCAGAATGCAGTTCACATTAACTTCAAAGCACACTAAAAGAATGGTAAGTTTCCGAATTACAGAAAAAAGTTTCAATCCACCAGAAAATTGTCCATACACTTATCATATGGAACGTCTCATGCCGTCGCGCGCTTCAAGTTAAAAGAATAGTTAAAGTAATAATTAATAATAATAAAGTAATAACTAATAGTTTAAAGTTAGCTCAGCACAACTCCGCTTGCGAGACCTAGTAATTTAATTGACAATGCAATAACTGACACAATGCTGTATCGATGTTGAATCGATCTGTGGATATTGCCGAAGGAAGATCATTTCATATCCTGGAGATTTTCAGTAGAAAGTTCCTGATAAGGTAAGTTTTTATAATAAAACTGGTTTTTATTCAAATAAATAACGATGCGTATTATAATTAAAAAACAGGCACTTACACTGTTTATAATATATTATCACGATTGAACTAGTGCGACAGAAATGACTTTATCATTTTTTTTCATCAATTTTTTTAATTAAAAATTTTTAATTAAAGTTACGGTATTTTATATATTACAAGTTTAAATAAACTTCGATCAAATGAATATATTTTTTTATTAAAATAAACTGAGCAGTGATTCAATATTTTATTCAACTTTGTTTTCATCACCAATAACTATGACTACATAAACTAAATATTTGTAAATATTTATAGGACATCAACAAAATGACGCAATTGATAATAAAAAATTAGGTATGATTTCTTTTTATATTTTTTTAATACTCTACAATTTCATTGGTATGTGGTATTTTTCCTGGGAAGAGTGACAAACACAAAGTTTTTATATTTTCTTACATTAATATTGCAAAGACTATGTCGTTACGTCAAAGGCATTTCGAAATACATACTCTAAGTTGTTATTTTGGGATAATAAATACTCTAAGTTCTCTTCTGAAGATAGACTCAACGATTACACCGATGTCTTTTGTGTATATATAGCAATGACATACGCTTATGTCTGGACAAGTGGAAGTCAGATTAATTATTAAGTGATCGTTTAATAGAAACTGCAATTTAAAACAACATATTGAATTTTAATAACATATGTAGAATCTTTTAAAACATTCAAGTCAATCCTAATATTACACAGTAACAAAAATTTATCTATGTATTATAAAACAAGTTTTTAAATTATTGGTTTTACACACAATTTATTAACCACTTATATCGTACGTTAACTGTAAACGCTTAGTACTAACTATAAATATAATATAATGTTATACACTTTACTCGCTATTCAATAACAACAACAACTTTCACTGTCACTTGTTTTCTTCCATTTTTTCTCACTTCGTTGACTGAAGAGTAACTGATGATGAAGATGATGATACTTATAACGGTACAAAACCATATACTTCCTTTTGTATCGTTTTACTATCAAAGAACCACAGGCAACCGTTCTTAGCTGAGTCATTAAATTACTAATTAATTAAATATAACATTAAGATATTGTATATTATTTTGATATTTAATAACCATATACTCGTATAAAGCGTGCTAGGTAAGTACGGTGATGAGAGAGAAAATGAAGCTGGAAAGCTTATTTTGGAATTTTGTAAGGAGAGAAATTTGTTTGTGGCAAACATGATGTTTGATCATAAACAAATTCACTTGTACACATGGGAGCGAGCGGAAGAAAGAAGTGTGATTGATTTATTCCTAGTGGGTTAGCGTATTCGAAGCCAAGTTATGGACACGCGAGTGTTTAGGGGTGCTGATCTGGGAACGGACCATTATCTAGTCGTCGCTAGAATAAGAGGTCTGTTTGCAGGTTGGCGCAGCCGTATGACGTGTCCTAGCTTGGAGTCCAATTATCGCATAAGAAGCTGGAAGCTTAAAGATCCACCGATCAGAGAGGAATATCAAGAAAGCGTTTCCAAGAAGCTTGAAAGCTGTGATTCTCCGCATGATCACAGAAAAGATTTTGGCCCTAAGCTAAAAGGCTTTCTGTGCTTTTGTGGATTTGAAAAAGGCGTTTGATAGGGTTGTGAGGAAGAAATTATGGGTGATACTGCCCCGATACAATGTGAGCGGACCCTTGCTACAGGCTGTAAAGTCTCTTTACAGAGATAACTCAGCCTGTGTGCGAGTAGGAGATGACATGTCGCCCTGGTTTGACATCCAATCGGGTGTTAAGCAAGGTTACGCTATGTCAGCTTGGTTGTTCAATTTGTATTTGGATAGTTGTCTCCAAGGCGTGAAAGACAGTGACACGGGAGTGAAAGTAGGTGACCTTAAGGTCAATTGCTTGCTTTATGCAGATAATGCAGTGCTCATTGCATCATCAGAATGCGATTTGCAGGCATTGGTCACCACTCTGAAAGATGGGTGTGAAAATAATGGTCTAAACCTGAATGCAGATAAGACGAAGGTTCTGATATTTGAAAGAAATGAAGAAAGAACAGAATGTAAGATCAACGTGAATGGTAAGATAATAGAACAAGTGAATGAAGCGGTAGATTTTGGGAAGTATGTTTAGCAGAGACGGAAGATACGAAATGGATGTGGAAAGGCGTATTGCTGCTGGTAACAGAGTTAACGGTGCTTTGGCTGCATTGTTGAAACGGCGAAACGTCAGTATAGCTGCACGTTTGGCTGTACACAATGAAGTTTTGCTACCGACGCTATTATACGGCAGCTAAACGTGGGTAACATAGAAGAAGAATGTAAGAAAGATAAATGCTGTGGAGATGCGATCTCTTCGTCGAATATGCGGAGTCAGTTTAGCTGACCGAATCCGCAATGGAGAGATTCACAGAATGGCAGGTACTAGCGAAGATGTCACGGTGAGAATGAAGAAGAACGTGCTCAGATGGTTTGGGCACGTCGAACGAATGAGTGATGAAAGAATGGTAAAAAAGATTTATAAAGGAAAAGTGAGCGGTAAGAGAGACAGACAGGGGGAGGCCTCGAGTGACCTTCGAAAACACAGTAGCTACGATACTAGAGGAAGGTCACGTAAAAAGCATGAGGACGCCCCGGAGGGCATGTATGAAGAGGTTAATGCACAGACATTAACCTCTTCATACATGCCCTCCGGGGCGGTCGAGGCGAAAGAGGTTTGCAGGGACAGTAGCGTTTGGCGCTCCGTTGTCTCTAGCTATCCCGCAAGGGATATGGCGTGAAGATAAGTAACCATATATAATGATTTCATTGACTTCAATGTACCTTTCTTACTCTTATATACCTATTCTAACTTTCGAATTTTATTAAGTTGTATTACATATTAATATCACAGTTTACAATTCAATCAAATTTAATAATTAATAATATTTTACTTTAGTTTTAATAGCATTATATAAAGAAATGGTTATCTTTAATTCAAGTGTTATATTAAATATTTCTTAAAATTATACGTACAATTTATAATTCAGTGCTTGATTAGTAATATGTTTTTTATTATTTACAATACAAAGTGATGTCCATTTTCTATTACAGTTATAATGTTACACAATGTTAATAATTAAATCAATATTTTTTTATATTTAAGACAATGTGTCGACATGTGATCTAATATCAACGACCACTTTAATATTTCGATAAAAATAAAAAATATTCATTAAATATACAGTCTGCAGTCAAGGTGCATGTTGATGCACCTTGTTTTACTCTAACATTGCCGCTAACCTTAACCACACTAGATCAAACTACTTTATACAATTAATTATTTATTGAAACTAAAATACAACTTTCATAGTCTATGTATAAGTAAGTCACTCGCTGTAATAAAACGTTAATGGAACCACAATTCAGGAAACATTTTATTCTTAAGAGAATTTAAAAGGGAAATCTATCAGATATGATGATCAATATTATTATACTTCAAGAATTGATGTAATTGAAAAGACATAAAATAATTAACTAAACTACTAGTTGACTGACTTTAAAATATGATAAGATTAGTTAAACGATAAAAAGAATGCCACTTGGAGTTTTCATTAATCCACAACAGGAAACATTTATATGTGTAAGTATTTTCAACAAGAAATAATAACACTTATAAGACGACTTGATGTAAATAAAAGCTATTTAAACGTAGAAAATACTACGGCCAACCCACCTTCATGGATAAGTGTTTCAGAATTTTATATTTTTTGTTTCCAAAACCAAACGTGTACCTACGCGGAGGAATCTTATAACAGTACCTGATACAAGTATTATATACACTTTCAGTAATTTTGTATACAAGTGAATAGTCGGGGCCCTATGATCTCGTCCGTGGAGTTAACATTGTTTAAGACCGGTGCATCACCGAACTTTAATCGAGTTTCGTGCTAAGGTAGTCACGTATCTTATATAAAACCTTCAAAAGAGAAAAGTAATGTGTGATGGATTGAGTGTGTAATTTTCAAACCTAATTTATTCATCCATCAATAAACCTAGATTCGATTCTTCAATAAACCTTTTTACCCTATATATGAATTAAAAGATTCCGTTCACCACTTCAATGTAACTTACTTCCTTTTGACATGATGACCTTAGCATCATTTATATATTTCACAACCCTGTCAACCTTGTGTCTTAAATGACAATATAACTCAGTATCATCATCATAAATACGATATTTATATTGTAATATATCCACGATATCAGTACAAAAAATGTTGCTCCCAATATAGAAACTTGTGATACTCCTGCATTGATATGAGTACATTCTGAGTATGTTTTTGAGCATCAACAAATATGCAGATATATAAAAAAATATTAGGGGTAACCCTGATGAGTGAAAGTTTCTATCCAATGCTAATATTTCTGAGATGTCAATGGCAGGATAGAGCAGAGCCTCAGCTAAAATATTTTAACGATAGTATCATTTATCTTGGGACCAATATAAGTATTACATATCTTACGATAAAAACATGTAGTTTTCAACTTTTATTGACGATTTTCATCTACAATGCTATGAACATTATTTGAAAAACTAAAGTAAAAAGCTTTCTAGTAATCTTCATATTTCATAACATATGTAACAATTACTACAAGCTCCTACACTATAAGTAAAGTTTGCTTTGTCTGAGAATTAATAAATAAATCCAAAATATAATCTTCGGATGTTTAAGCAGTGATCATGTTACACCATTAGTAATAAATAATAACTCAATCGTTAATAATTGCTTCTGATGATGTTTGTATGTTGTTTTGTTTTTTATCACAAAGTAAATCTATAACTACTACCACATAATGTATTTGTATTTACATTGTACTATAATTGACTATAATTGTATATTCTTAAGGTTTTTACAATATATCGATCTGAGTGCCTATGATCATGATTGTCTTGAATTGATTTAAAACTTGATAACACTTAACCTTTAATAAAGCTATTCCAATGTACAGTTTTATAAAAAGAATTTGATTTACTTAATCTATGATCAGGTAATATTAGGCTTAGCTTTTTCTTAGATTAAAATTAAGAAATATTATTGTTGGGCCAAATCAGAATGGAGACAAAATAATGACTTTTATATCTAGTAAAAGAAAAATGATTTGTTCGCGACGCTATAGGAATATAAATCTTAAATGTCTTTACAAATAGACATATTTAGATTATTGGTTACTGCTGAAAGGCACCCTTCGAAAGAAAATTGCAGAAAAACAAAAACAACTTCGCCACACTACAATTTATTCAAATATTGATCTATTCAATATAAAACATTCTTTATATGATCCTAAAATTTCGAGGTCAAATATCTTCATTTATTTACTATTATGTATTTATTATAATTCTGTAATCAAAAAATATTTTATATTTTAGTACATTAGCTTCACACGCTTTAAAAAACCTTGGGTAAGTAACTTCACTTTATTATTTTAGGTTGACTGTAAAATATGTTGCTATAATTTTAAATAAACAAATAGTCTCTCTTTGGATTATTATTCAACGTTTATCCAAAATAAAATATGTAAATGATATAAAGTCTTTGAATCCGTAGACCATAAAATTTTACTATGCAAAATTTAACCACAGCACAACGTTGATGTGGGCTTGATCTTAATTACGTAGGTAAAAACCGATAAAAGTTATAAGGAAGTGTAATCATTATTTTAAAGTGGAAAATTCAAATAAAAAGCTTACACCACTATAGTTTTAACAAACTTGATGCTTATATAAATTTTCAAACTCTGCAAATCGAGGTGTTTTTCTGAAAATGTAAAGTTTTTAGTTTTGAGATACTTTACTACTACTATTTTTATACTAAAATTTTATTACCAATACCAGAGTAATTGCCAATCCAACGAGCTGTAAAAAAGCAATTATTGAGTAGTTTATTTATGACTAGTGAAACAATAAAATTTTGCCCACTATTTCGATTTAATAATAAGTATGTATAATTACCTTGGAAAGTAAGTGTATTTCTATATCACAAATACCCATAGCTGTAAAGCTATAGTTATTGAGGAGCAATTGCTTGTAAAATGTATTGACTGATTCGAAAAGTGGATCGTCATTTGATTGGATGTGACACATGAGTTTGGCCACGAGGTGTTTAGTTTCAGCGACCTTGGATAGAGATAATTATTTAAAATATAATAAATAAATAATTAATGACGAACTAACCTTCTTCTGTGTTTGACGACATGGCTGAATTATTAAACTTGTTTTCCACACTTGGTAGAGACAGTTAACTGCCATACATATAATGAAGAAGGATGCGAAGATGTTACCGTCTATAGCAAATTTATTGTTTATATTATACTGTATGTAGAGACATAAATTCTGCTCGTGTTATTTAAGATAAGGAAAATTTCACACAATACTTACTAAAATAAATAATTGAATGAAATAGATAATATAAATTTATCAGAACATGCAATGGAAACATGAAAATACAGCAGAGAAGCAAAAAACTTTCATTACTATTGATTTCTAACAATATGTTACATGGTTCCACGAAGCAAATCATGAGGTCATGAATTTGAAGGGCAATTTCAGTTCTACGAATTCTACTCGTATCTGAAAAAAAAAC